>OU015534.1:4417742-5017742 GCA_907165065.1 Caprimulgus europaeus
TGACTTGGAGCTCATATTCTAGTTCAAAGTTCAATTCCCACTTTAGTTTTCCAGACTAAAACTTTCAGTACAACCTAAAACTAGGAGACACAGATGAATTCCTAGGGACTACTATTACTTCTTATTTCAAATAGTAACCCTTAAAGAAGGGCAGAAAAAATGTGAATGACACGCATGCAGAACTATTTCTAATTTTCTAAATTTTCCATAAAACATTAACTGGTCTACAAACTATAGACCAAACAAGGTATGTGATTAATGCCCAGTAAAGAAACCACACTCTCAGGGCAACTCAATTGCTTCATCTCTGAAAATATTTCAGGTGAGTTATGCGATGGGACTATATACTGCACAACGTGGCTTTATACCTAACACGAATTAAATGGTGGAAAACTTCACTGAGATTATTAAACATTTCCACTGTGAGGTTTTTATTCAAGGCTACATAAGGAAAGGTATTTCAAAATTTTAAAATCTTATTATTTTAATGAAAGAATATGCTGAATCACAATAATATTAGTTCTTCAGCTTGTACTTAATTTATACTTATGGGTATAAAAAGAAATTCATCTGGACCAGTGCTTTCAGCCTTAGGAGCCAAACCCTCGACTTGTACAAATGACCATATTAACCATCAGCTCCCATGGAGATGTGGTGATTTATACTGTCTGAGGATCTGAACAAAGTGTTTAAACACTTCAGTAAGTACTTTGATTTTTAAAAAAGCCAAAGACCCCCATTTCCCATTGATTTCTGGGTCAGGAATTTAGAACATGAAGCCAGCTGTTTAGGTATCCTAATGTGGACTTGGGCATCTACCCTTTGGAAGCACGTTGGCCCTGGTTTTTAGTGTATATAATTCAGACTGCTAGCAAATGTCCACACAGATGAGAGACACCTCTTCAAATGTGGGACAGCAGATAGTTAGATACAGAAGAAGAAGGTGGGGAATATGCCTGCTTCTGCATGTTCATGTTCTTCATTTCCTACAAGTGGGGAAGAAGAGAGTTCTGGAAGACAGCAGCAGCTCTGTGCCTCTAAGAACATCACACTAGCTCAGGCATGCTTCAAAAACTGGAGGACTGGACATGGCTTTACTAGACATGCTCGTCACTCAAGGGGGATACTTGAGTGATGATACAGATACTCAAACATTCACTGCTTTAAAACTAATCTACTAGCAGAAAATATAAGGCAGGGTTTGAGGGATTCCCCCCTCAGCAAAAGGATCTTGGTTCCTAAAACAGTTATAAACACAGAAATTAAAAAGCTGCTTGGAACTGACAACAACAACAACAAAAATAGGACACCTCCCTCCCCATTTTACTCAGCTGTATTTTATTTTACCTTTTAAAATGCAACAGACCAGGCACTTGCCAAGAGCAGGAGGAAATGCAAGAGGTCAGAGGCTGCACTTGCATAAGCAGCTTTTCTGGAGGTCTGCCACCAGAAGCCAGTTCGAAGTTGCATTTCTGAGAAAGCCTTCTGACAATGGATGCTACGGGGCTGAACTAACTCACTGTATCCCTAAACAGAGCAACAGATCCCTCTACACAGCGGCCCCATTTTTAGACAGCAGCCAGGTCCAGCCTCTTCATCTGAGCTGACTGAGAGTTTTATGCTTTTTTTTTCTCCAATATGCTGCATCAGTGTTCAGCCAACGGTATGTCCGCTATTAGTGTGTCTTCGGGTACAGCCACATGAATAAATGCATATGGGCAAAACCAGGAGGTCAGTTGCCTGGCAAAACCACCTCTACTCATCATCTCTCTGTGGTGTATCATGTGACAGGTCCCAGGGACCTGGCACATTCCACAGGAAACCAGGGCCAGGAGTGTTATTGCAGAGTTGCTGACATGGTGCAAATACACGCTATAGATTACTCAGTTAATTTCTTCATCTGCTCGTACTCTTATTACTTGATCATACAAAAGGATTTTTAAATTATCTTTTTTTTTAAATACTAATCTTATGAAAGAAGCTTGCAATTATATCAGCCTTCAAATATTAACCAGCAAAGCCAGACAACTGAGGTTTGTTTTAAATAGAATATTATTTTTCATATTAGCAAATCCTGATGTTTTCCTCAGGGGGAAAATACAGGGCGAGACTGGTACCTACCTCTAGTACAGTGAACTTTTGACTTTCTCTCTTTGCACTCAAAACTTCAAATTCAAAAGCAGAACATAAAAACAGGAAAAAAATGAAGATTATACTGGAAGCAAAATGCTCTTTGCTTTGTTTGCCTTACTGTTATCTACTTTAGAATGGTGAGATGTTAATAAAATATCACTTCTCTGCCAAAAACCTGTATTTTTATAAATCTCCTTATCAGCTAGGAAAAGATATTAATAAAATGACAGAGAGACAGATAAAGAGAGAAGAACATTTCAAGCATTATTAAATCAAATTAGATGAGTATATATTTTATTTTCACTATATATTGCCTACATCATCAGGGAGAAGAAACTCAACTGTAAGAATGTCAAGTTTTGCTTGCTGCATCTAGGGCTGCATTAAACCTTATCAATTAATCTTCTCCTCAGAAGGACAGAACAGAAACAGAGTGGGTGCTCCAGTTCACAAATGGCACTGAAATCCAAACCTTGCACGAGAGTTACTCACTGAACTCTCCCAAAGCTACCAGCAATGTACTTGTAGCTCCTTCCTACTCAAACACATCTCCTAGCTGTGCATATGGAGCCCATCCCTCCCTGTTCTTTTTGATAAAAGCACCAGAGACAGCATACAACCTATATTCCCATTAGCTCTCTCTTTGCCACAAGAAAGGAGTGGTGAGGAGGATCAGAGATATCACAAACACAGGATCCATGACCACTGTTTAAAAGGAGATGATGCACCATGGAAAAAAGGTGCAAGGAAGTGTTAGGAGATGTGATGCATCTCTCAGCCACCTCATCTTATCTTTACCCAGGAGCACTCTGGCCACAGAAACTGAGAGGGCCACATCTGAACAACATGTTCTTCAAGTCATGTTCCAATTGTTCACTGAAATTTGCCTGCTGTTTGCAAAAGATGGGAGCTGTAAGAGGACATGAATGTTTGGAAGTTGACCACTTAAAAGCACAAGCTGGCATGGTTTAATGGTATCTGTATCAGAAGCATTAAGCAATCACCCTCCCATGCTACCTGTAACTACTTTATGAGACAAACAATTAGAGAGGGGAAATATAAAAATCGATGTTCTGGAATAGACACAAACTTCTCAACCTTCTATGAGGCCCACAGAGAGGAGGCAGATTTCTGACCACTGAGTGATGACTTTACTGACCCACTGTGAGCAGCAGATTCTCATGTCTGTATTCATGCAGGTAATCTACCCGTGAAGCACTAAAAAACTGAATCATGTAAATGAATCAGGGTCATTAACCTCACATGTAATGGAAGAGTATGGCAGCTTGGGGTTAGGTAGCTCTACCATCTTGGAAGTTGGATCCTGAGACTCCTGTTATAAAGATGCAAGTCCTGAGCACTATTCAGATAAACTGAACACAATGAACAGAGAATCTGAGCAATCAGATCTATCCCTCAAATTGAGCAACAGGCAAAAAGACCAAGATGGTAGAAAAGTACTCCTGAGACCAATGGGCTGGGGAGGCTGCTTGTGATCCACCAGATGATCTTTGAAAAAGACCATAAACGAAAAGGTGTTAGAGGGGTACGTGTACATGTTTTCTTTATAGAAGAATGATGCTGTTTTCTTGGTAGAAATAAGAGTTTTATGAGGAACTGTCAGATGGTTGGGACACTGGACCCAAGAACTGAGAACCGTCCCCAGAGAGGGGCTGGAGCAAGGGGATCAAATAGCTTCTGTATGAGTACAATGAGAGGCCAAGATGGTCTAGAGAGTAGTTTCAGATTAACAGTTTGGTCATTCAGAATCATCTATGAGATAGATCTCCAGGAGTTCACAACAGGAGCAGAGAGAAGTCTAAGCACAGCAGCTGTCCCTGGGTTTGCTCTCTCCAGACGCAGGAAAACAACACTGGTGTCCTCAACAGAAAATTTGCACCCCTGTAAGTTTTTATTCCTTGGGTGTGAGGTTAACCTCCTGTGTTTATTCCAGGAAGCAAACTTGGAACTGAGCCTGGGACAACTTGAGAATTTCAGCCCTGGAAGAAGTTAAATAAGAATGAATTCATGGGTGATCATTCCAGACTCATTCAGTGTTCACCATTTCCATCTGCCTAAATCAGAGATGCAAGAACTTCAAATGTCTTCTCAGGGACCTTGACCAAATGCTCAGCCTTGAAACAAAACCTTTAAACTAGATGAATTTTGACTGTTCCAAGCTTGCATGTTCACATACATTTACTTCTGCCTTTTATCAGTATCTATTAACACTAAGCATACTTTATGTTTTGGCTTGGGGAAGTATACAACAGGCATACAGTAGCATATCAACCTTTTCTTTGTATTCCCAAAGGTCAAGGTTTCTTGCTTAAATTGGCAAAAAAAGACCTTTAATCTGTAAAATTGTTTTCAAGATCCAAAACAGGAAAAAAAAAAGTCCACATTCATGATGAATTCAGAAGCTTTTTGCTGGGCACTTAAGCACTAGCAGTTCTGCATTGATTTTTTTGTTTTGTTTTATTTAGTGAAATGTCTGGATACAGATATACAGAATAACCTTTTTTTTCTTTCTTTTTCTTTTTTTTTGGGCTCATATTTACTGTGTCACCTTCCTTGAAACGGGACCTACAAATGTTTTGATAAATGGAGTGAAAGGTTGTCTGGTTACACCATTGCTTCTACTTGTGTCCTCTACTGAAATGTCATTATGTACCCTTCTAAAGCAATGTTGCTCTATGACTCACAGCAGTTACTTCTGTGCCTCTCATAACAATAGCTCACAGGGGATATAGGGCCTCAAATGAGCTAGAACAATTTATACCATCCATTTATTTTTACTTCTCTTCCAATGATAGATACTCACTGTCACAAAATGCCAGTTTATGTGAAGATTATAAATCTTCCAGCACAGACAACCTAACTGCAGGCCATTTTAAATATGCACTTTATAACACTACAAGTTGCTGCTATGGTAAATTAAATTCCTGAAAGCTCATCACAATATGAACTAACTCTTCTCAATGTTTTAAAAAAATAAAATCAAAAAGTCAAACTAAAGATCCATATAGCCTGCTAACCTGTTGTTAACAGTGGCCATAAGACAAGCATAGGAACAGGGTAAACATACATAAAATAATTCTTCTCTAGAATTCTTCTGAGCCTCCACTGAGTTGAGGTTCAAGCAAATTTTTGTTCTTACTTCCAAACAACACAAGAGACCAAATCTTCACAAGTGACTGTCTGAGACTGCAAACAAAACACATTTTTCACTAACATTAGCAGTCTCTCAGTAAAAAGCTCCATTTGTGCATTAGAAAAGAAAATGACTATAATGCTGACTTGTAGATCAATAGAAGTCTTTTACAAGAGCACTGGAGTTTCTTAAGTGTCTCAGAATTATTCCTTTAGCCCTTCAACTTCAGTTCTGGTTCCTAAACATGCCTCAGATCCCACTTGCAGCACTACCTTCTTTTACAAGACTTCTGAGACCTCATCCCAACCTGAGAGGTTAGGAACCGTGCATCAGAACAGCTGTGTCACAAGTACTGGTGGATGCTGCTCCTCACTCACCAGACACAAAAACCAACTCCACTTCCAAATAATACCTAAGAAAACCCCACCAAGCTTCCCAGCCAAGTGCTTTGTGTAGTCCAAGGCAGGCTCAGTCCTAGTCACTGTGGCTAGAAGACAGCAGTGTGACATGCTGGGCGAGCAGAGGAACAGAGGGTCTCCATAAGAAAGGTTTCTAGCAAGGATCTGATGGCAGAACTGTGGATAGTAAAGATATGAGCTACCCTGTCTCACAGCCTTTCCTGGAGATTGTATTGTAAGAACCTTGACTTATCTCAAAAAGTATTTTCATAGTTGTATCTCTAATATGCATGCTAAGTAGTCCAAGTCCTGATAACCCCAACCCAGTCAACCCATTGTATCAGATGTTGACAGTCCTGAAGAACTTGGAGCTTAGTAGCTGATGTGAGAGAAATTCAAGGTAAGGGTAGGAAAGAAATATCAGATGTGACATTTAAACAGGAAACCCAAGGGATTTTTGCATGTAGGTATTATTCCTAATCTATTATTTAGGGCAGAGAGTAGTTCTTCAAAATCTGCAGTTCTTATTGAAATCAATGGGAAATATCAAGGAAAACCAAAATCTTATCAAATGAGTTCTGATGTATTTATCTACTCTGGATGCCCTAAAGTACCTTAAGGCCTTTCTTATTTATTTATTGCATGATACAGTTAATTAGAGATTTATTTTCCTTTTTCACCATTAGGTAAGTATTCATTCTCTATTAGTGAAGGCCACTACCAACAACAGTATCACACTTACAGGTAAAATAAATCTTCTGCAATACCCCTGAGTTACTGGAAGCAGATTTACATTATATGGGATATGCTATCATACACTATTTTAAACATATTTTTAAACATTTGAATAACTAAATGGGTAAATCCTGAGAACCTTACTTGGTGTTTATTCAGCCCTTACTTACTGAGACAAACTCCCAAGGACAGAGTAAACACTGAGAGAGGACCTCAGGCCTTCACCCACAGTTATAAACAATGAACTCAGCATAAACTGTGATTCCCAGATGACACTGGGAAAAAAGCAGCAGCTAATGCTTCTCCTCATTTTGCTTCCAGAATGATTATATGAGAAGAGATTTACTTTCTCCCTAATAAAACTTGCCCCATCTAAGATCTTCCCCCACCCACAGCTGAAGCAGCGAGAGGAAACTTAGCTTGAAGAACTACTGATTCTTAAGAGGCTGAATAAAATGGAAATGGAGGAAAAAAGCCTTAGTAAGAGGTCCACAGCCCAAATACTGATGAAGTTTACCTGACTGGGGGATTTTTAGTTGTTAAGAAAAGTAAAAAGGTACTTAGAAATGCCACTGCATCTATACCACTTGGACCATGGAGTCCTTAATAGCCAGCACTCACATATCACACCTTTTGTTAGCACAGCTTCGGTTTCATGCCCATATTGCAAGTGGGTAAACTAAGGAAAGGCAACAATCTGACAGAATCACACAGCAAAGTAGTAACTCTAAACAAAATATGGGATTATTCCATGCTACTCATTGCAAATATGGCTCATGTCAAAATTTAAAAACTAACAGAAAACTATGAAGTTGCTTTTCATACAATTATTGTATGCCCTTGAAAATTCTATTTAATTGTTTCAGGGCCCAGAGACAACCGAACTTATGACTGAGGACACCCCTTATCATATCTCATTTCATTTGTATTTCAGTTATTCTTTTACAGTTCAGTTAATTTCTTGTAAGAAAAAGAGCACAAAAAGGAGTCCTTTTTGTTCACTGTGAGATCTAGTCACACAGAATAAACAGGCTGGTCCATAAATTCGTGCCTACTCACAAAAACAAGATAAATGAGGGATCTGGGAAGGCCATTCATTATACATAAATATGCTTGTGATCTGAAAGAAATCTCCTATCCAGCTCTCCTCAGAACACAACACTCCAGGAAGACACTCAGGTTTGCTCAAGGCTGTGGGGCTTCAGGCTAATACATTCTTCTGGGCCTAGAGAGGAGCAATCAGAATTGATTAGTTTGCAGCGTTGATGAGAGAGTTGTAGCTGTCAAATCTGATATCATCACTTTGAAGAATATAGAAAAGGAAAGACAAAAATCTTCTGTTACAATGAAGGGCCACTGCTGCAGCTGGACTTAATGAATACAAATGATACATAAAGAATGAATCAAAATTTAAGTTGCTTTATCCTGTCCTCTACAATGGAGTGACGCTATGCTATCTGAACATCAATGAAGGAAGACAATTTTATAGCTTTCTGAGCTACAGAATTCAGAATACAACCTCCTTCCTACAGCAGAAGAAACAAAATCCTCAAAACCTTATTAAAATGTACAATTTTGAGGAGGAAATAAAGGAGCAAGGTGCTAGCTTCTAGAGCTAGAGGTACTAACAGGTAACCTTCAGTCCCACAGTGCTTTAAGTAGAGAGGCCCAAACTAGGCAGCCCAATATTTCCATCAGCCAAACCAGATACATCTTACTAGTGCCAACATAAGTGTGTATGAAGCTCAGTCTCTCCTGCTCACTCTTTCTAAGGCAAAACATGGGAAAAGGAGTAAGGATCAGGAAAGAAGCCCTATTAGCAATCAGACCTGGAGGAAGCCCAACATATGCCTTTATATCCATTGTGCTCACATTAAAAATACAGGAAATCCAAGGAAGGAAGAAAACAGACCTGTGGTTTACACATTGTTTATCATACAGTGCAATATACCATGGTCTGTAGTGTGTAACTGCTGTCATTTTAGAACAGGGCAGAACCTTGCAGCATACAAGGCAAAATTTCCAGCTCAGATGTCATACACTCCCAAAGCACTGGATAGGTGCAGTTTGTAAAAGTAAAGACATAACAATTAAAAACCTACTAATCTATGAAGTGCCTCAGTCTCTCACCTAATAAAACTGGAATAACAGTTCCTACTCTCTTACTCCATTCATCACTATTGCAAAGAATCCCAAGACGACCAAAGGGAAGACACTGCAGAAAGGCTCAGTATCATACATCTGACACCCTAATACATGGCTCTGTGTCACACAGGGTACTTTGCAGTTAACCACAGCATGGAAACCACCGCGTCTGTTGGAATTTTCAAAGCAAGCATTTTCACTGGTGTCAGTGAAACGTCTTGAGAATATCAGCCTTCATATGGTCGCCAAGCAGAATATTTTTCAAAGCATTTGCTCTGTCCACATCTATTCTTTGAGCCTTTGAACTCAAATGATCTGTTCACAAAAGGGAAGGAGAGCTGACTGTACAGTTGTCTGGAAATGTTACTAAACATTATCTAGTTTATGCACAAGAGAGATTGTGTTGCTTTCAGCTACATTCCCCTGAACAGGTTGATTACCAGCAAAGTGATGGGGTGCAAGACTTGGATGTCTCTGACAGACATACACTAAATGGGAATGTCCCATTCTTCCCATTCTCCCAGTCACCAAAGCATACCTGAGCTTTGAATTATGTCAGGCCAGGAACAAAGGAATCTTGCTTATAACAAAAACTTTTAATAATTCATTTACTGAGAAGGCCTCCCTTTCATCTCTGCCAGGCTTTAGGAAAGGCTGGGAGGCAAGCAGAAATAAACATTATACAGACTCACCATTGCTGGCTCTAAAGTAAACTCTCCAACTTCCTATTTACATTTCAAGATCTTAAGCTTTGTGGTTTACTAGTTCTGCAAGTAAGTGCTTTGGGTTTTGGAGGCTGCCTGCACATGATCTCCCACCACTACTGAAGTCTTCCTAGGTTTTATTAATACAATAAGGAGGTCAGAAAAGCTACAAACTTTTATATACCCTGCTAGCAGAAATATTTTACTTCTCACCTTTTAAAAACAAAACAATGCAAACAAAGCATACAATGCCAAACTAATGCCAGTAATGGTGATATTACAGTTTTGTTTCTTTCTTTTTTAAACCAAGGATGCTAGAACATGGAACGAGACAGTCTCATTTAAAAAGGGTGCTGAGAATGTCTGAGAGACAAGTAGAAGAAAAAATTTTATGGTTATGTGACCCTTCTAAGGCCATAGGCTGAAAAGGCAGCTAAATAAGCTCTGTGACCTTTTCCTCAGAAGGCTAAATCCGTGTACACTAAGGACGGGCAACCTGTAACAACAGACATGAAGTAAATGTGGTTTTCATTTCATACAGCCCTCCCTGAATGTAAAACGTCTTCATTAGCTGGGAAGTCAGCACTCTGACTGCTGCCAAATGCAATATAGAAGCCAGGAGAACTGAACTGAACGAGGACAGAGCAAGGGAGAGGTTCCTGTGATACTAATTTATTTCTCCCATTTGAAAGACACCAGCTCTGTGACTCATGTGCAGAACAGGCCTTACAGAAGAGGAGAATATTAAAAAAGGCAAGAGGGCAGGCGCTTATCAATTTCATAAAGCTTGCACAGATCATTTCAAAAACTTGTCTAGGTTGCCCCAGCTTCAATAGATTTGCTTTTGCTTTTATTTTTTCCCTACTGCATTCCTCCCCCTTCTTCCCGCTCGCCTGACCCTCCCAAACCCAGCCCCGTTCCCCTGGTCAGGAGAAGGACAAATTGCTGCCTTTGCTAAACCCTGGGTCACAGCCAGTTGGCACTCGGACACGTTGCCCTGGGCTTCTGGCCCCATCCCCTCAGAGACTGCACGTTTCATGTCAGGGCTGCATGTGCAGCAGTGACTGAAGAGTGCGAGGCTGAAGTGCTGCACGCAGTCCTCCGACTCCCTCTCCAAAAGCACATTGCTTAGTGCCATCCCACTAGATTAAATATAGCTGGCAAAGCAAGTACCAGCCTATTTAGTTCCTGCAAGTTTTCCCCTCATCACAGATGATTTCAAGCAGCTGAGGAGTCCCTGTGTAGTAATTACTCCAAAGTCTGCTGCTTTAACAACGTGGCATGTTCTGAAGAGGAGACTCTCGTATCAGAGCCAAAATACACTGAATCCACTTGCTGGTCTGGCTCCCACCGAGATTACAGAGATCAGGCTCTGAGAACACTTTGAGCCAGCATGTCTCTGCAGTCTCCACTCCAGGATGTACTGCAAAGGACACGTACTGTGCATGCTTTGGGGGTGGAAACGTGCTTTACACTCTATTTGTGTGAACAAAGCTGGCAGCTTGGGCGGATATTGTGGAGCAAAGAAGCTCTATTGTGTTTGCCAGTCATCACGAGAATCAAATTAACAAATTTAGAATAAGTCAATTGGGCTGAAGTTCCTTTAGCAGAAAACAGGGAAAGACTAGTTAGGCTTGGTAAAAGAGAGTATGGGATATTCTTCCTGAAACAATCCATAGTAAACACTGGGACAGAAAAATGATCTGCTCATTTTACTGTTCGTGTCACTACTCAATCTCTGTCTTTTAGATCATGTAGTAAATCTCAAAAGACAAGAGGATAAATTTTAAAAAATGACTAAATTATAAGCTTCAAGCCACATACACATTATTGACCCAGGGAGAAAAGAATTGCACACCAAGCCAGGCGAGTCAATTCCCAACGACAAGAGTCACAGAAGTAACAAACACACATGCAAAAGAAGAGACTCCATCTATGCCTGAAAAGCTTCCCCAACAATCTGAAAAAAGAAGTTTTGAGTACAGAGAAGCTGAAGAAGAAGGAAGAAGCACACAGATCACATCACCAAACAAAGAGAGAAAAAAATATCAGAGACTCTGGATAGGAAGGAAAACAAACCTTGTATATTGGGACTCAAAATGCCAGCAAATTCAGACCCCTCTGCCTCAGTAAGCTGAAATCAGGCCAGACAATGTTCCCATTAGAAGCTCCCCGGCTACTTCCTTCAGCTGTGAATCCAAAAAGGTGTTAAATCAAGAATGACAAATATTTTCCTAATGGAACAACTGTCCTGGGAGAAGTGCAAAGGAAGACACTGATCTCTAAGTGAGCCTAATTCACACAAAATAAGCAGAAATGAGAGTTTATATACATTTAATGAACAGAGCTATTCTATTCAATATGAATAAATAGCACATACCCTGTACATACACAAGGTTAGCAAGGACCCATACTGCAGACAATGAAAGAGAAGATGGAGTGTTGCAAAAGAAGATCCCTGCTCTCTCTCACAATGTTTTTCAGTATTTCTGAATCCTGCAGCTCGGCACGCACGTCATCCTTGTCGTCCAAAGGAGTCCCAGTCTGGGGGTAGAGGCACCATGCCCTAGTGACTCCATAACTCTCACCACTCTCAATTTTCCCACTCCAGAACTATATTTTATTTCTGCTTAGTGTTTTAAATTACTTCAAATTCCTTTCACAACTTTTGGCTGCCAAAAGCCAGTCCCAGTCTGGTCCCAGTCTGTTAGGTGTCATGTAAGTTTACACAAACCTGTAGTCTCCTTGATAAAAACCTTCCAGTCTAATGAAACATTTGAGGGGAAAAAAAAAAAAAAGTTTTATTATGTGAATTTAGTGCCTACAGGAAGAGTGCTGTGCTGATAGCAGGTATGGGTAACTGCAAGATGTATCAAGCAGAAAGAAGCAGCAGTACTGCTAGATCACTTGCTCCAAGGAATACCAATAAAATTTCTGTGTACAAGTACCCCGTCACACTGCTTGTTCATAACACTGTTGTGCTGTTTGCTAACTGGTACCTGAGAGTTAACTCAGTTCTTGATGGCTTTACACATCTGCAAAAGGGCAAGCATGTTTATGTTCAGGGCTGGGACAAGATAATACAGATGTCTGTACCTGAAATCCCTCCAATCACATACAGGCTACAGAAGAAAACAAAGGATTTCTGAAACCTTTAAAATATCCCATAAAACCCATAAGACACTGGCAGGAAGGCAGGCTTCTAGGGAAACCAGTTACCTTATTCCCAGAAGCTAGGGCACGTTTGTTAGACTCATGCAGCCTACTAGTTAGGAATAACATGCAAGCTCCTACTTAAATGCCTCAAACCTGCTCCTATTTTACTGTGCAAAACTACTCACACATTTTGTGTAGTTGCTATGGCTACACAAGGAAAGTCTCCTAAAAGTTCCAAAGCTAAATGTGGGTGCTGGAGCTTAGAGACCCTGTCTACAAAGCACGATAACATGCAGCAGCCCACTCAGAAAAGTCAGCACTGGGTATCTGTCACTTGAAAGGAATACCTACACTGCACAGACAGATCAAAGCTGCAGCAAATAAATCCCAGCCCTAAACTAAAGGACAATCCTTCACAAGTAAAAGGACAGCTGATTTGCCATTCCAAATGCAAATTCTGCTCAAGACTTTTGTTAGGGCAAAGGAGGCAGAAGAGAATCATGTAAAATGAATAACTGTCCAAAAATATTCAGAAAACCATCTTTTCTTTTCTTTTTCCTCATGGATAATGGATGAGCCCTGAGGTGGCAGTGACTTTGAGCAACTACCAACTCAGACCTGGACTTGGATCAGTAACTTAATTACAACATACTTTTTGCTTCTTTCATGAGCTATTCAAGTATCTCAACAGAAACATAAAATGTTTTGTGTCTGTCTGATTACCCCAAACTGTCAGTGGTTAATTCCTAAAGTGTATCCTCACTGTAAAATGGTAGTTCTACCACAAATTAAACTATTATAGCCATGAGTAAAATTAGGTTTCACATTTGTACTTTCTGAAATATCAAAGGCGTGATTAGCAAAGTCTTTTGTTCAAGATCTCTAGAGTCCTTGAGGTAATGAAAACTGGGTCATGGAGTAGCTTCTCTTAAAGTTTAAAGTAAATGCTGTGTTCAAGCAATACCTGCTTCTGTGACTCATGGAGTATTCGGTCTAGAGAACAGAAATACTTCACCAATACACACACAGCAACAGTAGTACCCCTGCCCTCACCAAAAAAGGAGGAGGGGGGGGTAAGAAAGGCATAGCAGATGATTTTGAACAGTTTCCTGTTACAATCCCTTGAAAGAAATTCAACCGTACTTTCACCCTGCTTTCTGTTTTCTGAATTTCTCCTGACAGTTGGCTCTTTCGTTTGCCAGAACCACAACAAAGGACGGCCTTGAGTTTCCACACAGGCCATTTTCTCCCTCTCTCGTCTCTGATCATCTCACAAAGGTATTATTGTTGCTGGCTCGCTGGGGCTCAGTGCACCTGAGGCAGATCAAAGGCACTTTTTAATGCCCGCCTGACCACACAGGTCTCTCTCCCACTGCATTAAATTAAACTCGATGATTAATCTCTGTAGCCCTGAGGGTCCCTTGGTGCACAAGGAGAGAGAAAATATATATTTCTATCAAAACACAAGTATAACATACTTCCATTTTATAGCCCTAATTAAAAAAAGGAACAGCCAAATGCAGCTGCATATAGGTCTCATTAAAACTCAAATACAACTGCTCTGTGTGCTCTACATTCACTTCACACAGTCTATGCAGGTAATAGATAAAAGAACGGTAAAACAAAGTCCTTCCACAGATTAAATCCAGAGAAGTTTAGGATTTGGTTATTGTCTGCTGGCTAGAGATTGTTATACCTCTGAACAGATGAGTGAAGGAAGGCAGCTAAGGAAACGATTATAAAATGCTGAGTAGTTACATTTAAATAAAAATCTACTTCAGTCTAGCCAAAAACTGCATGAGCATCTATTCCCGAGTTGCATTCAAGTGATTAAGAGCCTTAAAAGGTTCTACCTTGTCTATGGTGTGCAATCTGTGTATGACTTTGGGGTTGCTTTAATGACAGAACAGAACATTGATTAACATCAACATGGGCTTTATCATGTCACTGTTGTTACATTAGCGTATTTAATGGAGCCACATCTCTCATGGTCGTGGAGCATGCACACAAAAAGTGCTGTGAACCTGTTACATTGATATGCCATGCTCTAGTCTGAGAAGCAAAACAAACTATAGCAGTCAACTGGGTCTACATTAGAACTTACCAATATACATATACTAAAAATTAATAAATAATCACACACACCACCTTTTCCAGGGCTAGTTGTATTAAAGGAATAGGTTAGAGCCAGTTGGCCCATTTCCAACTGCTCAACACTGCTCTTAGACCTTTTGGGGAAACTGTCTGAGAGCTCCTCACCTCATTTCAGTCCAGTATTATGTCTCTATTAACCCAGCTCATTTTAACGATTTAAACTAACTCAGCTAAATGAAACAGGTTAGGAAGAGTTCAAACATCGAGCTGCTTCTGAAAGGGCAGGAACCTCCATCAAAAAAAAAAAAGGAAATAAAAGCAGTGACAGGCTCACAGGGTGACTTCTTCCCCCAGAGCTGGTATTTGCAGGGTGCCCTGCCTGCACCATGATAGATAAAGAGATACCAATGTAATTTTTCAGAGACAGAGTAAGATAAGAGTGGTGGAGCCTGAGGTTGGAAACTCTTGTTTAGGAAGGAAACCACATACATTTCAATTGGTCTATAGGATTTAAACTTTTGTTAAATGCTCTGCTTCACAATACTGGGATTACTCACATCTTTAAATTCGATCATGTGCTTAAATGCTTTGCTGAACTACAATCCATGTGACAAGATCACCATTTACTCACGCTCAAGATCATCGTGTGTTCATGCTGTTACTACGAAGGCAACTTAGCTTGCTGTTAAGCCTGATGTTTTATTATCAGCTTCCTTTTTATCTACTGGAGCTCTCTCCATGAAGCATGTTAGTCCTCTAAAAACCTCTATCACTCCCATTGACATTTGCTCGTTTAGGAAAAATCCAAATTATAATCAGTCTAAATTTAAGACCAAAATGAGTTTTAAATAAAAAACGTGGCAGAAAAAGGTACTTATCTAAATGGAATGCTTTCAGACTCATACATTTTAAAAAGGTATAAATTTCAAAAGCAGACACTAAATTTTAATTGCAATCTCAGAAAAAGCTTTTGTATTAATTTACTGAGAAAAATTAGCAAAGTGAAAATTGCTTATCGGGGTTTTTCTTTCTTTTTAGTCATGATTTGTATCATAATTCTATACATCATGGCAACTTTCAGAGGTAGAAGGATTTATATTGATTAAGTGAAGAGGTGGGGGAGAAGGGCTGTGACTGAAGACATGCACTCCTTCTCCAAAGACACTATTCTGTAACACATTAGTGACAGGCTTGTCACGGATAACTCAAGCTCAGAGTCTTTGGCTCAGATTTCAGGCTGCTCTTTAAGCCACTCTAGCATTGTGGTTTTTACTTTCCATGTCATTTTTCAGTATTGATTTCTACTTCTATTAAAGTTCTCGCTTAAAAGCAAATGCATGGTAATATATAATTAATATCCAAAGGTAAATTAAGATAGAGTTACCAGAAAAAATTCAAGGAAAAGGAAAGGGATGAGATGCACAAAGGTCATTTTTTCCCTTACAAAACATTAGTTACTATATTCTGTACAAATTAGGAATAACCTACCCCCATGTGGCATGAAGATGTTCCACAGATCATAGCAACTCGGGATGTAATTGGCTGGTTTTCACATGGCAGGTTATGTCCTTTCACATCTGCTCCAATTACTCCTATTAAAATAAAATTAAAATTCTATTTTAAAGAAGAGCAAGCCAACCCTTGCAAAACAGAGCTTATCCATACACAAATAATTGTGGAGTATCTCACACCACTGCTACAAATCAAAAAAAGAAGTCTACTTAGTCAATAAACAAAATTGTTTTATTAAAACAGATTAACATGTATTTTTATTCCAGACACATGAGGATACAAGATGAATTCCTCTTTGTTCATGTATATCATCATAATTTTTAATGTTATTTTGACTATAACCTGACCTTTATTCTGTGAGGTAGTACACCAACATGCAGAATAAAAGACTGCCCTGTTGTGACAGGCACTCCAGCAGACTGCAGATATGTTTATTTGTTCACAGTTTATCATGCATATACTGTATGATGTGTTTTGTCAGGGGATGAGTTGGAGAAAGGGGTAACTTGGCAGGAGACTGGAAGGCTGCCAGTTTTGTTGTCTTCACTGCTGCTGCTGTTCTGTCCATGTCAGACAGGACCATCTAAAGGAAGATGACTCCTTCCCTAAGAGGAGCGTGCTTGGCTCTGAGGAGCTTCTGCGTGCAGGACAAGACAGGCAGGAGGACAAACTCAGCAAGCACTCAGTCTGCAGCAGGAACACACACCAGGAGATGCCAGAGAGGAGCCAGGAGCTTGCTTACAGAATAAGACAGACCTCCAGCCAAGCTTCAGCCTGCACCACACCAGGCTTAATTCACTTCAGCGGAGGCTAAGGTGGAAATCCTGCCCTCTTCTCCTCCTCTCCTATGTGGCATTCAGCAAAATACAGCAGCCCAACAACTAATATTATTTCATTTGTCCTTTTTTTAATTTCAGCATTACTTTTCACCTGGCAAACTGGTCACCAGATTGTGCATTGCATCTGCATCTGCAACACACAGTCTGGTGACCAGTTTGCCAATCCTGCTTAAAAACCAAAAAAAAGTAGCTTTCTCCTCACTGTAGAAGGAACATGAAAGCATTTGCTGGACATCGTGAAAGATGTCAAGTGTTAGTGCTGGCTAGTATGCTGCATTTCATTAACACCTTCTTGTTTAGGTCACCACTTCAAGACTCTAATTTGCTCTGTTGGGGTTTGTCTTTTCGCGGTCGCCACGGTTCTAATGGTATTATCATTGTTGGTAGTTGCCTAAATAATCAGAAAATTAAGGTTTAAAACGGTACAGTCTTTAAAAATCTGTCCTTATGTGCCTTTATCCTAGCTGGCTTGTAACTATGTAGTAGCATAGCTGTCATACACAGAGGTCATTTGTAAGGAACAGAAGAAAGTTACAAGTATGGCTTCTACCTCTTATGCTTTATTTTTCACTGCTCAAGCACAGACACGCATGAGTTCATATTAAGAATTTGGGGTAGGGTGGTCTAAAAGGCAATTTCCTGTACTAGGCAACACTGTAATAGAATTTTTTAGAGGAGTTAAAAATATTGTTCACACTTCAGAGGGAACAAGTCTATTAAACTGAATTGTCAGCATATGTTGCAAATGTATTTCCATAAACAATACAAAATTGAAGAGCCTCATGTTTAGATATTTTGAATCACTAAGAAAACATGAATTCTGCAATATATTCATTCTGGGCCTTCTTGACATCGGTGGGATTTTGTCAGTGGCTTTACTAGTGTTCATAGTTTAGGCTAGAGTCTTCCTATTTGTGATTAATTGGAGTCAGCCAGCAAAGAAGTCTGGACTATTCCTTTAACAACAAAAGCTAAGATATTTTATTCACTAAAAATAATTTAATTGCTGTTATAAGTCACTTTCACCTTTAACAGTTGGGATTTTTCATATTCTGAGACAGACTCAAAATCTATTGAAGATTCTCAAGAGAGACTGAGGACAAGAAGTCTGTATACGACACAAACTGCAGGAGAGGCTTTAGAAAAGCAGGTAATGCTCAGCATGCATACTTTTGGATCTCTTCCATCCACAGTGACAAAGAATTTCAGAGACTGCACAATAAAGTGTCTACTTTTGCTGAAACAATGATGATGTCTTTTTAAAAGGTGCAACGTAAACGTTATTTTTATGAGGCCAGTCCCAGAAGACTGGCCTCCCATACTCACATTTTTATCTGTAGGCTCTTTTAAATTAGTACAGTAGGTTAAAATGTAAGACATACCTAGTCAGCTTTTAGATTTTTATTTTTCCATAATAGGTATCAGATGGACTGAGTCAGGAGTCATAGGAGACCTCCACAGGCATACGTATTACATAATTCTTTATCTTTACCTTATTTTACTCAAAACTTTGAAGTCTTCATAAACTTCAGGAATCTGTCCAGCAAAAACAGACTTTATATCCAGGCAAAAGCAGATCTGAACAGTGTGTCAAAAGTTATTAACACTTAAAACAGGATGTCCATCATGCCATTTTGGTTTAGCCTGAAGGACATGAAAGAGCCCTTTTTGTTACTCTGCTGTTACAGACTATTTTTAAAACAATCAGCAGTCCAATTGCTATCCAATTGTTTTCCTTTTTACTGTCTTTTCTATAGTTTCCCTACCAATATATTATCTTTCAAAAATTTAAGAAGGATGAGTTCCATCTTAAATCTTCCCCTGTTCCCAGACTCTACCCAGTTACGGTGTGATTAGCATGCAGGTTCTCCCACTGCAGTACTGACTCTTCCCTCTGTAATGTGTCTCTCCCTCTCTCACAATAACCTATATGTTTCTTCATTTTCTCCTGGCAATGATTTCAGGAGTCTGCTAGTGTTTGTGGTGCCATCTGGGAAAACATATTCTGATAAACAGGACTAGCATAAGCAGACTGCCTCTATCCACTGAAGTCTTACTCTGCTGGATGCCAGTAGCTATATATTTCTAACGTTAGAGTTTCTTTACAGAAGACAATACCAAACCAATAGCTCTTTATATGTCTTTAAATTCATTTATTTCAGCACATGAAATTTACTGTGCAAACTTTTTGTGCTCTGAATCCACTACTCACATAATGATGCCAATTAAACGAGGACCCTTCACTGTCATTTTCACGTGCTCTGTGACAATCCAGCTTTTAAGTAAGTTCATTATTTCAAACCAGCTTATTATTACATCTTTTTCAAGAACACAAAACTGTTAGGGCACATGGTTTTAAACACATTTTTATGCAATTAGGATACTAATTGACACAAACTGATTTTTAAGTAAGTCACAGTAGGAACATAACACATCTACAACTGTGATGCTAAAACTCAGTCTTCCTTTTTTGCAGCTGGATCTCTGTCTAATCCTTCTGAGGTAGTAAGAAAAGCAACCTACATTATTACCTAACCTCATCAGAAACAGTTATCAGAAGCAAAGTAAATGGACTTAAGCAATAAAAAGTTCCCAGCCACAACTTCTAGAATAAAAAAAATGAGATTTAAAACACAAAAAAATATTTGAAACAAAACTGGTATTTTAGCAACTAATCATATTTCATTTAGATCTAGAGAAAAAAAAACTCTGATGAGCAATAGATTTCCACTGAACAGTACTATTTCAATAACACTGAAACTTTCTGAGGTAAGACTTTTTCTAAACTATCAAACTAAAAAAACCTCAATTTCCTGCTGAAAAAAGTTACACTGAATCACATTGTTATTGACTGTATTTAGATACAGTCAATAAGCCAAACAGCATAGTAAGAAATGAAACCATTGAGCCTCACCAGATATATTTCAACACAGTTGAAACTGGGCCTAACAGAATATTGTGCTGGAAAAGAAAAAAATCTAAGCATCAGGCCTCCCACTCCAGTTGTGGATAAAAAGTCAAAGTTGCAGAAGGGGAATGCTGTGCAGTGGCCAGTTCCCCCTCTATTTTTCTTTGCTAGTTTAGATACACAGCATTTACATACTGGATACAGCATTTTTGGTACCTATCCCACATTGTGCTAGCATAAATGTATGTGAAAAAGTCTTTATTGCATTATTTAAACAAAGCATGAATCGCTCCTAAAACTAAGGAAGACTATGAACAAGTCTCAGACATGAGACTTCTCCCTTAGAATGTTAATTTTTGTCTTTTCTTGCCTATCCCCAAAGTTTTGAGCAAGAGAAGATGCAAGCTCTCAGCACAGTGGCATGCAAACACAACAGTGTTCCAGTTCAGGAATTCAAAGTGGAACAACCAGAAGTTCACAATTTGGAAATCCAGCTGAAAAGAAATAAACAGTGATAGCCCCTTTCCTATAAACAGATATTCAATATTAGCAGTTATTGTGAGGGTGGTTTTATTTTAGTTATGCTATTTCATAAGAATAGCATCAGAGCAAATTGCTGGATACAAAACAGGCTGTGAGAAAAATGGCTTTCTAAAATTAATTCAATACATTCCTGTTTCCAAGAATAGTAAATATATGACTGAGTACCTAGTCCTCCAGCATGTGCATCAATGAGAGATGCTGCTACTGCAATCCCTTCAGGGAGACCGAGATCTTTTGCAGCTTCTGGCGTTAGACCTTTTCCAACAGCCTCTCCAGGAGACAAGACGTGGTTTCCTGGGCAGACACAAGAAAAACCAAACACCTGTCAATTTACTAAACAGAAAAAACAAATGTGTATGTTATTACAAGAACTCCCTTCCTCTGCCTCAAGTTAGTGTGGTATATTTAAAACAAAAAGGTGCATCAAAGAACTCTGTCATCTGATTAAGAACTATCTTTCATTATCTGTCTGTATATTAAACACAACCAGGCTAGATCAGGCTGTGCCATTGCATTTAAAAGTTCAAAAGTATTCAACGTCCTACCTAGCCACAGAGTAAGATTTCACCACAAGCAATTAAATCCTGCTTGGCATCTTTCCAAGAGATATGAAATACTTATGCAGAACTCCCAAGTTCTTGCAGTAGTTACTGACTGGGCTGCTTGCAGCCATTCTCTGTGCGTGTGAATGAGATTCTGCTCAGGCTAAAAATAAATAAATAAATAAATAAATATTTTTTTCTCTTCCATCCTCTCAAGCAATTTCTAGTGGGAATAAAGTGGCTATAGTAACAGAAACTCTGAAAGATAACTGTCTTGACCAGCAAATTCCTCCTATTGCAGCTGTATTTCCTCACAGGCTTCAACAATTCGGTTTTGAGCCTTCACTGGCCTCATGAAGAACATTAAGGTCACCCCAAACACAGGCAGTGAAACCCTCCCTTCTCAGTCCTGCCACCAGGGAGCCTGCATTGGTCTCCACTACAATAATGCACATTTAGTTTTGTCTAGTGAAAAGAAAAGAGATTGTTTCAATAATTAAAACATGCTGATAGAGATTGCTCAGAGCTCAGAAGAACAAATCTAGATTCATTAAACTTTCAGCATTTAAGGACACCACCTCCCCAACAGCCTCCTCCTTGGCTGCTGAGTATCATCCCAGCCGAAGCAGTGAGCCTGACAGCTCCTGGAACCGCACACACTTCTCTATTTATCTAAAGATTTGGTGGGTGAGAGGCAGTGAAAGGCACAGTGGGAGCTCCCATGCACCTCCCTGCCAATACCATGGCTTTAAGTCAGAAACTTTGTGCTCATTTAATAGTACGTATCTGTAGCGTTCACTCAGTTCAACAAATCTTCTGGGCAAAGTTGACAAAACTCCTTTTTAAAATTAAACAAGTCTATTTTCACAGTCAAATCTATTGAGGATGTTACCCCTAAAGCATGTTCTGATGTGTAAACAGGAAGTAAAACATCCTCCACAATAGAGATTAATTAAGAGGAACAGCATAACATAAAACATCAGGAACACACTAATGCTCATGAGTGTCATCTTCTAGAAACACAGTTATACTATTTAGCTGTTAGATGAAAATAAGGTTCTGATATTAAATTCACAGGTGGAAAAGGATCTTCAATTGACAGCGACACCACTGCCTCTGAAATGCCAGGCTGAATCTTATACTGGGAATTTAAAATAAGAATGTATATCTAAAATTTGCACTTGACTGTGTTTAATCTGGGGCAGTAACCAAAACCCACTACTTCCATCATCCCAGTAGCTCATACAGAAGGAATTAATGATATTAAACTATCTCCTCACAGGGAAAAAAAAAATAAATCTCTATTTTATTAATTCTTAGTGTAAAGCCAAAACATTTCACTAGCTTTTTCAAGAGGTGTATCTTTTGCAATTTTTTCCCCAATAAGCTGGATAGCAGGATGTTTCTCTTTAAGAGAACTTTTGTATCACCTTTCTGTTTTTTCAAGACATCAGAGAATAATACCAGTAAAACAAAGTCTGTTTCTCCTGACATTCAAAGACCCTGCAGGTGGAAGGAAGTTCAAAACAGTTCATGCAGCTAAAACCACATCTTTTTCTTCAGAATTGGTCGCCTGACCTGAAAGCATACAAATATCTTGTATACACAGCACAAGATGAAATTAATCTGAAATAAAACCTCTTTCCAGGCACTCAGTTCCATGGTTGGCTTGTTTATACCAGTTATACTGGTCAAACATTTTAGTGTGTACTTACTAAGTCATTAAACTTCATTTTAGAGATCAGGGTTACTATGAGACAGTATTTTTTCCCACCTGCTTCTCAGTTACTGTATTTCTAGGAAATGAGCACTAAGGGAGCAATTTTAGAGATAAAGATAATCCTCTCTTCTACAGCAAGAGTAGAAAATGATCCTACAGATTCCTTTGGTACTAGTTATATGAATAATGAGCAGCATCACTGTCCCTCATGGGCATAAAGTGTGTGAGAATGTGCAGGGATGGGTTTCTTGTGATTTGAAGATGCAGCATAAGAATCTTGTATTAAAAAAAAAAAAATAAATTCATTAACAACAGAGTATGCCCTGTCTGTTTTAAGAGTCAAGGTGAACAGTTACTCCTTGACAGAAAGCACTTCCAACAATGTGGGAAGTGGCAGCAGTCAGAAGTCACCTGTGACAGGGATTGGGAAGGAGAGTCTCCTAGGTCACCCAACAGCCAGGGACAACAGAAAAGAGTTGCCAGCAAGTGAGTGCAGTAAGGAGAAGATACTGACTCTGCCCCTCCGCTTCATCTTCCCAGCTTTAGAAATCAGTGAAAGCTCAGCTACACCCATATGATACGTTCATGAAGAGCTCTGTAAAAGGGAAGAAGCAGACTCTCCATGGGCACTCTTCCTGTCATCATGGAAGTGGCCCCCTCACCCTCACAAGTGTGAATAAGTAGGTGTGGAATGGGGAGCCTTGATGGAACCGCGCGGGTAGAGACCTGCAAAGGGAATGATAATTCTCATGCTTTTCACTGAAAAACTAAAAGACTCAGCTAAGCATCAGTATGCTTAGAATCCATAGGTATAAAGCTATGAAATGATAAAATAAAAAACACACAAAGCAACCAAAGAGGAGCCACAATGAAAAAGCAAAACAATTGAAATCGATTATACAGACTGGGAAAGAGTGAACAGATTCTTACTTGAACAAAACACAGTGGCTTTAGAAGTCAAGGGACAGTTACTATAAAAATAAACGTATTCTACAACCACACAGCAGCATTTCAAGGGCAGATGCTGCCCCCCTTAAATCCGACCTGTCAGGGAAAGAAGCTGTCAGGGGGGGAGGAAGGGAAATGAGAGCTCCATGCACAGAGAGGTGGGCAGTGAGGATTTCAGAGGGCTGCAGAAAAGTCTTCTCAAAGCTCCTGCCAAAGCCAATGTATCGAGTCTTTTGTTTACAGCAGTCTCCTGTGCAAGTCATTTACCTTTGCTATAATAACTTCCAAACTGAGACCTAACCAAACCAAACAAACCCAGAATGGCTGAACCTGGAGAACTTTCTGTTTCACATTCACACAGCTGTTTCACTAATGCAGCGCCTTAATCCACAACCTTTTCATTCCCTACGAGACAGGCTATTTCTAGCTATTTTTTTTCCCCTATAAAGCAGCGAGTTTACAAAAGGAAAAAGCTGTCTGAATCTCTTCCTTCTCTTTTATCCTTCTTCGAAGACTAATGTTAGAATTTGCTATGATCAGGTTTTGTTTAAAGAATTTATGTGGTACCAAAGACCCTCTACCTTTCTAGGCGGTTACCACAGCAACCAGCTATTTACCAGACGCAACACACAAGGCAGACAATACATCTTCAGTCAACTTCAGGAATCAAAATTCACTGTACTGCCTTACTAATATTTAACAGAACTAGGTATTTTAGGAGGTAGACTTTTTTAAAAACAACCAAAGCAGAGCGCAGCAGGGGGCCCAGCTGACTCAACGATGACCTACTCGCTGAGAACAGCTTTTCATCTATCATGCAGAACGTGGCTGCATTTCATATGCATTTCTATTTGACCATATTAATGCATAAAAGGAAGAAAATTAAAAGGAGATGTCCCTTTTCTTTGCTAACTAGCCATAAGGAAACTTGAACTTGGATATATCAATCTGTTGCTGAAATCCCAGTCACCTCAGAAAGAAACTCAACCAAAGGGTACATCCTGTCTCCATTTTACAGCCTCCCCCCAAATGGACCATCTAAATGCTTTTTAATTTAAAAGACAACACAAAAAACAGATATCCTGTTAACTGGGCGATATAGAACATGCACTGAAGAAGTTATCTAGTTAAACAAAACGGTGCTAAATGAGCATCAAAGGCAACAGCAGCTTATTAAAAAGTCGCGCCGTCCATTCCAATGGATCTTACAATAAGCAGTGTCAGGGATTTTCCCCCTTTATGCTTGTTCACTACAAAATCTCCAATTTTTGTGTTTTATAATAATTCTCACAGTGCCAGAAGTCTGGGATATGAAAGGAATCTGAACAAATAATACTATAACTCTTCTGCTACATCGTCTCAATGCTACCTTGCATACAATACATTACCAAATATCCCTCAATTACATACAATATTCACATTATATTGAGATATGTTCTACAATTTTTAACCTAGTTGATTAACAAAAATAGCACCAAGAAGGAAGTAGGATAATTATGTGGACTATAAAATTATAATATTAATTTTTTCTTAGGACTGAATGCATGGTGGTTAAAGGGTGTTAGAAACAGTCAAATCTGGGGCTTTTTTAACCTGGAAATACCCTCCATAAAATTTCCTGGTTGGCAGCTAAAAACTTCAGAATTTTCATTCAGGAAAACCAAAACAAATTGTGATATTATAGGCCGGCTTATTTAAAAGTGAGAAAAAACAGTTGGTTAAACAAAATCACTTTGGCTTTCTTCAGTTCAAAATTCATCTCTGTCTATGTGAGCTGCCACAGTAGCTTGAGGCAAATCTAATTTGGGTCCTTTCCATCCCACTCTCCCATACAGCTTATGCCTTTGGCTGAACTACATCTCAACTACCTAACATGTAATTACTTCAGGCAGACATATTAGGTTGCTAAATACTGGCAAAAGCAAGCAACTTCTGTGCAGGCAGATCCTGATTCATTAAGCTGAAAAGTAAATTGGTCTGCAGACTATAGGTGCCTACTTCAACAAAGACTACTGCCTGCTTGTCCAAATGAAAGAGAGCTACTTCATGTATAAATTATAAGCTTTCCTGGTAGAAGTCCAAAAGAAAAAGAAAAAAAAGCATTCTGCATCACTGGATCATTAGACAAGTACACTGATGGACGTGACTGAGTTTTCACGATGAGGTTTCAGTGAACCAGTGCAGAACGAACACCTCCTGTAACGCAGGGTTCACTACTCACTGCGCTGACATGCACATACACTACGTGCACTTGGATGTCCTACCAGATGCAATGACTTTGCACCCAAACTCAGCTACCTGATCTCAAGTTTTTGCTTGCAAACAATAATGTCAATAGGCTGATATTTTTTAGATTCCTGGTATTTGCAGTACAATATTCCTAATAGTCTCTAACTAAAAAGATCATCAATGTAGATGACAAGACTATTGCTATACTTTCAGAGATGCATGTAATCAGACTTTGGTTTGTTATAGTACATCACTAAGACTGTACAGGCATTTTAGCTTGTATTAATTATGGATTATTACTTAACAGAATGCTTTTTATTACTGGCTTTTTAAAAATAATTTGCATTACAGCAACACCTCATTGAAAAAATAATGACTCGTTTTTCAAAACCAAAAGAAATGACAGACCAAAAATAACCTGATCTGTTACTGAAAGGATGCTTTTGAATCTTTCAGCTAAGCTTCTGATACCTGTACTACCTTATTCCCCACCACATTCACACAGTATCCAGTTCTAATACCTGTACTGAGAAGATACTGATGTGTTATAAAGAGTTCAGAAATGAGTCAGGAAAGCAATTACCAGGACTGAGTTTATGACAGTTCACATAAGAGTTTTGGTAAAAAACCTCAAGCAGCTCAGTGTTTTCCTTCAGCATAGAACATTTCAGTCTGTGCAGGTCAGGCATGTCACTACAGTCTGCCAGACAGGAATAGGAAGTTAAAGTTCAGATGAAAAATAAAGTGTATTCTTTAATTAATTCATTAATTTTGAGAAATGACAGCAACTAACAATCAAGAACCTTTAAGTCTGAAGTGGGCTCTCCATAACAGGAAATTATAAAATCAAGATTGGTTCTAAGATACACTTTAAACTACTTAAGCATTAATTTTAAGGAGTCAAACAGCCTCTGACTTGGAGGAAGTCGGCAAATTGTTTGAAATAGTTCTGGTTTTGTGAATCCTGACTCATAAAGCAGACATCACGGCTTTAAAAGCTATCCCAGCATGAGGCTTAAGCAAAAAAAAAAGAACAAATCAGGACCAGGGAGAGGAAGAGTCAGGTAAAAAGAAGAAATGACCAAGAACTTTTCTGAGAAATGCTTTTTTTTTTCTTCCCCTTTTCTTTTTTAAGAACTGCATGAAAAATAAGAAAGGAGGATAATATTTGAGAAATTTAAATATTAAACAATCACAACAGGCTCAAAGTCTGCTCAAAGCTGCTCCTATGACTTTTAGAAACAGAAATCCAGAGAAAAAGCTCCCAGTTTTCATACTAGCAAGAAAAGAGAAAGTTCACAAGTCCACAACACTCCCAGAGTTGAAGAAAATACAATTCCCCAGGCAGACAGAGCCTGAGACCAGAACTGTAGAAGTGAAAAGCAGGAATTTTTTTTTTTTTTTTTTTTTTTTTTTGAAAGCTCTGGGCTCTACTATTAGTTGCTTAAGCTATATCAGAGCCTGGGGATGAAAGAACACCAGAGTACTCCTCACTTCTTGCAACAGAGAGAAGGGAGAAGTGGAAAGGTATCATCTGCCAGCAGGACTCAACCTGATGATAGGCAGGGTGAATGATGGTTCCTTTCCTTACAGTGAGGATGGAATGGATAATGTCACCCAGGAAACACTGTGACGAAACCTGAGCTACCCAAGTTTAGCCCAGTCTATTAAAGAACAGTTATTGGAAAGAGGAAGAATATCTCAGGCTGGAGAAACTGGCTGACAGGGCACTTGTGAAGTTCAAGAAAGAGAAAAGCAAAGTTCTGCACATGAGGCAGAAGGACCCCATGCTCCAGGATGGACTTTGGGGTGACTCCCTGGAAAGCAGCTTGGTAGTAAAGGACTGTGAAGTTTGGTGGACACCATGTTGAACAGGAGCCAGGGACGTGCCCTTGCAGTACAGGTGGCCAACAACCTCCTGGACTGCATGAGGAAGAGCGCTAAGAGCAGGCCAAGGAAGATGATCTTTGCTCCCTGCTCAGGAGGCCGCATCTGGAGTGCTGTGGCTTATACTGGGTTCCCCAGGAACAGGTTGCCCAGGTAGATTTTGGAGTCTCCATCCTTGGAAATACTCATAACTCAAGTGAACACAGCCCTGAGAAACCTGCTGTAGGTGTCCCTGCTTTGAGCAAGGGGAGCTGGACTAGATAATTTCCAGAGGTCCCTTCTAACCTCAACCGTTCATGTGATTCAGTGATCTCAAGATGGAAAAAATAGAAAATAAAATGCCAATCACAGGAACCTGTAGCTTTTCTAAGGAAAATTCTAACTTCTTACTGCTGATTCATATATTATGAAATAATGCCTCATGCTTTGAGGAAGGAGACACCCTAAAAGCTCTTTGCACTGTGCCAGTTTTAGCTCCTTTACCGCTGCTACAGCTCTTGGATGGACTGAAATGACAGGAAGCCAGAAAAATCTTAGCATATTTGGAACACTCTTCAGTTGTAAATTCCATGGATTTTGACAGCACGTAAGGGTAAATATCCTCTGATTCATCCTTTCAATTTTGTTTGAAATTGTAACATGTAACATTTATTGGGGATAGCAAAAGACCACAGAAAGACAGATAAAGGGACCCCATACTTAACAGAATCCTTTTACTTATTTATTATTTATTTATTCTCTACCATTTGCAAAGTACAGTGTTTAAAGCTCATTGTTACAAACAAGTTTTTTGAAGAACTGGCAACTACAAGCTGACCTGAAAAAAAAAATTGTCATCCCTTTCTCTCAGTCATCAAGGAAATTCCTCATATATTCCAGAGCATCTGGCATCAAAGGCCTTGGAAGAGACAGAAAACTGGCAGGACTAATGGATTGACCATTCCCTTCACAGCTGCTGTAACATAAGTTAGTATTTACTGTATTCTCCCACCCTGGACTGAATCTTCTATTTCCAGCCTAAATGTAAATAAATAAGTAGAACTTCCAAGTATTAAAACTGACTATTTCTGACAAAATAGAAAAGCTAAGCAGACTCCATATAAAGTGTAACAAGTGAGGTATACACCACCATTATCTTTTTTAGTTTTGTGTGTGGAAGTAGACACTGGCAGATGCAAAAAAATAACCATTAATATAACTTGTTCATGAATAAACAGCCTGCTGCTTTGTCACTTGTTTGAATGCCTAAAGGAAAGCAGAGCTGCACCTATGTTTGAAAATCCAGCACACTGTAAAGCCAGTGAGAATGACAGCAGGTACCAATCAAGGGCTGTTATTCAAGGGTTGGGTTTTTTTATTACCAATTTATGAATAAGCACTACAAATGGAAGAGCATTAGAAAAGAACATCCAGTCTTAAAATTCTACAGATCCTTCTTTGCAGGCCTCTCAAAAATGATATATACAAGTGCCCAGGTACATGAAAACATCAAGTTTCCAGTCCCCAAAGTCCTGGAATTAAGGGAAGAATTAAGGACAAGAGATTGCAAAGTGTTAGGGCTGTACACTAAAGCACAGACAGAGTGCTGGAACAGAGAGGGTGACACTGTTGTACTGATGCATGGGAGTACACATCACCGACCATAAATGCACTTTACAGTCAAGTCAAACCCTTCATAATTGAAAATACAGTGCTGAAATTTAAAAACACAAATAATGATTTTTGAAAATTTCAGAACTCCTACTGGAGACAGATTGAGGCAATCTGTAGAAAATGGGAAGCCTTCTCCTTGAAGGTAGCTAAGAAGTACGAGTGGGTAAAAGATCTAGAGTGGGATTAAGTAAAGAAATGTATAAGGATCAGAGGGTGTTCTTCCTTACACCACCATCACCTGCAAAGTCAAAATCAAACAGGAAAGAATTCTACCAGTCTTAAGCTAAAACAAATTAAGCAAAGCTACAGCTTTAGAGTTATGAAACAGAGAGAAGTACTGCTTGAAGACAAGATAAAACTCTGGTCTCCATATTGTCTAGTCATATGAAAGTTAAAGAGAAAAAAATCCAAGTAATTTTAAGAGAGAGTTTATCATTTTGTAAACAGAATTGATGATGGTTGTCTACAAAACCCTATCTGCTGATATCACAAGCTGTCTGTGCAAGAGTTACTTTCAATACCACAATAATTTTGAGTACTCAAAGTTCAAGGCAAGCACTGAATTTCCTTAAAACTTGTGAAATTAAAACAATCCAAATACTTTTCTCCATTTTGCCCCAGATAATCCTAAAGAACCCATATGTATGAGCTGTGTATTTATTCACTTTTGAGGATGTGACTGTAAGTTTCTAGTCAGGAAAAGCTGGGAAGTGGGTTTATGAAGTTCTTATCACGTTGAAGGTCTATATTTCCAAGTATGAAGCTTGCTTTTCCAAAAGATACATCATTAAAATCAGGGCGCTGCTCCATCACAGATGAAAATAGGTGACAAATGCCCCTTTACAAAAGACACCATTTTAGCCCTCAACACATGATCTACAAGAAGAATAAAACCTATTCTGCAGTACCTGCAAATGTTCTCTCAAAAAAAGGCAGCATTTTTAACCAAAAAAAGACCTGGCATAAAATATTACCATTCAATAAAAAAATCATTATTTGGTCCCTTAAGTAGCCCCTGAAGTAGAGGGCTGTGGTGAACATTTATCAAGCATTTTCCTCCAAATGGAATATATGCTTCAGTACCCTAAGAGGTCTCTAGTACATGAAATTTTAACGGAATTGTTAATGTCTTTCTAGGTTTTACAATACCACAAAGAGATACTCATCATGTGCTTTCACCACAGCAGATAAATGCTAATGCCTGTAGCACACAACACTTTCACAGTGGCTTTGAATACAAGCCATCTTCTACTCTCTTGGTGGGCAAATTAATGGGATCAATAAATTCTGTAGTATCTCCAGATAACATTCTTTACCTTCACAAACGTGATCAGTAAATTCACGATGTACAGAAGGGACCACAACTTATGTGGATTCCCTGAAAGGTTAGGTTGCTCTGAGAAATGTAAAATGTCAAAGGCCTGGGAATTTTCAGATGTGAACCCACGCCTTGATGTGGGAAAGATTTGTGGAAGATTCTAAAGGTCAGATGTGAGGGTCTCCCTTATCAACAAGGTCATTTGTTAAGTTAAACTGAAACTAAGAGAAGCGAACTACCTGGAACCACAAGCACCACTCCGATTACAGTAAATATCTTTTTAAAGGGCAAGACATTTTAAAAGTGATGGTTAAAAGTGTATTTATCAGAATAAAGAAATATGTACATTAAAGAAGTTGCTCTCAGGTAATTTTCATAAATATTTCCAGTGTCATGAAAGTTAAAGCTACTTCAAAAAAAATCTACATCTAGTCATAACAATTCATCTGTAGTTCCCTCTGATTAGAAACAATAATGATTTCACTTAAAAAAAAACAAAACAAAACAAAAACAAACACATAGGTTTTCTGCCCATTTTAAACTGGTAAGCTATGTATTTGCTTTTGCTACAGTAAGAAAATTTTGCTAATTTTATCCTGTGACATTTTGCTTTATTTAGAAAGAAATGATGATTCAGAGCCTGCTAATCTTTTAGGAGAGATAATGTGAGAAAAATACTATTCTCTCTCTTTAGTGCAGGCATTAAAATACATCCTTGTATTTGAGCTAAACAAACCTTAAGCAGACATACACGGACTTGGACGAGCTTGAGAACAGAAAAGGAAATTCCACTAGAATGACTTCAGACTTGTTCGGGTTTTGGTTTTGTTTTCACTTTAGGAGGAGTTTTTGACCATGTACAATCTGCCCTCATGCTACTCCTACCTAGGTTATCTGGCAATTTTGAGTTCCTTAATCTGCAAGCCTGCTAACTGTACTGCTTTGCATTCTTTTCTGTCAGCTGCAGCACACTCTGATGTGCCTCCTGGAAGCACACACTCTGACTGTTTGTCCATATGAGTTACTTAAACAAATTGCCTTCCTTTTGTGTAACGTGCTGGAGTTACCAGGCAGCTGAGACTGTTCACTTACAGGACAGCACCCTGAAGCAGTATTACAAATACAGCTGGAGTTGAGTCCGTGCAAGGTGTGACCATGTGTTTGTTGTGCTCAGGGCAGTGTTTGTGGGCTCCTGGGAGGAGGTCTATGCAGTGATGGTGCCTCACCACCAATGCTGACACCTTGGGAGTTGGTAGGAAGGAGTCTTCCACTATACAAGACCATTCCAGCTGCAGTTTGACCAGTGCTGCTCCACTGACTGAAAAAGCACTTTGCTGGCAGGTGGATCTACACAGGCCTGATTAATTTAAATTAAGTAAAGGAAAGCTGAGCTTTCAGAGTGCTCTTCCCAAGTCACACAACTTTAAACACTCATTAAAACAAGCAACCCCCTCCAGACTTTCACAGGAACAATGATATCATTCCCATTGTCCCATGTACAGGGACACTGATAAGATTAGGGGTGGCAGAAAGCAAAGAACTTCCACAGCACACAGCATAGAGTAGCTTCTGGGCAGGGAGTGAGCTGCTTTGTTTCAGTGTCTTTTTGTCTCCTTCTGAAGCTAAACCCTTCCAAGAGACACCAACAAGCACAGTTTAGAAGATAAATTAAAGAAATGAAGGAGTAGTTACTATCTGGATGCCACATTTGTACACAGAGCTCCTTACTCCCTCTTCTTAGACATGAGAACAAAGGTCAGTGTCCTGCTTTTTTTGTGATTTTATCACACAGCTAAATATAATGAATGTAACACCTTCCTTTTTAAAAAAGGCAAGGTTAGACAAGTGGTCATGGAAATAAGCATATATTTATTCTACCTAAGGCCAGGTTTCAGCATTATTATGCAAAACAAAAAAGTGTTTTATACTTTGGATACACCTGAGGTAATCAGCCCAAGAATCTGAAAACCAAAGGTTTTCTCAAGGTGAGTAAAAGTATGTGCTCTTCAGAAGCTTCAGGTTCTAGCCTACCCTCTGGTGCAATTCTGGAGGTCAGATTCTGCTTCTCCAGTTCCAGCCAAGACGCACCCAAGTATTCTATGGTTTATTTCTTGAGAATCAGTGCAATTGCCCAGGGAACAAGACACTCTCCTCATTAACTCCATAAAACATTTCTGTCTTGCAAGAAACACCTATCAACAGAAGTTAACTTACTGATTTATTTTGTAAACATTGTGTTTTAACAAAAATTTAAGCCTAGTATTAACAATTAATGTTTTTTGTCTTGCTAAATGTTGAGCCATATATAGAATAGTTTTACAAAGCTTCCATCACAACAAAAGGCCCTTTTTATTAATGGCTACTTTATCATTTAAAACATGTATGTTTAGTTACTTAAAATGGCAAATTGCTTCGTACTGTCCTTGAAGTGCATCGCATAAATATTGTATTAAAGCCTTAGCTTACACTTCATAAATAATTTATTTTTAAAATACTCTTCCATGAGACCACCAGCTGCCAAAATGTTCAATTTTCTGGTAAAAACACATATTTATTGCAAGCCTTATTTTAACTTGTTGAAGATTTGCTAAAAGCCACATGTGATAGATGTTGTAAGAATTGTATTCAAACTAAAACCTCAGGAAGCTAAAAGCCTAATACTCCTAGTAGGTTTTATACCTTTGCATAAGCAGTTTCAGTTGCAGGGGGAAAAGCCAAATTCTATTCAAGGAAGCTTTCAAGTACAATTTTCTGATAACCTGAAAATGACTTATAGAATATTTTGTGATTATCAGAAAGGTTTATAAATTTCATTACATTTCATTTCACTACAGTCCTTCCTACACCATTTCCATTTCATGTTGCTGCATTTAAACTGCTGTACAAACTTGTTCAAAGTGCTAGACATTAAAAAAAAAATCAAAGGAAATTTCAGATAATTAACTTTGATGAATGAGCATATTTTAATTCATGTCTGGTAATATTCTTGTTAATGACATGTCTGCTTAGGACATCCATTAAAAGTCCATTAACTTAACAGGGAAAGTCTAATAAAGTTATCCTGGAAATTTTCTGGTATATTAACATTATGGACTTTTAATGAATATCTGCTGTAGGAATTGCTATTAGCAAGGCTACTATTCTAATTAAACTTAGGCTCTAAGAGAGTGAAAAAAAACAGTATGAAGATAATAACAAGCAGAAGTAGCACTTTAAAAAAAAAAATTACTGTAAGGGAGATTGGTACAGGTCACCAAACATGCTGTCAGGAACAGCTATAAATTATTATGTTGTGGGGTTTTTTTGTAGCCTGCCATCCCACATACCCATATCAGGTGCTTCCTTCATGTCATCAGTTGCTGTGGCTCCCACTTACCTCTCTACTGTTGAGGCTGAGCAGTACTGAAAGGCTAGCTAGGACCTTCAGAAAGGTAGAAGATATAAAATTTAAACACAGTTTTTGATGACAATGCCACATAAAAAGTATACTGAGGAAAGCTGTTACTTAAGGGCATCCAGCCTTGTTACCAACTCATCCAAAGCTTCATCAAGTTCTGCTACATTTCTATTGACATTCATAATACAACAACAAAAGATCTTTTTATATATCCATATGTACATATCTTTATGTATATAACTTTTTAATGTGTATGTGTATGTATAAAACAAGACAACACCATGTTATACCTATTTTTTCATACTTATCCTTCACCAAATCTTCCAAACCAATCATTTTCCAGAAAGTGTCATCCCAACCTCCCTCTGAAGTGTATGTCCACTTGCACACTACTGTGCAGAGGGACCTAGAAAAGAGACAATATAAGCACAGAATCAGACAAATGAACATGTTTTTTTTAAAATTTGTGACTAGAAAGAAGTTTTATGCAAAATAATCTCTTCATTCACTGGTCCAAAATTCCAAGCATAATGCTAACATTAAAAAAGAAATTGGTTACTGTTTGGAGTGCATGTCTTGAGACACCTTAAAAGGACCTTATGTTTAAGATTCCTCTCTGCTGAAGCAACTCCTGTTCTGGCCACTTCATTGCATAAATCAGTCAAATAACAGGCCATGCATATGCCTAGAAGACAGCATAGCATGAACATAACAGCTCTTTAGCAAGCAGCTTGGAGAAAAGATTCCTGCTTTTCCAGGCTGTACCTAAATAGCAATGTTTTGCACATAGTATGTCCTTAGAAAAACTTTCTATTAGTTATATTAAAGGTGAATTATAATTTACAGGAGATTATGTATGCACTGATAATTAGGTTAAATTGCACTGCTTCAATACCTGTAGGTATAAAATGCCTCTATCAGGTGAAAGTGTACAAGGAAGATCACATCCAACCACCAGAGTTTCTGCACAGCATGTGTTCAAGTACCACAATTGTTAGGTCTGTGTTTCAGCAGAAGTTGATGACAATTTGGTGACATGCTGAAACAGCATTAGCCATGATGCAGCTGAGTGTAATATTAAGTTCTTGTTTCAAGTCTCATTCCTGATAAGCTGATGCTGAACTTCACTGTGACAGCGCAGCATCACAAGGGCAGACGAGAGGAGTGGAATATAAACAAAAGACAAGAGAACTTGCAGAAATGTCTATGAGAGCACACAGAATGTTTTCCCCCTAAAATGATCCATATCCCCAACCTCTCATTCCCTCCAAAATACAAATCATGTTCCTGAAGATTCAGTATTACACAGACTGTTTTCTGTCTGAACACTAAGAACCATCTCAGAAGATTAGTATTTAATTATGCTTGAAAAGTCAATAAACTAAAAGGTATTAAAAAGCTAAATACTACTGAAAATTTCAGCTGCCTGTAGTCTTGAGAATATGACGGTACCACCAAGTGCAAGACATCTCGATGCATCTCAGGGAAACACAACTTCATAACCGTTCTCAAAGAGAAACCCCTTTCAGAGATGCATTCTCTTTGATGTCTTGCAAGACAGCTTATTTGTGACTCCTTTTTAGCCAAGGTGTGCTTTTACAGACATATTCTTTTTATTAGGATGTTACAATTTCAGTATCTCTCTTCAAAGCAAACTGAACTTTACTGAAGCATTTGACTTTTTCTTGCAGTTTTGCATAAGTAAAACCCAAAGCAAATCCTTGCCTTCCAAATGTATTTTTTGAGTTGAAGTAAACCCTCCCTTTCCTCCAGGTGAACTAACCAGGGACTTAAATAACAAGAATTAAACTAAAAGTCCTATTATTGTATTACATGTTGTTACCCACATAATGCTCACAATGCTTAGGAAAACCAGCTCTGGATAATGATTCCATCTATAGCAAGATACAGTTACTGAACAAAGAAGCAAGGCTGCTGCCTTCAGGAAACTTCAAAATAAGAGAGCAACATAGCTGGTGGTCAGATACTGTGAGGTGTCCCAAAGAACGTCAGGCATATCGGCACCTACAACCTAGAAAACACAATCAAACCCAACCAGATACTCAAAATCCTCAAGTCAAAGGGAGAGAGACAAAACATAGCATAAAATACTCTTTGCTAGTTGAGATCCCTTTGCACTTTTCCTGCCTGGGTAAAGTATTTATTTTGCAGTTGTAGCAAGCAGCACGCAGTAAAGGACCTGGTCTTTTTGGAAAGGAGGCCTCTGAGGGAGTGGAGTCCGCTACTTTCAAGCTTGACAAACATCCTCACCATAGTTTCCCGTTATTTCATGTAGAAATACCCCACAAACAAACAAACAAAGCAACGGTGAGTGCCTCCATTAAAACACACTAACAGAAACTAGCAAAGAAATCAGCAAACAGAACAGAAAAAGAGAAGCAACTTTTATTTACAGTCCACAAATCAAAGCTAAGGCTTCTAGATACACAATAAAGCCAACTAAGAACAGGAAGAGCCTTCCAACACAGCTGGAAAACTATCTGGAACTTGGATTCACCATGTTTTGGGGGTTTACAACAAGAACTAAGGATGTACAAGTGAGAGCAGGATTCTCACGGGGTGGAGCAGCTAAAGGCACCGTTCTCAGTGTACATCCTCCTCGGTGACACTGAGCAGAACATCGGATGGTTGTAAGGACTTCCCATACTTCCATTTTCTCATCCCGGACAAAAATGTGTATTTTAAATGCATCATGTTTCATTTCATTCTATTCTTGCAGAGTGACCATGTTTTTACAACCAGAGGACTGGGTGCCGGAGCACTGGAATAAGCTGCCCAGAGAGGGTGTGGAGTCTCCATCTCTGGAGATGTTCAAACCCACCTGGACACTTTCCTGTGCAACCTGGTGTAGGGAACCTGCTTTGGCAGGGGGGTTGGACTGGATGATCTCCTGAGGTCTCTTCCAACCCCCACCACGCTGTGATTCTGTGATGCTAATTTACAATCCCACTGTTTATAAAGGTGCACTGGTTGCTCTTTGCAATGAGAGAATTTATTAACATTACACATTTTTGTGAAAAACAACAACAACAAAAAAAGAAACAGAGATAACTCTTTATATCCTTATAAATACTGTGAAGATTATTCCACAGTTACTCTTCAAATAGTTTTGACAACCCCTTCCCCCCTTCTTTTTTTTTTTCTTAAACAGATTTAGACTAGATCAGACAATTACAATTCAGTGTCTGGTTTAAAAACAGAAATGCACATGACCTGTAACTACAGAAATGACAATGTTGATATAAGAAATTCCAATTTCCAAGGATTTAAAAGCCAGACACAGAAATCTAATTAGGACCTTTGACAAAAACTGGGTAAATAAATAAATTCTAGGCTGAAGAAAATACTGGGAAGAAATAAACATTTTCTCCAAATCAGCTCAAACCTCTCATCAAAAGGAAAAATAAAGATCATGTATTTGAAATAAAGATCATGTCAACACTTTAGGAAAAAATTAGACATAAAGACTGAAACAATATAATGCATCAAGTTTTCCCAAATATGGTAAATACCAAATCACAACAAATTATCATCAGAACTGAACATGTATTTTTCTAATTAGATCAATGCTATGAACTATTGCCACACCCTGAAAAATGCTCTAAGGCTGAGAGCTAAATGTCAGGGCTCCTCACTTTTAAAGATCACAAAGCAACTCCCTCTGACAGTCTCCATGCTTATCCAAAGAGAAACCAGAGCAGCCTTGCTGGACTCCAAAGAGCATGTTTTACACAGGGGCCAGTTCCTCTGTGCAGCTCACCCTGAAAACACCACGTCACACATACAGGCCACAGATAAACAGTGCAAACGGGGACAGACCGGCCCTTGCCAACCCACTGAATCCCTGCGTATCGCAGCTTTCTGACTGGATATGGCTGGACTGAGCACACCCCAGGATGAAATGGCAACGGGGCTGTGAGCATTTTCATCCTATTTCTGTAGATTTCTAAATGCAAAGTGTTTACAGAAGAAGGAGAAATAGATGATTTCTGGCTGAATTTTTAATACACTATAGAAAACATGAAGTGGGAAGGACACCTCTACCCGAATGAAGTCACTGACAGATCTGTAAGTGAAAGGTTCTAATATGAAGACCAACCTCAGACGTGAGCTCAAACACTAGCACATTATGTTGGTAGGTTTTTATTCTCATGGTCACAACAAGAACCTCAAAACACTTGTTTTAAGTGCAGTCTGAGCATTTACACTTCTCTGGGACTTAAGCTCCTTATTCCACCCTTGCTGCTACTCAATTGTCATGTAAAAAGAACATATTTAATTGAACAATATGGCCTTATACAAATCCTTAATATCTAAGAGCAAGTATTATGCTGCAGAAAGGCATTCTGCTCTCTTAGATAATAGTTTAAGAAAAAAGGATTTCTTTGAGATGCCCATAACAACAGATTAGCTTCACTACATGCTTCAAAAGAACCTGGGATGTGTTGAACTCAAATCCCTGCCACTTACCTGATGAGGTGCTCTAATAATTACACGCAGCTATTCAGTTTGTACATCCTAGAGAGCTGCAGGCACATGTAGAGAGAGCAGTTTGTTCAGGGTTTTCACCTTTGAATACTGATGGCATATATTAGCTTTATAGGTAATCACTCAGAAATTCTCTTCCAGGGTATCACCCTGAGAAAATTACAGCATGAATGGAACTTAGAAAACAGGTATCCAGAAAGATATTATGATAAAGAGGAACCTGAGGAACCAAATCATTACACCTACAAAGAAAGCCTCAACTATTAGAAAATTTAATATTTCACAGCAGCTCCTAAATTTTATGAGATTAAAGGCAGACATTAAACAGAAACAGTACCGATATTCACTGTAGTATATTCCTTTTTTCCAAACTATTTGGCAGTATTGCCTCAATTATTTGGCCATAAACACCAGACTTGCACTAGCAGAAGCTGGACGAACCAGATGGAGAGAAGCAAATGTTCCCCTTACTTCACTACCAGGATCAAATGGGTTCAAAGGTGCCAGGTTAATAAGCATTCATCTAAGCAACAGTTCCCTCCTGACCACCTGAACTGACCACTTGAGAAGACATGGTGCAGAACTCCTCAGTAGCACAGGCGATATTTAGCCAGGCTGAAATACCATGAATTTGAAGATTGTTTTCCTCAAGTATATTCCCAATACAAAGAAATGAAACATTTCCTTTCTCTGCTCAGAACAAAAAGTTTTGCTTAGAATACTTGTACTGAAAAAAAACCCCAATCCTTTTGCATGGAAAATTTTTATTTTATTTAAACCAGATTTTCAACAGGAACATGATTATGTTTAGAGTTTCTCACAAATTCTAGTCTACAAAGAACTATAGGATCCCACTTGCATCCAACAGCCTCAAGAAAAAAAAAAACCAACCCTGCCACATTCATTCCAAAGTAGATTTGGCTGGGCACAGCACATTGCACAATCCTTTCTATTACTGTCTAGCTCGGAGTTTTTTCACATCTCTTGCTGAGGACTCACTGCAGATGTGCTGAAGTCCTGTATGACCAGAATCTCATCGTTCTGAAAAACCCACCAGCAGTTATGTCCTCATAAGAAAACCATGAGGTTCAGGGTGTCTGTACTGATTGAACACACACTGATAACTCCCAAAATGCTGTCCAGAAGCAACTACCTGTCCCCACTAACCTTCAAAAGGATCCAGGACAACTAGACTCGTGGTCAAAGCAACTCAAGTGCTCAAAGTCAGTTGATACGTGTCTCTTCCCACAGTGTCTCCCCATTCTGACTACTCTCACTCTGTTGTACTTGGAGAGAAGGAAATCAGATACACTCATTTAAAAAAAAAAAAAAAAGGGAAATACTGTAAGGTCTTTGTTATCTGCATAAAAATTTATCTAAAAGATAAAGGTCACAAACAAACTTCTCCAAACCTACTTAAGAGTTGCCAGAGCTTTAGGCTTTGGTTTGTTCCTTGCTGACACCCCCTCCTACACTCCAGAGGGATAAAGCAAGCAAGGACATGACTCCCAACTCTGCAGATATTCTGCCCTGTCTGGGAGAATACTTGCTATCTTTGACAATGAAACATAATTTGGGGTGTATTCTGTAACCCAAATAATCTTATGGAAGTCATCCATTTTGAGTATAGTTTAATATAAAAGTCCTATTAAAAAGGACAGTTACTAAAATAAATGTTTTTTTCCCTGAAAAGTGATCCCATAAGGTAATTGGACATTTTTTTCCACTCAAGAGAGTTGGCCTAAAAAATAAGTCAGCTACCAGCTTTAAAGGAAGACTAACCTGTCTTGACTACCTTGAAGTGAATGGAAGCTTTGCTCTTGATTTCTCCTTAATTCATCTTAACTGGTCAGAAATGAATTAAAATTCATTAACATCATTAATTTTGAAAGCATCATGAAGAATGTAACAGTTTACTCACAAAATATGTTCAATGGATCACTTCCATGAAAAATGTCCTTGAAACCTGGCTGTCATACTGAGAGTGACTTGGTGGTGATGAACTAAAACCAAGTGCACCTGCTGAAGACTGTATCAGAGCTCAGTCCTACAGAAGCTTGGATGAGGTACAGTCAGGTCCCAAATGAAATAGTGTGCAACAGGATAAAGTAGCTTTCTGTGCTCTGTTGCCCATGTTTATTTAAAGCTACAAAGAATCAAGAGCTAAGAAAGCTGTATGACATTCTGAAGGCAAGAAGGAGACCTGAAACAATGGAGTGTGGCTGTCACAACATCAAATGTATTTTTCCTTTTGTTCTGCAAACTTCAAATTTAAAACAGATTTTGAACTCAAATTGAAAACCAAGACTTAGGTTCTGCTCAAGTGAACTTCTCCACATACTGACATCTGGACCAAGCTGTCAATGTCCTCTCAAATTATGCACCCCACAGTCTCGAGGCTTTTTACAAAACCGAGCCATTCATCGCCCTAACACAGTCATAGATCTGGCTGTGGTTTTTGCAAAAATGCTCCAGACAAAAACTTAAGACACAACACACACGCTCCCAGCATCCAAGCTTTATATTAAACAGAACTGGGCACTGGTACTGCAGGAGCCTGCAATACAGCAGAGGTTATCATAGAGCAATAGGAAACATGTAATCATTCTCTGCTCTATTATGGCTAATGCCATATACATTAATACATGACCTTTGAAATTATTAGATCCACATACACCGCTGTTATTTATACCTGTCATGTTAATGTCTCTGCCTGCCTGGTGTAGTTGTCTGCTTTGGGGAAAACAGGAAAAGAAGAGAGCAATTTGTCCTAAGGAAATACTTCTCAGGTAATATGAGAAAAAAAGTGACACCTAGTCATTTAATTTTGAAACATATAAAATGCATGAGATGCTGCCCATGCTGAGCGTTTCTAAAGCGAATCAAAGAGTGGAGGGCTGAGCTCGGGGCGGTGTAAGAGCAGCTGCACCTGTTGTCACTCAGTTACCCCAGCAGATCTCTCGGGCAGATTAAACCACAGGGCCGAGTAAGTCTGGGTGTGCTCTATTTCACATACACTGTCTGCATTTTACTCATTTCACCTATTCAACAGCTCTTTAATTGCATGTACACAAACCAAAACATGTCAGGGTCTGTTCCATACACCCAAGCGTGCAAATCCCAAGTTCCTAATATTTACAACACACCGCGTTTTATTATTATTGCCTTTGACCCAAAGCCCATGAAATTCCTGCCTGCCCAAACCCATTGTTTTAGCACAGCAGTGCAATATGACTCTTGCTTGAAAAGGGTTTTTCTTCTTCTAACAAAACATTAAACTTGCCAAACAAAAAAGACAGGTGGGGAAGCCTGTTTGGGACAACTAGCAGACACATACCAGTTGCATTCAGAGGCCTGGACTTTCAGTCTTTGCATGTCTGAGGACTTAAACGTAGCCAGTAAAGGCAGCAAGAAAATGATGGTAATCAGCGTTAGCAATTCTACTAGCTTCAGCCTTTCTATGCTCTGGATGACAATTATATTTGTCATGAATAATAAAAACTAGTCTGACTGCCATTTAGATTTTTTAAATAAACTAAACACCCCGGCAAAATCAAAGCTTTCTCTCCACTTTGAAATATTCATTAAAACTGCACAGAAAAAAAACCCAAACTCTGTAATATATATAAGTATAGATATAAAATTATATATAGGCTGAATTTCCTTCATTCTGCATCATGCAATGAAAAGCCGTTATCATTAAGGTCAAAGGCAATTTTGTCATATTTCACAGGTGAGACAGGATTAAACTCCAGATCTCAGCCTTCAAGAGTTAATGTTCCAAAAACTATCTGGATCTTCCTTTTTTTTTTTCCTGTGTGTTTAGAAGTCTTCATTATCTCATATTAAATATCTTCAATATTGATTTCACCACAAAGAAAACTGAACAGCTCTTCAGTTTGAAACTACAAAGTTTTTGTAGAAAAGATTTCTTTTTACTACAGATGTGGAAGTTTGGTAGAAGATTCCAACCCATAAAGTCAACAGCTCGAAGGACAGTGACCAGCTGTGACCATTGAAGCTGGTCACACTGAAGCTAATGATGATACTGACGTTTGACTATATAATACCTCTCCAAACCCTTTCAAGACAATTTTTTTTTGTTGCACAAAAAATATATCAAAGTACTACATTTGGCCTAAAGCTTTCACAGGTTTTCTTTAAAATCTGCTTAAAGTATTTGTTTGAATTTCAAGATACACTACTCCCTCCATTTTTTTTTTCAGTGAACTTGTATGGTCCTAAAAGATGCCTTCACAATCAACAGGACTAAATTCTGGTTTAAAAATCTGTCAACTTGTATTAGCAGCTCTGTTGGCCTCACAGAAAGTCAGAAGTTTCACTGGACTGGTGGCACAGCTTTTATATGAAAATGTAAAACAAGTCTCCCTTCCTCTACCGTAAATCTTTCTGCCAAAGCACAGTCCATGAAAAAGAAACAGATTCTTTTAGGCAAGAGGAGGGATCTCAGGGAACTGCAGCTACATCACAGCCCTGAGGGACTGGTATCCATCAAACCTCCAACCAACAGACACAGGCACTACACCAGTACTTCAAAACTTATTTATCAGGTGAGGAAATGCACAGGGCTGTAAGAGGTAATGGGTTTTGTCCGATTTCCCCTGAGGTGAAATGGAGAGCTTCTCTTTTGAACTTGTGAGGTATTAGATCAGACTCCATGACTACTCAGGGAAACCTACACTGTGCTCAGGGAATGGTCCCTATGCCTCAAAGGACAGCTGTCCTGAGGCAGCAAAACAGCCAGACATGGCCATGACCAGCTTTCTTATGCAGTAAGCAGGAGCTCCAACTCTGGCAAAGGTTGCACCATGTGAAGAAAAGCACTGGTGAAGCACACTGCACAGATATCATCACCATGCCCATTTGCTGGCCAGCCCCATTTCAGTATTATACAAGTTCTCAACAATATCCAGGAAGAAAAGAGAAGAAAACAATTTCTTGTACAACCATAACATAGTTTCCTTGAAGATTATTTCCAGAACCTCAGTGAGAAGAGGCATTTCAAGGCAGATGTGTTACCAGGGGCTTTTATGTCTTTTGTCAGGATACAGCATGTAGAAGGACTCTTGACCCTTCTGAACTCCTACCACCACACGTGAATGTTGAAGTCCCACTCACAGATCTCAGCAACAACCAGTGAGCAGGAAAGTCCTTCAATTAGTAAATAAAAAAGTTAAAATTATTTCTGTGAAGGAGAAAAAGGAGCAATTAACTCAAACCTCACTGTAGTATTTGGTGTTCATGCTGTAACACTTAGGAGGTTTTTGGCTGGCTTTTTAAATTACAGATTTTTCTAAGCAAATATGTTGCTTACTTAAAGGGACAGATTTTATTGTATGAAAAATACAATTCACATTTGCAGTTTTCTACACCCACATCTATAATTAATCTCCACTGATTACAGCCACTCCCTGACAAGATTCCATGTTATATTTAAACCCTGGGTGCCATTTTGGAAGGAAAAAAAAAAGAACAACAAAAAAAGAACAACAATAGGATAATTTTCAAAGACTACACAGCAGCACAAGGTTTCAAAGCAGCAAAGTGCTTTAAACTCTGGTATCAATCTACAGACCACCCCAACCAGAGTTAAGAGTGACCTCCAATTACCACCACAATAAGCACAGAAGTCTCTTGAGAAGTATAAAGTGTAGATGTTTCCTGTACTCCAGAAGAGGTATGAGACTGATGTTGTATTACACAGATATACCATGAACTTAATGACAGGCTGTTGGGAAAACCAATTCTGTGACACTCAGGCTTTAAGGATCAACCCACATAAATAAAATGCTGTGTTGGATAAGGTATCTTACAAAAGTAACCTTTGTATATCTTGCTAGAGTATGCATTTGATATATAAGTACTGTAAGAAAACTGGCATGTTTTACTTTTTCATAAATAACACAGACACACACCGTATTTATACACATACAGATATTTGTTTTGGATTGGGAGAATGTGCCTGTCTGTAATTGTTTGCTGTAATCTATTTATTTCCATCATTTAGAAAATATAAGGAAATACATCAAACACTGCAAATGTCAAAAAAGTGGTACAAGAACATGTGAATCACACTAAAATGAGATTATGTTTCTTTTACTGTTTGTAACAGAGTCTAATTTTTAAAAAAAGTGTGCTTCTATTTAGGAACATAGTATCAAAGGATTTAAAGACTTAGACTCTTAAATTCAGTTTTCCTAGAAGAAGTTATGTCACCAGACCTGAAGGGAAACACCCATCTCAAGTGCAACACACCAAGTCAGATTAATCCCTTGTGTACATCCAATCATTTCAGTGGATTCACACCAGGGATACATTTAGCTAAACATGTTGACTTGGATCAGAAAGTACAAAATAAGAATATTTTATCCACCCACATAGGCCTCACCATGTCATGAGGCAAGAGGAAGCAAACAGTCAGCAGACTGCTTGCTTTTTTATTAATTTCATTCTGTATTATATTACAGACACCCAACCAAGATTCAAGGCCATTGTCTCCAGCATTGTTGAAAAACACATAATGAGACACAGTCCTAGACACAAAAATGTATTGTCTAGACAAATCAGACATAGCATGTGGGATTGGAAATATTAATCCATTCCCTTAAAAGATGGCAAACAGAGGAAAAAGAAATCGAGTGACTTGGCCAAGGGTTAAAGAGTAAACCTCATTCAGACCCCAGAATTGAATCTTGAACTCCAGAGACTCAGTCTGGAGACCCAGGCAGAAAGCACCATTCAGACACTATGATGCTGAACATACTACAAATCCTCCTGTACACAGCTGCAGTCTAAATCTTTAAATATGAGAGTAACAAGAAGCATACACATATATAAAGCTGAATCTTTTTGCCACTGTAAGTTTTAAAAGCTTAATAAGCAGAGGAGAGGTTATAAAAATAATCCAGAAATGGCAAGGCAAATGAAAAGCAAAAGTGGAAATAAAGCCCACGTATCTAGCCTGCCCTCTGGACTTACCTCCTGCCATTATGCAACATCAGCAGTGTTTCAGTTCAACTTATCCACAAAAATATACTCTTTCAAGCTGTGTTTCAAGTAAACCACTGTGCAACAGGAAGTCAAATATCTATTTCAGTGAAGAGCTTTTATTTAAAAAAAACCAAACATATCTTCTCCTGTTACCTGCTTCAGGCAGTTAAAACCATTACACAATTAAAACTGGAAGTATCAGTGTACAGAGCCAGTGTACAGCTCTCCTCTGGAAGTCTAAGCTCGAGCAAATTTACCACAGTTCAAGGTTTCACCAAACACTCACTGAAGTTAGTCAAAAGATTAAGCAAAGACTACAAGCACCTGATGAAAGCACTTGGGTTTCAGGTAAGCTCCCTCGCCACCATATGGCTTTTGATAGAGTGAAATTACTCCCTCCAGCAACATCAATTTCTCCCAGTATAACAATGGCAATACACCACTACTCACATCCACGTGTGCATCACCTAGCACACCTGTCAGCACCAGAAGATGCTTCAGCCACATGGCCAGGTGTGTCCTCACATCTCTTAGCTGCATTACAATAGACTATTAATCCACAGGATTGGCATCAGCAGGCTATAGAAGATTGCAATTATTGGCTCCATAACACTTTATCCTTCTACTGTGTGAAAAGTGAACATGGGACATGCACAGCCAACATCCATGTTTAGGGAGCACAAAGATTAAAAGTACTGAGGACTTTTCCAGTGGTTTAGAAAGTGTGGCATGATGTTGAGGGCAATGCCTGGCCAGCAGCCATGTGGACACTGACACTCTGTACACCGACTAGTAAAGCAAATCTCCACAGGAGCAATGCAACATTTCATTATGTGGTTTGTGCTGTTTTCTTATAATTGAGTAGAATTAGAGTGGTGAAAAAAAACAACAAACAACACCCTTACAACTCTAACATTGATATTTTGAGAGAGAGAACTATTAGTCCAGAAATACCTTCACAAGTTCACTATAAAGACACTTTTTACTAATTCATGAGTAAATAATCTATCTATTCCTAACGTCAGAACTGTTGAGGCTAATTTAGCACAGCACTTGAACATATAAGTGAGTATGAAGTCCTGAAGAAATGTCAGTAGAGTTAATGGGAGTTTTTACCAGCTTAGTCAGACTGCACTGCACTGGAACCTAGGCTGTCATGCACTGTGGCCAGACAAAACCTAAGTGAAACCAGAACAGAAGCAGGGAAATTGCCAAGAGTACTGCAATAAAAGAAAGTTTTAATAACTACATTTTGATGCAGAATGAGCTGACTTCACACGCTAAGCTCCAATACCGAGCCATCCTTCACGCAGGCAAAGCCTCCTTCGAGTCTCACTCAAGTTAAGATGACAGAATTCAGCTGCCACTGAATCAAAGATGCACATTAGAGATCCCTACGCAGCCCACGAGGTGTGTTGTTACCTCCTGTCACAAGAATTACTTCAGCCAATGTGTACTATTAAAATCATAAGGCATTCCTAAATACTAGATATATTAGGTCAAAATTTACAGTCATTAATATCAATTTTTAAAAGCATTTTTCATGGTTATATTTTAAGGTAAGACACTTTAAAACAAAGGAAAAGCAAGATGGCTCATTTCACAGACATCATCTGCTGCATTTTAGGCTTGTATTTGAATCTTTTAAATGACAACATCATTCTAGATTTTAATAATAATAATAGTAATAATAATTCCACAGTCACTTGTAATTGTATTTATGTAAAAAAGAGGGTAAATTTTTAAGCAAATCTCAAAAAACTAAGGAGATCAACAGTACTATTTGGATAGCTGTGTGACATCACAAACCAAAGTTAATCACACCAAGTCAAACCACAAGAAGTTCTGAAACAGACAACAGAAGTAAGTAAAAGCATACATAAATTTCCATAAAGTACAAACGAAAAAAACAGCTTATTTACATCAGTAGGGAGAGGAATAGGAAATCAATACAGAAAATAAGGAAGGCTACAGAGCAGATAAATCAGGTGTCATTATTTCTCAGAAATACTGCAATACATTCATTGAAAAAAAGCAAGCTATCATTATGCAGCTGAAAAAGGGCATGGGTATTGCTGGGACCAAAACCTTAACAGGAAAAAAAAACAACAAAAAAACCCTCTACATTACATGGATATCTAGATTGCTTCCAAATATAATAATACAGAGAAATAACATAAAGAAACATAAACATAAAAAGTCCATCAAGGACATGGACCTACTGGAGTAAGTCCAGAGGCCACGAGGATGATTCGAGGGCTGGAGCAGCTCTGCTGTGAGGACAGGCTGAGAGAGTTGGGGCTGTTCAGCCTGGAGAAGGCTACGGGGAGACCTCCTAGCGGCCTCCTGGTATCTGAAGGGGCTCCAGGAAGGCTGGGGAGGGACTTTGGACAAGGGCAGGGAGTGACAGAACAAGGGGTAAGGGCTTGAAACTGGAAGAGGGGAGATGGAGATGAGATGTGAGGAAGAAATTCTTTGGTGTGAGAGTGGTGAGACACTGGCCCAGGTTGCCCAGAGAAGCTGTGGCTGCTCCTCCCTGGAAGTGTTCTCGGCCAGGTTGGATGAGGCTTTGAGCAACCTGGTCTAGTGGAAGGTGTCCCTGCTGATGGCAGGGGGTGGGAACTGGATGAGCTTTAAGGTCCCTTCCAACCCAAACCATTCTGTGATTCTATGAAACCCCCACTAACTGAGCATGATTTAAAAGAACTATCTCTAGAAGGAAGTTAACATGTTGATGGTTCTAGGATTCCTCCCTCCTTTCTTTCCTCTGAAACAATTACTGCTGTCATTGTAAAAGAGAAGAGACTGGACAGACAAAACAAACCTCCACTTTGACTTGTTACAACAACATAACAAATAAACCCACGGGTTCTTGGAAGAATGGCTAAAAGGAAGATGTTACTCTTCTAACTTCAGATGCTTTAGCCTGTTATACAAAGAAGGTGGACATCATAGTTTATACATTCATTTAAATCTTAAAAACAACTTCATCTGGGAATGAACATCCACAGCTCTCTCAGAGACAGAGCTAACCCTCCCAGGTAAGCCGGGTAATGCCTGAGCTTGCCTTACACTAAACACTGTGAAAGGTGACGGTTGAACCAGAAGGGTGGAGTTTACCACTATTCTAAACTCTAATGAACCCTTTCATGCAGTTCTAACAACAGTAAAATATTTGTCTCTCCCTTTCTTGATACTTGAATTATACTGCAGTACTTGCAGAAAATACACTTGCAGATGCTGCAAGCACAGAGAATGGACTAAAATAAAAAAACCCCAAACAAGTATTTCCATATTTATGTGTTTTACCAAATTAAGTGATGGAATTAAAACGATGGCTCTTCATAGAAACTCTGTACATTTTTATGTAAGAGAAATAAAGGACAATTTTTTTTAAATGTAATTTTGCAAACTACTAGTTATCTATGAGCTTGGTCCTACAAAGACTTAGGTGTGAGTAACTGGACCTGAACAAATAGTGTCTTTGACGTCAAGTGGAGCATTTATCTAAGTCACTTGTTTGCATAAGCAACTGCAGGATTGTGCTTGACTTACTCTATATAGATTGTCCTTACTAACTCCAGCAATTAAGTCAGCAATGTCAGGCTGTACATTCTGTATAATTAAGCCATTTTCCTTAGTGTAAAATAGTTTGCACCTTGACAAATAAAAGCACGAAGAAAATTAACTCACTGATGTTCTAAGACGGCTCTAGAGGTGAAAGGCCAACTTTCACTGCTGCGAGATGCAGACAGAAACCCCAAGGTCTCAATTTAAGTGAGTTCTCCTGTCCTGACTTGCCATGGATGGTATGAGAATGAGCAGGAGGGACAGCACAAGACCTGCTGTCCTGCAGTAATCAGAGATATGCCACTCTGGACTGCAGTTATGAAAACTAGAAAGAAATAAATAAACAAGCAAATATATATCCAGATAAAAAAATAAGAGCAAGTGCTACCTAAAAGGCAGTAGTTACTTGAAGAGAAATTTCTGGAAGAAGGAAGAACATGTCATATCATGGGCTAAATCCACAGTACCTGAACTGTGAGAAGATGCTTTTGTCATATGACAAGTGCTGCAAGGCAGATTACTCGGCTGGAGCAAGACACCAGATGAAAACTTCTCTGGGCAGACTGACCTTGATTTTTCCAAATACACAATTTTTTCATAATCAGTGCCAATTAATCTCAATCAATAACCTACAGACTGTTTGCAAATCAATTTCTGTGTCATATTGAAATCACAAAGTATCTTTTCTGGGCTGTAAGTGGACAAAAAGTTCAAAGGAGAAAAATTTACAGCGTAAGAACAGTTCCTCAAACATTCATACAACCAACAGCCTGTTCATACCAGCATGTTTGGATAGCAAATAAAGGACCCAGACCAGCAAAGCACTTAAGCACATGCTTTAACTTTAAGCACGTGCCTAAGTGCTTTGCTGGAAGAAGGCCCAAAGAAAAGAATGAGCATGGTTAACTGAAAAGCCCTTCAGAAGGGGATTGACTGCTTTGTTTTTCCATTAACTCTAGTTGCTAGTAAACATACATTTGGTGTCAGAACCCTGCCCAGTGTATTTAACCCATGCCACAGACACAGCCATCTGGTACAACCAACCCCTTTACTCAGGGAAGTTGCACAAATTGGGAAGCAGGGAACTGCAGACATGCTTGGGATTTAGGCACAAGTAGGAGCAGCACCTCCACATCTCTCTGACAGGCAAACCCACCTGATGGCCCCGACTGTTAAATACTCTTTAGTAGCTCACCACACAAGCCTGCACTGTCCTGGCTCTTCCACCTCTTACATCAAGCTCCACAGAATGTCTTTTGAAAACCTCAAAAAGAGGGCAGAAAACACTGCCACAAAACCAATGACTTTCCTTCCCCTCTCCCACTTATGAAGGAAAGAAACTCAAGCTTGGAGAACATAATTTCCGACTCCAGGCCTTGGGAATGTGACAGTAATTTTTTATTACCTCCACCTTGGTCCATTAATAACATTTTATATGCACCAAATTTACCCCAAAACCAAAGTGAAAACAAAATTCCCTCGAATATCTTAAGCAAAATGCCTAAGCTAAAAAAAGATTGGAGTCCAAAAATGGAAAGATGATTAGGGAGGTAGGTGAAGTTGGAATGAAACAATAATAAAAAGCCCTAAGAACACATCATATATTCATAGTTCTTGAATCATTAAGGCTCTGGATGACAGCTCTCACAAGCATCGGTATGGCAGACTCACTGACTTTTAAGCAGGAGTGAAAGTGGTTAAGCCCTAGGACAAATAATTTGAAAATCTCAGCACAAGTCTGATCTCAGAGAGTTTAAAGGAATGCAGACTGCCCAAAAACACAGCAGCTGTTTGTTTTTTCTGCCACCTTTCCAAGGTTCATGTCTGGAGTGAGGATAAACAGTTCTGAAAAAAAGTTATGTGGAGTTCAGACTTAAAGAAAATAAAATATCAGACTAGTATTTCTTGCAGAAAGATTAAAAAAATCCCAAACCTTAAATTATTCAGCCCTGGAAGTTTTCAGGTAGAGCTCTCAGGAGCAGAGGTAGATGGCTTGAGGCTTCAATATATGAAAATGCTTTCTCTAAACCAGTCTGCATGTTCAAAAGCTTGGCCTGATGTGGTTTTCTTGAGCAATATTCCTCCAAGCAGAGTTTAAAACTTAATAAGGTAAAACTGTATTCCCTATTTTATGCACACATGTGTGTATACATACACACACACAAACAAAGGCCCTTCAGATAAACCAACAAGCAAATGAGATAGCGGGTGAAGCCTTGGAGATTAGCCTGAAGTGATTTCCATCAGCACAACAGATACCATAGTTACAAGGTAATTTGTGCAATTTCATTTTGGACATCAACCTTTTTATCCTCCCTCCTCCTTTCTCTCTCTGTTACTCTGCTTCTGCCAAAGCAAATGAGCATCTACTTTAATTAATTAATTCATATGTCTCTTGATAGGTTAGGCAATTAGAAATCTCTTGACTCTTAATATATTAGTAGGTATAACTTTCCTTTGATCCACATTTAAAGAGACATAACCTGAAAAAGAAAGAGTTAAGAGGAAATTTACTTAGATAGATTACCAGTGAAGCTCACCAGTGTATAACAAGGATTGTCTGTGTTGTTATAGGCAGTCAGAAATAGCAGGAAATTTCAGGCACCACGTTGAGATTCAACATCTATTTATGAACTGTCCTTATATACAAAATAAAGAGTTGCTACAGGATAAAGTATACAAAACCAGGCTGTCTGAAACAAACTGGAATCCCTCCAGAGAGCTCTCCTGTTATATTCATACCTGGTGGTACTAAGGCATCAGCATGAGGAATGGTGAATACTTAAAGAACTTTAATTTGGTTTTGAGATACACATTCAAATTATATATATTGCAGAAAAGCAGTACCCAGTATGACATACGAAAGATACTGTTCACGAAGGGCAAATAAGAAGAAGAGGTGTCAACAGTGCATCATGCTCTTCCACATTTCCCATTTCCCCTTCTTTATAGGGAGATTAAAGCACTGTACAGCATTAACCTCATAGACTGATGCTGTCTTCAAGGAATTAAGACAACATCACACCTACTTTTTCCATTAAGACAGGAAGCACACTGAATTTGTTTCCTGAAAGTAAAATCATATCATAATATTGCTTTTTCTCAAAAGAGCCTTTACTACATACATCATATACAACGACAAACCAGGATCAAAAACTCCCAAGTACAGCTTCATGGAGGGAATCTCAGAAGATGGCAACTAGGAAAATAGTTCTCTGTGTATTTTGTGGCACTCTCTCACCCTCTCATCACTTTTAATTAAATATAAAAACACCTTATTGTGCCCACAGACCTCAGAAGAAAGAACTCACCTTGGAAAATGGGGTTGGAAGGAGAGAAGAGTATCCTTCCAAGTTTTGAGTTCCAAAACTGAAAGTTTTAAACTACAGTGAATAAAAGTTGGAGTTACTTCCTTCATCCTTACAACATGTACTACATATGCATAAAAGCCAGTGGGTTTTGGGGTGGGGAGGGTTTTGAATATAACAGGTATACCTCTCTTTGCACATCCTCAGGTAAGTTTTTCCCAATCAGCTTCTGCAGTATGAAGTTCCTTCCTATTTTCTTTCCCATTTTGACAAAAATTCCTTGTGCATGGGTACTAGAGGCAATTGCTTGGCCATTTTGCATGGAATCCTTTCTACTCTTAACAGCCACTGGCACGTGGAGCCTGGGAGTGACGGCAGAAGAGCCACAGCTCTGGGGCTGTGAGCCGACTGCAGCCCATGGGGTAACACAGGGATGGGCTGGCTGAGGAATGTGAGTTGTTTCTAAATCCCTTCTCAGAAGAGTTCAAGGATAAATCCATACTGCAGAATAGCAGCAAGCTCGTAACTCAGCCTGACAAATCTGAGATAGAGAACTTGAACTAAAATGAAATGGACAAACACAGGTTTTAACTTAGATTAGCAGCTCCAGGGACAGTTTAAAGCTGACTGTGAGCAATCTGAACCAAATATATATAAAATCCAAATACATCTGAAGCCAGCTAATAGTAAAGCATAAAATATAGAACTTCCCTTTCACTTTAAAATTAAACTAACAGCCATGATGGAATCTGAAATTTCGACTATCTATCCACAGGAGAATTAAGTTTCCTATGCATGCAGGGTCTGACAGCCAATAGCTTAATTTCAGTCATCTTTGCTGTATCCCACTGCAATCATTATTGCTTCACCTGTTTCTCTCAAGTCAGACAGTCAGAATCTCACCACTGAAATTTAATTAAAGAAGGTAGTAAGAAAATAAACAATCTTGCTTGGAATGTCTTTGATTCCATAAGTACATGTACATTTCATCCACTGAAGAGTGAATTACAACCTTTCATCTAATGAGCAGCTTAATGGCATGGCATTGGAATAAAGAACAGGGGAAGGAAAAAACAAATCCTTGGTGATTTCATATAACACATTATATATTTATATACTATCAGCCTCACTATCTGGCAACATCAATTTCTAAGCTATAGTAACAGTGCTCACTCTCTCAATGTAAGTAGAAGGCACAGCCAGGCACTTACACCAAATCAATAACCAGATCTTATAGCTGAAGCAGCAAAGGGTCTACCAGCATGAAGAAATGACAGAACACGTATGTAGAAGTGTCTGCTTTCTTCAGACACATTCTTGAAAGCACTGTATCATTGATCTAAGATTATTTTTATAGGCAGATGACAGGCCAAGCATAAAAGTACACTATTTTAAAGGTTATGGAGTTGGCAAAATGGCTATCACTGCCATGGACAAAGAATAATTCTCTTTTGAAGTCTGCATTGTCAGGGTGTTTACATTTCACAGTTAAAAGGCTCCTGTCTGGATAATATGAATGCTAAAACAAATAAGAGAAAAAGTCCTATGTAAGCCAAGGCTACTTTAAAGAGATAATGTAAATCAACCCTGACACCATCAGTGTCATCCTACAGCACAATGAGAATTTCCAGTGAAAGTTACTGACATTAAACAGATTGAGATAGCCAGCCAACAAAAATAAAGCAAACATGTAAGTAAACTGCCTTCCAGGCCAAGACTGTTGCTACAGCCATAGGAGGAACATTCTAGTGGTGAAAACCTGGAGGAAGAATTGGTCCTGAATAAATAATTTATAGTGTGATCTGTGAAAATGCCTATGGAATATGACACCTAATTCTCACTGCAAGTTAGACAGAAAGCTGGATGCTCGGCTAAACACTTAAAAAAATGTTACCCTTCAAATTATACAGCTAATTTCCCACCTGTAAAATAATAATATTGCCATTTTCTTACTTAAGAAGGACATTTTAAGGCTGAATTTATTAAGACTCTTTCTTAATACAAGACATTACAGAAAAGTTTAAAAAAAAAAGAAAAAAAGCCCCTTATGGAATAATAAATTTAAGTGAGTTTTAATACTTTTAAGCACTATATGTACATACACAATGCAGAGACTTTATGCTACATAGTTTCCTTTTCTTTCACTGGATGAGAACACTCCTGGAATGTTATTGTTTTCAGGGGGTGGTTTTTCAGAATTTACTGTGAATACATGCATTATATATGTGCACACTGAAACACCGCTGGGGCTGTAAATGACCCAGGAGCTCATAAATACGGCTATTTTCTTATCTGGTTCAAATTTATGCAAGAAAGCAATTGTTACACAGCTCCTGCTGAACAGAGACCCAGTCTCACAAGGGACAAGGGCTTTGCATGGGGCTTTCCATGGTGTTTCGTGTAAGGAACAGTTCAAAGAAGATGACAAGATTTGTTTATAACGTGCCTTGTACCGTGAGGGTCTGATCCCCGATGGCATCCACAGGAGCTAATGCCAGAGAAACACACAGCCCCTGAACACCCACCAACAGCTGAAGAGAACTGAGGTGACTGTAAAAAAAAAAGAGATGAAGAGAACTGAAAGACAACAAGCTCCTCTGTGGTTTCTGCCTTGTCTTTCCACAGAATTTAAGGCCATAACACCACAACCTCCTTTGATACTCCTCCCCACCCCACCTCAGCTTCAGTGAAGCACAGTTATCCAGTCCCACCATGAGTTATCCCATCAGCAGACTCCTTAGCCATCTCTTTACAAACTTTATTAAGGGGAGATTATTATCTGACCCTCAGAGAAGCTAATAATTACAGTGTTCATATATATATATATATTGCTCCTGCACAGGATCAACAGTGAAAGGGTTGTTTAAACACAGCTTCTTTGCTTCGCTGGAAAACTTTGTGTACGTACCACTCATCAGCTCAAGTAAATGTTAATGACTATTACGGAAAAATAAAAGACAGAAACATTTTCTGATCTACATAGTATAATTATTTAAGAGGCTTCTTATGATGTGGGATGTTGCATTTTGAGACTGAAGAAATAAGACCTTTAACAGCAATGAATAAATTCTGATTTTTTTTAGTACTGGAGAATGTCTTAACCATCACACACACACACTCACATACACACACACTCTCAAACTACCACACTAGGCAAGATCAGAGCTTAACAGCCAACAAAACACACATTCAATCCCTGAGATCATTTTCCTGAAATAGAAAACTACATATGTTTCTCAAATTTCACATCAAGCCACCGCACAGCTCAAACTGCGGGGGAGAACAGAGCCAAGCCTGCCTTTGGGCTTGGGGGAGTAAGAACCTGAAAACAAGACGATTCCTTTCGTATCACCACATTTCTCCTCCACAATCTAAACTTACAAACGCTCTCGTTTAACAGCATTTCTTATCAAGCAGCCTTTGCTTTGTCAAACGAAGACACATCGCCTTGGATTAGTCCCCGAGTTCAAAATGACTTCATGGTTGGCTCAGAGTTCACTGTCTCCGTGGCAAGCTGCCAGTAATACATCTACCACCGCGCCTGCCCCCAGTCCTTTTCTATACTGACCTAGCTGGCTTTTTTTTTTTTAAAGCAGTAAGTGAACACAATAGAAAACTAAGGGCTAGATATTGTCACAGCTAATTAACAACCCTAGCATCTTTTTTTTTTTTTAAAAAAAAAAGAAATCCCAGTTGTAAATATTTGAAGATCTGAATGCAAGTCTCTGAAATGCAATGTCTCAATGTATGTCAAAGCTGTTGGAAAGGGACAATGCAGTTTTTCTTCCCTGTGCAGATACAGTTAGACACTGTGAAGGGCTCCTGTTCTTGTGGAAAACACATTGAGCTTCTTTTGCTAATATTTTGTAAAGGGCATTTGTACAATAACAATAGCTAAAGCTTCCTGTTTGCCTGTGTGCTTCCTGGCTAACGTTAACGAGACCTGCTAACAATTTTCTGATTTAGCACACAGAACTCTTTCAGATTACTCTGTAGACTCAAGGACACACTGTTTTTTAAATTTAAAAAAAAAAAAAAATCTAACAGTAATGGCCCACATTGCACCTGCCCTTCACAGTCCTGATAACTTTTCCAGCTATACGTTTCCTATTTCCTTACACTGGATCCGTCTGTGTGTCAGCAGTCTCCAAAGAACATGTTTTGAATTTATTAAAAGCCTGATAGAAGTGGAATTCTCTCGTCTGGCAAAGATGCCGTCACAGGGACACTTGCTTTTGGCTCCATGATGAGAAATTCATGGTACTTTGTTTGTCCAATCCACAAAAACATCATCCCTCCCCTCCCAACCAGCCCTTCAAGATAATTCTCCCTTCTCCAGAGACTTCTCCAAACAAGTCTGCAAGTCTGAAGTCTTGGGTTTCATTTCATAAACAGGACACAAAACCCGAGTGCAATTCAGGATACTGTCACTGCCACATGGGCTGCAGCGCTGATCACGAAAGCTTTCTGAAATATTCCCTAGCCCATTTCTTTCCAGAGAAAGGCCTAATTTTTCGACCAGGCATCTTTTGAAGTAGGCACAAAACATAAACACGAAGAAGCCAAACTGCAGAATCCCAGCCAAAGGGTATACATTAGTCATGGCAAGGTTAGGAAGGAAGGGAAGGGCAGCTGGCCCCAAGAATCTGGTGTCTGTGCTGCTCCAGTTACCACATCTCACTAAAAGGATTGCCCAATCCTTTAAAAAGACACAGACATCCTTCAGATAATCATTTAACTCACACCAGTTTGTTTTTTCAAAAGTGACTCTAAACATAAGCTCCTCTTTGAAACTCTCTCTCTCTTTTCAAAGTTTCCAGCCTATCTGGATTAAATATTTGGTGAGGACTTCACTAACCACAGTGATGAAATACCTCACAGCAGTAAAAGGAACCAACCTCCTAGGAGTGTATGTGTGTATCAGTTCAACAGATGAAGAACAAATACAGGGATGAACAAGAATGAAATCCTCAAAGGTATTCAGCTGCCTAAACACTCCTAAAGAAGTAGATTGAATTCACTTCTCTAAATCACACTGGGGACATAAAAGAGCAGACTTGAATCCAGATTCTTGGATTCAAAAGCACCTTCCTAGTTCTAATGTTTTATTACAAGCTTCCATCATTGCAAGTCAGCAATGGACCAGACTCTACTTCCATTTATCCCAGCGTACTCTGCATCACGCCTGCTAACTTCTCTGGATTTAAATCAGTACAACAGAGCCATCTCTAGCCCTAAGGATAAGCAACTGGGAACAGGTTAAAAATAAACTTCAGGGACTTAAATGGTGTTTAGCATAAAGAGTCAGCCATTTAAATGTGCACAAGCCAAGGAGCTAACCTCTTTCTCATGAAAGAAAGAAAAAAAAAATTGTCAAGGTGTTTCCCCATTGAAAATATCCTGTATTAAAAAGATACCACTCACTCTCACACAGATAGAGCCTAATATTAGCTACGTGGTTCCCAGAAATGCTTTTTATGAACTACAGGCATTTGTCTTTCACTTCGCAGTCTGTAATTACTGTAACAATATGAATGCATTATAAAACTGCCTTTCTCCACAGAAAGCAATGATCCTGAGATCTGTTGGAAGGAGGCCATTTACAAAAGTTCCCCCAAAAGTATATGAAACATCTTTGTTACACCCTTTTCCCTGTCATGATGGCTAGCAGTAGAAGACTGACTGGACAAGTATTTCCACAGGAAAATTATTTGAGTCAAGATTCACAGGTGAGATGGAGTCTTTACCAGATAACACATTACTTTCTCCATCTATTAACATATCTAGAGTGCAATAATATGAAAAAAATTATTCAGTTTGTTCCAACTTCTTTTGGTAATTTTGGGACGTGGCTTACAGCATGATGTTGGACACTCTCTACCTCAATAATGTCAGCCTGACATTCCTCCCTGTTTCTAAATCCTCCTCCACAGGTCTCATCTCTGGTTATGGCTCATTTTAAACGATGTAAATCCATTAGAGACTAGCTAATTTTCCAGTGAGCAACTTGCTTATGATTGAAAGTGGCCCTGAAACAGAACACTGGATCTAAACACACATGACCTTTGAGAAATGTGTGTGTGAATTCTACCCAATGTAACAGCTCAGCCATATTCTTATCTGTAATGTAATCTTTCACAAGACTTCAGAAATACAATGAAATTGCAGATATGCATCTCTGATAAGAATTCTCCATCCATAATACAGTAGCCTGTAACTAAACCAGATAGGTATTTAGATTTTATTAAGATAGCTTTAGCCAAAATACCATATAAAGGAAAAGTTATCAGAGGTTATAGATGGTGGGTGGAAGAGAGCAGTGAGTCACACTCAGCATCAGTAAAAGTGCTGAGCCTCTGAAAAGCATTGCTAACACGTGTGTGAAAAACCAGCTCTCTTCCTCTCTGCAACAGCATTTCTGAAATAAGAAAACTGAGTATTCAAGTGGCAAAGCCAATACTCATTGTTGCAACCCTAGGGGGCAGGAGCAGGGAAGTTCCAAAGTTTTAATTTTTTTTAACTAAAACTTGTCAGTAACATTTTTTAATGCAAAATAGTCAGTTGTCTGGATCATTCCAACAATTCAATGGTCTTTCAACAACCCAAAAAGAGAAATAACTATTTTTAATATAGAATATATTACAGGCAACAATCTTCCAAGAACAATGGGAATCAATCATTTGGAACTTATCCTTTGCAACTGATGGGTTGATGCTGTTTGGTGAGCTATATGGCCGTTTCAAAGACCCTCTCAGAATATGTTTGAGTCTCCACCTTGCAGGTACGAGACATTTACTGTTTATTATAATTTCACTGGAAAAAAATTGGCTACAAGACAGTTGAGGCCAGCAGAATCAAAGGTGAAAGACAAACAATTTCATACTCAGAAACACACATCAAGAACTGCTTTTCAAATACTTCAAATCCTGATCTCACACACAACTTTGTGCACTGAGTAATCTCACTGAAGCCAAAAAGACTACACATGGTTTTTAAATGTTAAATACATACAAAATGTTTTTTAAAATTTACAAAAATCCTTCCTATAAAAGTGCCTTTGGAATTGCACTTATTTTGGTAAAATCCCCATCACCAAAACAAATTTTAAAAATTAAATCTCTCTTCTATCAGGGCCAAGTTATGGATGATTCACAATGACTAACAATGTGTCTTGCCCTGTGAATAGGCTTCTTTGTGCTCAAAGGGAGAAAAGGTAGCAAGAATCTTTTACTTGATAAATTCACAGTTCTCTAGTATTATGAGCACAAGCAGGACAAATTACTTCACCAAACTACAAGGAAACTCCCAAGAAACAGGTGTGCATGGGGGAGAGCAGAGAAAGAAAAAAAAAAAATCAGGTTTGCTTCCAACAAAACATTTCTTGTCCTTATTTTCCTGTCATTTTCTTCCCCCTTTGTTACCTTAGAAGACATTTCACTACAGCCAAAACAATGGGCTTAATTTTGGGAAGCGCATTAAGGCAGCAAAGGAGGATGCACAAAGAAGCATTTCATACAAAATAGAAGACTCTCAATCAAAGGGTAGGGGAACACTTTGTCCAGAAAATCTTTTCCCAACATTCCTTTCTCCCTTACAATATTCATCAATACAATCAAAAAGCTTTTGAATCATCAAAATGTTAGTTCTAAGGAAATGAATGTGCCAATAAAAATTCAGTCAGCTCTACTTTTCAGAATTTTTTTTTTTTTTTTTTGCTTTTAAGAGACATTCTCTGTCTCACCTCCAGAAAGTTACAGCTAAGAACACAAAGCCAAAGCCAGGCAGGACCAAGAAGCTGTCATTACCACCATATTCTCCCTTTTCAGACCTACTTCCAAAGCAAAACCTGAGCTTTACTGTGTTTTGACAGTCCCAAAGTCCAGTGCAAGCCACGACAGCCTGACACCAGCTGACAGCACCACTATACTAAATGCACAGCATTACTCTTACCCCATCCTGCTCTTCCCTTTCCCACACCCACAAACAACACTGGCCCCTAAATTAAGACATCCATGAGGGACTGTAGACAGGAACTCTGTCATCATACTCTAAGCTCCTACATACCCTTTCCTGACTTCCTTTTAAACCTCCTGCCATACATTTTGGTTGCATACAAAAGTTGTAGAGGAGGCTGAAAATTTTAATCTGAGGAATTCAGACTGAACTCCTGCACAGGTTACATGAGCACTGGAGAAGACAATCATTAGTTTGTAAGATCTGATTGCCCCTTCACTGTTACTAGTAATACATACTGTAACAGAAGTTCCCAGAGAAATTAGGGTCCTACAGTTCTGGGCACTAACAACACACCCAAGAAAACACCTGCCCTTCCCCAAAGACCTCACAGAAATTATAACCACTGACAGGTAGATGCAGCAAGCAGATGGGCAAATACTGTGTTGGAATAGCAAGTACCAGACATGGCAGAATTCTAGCAAGAGCTTTGTGAAAACCTCGGCAGATGGGAATTTTCAGGAACAAGTAAAAGGAAGATGATAAAAAGCTTTACTGTACTAAGCACGCTGTTATCTTCATTTCCATCCAGATTCCCCACTACTGCAGCATCAATTGGTAGCAGCAAGCCATTCCTTCTGCAACTGGTATAGCTGCACAGCTAGTGTAATTCCTGTACTTCAATACAATAATTCATTTCCCAACAACTAAAGAATTTGTTATAATAACAGATATATTTCTAAGCCTGCAGGAAGGCACTTGTTCTTTTCTACCTGCTCTCACAATCTACACTAGGTTGGAGGTGTTAGGAAATGGAGAGGGAAGGGTGCAGAGAGGGATTTCTTTCACACAGTATGGCTGCCACTATTAATGACAGAACAGGCAGAACATGCTGTGGATCAGGGAAGACCTGGGAAGAGCAGGAACTCTGTTCATCAATGCTGGAGATCCCTCTGCTCAAGCAAGATAAGAATTCTTTCAAATATATCACCAGTGTCTCTGAAACTCCTTGCCTTCCTTTAAAAATAAATTACAAATAACATTGGACTCCAAGCTCACACGGACCATATTGTGTTTTAGCTTCTTTAGCCATTAGCACAATGTGAACATTTCATGGGCATGGCATTGGTTTGTAAGACTTTATTTTAAATAAATAATACTGTACCTCACTTTTCACAAGTTTATCTGCAAATACACTTCACTTGAACTGGTCACTTTAATCAAGATTTCAAAGAGGTTCTCTCAAAGGGTTTTGTTAAATTGCTCAGTAAGTATTCAAGGATACTTCTGGGGAGCAATACAGCTGCCATGTTTTACAGTGAAATGACCATTTTAAACAAGGTTCTACCAAATCCCTCCCACATGGCAAAGAAATGTTTTTTCCAATTCTCAAAAAAGTAAATAAATTTGTCAAATAAAAACAAAACAAAGAATTATTAGAAGCATATTTCACAGTAACGAGAGCAATCATATTTATGTTCCAAAATGGAGTACAAGACCAATTAACTGAGAGTTGTAGCAACATACTGTATCGGTGAATTACACTGCTCACAGGAACAACTGTGTTCAGGAATGCACAATGGAAGCAGGAGATAGGTTCAAGATGTTTTGGAGCAGGCTGAATTACAGACAGATGTACAGAACAGCATGGCCAGTCAAAACGAATTACAGCAGAAACATACATAAGAAAATAGACAAAGGTGACCAAATGATCTTGTTATCATTAACGTACCTTGCAGTGACACCTGTGGCTTTCCAAGATAAGAAGTCTGGCAGATCAAAGAAGTAGCCTGCCTTCTCCCAGCACGATTCTTTCAGGTTCTAACAAAAAAATTTTTAGAAATGCAGATATTAGAGGCCAGGCATGATCGTGTCCTTATTTCAATGCAATTAAGAAACCTGACATTTATATAAAAATAACAGTTTTTCTAAACCAAAAATCTGATCATCCAGTCTACTCCACTCACTTTACAGTGATTTACTGCCTGAAGAACTGAGCCTCTCCCCCACCACAGACTGATCATAAGAAAAGTTTCCCATGAAGACTTCATGGTGGCACATGTTTCAGATCAATAACGTGGTCTCTCTCAGTTCCCAGTCAGCTGCTCCATGTCAGAGCAGTCTCAAAGTCAATAGACAACTTTCTCAAAAAATATTTGCTTGAAGAATGCCTGACTTTCTAAAATTAACCACTTTAAATTTAATATTTTTGAATCATAAGTACAGGAAGAAAACAAACAGCTCTGTGAGCACAAGAACAAAGCTTTCAAATCTATTTCAAACTGACTGAAATATGATCGAAGCATATAAGAACCTGTAAGCTTCAGTGAAGCTTTTTTCCACAGCTGGGACATTCAGGAGCTCTCAACTGCCTGGATAAACCAGCAATAATAAGCTTTAAATTCACTCTACAGCCCTACAGTTGACATCACAGCATGCACATGAATTCACATGAACAATTAATAGAAGTTTATCTTTGCAAACTCTGTCCCTCTGCAGCATTTCCTTGAAATGCATAACAATAAGCAAAGCAGTATGAATGCCTGAAAAGAGGTTCAATGTTATTTCTTCAGCTGAGGGAATAACTGAAGACAGCTACGGGAAAACCCTCCAATTAAGAGTATGATACCTGCAAGCTCCTGATTGCCACACGACATTTCCAAACTCCTAAAAACTCTTCTACCAAGACAGATCATTTACAGAGAGTTTCCAACACTACACTCTGCAGAGAGCCAGTGATCAGGAAAGCAAGTCTTTTGGAAGAGGCTGGTCATATCACCAGGTTCTCATCTTTGTTTTTATCTCCAGAGTCTGATTTCAGCTTATGATAGCAATGCATATTCTTAAAATAATTTTCCACTAAAACAATCTCCACATCAGGAGATGATGAATGGGAAGAAAGTTTTTCTTCCAAAAGTAACTTTTTATTCCAGTGTGACATAAGGAGTGAGCATCACTGTCCTTCAATACAATACCATCCTATGGCCACCTCTGGCCTCAGTACATTTAAACAGAATCATAGAATCATAAATAACTAGAAAATATCAAAACAAAAAAAACCTCAGTGCTGGCCACCACAAGGTTCACAAATCAGACTTCCACAGAAAGACAAGATTGCTTTAAAACACTCCACCAGCTTTTTAAATAATTGAAACAGCACACAGTTGTCCTGCTCAAGAGCAGCTGTTGTACTAGAAATGCAAGTCCCATCTGGGGTCTTTTGGGCATGGAGCCCTGCTGGATGGCACAGCTTCAGCAAGAACCCAGGTTACATCAACAGTTGCATCTATCAGGCCAAGGCAGAGCTGGAGAGATACTTCAGAAGTGCATGAGGTTGGGAACTATGTAGGTCTTAATCTCTACACATGAAATTTGACGGATGATTTATTTGCATTCTTGACTTCTAGCTTTCAGGTCCCACCTTTTTCATCTACTCTCCACTCAGGCCAAGACTCCTGTACAAGATTCCAGAAGAAGAGGATTTTTTAGAGAAGCCAAAGTATTAAAGACTAAGAGAGCCTCAACAGCATAACTTTGCCAACAGCAACCCCAAGCACCCTGCCCCACAAACCTCTCTAAGAACTTGTGGTACACAGGTGAGCAGGAAGCCAAAATATTTTAGCAAAGGTCCTAGAAGCTCTGTGATGCTTTTCTTTTCAAAGCTTTTCTTTTTTTTTTTCCTCAAATTATTCAATAAATCATTGATAACTTGTATGACAATTTATATTACCTGTATTTGGCTGCCATCAGTTTTCTGAAGCAAAAATTAATTACATGCAGTATCAAGAATGTACATGTAGAATTAAAATAAAAGACAATTCAATTCTAAGAAATACCATTTGGCTCTATAACTTAATTCAGATATAATGTGATTTCAAACCAAAATCTTCCCTTAGTCCATAAAGTTACTGAAATGGTACCTCTGAATTCCAAAAACTAAGGTGCAACTGGGTAAGTACAAAAAAGCAAAACTGTGTTTAGTTTGGGATCATGCAAAGAATGTCTTCTTTGAGTTTAGTTCTTCAAAACCTTCTAAAATTTACTGGGTTCCTATTGATTTAAAAAAATAAATGCTCCAAGTGTAATTTTTAACATAAAATGCACAACCTTTGGATGCCTGTTCCTAAGCATTTGGGTTTAGCTTACCTCTCAAATTTACTCATATCAAATCTAACCTTGTATGGGAATGCAAAGGTGTTCCCTAGTATAGTACAAAGGTCACTTGGCCTGATTATTTTGGTAACATAAGCCATTATGTATTGGTAATGTACCTGATAGTCTTCAAGAAGGAACAAAAGTAGTTTGGCTATTAGTGTTAATCAGAAAAGAAATTGAATTAAAGAATAACTGTCCTCTTCAAACAAGTCTGTTTCATCAAAGATACTCCTTGGATCTTTATTCTATTGCTTGAAGAATTCCCCAAAGCCACATGTTTGTGACACTAAAATATGTTGTTTCATGAACATCCAAATGATTCATTCTTTGCCATTTTGATGCTTTGTCATCACTAATTAGCACAGACAAAAAAAATCATAGCATGCCCTGATGCTTTTTCCAAACAAATTTAAAAGTCTCCATGTTTTCGACACTCACTGAAGTTAATTCTAATTTATTTTCACTCACAGTCAGGAATCTGTGACCACATTAAAAGGACTGTGGAAGAGATCCGGGAATGTTCCCAACGCTGTATTCACATCCTGCGACTCACCCTCCAAACGCACTTGTAACGAAACTAATTCAATCCTTCTATTTTCCAGGGGTACTTATGGAGTCCCCTTTCTGCAGCTCTCCTTGATTGTTTGGGGGTTTTTTAATAACTGTACCTCCAAACCATAACTTTTTGAGATTCTCACAGATAATCCCAAATAGTAACAGAGCCCTGGGACAGGCTGCCCAGGGAGGGTGTGGAGTCTCCTTCTCTGGAGACATTCAAGACCCACCTGGACGCCTTCCTGTGCGAACTCATCTAGGTGTTCCTGCTCCAGCAGGGGGATTGGACTGGATGATCTTTCAAGGCCCCTTCCAATCCCTGACACTCTGTGATTCTGTGATACTTGGGGGCAAAGAGTTTAAGAATTATGAAGTACAATGTCTTTTAACCTCCCCAGACAAGAAGGGTCTTGGAGAGCGAGAGATGGGAGAACTGACACAAAGCACATGAAAGGCCTCCACTGCCCATTTATTCCTTGATTCAAGGATTCCCTGATTCCTTGAGTCAAAAGATGATCATGAAGCCATAGTGCACGATTTCACATCATGTTGAATGTACTTGTTCACTTCTTAACTGGACTGAAAATACACACACATGCAGAATTCCACATGAGTGCCAGCATCCGATATAATTTTCTGGAGACACCTAGAGGCACATCCTCCTCAGGAATGCTGAAAGAGCTTTCACATTCATATTTTACTGGTCTGCTGAGGTTGTCTGTTTCTGTACAGGAAACCTTTGATTTCTGCTCTTACTGATTATATAATTTTCTTGTATGATGATGTGATCTTCAGACACCTAATGTTTGCGAAAATACATTATTTTTCCACCAGAATTAAAATGTGTATATAAACACCACAGATTTCCTGACTTTTGTTATTGTTAATTCAGATTAAATATGAATCAAATTATCTTAAATGCCATTACAGACAGCCTTAGGATCAGATCCCTGTTGGCCACGGGATTAACTAAAGATGGGCTAGAAGCAAGACATGTGACCTAGCACAGGGTATCAGTATGAATTTCATGGCTACTTATCAACCAAAACCCACAAATTCAAAAATCATCCCAAACTCATGTGCTAGAAATCTAGATTAAAACCAGGAGGGACAGATGGAAGCAGAAAAATGTATTAGCATTTAGTATAAAAAAAGAAAGCTGGCGTGAGCATTCAAGTTCCACATCAGGTCAAAATCTAAATCATCTGAAAATTAGAAAAAAGACTCATTCCCTGAAGAATCGTCTGCTTTTCCCAATTCAACCCTAAACTTGAATCTCAATCTCCCAGGCAATCTGTAGTAGTAGGCTATATGTAAGTGCATTAGTGTCTGTTTTTCAAAATTACAGAAAACAAATAGACATTGTGAGAAAGGAAGAAAGAGAACAACTGAAGACTTAATGCACATGCTCACGGGGATATAAGAAACTCATGTCTCATGCCCTACTCCCATTCAGACAAAGCAAGAACTTAGAACTTGGATCTCCCACACTTCAGGCTGGATGCTGAGCCATGCCAATAAGCCATTCTGAGATAGCCAGGATAGGCTCTGAGCTGAAATGCTATCCTTGCCAGAGCCAAGCAGTTATCAGTAAAAAATTAACTAACTGAATTACCAGATTCATGTTGAGGCTGAAGTAGGGCGGGGAGAAAGGGGCTTGGAAAGTCACCTCTTCGGGTAAGGCTACTGCTGAAGGTGGAGAAAACTGCCTTGCTGCAGCACACTGCCTCCACCACCGAGACACTGCCTTAGAAACGTGCTGGTGGTACTTTCACATCGCTGAGGCACCCTGAGTACAGCACCACAAGTCAGACAACCACCAGAGTGCAGGTCAGAGGGGGCTACAGAGCGACAGGCCAGGCACATTAAAGGCTGAGTTGGCAGAAGCTGTAACAAGGCAAGAAGGACAAGCTGTGTCTATGTTGTAAGCAATGAAGTGGAGAGATGCAGCTGGGAAGCAGACTACACAGGATATACACAGAGGTGAAGGTGCTGCAAAACTCCCAGCTGTTAATCCTTGTTTTAAATGGTACTTCTTGATTAGCAACTGCAACTAAAAGCCAAACTCAAGAGTCCAAAGCACAATTTGTGCATCATGTCTGCACTATGTATGGATTTTGGTAACAGATCTGTTAAAGCCTTTATAAACCTTCTGATCAAGAGATCAGCTCCAAACTCAGTAGCTTGGATTCATTCTCATTTAACATGGAATTTATCATTTATTTTAATGGTAAAATATTCAGTCACATTCAACAAAACAAAAAGTTAGCTGCAGAGGCAGCAAGCAATGGAGAAGACATGCATCAACAGAGAAGCCACTGCCAAGCTAATGCCAGTGCATCCACTATTCTTCTTCCCTCCATAGCCAGGGAAAGAAATGTTTTAATTGTTTCTGCAAATTATCTTATTGGCAGCTGCAAGTCACAGGTGTACAGAAAGAAGAACAATGATGTATAAAAAGGCAGTTGTAAACTGAAGATGTGAACTGTAACATACAGAAAGGTCACTGACCACTGTGCCAGAGGAAGGGGGAAAAAAAATTTTAAAAAATTACTCAAAACTTATAGATTCCAGTTATTAATTGCACAGGAATGATACACTAGCCAGTCATCTGTGAAGTGATTTTTTTTTTTGCTAAAGGGAGGCTCTTCTTTGCTTTTATACACCATATTAAGAACAGAGTTGCAAAAGCACAGTATAGGAAGGCTGGATTTCACTTGGAGACAGTTACCAAGAAAATACATACTCCCAATCCAGCATCCCCCACCCATTTAGAACAAAAATCTCTGATTTAATGGGACTAGTATTTTTTAGAAATAGCTGATTTGTAATGTCACTAGTATGAGGAAAACATAACAAGCCATCCTTTCATTTTGGCACAAGCTACAATAAAATTTCCAGCCAGTAATAAGTAAATAAGATTTTCTCTTCTGCTACCTCTGGGGAAAAAAAATACTAACAGGCTAATTCTAGAGCTGGACAAACCCTCACTGCAGTTTTCATATTGCTCTGTTGCTCTCAGTGCTGTCACATTGGCTTGACATAGCATAGACTTCTGTACAGTCACGTTGTACTGACAAACATTTGCAGGAAAATAATTTCCAAGTGAAGGAGTATGTACATACATTTTCAGTATCTACCCACCAGAACTATCTACACACTCATTCAGGAAGTGAACATCCAATTTCTTTAGCCAAAGTCAACAAAACAGCACAACCTGCATAGCAAAGCTGCAAAAAATGTACCTGCAACTACAGAGATAAAGAACTATTGCAATAATGTTTTGCAAGTTAATTCAAAAGAATAAAGAAATCTGAGGAAATAACAGCTTGAGAAGCAAATTTAATTGGTTATTTTAAAAGACTCAGTAACCAGGGACTACTTTCCATTTCAGTGAAGTTTACATTGAAACTTATCTTATTGACTTCAGGAAGACTTGGTCAGAATTATCTTTCAGCTGGTTTATAAATATTTGTGAAAGGATAATGATTCTTTATATCAACTTTATCTACAGTTGACATTCTTAATTCAGCAGACCACATTCAAAAGTCAAATGTGACTGTATCCACATAAATAAGGTTTTTTCAAAAAATCATATCATCATTCTGTTTAGATTTAACACTGGACTCTGTTTATCACCACACATGGTCCACACAGGCAGAGAAATACAATGCTCCTCCTAAGTGGACCACAGATGTGCAGACTTTAACAGGACTGCCCCACAGGCTATACAGTAGCTGCATTCAGTTGATTATTCACTGCAAACAGCTGTCCTCAACACACCAACTCCACCTGCAATGATGGTTTTGTCACATGAACACCTATCTGCAATCACAAACATCAGTGGTTTCATGTAGACTAACCACTAGGTGCTAGAGGGTAAAATGATTTGGCAGCAAACTAAACTGAATGAAAGCCAATACAATTCAAACAAAAGATCTCAAAAGACCTATTATGGCCTTCATAGTTTGGTTTCTTAATTCAACACCAAATGGAACAGAGATGAGGAGCTGGAAGAACAGAATATGCCCTGAAGCTTCTAGTCTCTAGGTTAATCTCTATTCTGTGTACAGTGGGAATGCAAGATGGAGATAAAACTTCAAGAGAAAGCATTATATGGAAAAGAAAGTCAACAAGAAGGAGATAAAAGTAAGTTGCAACTTGGAAGAAAAACTGCAACATCCTTCTGCAAATAAATCCAAGTCAAGTGTAACAGGAAAGCCACAAGAGATAAGGACCAGTAGCTACTTCTCGTACAATGACGTCATCTTATTCCTCACAGTCAGTGAGGTCATCTTCAACTTAAATTCTAATAAGAAGAGATGATGGGAATAGAAAAGCACAGTTAGGTCACCTCTCTCTCCCTTCTCACCCCTCTACATTACTTCCAAACAATTCAAAGTAAATTTGCTAAGTCATATTCTTTAGCAATATTTTTAAGTGCTTAGATGAAAATTCTTCCAAGTAACAGAAATTAAATTCCTTTCTTTGAGGGACAGTCTCATCACTTGACACTTAGTATTGCTGCTGAATTGACCTGTCAGACCCCTCCTCACAGAGGTCAAGTTTTCAGACAGGAGAGCCCAGGGCAAACAGTGAGAAGGCAGTTTCTCCTAGTGTGGCCTTCCACTGCCAGATTAGCACCGTGGAAATGGAGAGGGAGGCTTTGAGTACACCATCCCTCTTCATACAATTCCTTTCACCTCCTCCTTGGCAACAAGTATAGAAGCAGTAACCACAGCTCGATCGCGTACCTCTCTGAAGCTAAAAAGTTTAACACCACATGTCCACATCTCAACTGATTCCAACCAACTCCATAATAAACGTTTGTGTTCCTTCTCAGGAGCTAGCTGAGGTGTGCTTCTGTACATGTTGCTTAAGGTGCCTGAGTTAAGCAGGGTGAGCTTAAACAGCTTAACAGGATGTCTTTGCCAGTCCACTCAGGATGCAGGAGCTGTCGCGTGAGCAGCTCAGCAAGCAGATACTGAGGTTAAAAAAACCCTCTCTTAAGGACAATAATCTCTTTAGCTGGTGCGTCAGGAGCTGAAAGGGGACATATGAACAAGCCCTGTTCTGTAATGCCCTTCTGCCAGGCCACCTCTGCTACTGGCTGGTGTGCTGGGTAAGGTGAATTCTATTTCCTACTCATTTGCTCACAGGGAACAAGCCCTGCAATACTTGCTCTCCCCTTTATATTAGGGCAATTATGTCAGAGGGCTTTGAGGCTATAGCACAGACTTATGTCTCTGGGTGACCACAATCAGTAACCCCACAATCTGTGCTTTCCTGATCAGGCAGGTACTGATATTCTAAACCTTGCAATACAAAAATGTTTTAAACACAACGGATTCATTTAAAGTTTTTAAAGCTTCACTTTTTATGACTTATAAAATGACTGACATGTGATACTCAGCTCAAGAAGGAAAGAACTAGTAGATGGATATTTGTATTTCAGTATAGCATCTACAAACAATGTTAATTATCCTCTGTTATCATTAATCTGTCAGTACCTGCTTCTAGCAGTTAATTCCTTTGATTTTCCCCAATCTGCACCTTGTTACTGTATGATGTTTTGTGTTTGTAAGGACAGGAGACTTTGGCTGCTTGAAACTGGCAGCAAGTAATTTACATTTGGGCTTTGTTAAAATGACAGCAAGCATCATTGAGACCAAATGTAAAAGCCAGACTGGAGGAGGTTATAAAAAATTCAAGTGGCAAGGTTTTCTCCTTTTATCTGACAGTTATTATTAAAAAGCCGTATGTCATCCTGTAACACACGAAATTTAAACACAAGAGAGGGAGGTGAGTTCTGCATTACGAACAGAGCACCTTCCCTCTACAGACAGTCTGGTTCCTACAGATGGGGCAGAACTATATTGAAGCTCTAACGGAACAGTTTCTCTACCAGCAGCCAAAGACATCACACATCCCCTCGGTGTGGGATGCAGTGTCTCAGAGGCAGTACCTCTGGCCAGGATATTCAATGTTGAGATGATGCTGTTATCAAACTGCTACAAATCAATCCCAGACATAGCACCTACACCCCTGAAAGCACGCCCAGCTACAGCACTTGGAGCAAGAAATACGCCTCCATAACTAAATCCTAGGATGCTTCCAGGACCCATTCATGACCTGCAACTAAATTTGTATGTATATCAAACCTTAAAATTAGATAAGAAAGGCATATGAAATGTTTCAAGCAGGAAACACTAAACTGCAATAAAATCAAAGCTTTTCTAAATAATTGAGAGGGAAAAAAGAACCTCAAAACATTCTCAACATTTTAATTTTCAACTTAGGGCTGAACTTACTTTACACACCTTTGGATTCAACGTTAAGGCTGAAGACTTTTGTTTTCAAAATTTCATTCTCAGAAATTAACAAAGGGTATTAATCATTAGTAAAAATGCACCACAAGCCTTAGATGTACTCACTTCCTTTATCCACAGCAATTTAGGTGGCTGCATTTCCACAGACATCACTCCTCCTACATAGCTCAAAACCCTGTGCCGCGTTGCATTGATGCGCTCAACCTGACTGACTGCACGATGGTCCATCCACATAATAACATTCCTCTGGTTTTGTCCTTGGGGGAAAAAAAATAAATATTTTAGGTCTGGTTAAATCCCACTTCAGTACTGTAAGTTACTAGACTCTAAGCTGCCTCATACTTTCGTTTCTACATAGAAAACTTAAATTCTATTTGCGTTAATAATCCACAGTAGATGTCTAAAGATAAAATTCTAACCCTCTGAGCCAACTTTAAGACATGCTGAGCATTGAGAATGCTGACTGAAACCAGGCTTGTGAGCATCCAAGAACGCCATGCTCTTGTAGACTATATTTCATTCAAAGAAATCAAATTTCATGACAAAGTACACATATTTAGTTAAAAAATAAAGAAGCACTTTGGTTACTAAGAACTAAAAATGGGACAAAATCTGAACAATTACATTATAAACTAAAACTAATTCAGCCAGTTAGCTAGTTACAGGGATTCTCTTTCCCCTTCTATTGTTATGATAACTACCCTAAATCCTTTCAGAAATATAGTTTCAGGGGGGGTAATTTGCTGAAATGCTTTTATTTTGGATGGGGAAGGAAAAAGTCTGCATAACCCATGACAACAAGAAGCAAAGAACATTCTGTCAAAATTAACCTACTAGACAGGTGGAACAGTAAACCAGATGACACTTCAGACTCCTCTCTTGCTAAGTACAGTGCACACAACTTCATGACACAGCCACTCCTGCACAACCTTGAAAATGTATTCCAAGACAAGGCAGAAGAACAAGGCACAACAATATTTCTAGCATGGATTAAAATCCAATTTACAACTCTGAGACTGTCTGAAACCAGACCACTGCACACCCATACCAGTGTGATAGTATTCAGTGCATTCTTGTCTTTTTATCAACAGCACTGCGTAAACTCCAAGTTCTTGGGGATCTCAGAGAATAAAAAATGAAAACTGAATTTGACTCAACAGACCAAAATAGCCCCAGACATCATTAGGCATTGAACAGATTGTAAGAGACTCTTACAACTGAAAAATAAATAATATCATCTAAATTTAGCGAAGGACATTTTGGGGGCAAAGCTGTTTTTTTGAGAAGGATAGGAAGAGATGACAAATCCATCTGAGAATAGAAAGGGAATATCAACAGAACTGTGATTATGGCTCTGTAACTACTGATTTAGCCCACACCTAGTTTTAAGTGGGATTCACTGAAAAAAAAAGAAGTGCATCACAGACTTCTTGAATCTTCTGAATCATCCACTCAAAAACTAATAAAAGAATTAAAATTTTTAGAAGAAGTTCACAGACTGCTTCTGAAGTTTAGCACTGTCCTAGACAAAGACAGAACACCAGTGTAATAAAATACACAAGCTGAGCCGCCTGCCTGCAGCTCTGTAGCAGACTAAGCCGTTAGACTACACTAACACTACATTTTTAGCATTCCTTTAGCCAGTGTGGATGGGCATTTATACACAATATAAAAAACATAATTAGTAAAGTCTGAAGGAAGAAAAAAAAAAAGCAGAAAATAAAGATGAGCACAGATTTCTGTAAGAAGCAGTCTCTCTGAGAGAAGATGAACGAATTTGATCTTAGGATGCCAAACATTTAGCCAAAAAAATAAGTAATTCTCACTTCAAATTTAATTTTGCAGTAGAACTAAAATAGTAAAACCAGAAAAGAATCCTTTTTGTAAAAAAGATTCTCCATCACCTATATCTGCAAGAGTCAACCCCACAACTTGGCATTTGGATGACATTGTACGCTCACTCGCGTTGGTGACAAAACATGCACCATAACATCAATTTTTGTGCTGGAGTCCTACCTTCACAGTTGACTGCCAAAGGCTGGAACTGTTTATCCACAACAACAAGGGAACAGGTAGCATCAAAACCAACCCCTCGAATCCGGCTGGCATCGACCCCACAGACAACGTTCTGCAAATATACAAACCCCACATGAACACAAGTATATCCGTATGTAAGCCTGTACTGTGTGAACTAATGAGGACAGAAAATGAGTCAAAAGTTAGAAACGCAAGCTCAAACTCCAAAATATTTGAGTTTCAGTATTATTTAACATATCTAATTAAAAATACACAAATCTACCAAAAATTCTTTGGTTTTCAAAATGGAATTCAAAGCTCCATGAAAAGCTCTTTAATAGCTTTTTAATCTTACTAGACACTGCTCTGGATGAAAGCAGGAAGCACAAAAACGTCAGAAAATAAAGGTAGCAGAAAACCAGCAATCTCATTTCTAAACACTTGTTGTTGAGCTGCATGTGAAACACGGACACAGGATTAGGGCCAAGTGTTTCCATCAGTTATTTCACTCACTTCCCACCTGTGGAAGCCATGATCTTCTAGAATTGCTTTGGTAGTATTGTGCCACAGCTTCCCCCAGTGAAGGGTCTCAAAAATAAGTTGGTTAAAATCTGTAGCACTGATAAGACCTCTGCAATGCACACCTTTTTAAAAGCTCTGCTACCAAGAGTTTGGATAGCACACTGAAAATTAAAAAAAAAAAAAAAAATCACCACTCCAAAAGATCTGAACCTCCTGGCTTCCAGCAGCACTGGGAAAAAAACCACAACACCCACATGGATTAAGTGCCAAGTGACGTTGCAAGACACCTAAAATGTAACGCAGTAATAAATTGCCACTTCTCAGCAACAATAAAAATATCATTATTTTAATTAGTACTATAAGGAAAGACTTTCACTAGACTTGCTACAGTGCCAGTCTCTTACTGGCTCTGTAAAGCTATAGCTTCAGAGACCATATTTTATTGCCTGCACATTAAAGATTGTATTTAAGGAAGTCCAGAGCAAGAACAAAGCAATTCACAAAGAGAAAAATCAAGTAAGCAGAATAAAAGACTTGCTCTGCTTTAACATCAAGCTGTTATTCCCTATCACTCCTGTCACTCCCCTCTTTTCCTTCCTTCCCCCTCACCTTGTCTGCTTCATCTCAGGGCATTTCTGCAGAGCCAAGCTCATTAATGTTTGAAAAGGCTGATCAATAACGAGAGAATGGATGAACTGTCCATCTGCAAATTACCAAGCATAACATGAATATTTAAAAAGCCAACCTTAGAACATGGAGCAGGCTGGGGCTTTATTAAGAAGGATGAAATGGCCTGTAAGTGTGCACTGCCAAGCAAGGTCACTAATTCACCACCAGTATGTACAGGCAGATCCTTGGATCAGAGGGTGCAAATGTTCCCTTCTAGTAAGGTTTATTTCACTCTGGTTTTATTCTTGATACAATCCACAAACACATATAATTTATTTTGGTCTTACAATACTGGACAGGCATCTTAATGAGGACCACAGGTGACAGACATTATGTTAGGTACCATCCACAAACCAGATAAAAACTTCTTTACAATAAATGCTCCTTTGTGACCCCACTGCAGCACAATGCACATCTTAAAATAGATGCATTACCAGCTTCTGAGCAACCTCAGCTTCTCAAAGAACTGTGTCCTGGCTGGAACATACACCAGCAAAACAAAACCCACAGATGTGAATCCTGAAGGCAGTGGGTAAGTCCTCTCCCTGAGCTAACAGCACAAAAGGCCTTTCATTCTATTTTCAGTCGTAGCACAAGCTTCTTTCACCCTGGCCTTCAGCTTCTCACCTAAACCAGACATTGTGAGGGTACATCAGCCATATCCTCATGGTGCCTTTAATGCACAGGGATGGTTACAAGTTACACAGTCACACAGCACAGAACTGACTTCAGTGCCTGGAAGGTCCTAAGCTTTCAAAACTTTAGGAGCTACCTGCAACACCTATCTTCTTCACTTCCTTTTTTTCTTGCATACCTTTGTGACTGAGCAACAAGCAGCCCATATGTCAGCAGAGGACTGCTCGTAGTGGTCTGCCTGGGGCTCCCAAATCTGGATTGGCTGATCTGCATGTGCCACTACCGTCCCAAACTCATCCACCAAAGCCGCACGGACACTTGCTGACCCAACATCGATTCCAACATAATATTTCACTGGATTCTGCTTCTTACTGTCCATTTTTGAGAAAACCTGTTGTGAAAAAATAAAAGAAAAAGGGGGTTAAGAAGAGACAAAATGACTGATGATGGAAAGTTGTGCTGAACAGGACAGGAGGGATGCTCTGCAGGCACTTTGCTTGACAACTCTTTTTAGCAACAAGACTTCACTTGGCATTTTTTCATTAATTTGAGTTTCAAGTCTTATACTAGTTGTATTTTTTTTCTTCAAATGTTTTATATCAGAAGCTCCTGAAAAGTAAAATTGTAAATTTGCATGTAAGAATATGCATGCTATGATAAAGTTCATGCACTCATACAGTCAAGGAACTGAGCTGTGGTCAGACAGCATCATGCATGCATAAGGGGAAGAAGAGGGAAGGGAAGGAAATGGGAAGGGAAGGAAATGGGAAGGAAATGGGAAGGGAAGGAAATGGGAAGGAAATGGGAAGGGAAAGGGAAAGGGAGAGGGAAAGGGAGAGGGAAAGGGAGAGGGAAAGGGAGAGGGAAAGGGAGAGGGAAAGGGAGAGGGAAAGGGAGAGGGAAAGGGAGAGGGAAAGGGAGAGGGAAAGGGAGAGGGAAAGGGAGAGGGAAAGGGAGAGGGAAAGGGAGAGGGAAAGGGAGAGGGAAAGGGAGAGGGAAAGGGAGAGGGAAAGGGAGAGGGAAAGGGAGAGGGAAAGGGAGAGGGAAAGGGAGAGGGAAAGGGAGAGGGAAAGGGAGAGGGAAAGGGAGAGGGAAAGGGAGAGGGAAAGGGAGAGGGAAAGGGAGAGGGAAAGGGAGAGGGAAAGGGAGAGGGAAAGGGAGAGGGAAAGGGAGAGGGAAAGGGAGAGGGAAAGGGAGAGGGAAAGGGAGAGGGAAAGGGAGAGGGAAAGGGAGAGGGAAAGGGAGAGGGAAAGGGAGAGGGAAAGGGAGAGGGAAAGGGAGAGGGAAAGGGAGAGGGAAAGGGAGAGGGAAAGGGAGAGGGAAAGGGAGAGGGAAAGGGAGAGGGAAAGGGAGAGGGAAAGGGAGAGGGAAAGGGAGAGGGAAAGGGAGAGGGAAAGGGAGAGGGAAAGGGAGAGGGAAAGGGAGAGGGAAAGGGAGAGGGAAAGGGAGAGGGAAAGGGAGAGGGAAAGGGAGAGGGAAAGGGAGAGGGAAAGGGAGAGGGAAAGGGAGAGGGAAAGGGAGAGGGAAAGGGAGAAGGAAAGGGAGAAGGAAAGGGAGAGGGAAAGGGAGAGGGAAAGGGAGAGGGAAAGGGAGAGGGAAAGGGAGAGGGAAAGGGAGAGGGAAAGGGAGAGGGAAAGGGAGAGGGAAAGGGAAAGGGCACGGTTCCAAACTTGGCAGCAATCAGGAGCTGGTGCTTTACACAAAAGGGAAATTTCAACCCAAAGACTCCTGGGTTTCCTGAATTCTGGCAGATGGGAAAGCTCCTCAAGCCTGGCAATTTAGATTCACCTCTGGACAAGACAGCAAGAACCACCACAGACATGTCATTGCTTCAATGCAAACAAATCACACTCCTGAAGCGGTGAAAGGGGTGGTGTGCCTGGCCCCACTGAACCCTGACCTGAAGAGGAACAAGAAGCCAAGAGCTGCTGCCTCCCATAGAGCCACGCAGCTACTGACTGGTGTATTAGTGCTGAATGAGACAGTGAGTCAGGCTGAACTTCTGCAAAATCTGAAAACAGTTACCCCTCCCCCCAAAAAGTGGTATGATGCTGATAATAAAAATAACTAAGGACAATCTGGTACATATTACACAATTTTGAGCCCTCCAAAGGAAAAAAAAAAAAAGAAAAAACAAACCACCTGAAAAACAAACTGGTTAGGTTTTTAACAGCTATCCATCATCAATCCACACAATTTTAAAGATTTGGAAAATAATTTGCTGAAGGTATGTTGAGTTATAAAAGCAGCACAGGAAATCTCTGCCTACCCTCTGACAAGCTGCAAGAACAAAGTGAGGTTAAGTTAATTGCTTTAATTATTCATGATGAGTTGCTTATTTCACTGTATTATGTTTAACTATTTGACATTTAATTCAGTGACAAATGCACTGTACTTAATTTCTCACAGTTTGTCCTTAATTAATAGTGAACATTTACATTTTAATCAAGCTGGAAGAATGCTAAGAGCGAGCTGATACAAAGTATTTGAAATGTCAGACAAGTACCAAGTTTAGTGCTTGCATGACTCTTATTAAGCCTTTGAAATACAGAGAACTCAGCTGACACATAGCTTCTGATTCCACAAAATTAATAGATCAATTATCATTTGATTAATACACAGTATTTACAGAGCACGAAAATGGTTCTACGTAAAAGCAGCCCAACTCCCCCAAAGAAGTGACCTGGATTAGTTCTGTAGATGGTAGATGGGTTGGTTAGAGGGAGGGCCATGGGCAGAAGAGGAAAGAACTGGGAAGTACTGCTTAGTAGAATATGATTATTCACATTTCAAATTAATCATTTAAAAAACAAACAAACTAGAATTTACTGTCAAAGTATACCAAAAGCCTGATTGAAAAAGCAGTGGAACAGAATTATGGTGAAAGTCTTTTTTCTACCTTCAGACAACAGCAGCTGATCATACAGCCCAGTAAATTGTACTCAACTTTGGAAGCAATGTTTTTTACTCCACCCACACAAAACCAGACCTTTTTTTTTTTTCCACCCTGAAATGTCTTGAACACAGGTCAAGATCTATCCTCGGGTAGAGGATAGAACTGTCTGAACACAGTGCTGGCACAACGTAAGTGGCTGTTCACATCTCTGCTTGGCTTGTAACCGTTGCTGTTGATGGCTGTTACAAATCTGTTATTACTGAGGGTTAGAGGTAGCAGGTAAAATAAACAAGAAAAAAAGTGGGGAGAAGAGTCAAGTCTCCTATGTCAGAAAATTCCAAGCATCATCCTGGATAATAATTAAGACATGTAACAGCTGAATTAGGACAAAGCTTCATTTGCACTTAAAACAGCACAAGCCAACACCTTGGCTAAAGAAAACCATCCGGCTTCTCCTCATCCTGCCCCTGAAATGGTTCATGGAAATGTGGTTATTCTGTGCAGACCTGCTATCACACCCTGTCCCATACAATCACTGGGTACTTCCTGAATCTGTCATGTCATGCTTAGACCACCACTGCTGGGGGCCAGGGACCATTTTTTTTGTTCTTCATGTGGACAGCATTAGCACGAGGGAGTTCTGTCCATTGCTAAAGCTCCTCAGCAGCCCATTACAAACCAAAGCAGCAATCACACCGCATTCCGTATGGACCATGGGAAGAGCACTGGAGGAAGTTATACAGAACATTAACTTCTAACAATATCAGAAACTAGAAAAAAACAACAAAGCTACAGAACATATTGCAGTACTGCTGGAATTACTAGCTACTCCCTTTCACCATTCTGATTCTGCCCAGTAGATTAGGTGCAATACACACTAATCTTGTTAAGCAAGGTCATCTGTTGAAGCAATGAGCCATCAGCTAAAAATAATGGTGTGCCATGAGTCTAACACCTAGGAATATTGGCAAGAAAGCTCACTTTATTTTCTTGGCCCTGGCTCCACGACCTGGTCAGACGTACAAAAGCTAATGCCTCTGTCACAGAGAGGACAATTCTCCTGATATCAGTGATTAATCCTGCATCTGTCAGCTGGGGATACTTACAGCACTCTGCATCTTCCTCTTAGCCCTCAGCTGTAAAAGACATTCTTTTCAACACATGATGTTCACTTCTTAATTTTGCACTCCATCTCCTCAACACTTCAAAGGCTGGCTGCAGATGCTGCTAGCTACTTGCAAGAAATTTTACTATAAAGAAATTGCATAAGACTGTTCCTGATATTATCTCACAAATGTCCCTGTTTTTCCCTATTTCGGCACTGCCTTAAGCTGCTGACTCATAAAAAGAAGAGAATAAACCACAAGCTGCACAGTAGATTATTTTTTTTAAACATAAGCAAATCTTTCTTACTTACTTTCCACAGAATACAAATAGCAAAAGGAGTATTTTACATCCTGCCTCCCTCTCACACACAATATTACTCTCCATTTTTATCTCTCTTCCCTATATGGCTGTCTTGATTTTAGCTCATTAATGTGTTTTTGCTACTTAGAGAACAAGCTTAACAGATGTTAGAGAATTAAGCTCCTAGTACCTCCTACTCAGCACTTAAAATTATGGCTTTGCATTGGATTCTTCCCACAAACATTTGAAACCTGGAACCCAATCAGCCCATGTAATGTTTACTTTCCTTTTTTCCTTACTAAGCAACCAGGATGTGCACGTGTGAGTGACTGTGCAGGAAGCAGGGTCTGCATGCTCAAGCAGCACCTATCAGTCTGTGCACAGTCACTATTTTATTTCCATATATCCACAGACAACTAGCAAGAAAGAGTTAAGTGACAGCGCCCAAAAACAAGAACCACAAACCTATTTAAACTAGTCTTTCTCTGGGTAAAGCTCACCTAGATTTAAAAAGCAAAACTTCAATATCTTACAAAAAAAAAGGCTAAAAGTAAATATTAATCCTTTTTTCAAGCACAGCAAGCATGAAGTTACCGAGGCTGTTCAAAGTACAGCGTCTGTGCAACAGGATCTGATCTGCTTGCAAAAACATCATTTGATGCCAAGGGTTTTTCTGGAATACGAATCACTTGGTATGTCACCTACTTGTCAATGGATCCACAAAATGCACTGTCATCTCTAGGTCATAAGTGTCACCCATTAGGGACTCTGCCTAAAAGTATTTCTTGAGAAACTAAGACCTCAGCAGTGAGTTTGGTGAAAAATATTTAGCCAAAAAGTACTTTAATAAGAATTTAAAGAGGAATATTGCCATTCGGCTTTGTTTACAGAAGATTCCTTTGGTACAAGAGGAAGCTTCAAATCAGAAATGAAAAAACTCTTTAAAGGAGTTCTGAGGTAGAAGAGGGTCCCAGCACAATCTTCTTGCTTTGGAATCTGGATACCAATGTTCATTGCCATGAGCAAAGAAAACTTTGTTGCAGAAATAAAACCTTGGTTTGGATTTTGTTATCTACTGGATTCTTAGCATACAGCTTCTGCAGCCAATACAATCATGAAGGAAACGGCCAACCAGAAAAAAGAATAGAAATAAAAAGTCCTAAAGGTCCAGACAGGTCAACTCCTCGAGCACAATATTCCTAACAAGACACCAAAATATGTGATGCATGGATGATGCATGTTTAGGGACCCAAGTGGTGGAAAGCAGCAGTGTTAATACCACTACGTTCTATACCCCTGAAGTATCTAACTTGGGAAGCCTGGCTTCTTGCAGCCAAGAAAAAAGGCCTCCAAAACTTCAATACAGCTTTGCCTGTCCACTGCAGAATTAGGGCCTCATATTTACACCTCACTATTTGAATGTGCAAACAGAAAAACAATAATTTTTAAAAGATGTGCCCAGCTCGACCGTGTTAGTCCATGACTATAACAGCTAAGACGGGACAAGAAGCCAAAATTCCCTCCAAGCACTAAAACAGCAATGGTCTCTTTCTTTGCAAATCACAGCAGGGACAGAATGGCTTTTCAAACAAGCATTTATGATCAAAGGGCTACAGCATATGATAAATATTTATATGGCCCATTAAATAATAGTCTGTATAAATATTATTCAAAATGTGCGTGCTGGAAACCGCAGACTTCCCAGTTTATCCTTAAACAAATGTGCTAGTTTTCCCACATAGGCAATGAAAAAAAAGGAGGGGTGAAACTGTCATTTGCAATAATATTTCTTTAAAAAAAAAAAAAAAAGAAAATCCTTAACATTGTTTACTTTAATTTAAAAGGAATGACTAAGTAACCAGATGACTGTTTCATTACAACTAAACTATCAGATTCAGTGGGTCCAACCTTGCTTCACGCTTATCGAGCTGCCAGGACGTACCTTTCTGTTAAAGCTACAGGGCAGGAGGCTGCACACTCCCAGGCACGCAGGCTGAAGCTCAGCAGAAGAACTTATCAGCAGCAACTATAGATTTTGTGCTATCGTGTGCTTAAGTACAAGGAATTATAAAGCACTGGCATGTCTGTTCTAAACTTTGATCTTTGGAACGCTGCAGGCTGCCCAGACCCAGAGATCATGGATAAACACTATGTTTTTAGTGGTGCAGCTGTGCTTTTTTATGCATTACCAAGAAAAAGATTAACAAACTCAAATTAGGCTTCATAATCTTAGTGTGAAAAAAATATAAATATGTTAAATAAAAGCTGCTTTTCAATTGTAGAAAGGAGATAAAATGAAATAAGCAATTTTTTTGACACTATATTGGAAATTCAGCACTTTGTTGGCTTTCTAGGGTTACAGTAAACTAACAAAACTGGTGATGGTAGAATGGCAAATCTTTTATTGAAGATAGTGAACTCCCTTTCCTCTTCCAGGATCTTTAATTCCTGTTTGGATGTGAAGAGACAAAGAAGGCACATGTCTGTGTGGGAGAGTGGGAGCAGATGGAGAATTCTAATGCTGTGTTGAAGGGCAGTACTAATATAGCATAATACTCTTAAATGCCCAAGGGACTATACTATAACTATCAACAAGCATTTATTTTTCAGCTACCCAACAGCAAACAAAACAAGGAACAAAAGCACACCTCATCTCCCCTGTTCCCTTCCCAAAACAGAAACACATACACACAGGAGATCTCTGTCTTAGGAATGTGAGAACTGTGTTAACAATCACAAAACTGGGATAAATAAAAACCAAGCTAGAGAAAAGATGCTTATTCACTAAAACTCAAACATTTCTAGATTATTTCATCCATTCTCTGGTAAATTCTGTGGAGTTTTCTCACATCTTAGAACAAGGACAAGCAGCTGCAAATAGTGGAAGAGATCACATTTTAGTAGCAGAATCGGACCTCAACTCCCAGTCCTGTAATACCTAGACTGTTCCACCAAAACCCACCCCCCAAACATTGTAACATGGTCTCCATAAATCCCACCACAGGACTGAAAATATTCTACTACTTTCTAGTATCTCCTTTTCTCTCTATAAATAATTCACTACATACCAATCTTCTGTAATGTCTCTCCATACCTTTTTTTTCCCCCTCTCTCAGTGTCCAAGACAAAGTCATTACTTCATCGCTGCCTTCTGCCCTTTAATTCTATCTTTTGTATTTTAAATACTTTCAGGCCATGCTACTTCCACCTGCTCTGATATAAAGCAAGACATATCCTGCTTTACTCTGGTGTAACTAATTAGCAGAAGAAATGAAAATAACTAAGCAAATTATTCTAAGAAATGAGATCCAAAATTTATTTCTTTTCAGCTTCTACTGCCTACATAGATATCTCACTCATGAGCAGCAGAAAGATGTCAGCATGACCAGTGTCAACAAATATCAAGCTCTTAAATGTACAACAGAGTTGTTTTTCTTTATAATCTCCAATAGAAGAGATTTGTGCTAAAACAGAAAAAATATGCTTTCCTTCCAGGTCCTTTCTTGAACTCACACTGGCAGATACCGCCCACAGTACTGTTGATTAATTAAGAGCATTTTGGACCCTGATTAAGAGCGTGGCTGCAGTGGGTCAGATGAAAGGTCCAATTAGTACAAACTCCTGCCACAGACAGCAGAAGCTGTAAGAAAAGCATATGCCTGCCCTTTTCATCCAGCAATGCTTCCTCAGGACACCTTCTTCCTCCTGCTATCTATAGTAGAGGCACTTCCTGAGTCACAAGTTTTATCCTTAGGATGAGCAGACCTTGAAGGCTTTTTCCTCTCTGAATTTTTTTGTGGTTTGTTTTTTTTTTAATCCAGGGAAACTTTTGTAACTGCAAAGTATTCTGGTAATGAGTTATAAAATTCTGTGTAAACAATGGAAGAAAAAATCCTTTCATTTGTTCTGACCATGCCACCTGCTAGTTTTGTTTGATGTGCCCAAGTTCCTGCTCTAGAGGAGACATTAAGCAATTGCTCTGTATTTACCTTCTCCACACAGTCGTGATTCCATCACATTCTGAATCGTCCCCAGAAGGCTCACTGCAGCTACCTACAGACCACGGGTGATGAGCTGAACTCACAATTTTAACATGGTCAGGTAAGTCAAAAGTCATTTTTCTGCTCTCTGACTGTTCATGGATGTAGCAATAATAAGTACATAATACAGTCTAGTACTAAGTACTAATAACCAGCAAGCAGCGATCCCAAAACCGCTCTGGGCAAGTAGAGATACTGCTGAGAGATGCTCACCCTAGAAAAACCAACATGTTGGTGTCAAGGGGTTTCAAACTTCAGGCAGTTTTCAAAGCACTGACCCTCAAAGTGTGTCTAAACAGAGGAATCCAGGAGCTCCTCCCAACCATATGCTGGGAGAAGACTCAAAGCTACTGCTCTGCCTGGTTTTCTTTGGAAGGAAGATCAAGGCACCCAGGTGGTTGTTGCATACCCTGATAGTCTCTGCATGGCATTAGGCACCAGAGCAGTGCCACAGCACGCGTGGCAAAGCAGCCAGCCTGCCTGCTCAGAGACTGTGAGACCAAAGACACACCAGCAATATCATTATCAGATTATCAATGGGACAGTGGTAAACTGGGCTGCCCCATTTGATCCCCAGCCTGGAACTATGCTGTGCAAAAGAAACAAGTTCAGCTCTCTGCTTTACTGCTCGCCTAACACCAGGAACAGCAGGAAACAGCTGCAGAGAGGAGCTCTCAGGAAAAAGGAAGGCTGAGCAAAGAGCCACAAGAACACACAAAATGAGATGGGAAGACACATGCTATTGGGGAAACCCAATAGCTCCAATTCCCTCTGGGGCTCTCTTGACCCTGCTTGGACTGGGCAATCACTTCAAAAGCAGGGTCTGATCCTGCAGCCATTAAAGTCAGTGGCCAAGCTCCCAGCCAGATCAGAGTTCAGGATTAAACTCCTGACACTTGTGAACATCACAGGTGCGCTCACACGTCTGCAGTTTTTTGAATGCCTGCCATAACCTACAATTTGTCAAACAGAGGAAATGTTGATCAGTTTCTGCCAAAACACAGTTCTCAGGCAGGAAAACCTAAGGCATTAAGAGGGTCTATAACAGCACCCTTTCTTCTCTGCACCCTGAAAATGGCAATCGCTACAATTGCTGCACACCAACCTATTTGGATCCATTCCCTCCTCTGACCTTGCAGCTGCAGGCACCCCTAAAGGCTGTTCTCGTGATCTGGCAGACAGACATGTCCCAGATGACACTGCAGAATGCTTGAAGCTCTGAAAGAAGACACTATCTTGTTTATATTGACTGTGAGGGGAAAAGAAATGCCATCTTATTATTACATAAATTCTAGCTGTAACAGCTTCATGACTAGTTGAAAGGAGGCAGCAGGCTCCAAAATGACTGATGGATCCAAGTGGTTGGATCCATCAGCTTATTAATCTAATGCTAAGGGAGATCTTGCTTATTCCTATGTCTTCATCACTTTAACCTACCCCATGCTGGACAGGAAGAACAATCTCCCTTCACTGCCTGTGAAAGAGAGGTAGATTCCTGTACAGTGACTTTTGTATATATTCATTCTCTTCTATGCTATATGAAAATGGAGAAACAAATAATAATAATTAAAAAAAAAAAAACCAAACAACACACACACAAAAAGCAGCATACAGGAAACACAACCCTAGCACAATTAATGTTAATTTACAAAATATCTGTTTAAATTATAAAATATAACTTGGAGAAGAATGCAATTCAAAAGGCACAACTGCAGTTCATGTAACCCTAGGCACACTGGCTTTAAACTGCATTCCTGGAGCACAACAGCCTCGGCACCATGAGCTTCAGCGCAGGGTACATAGCTTCCCTGGAATCCTGGGGAAATAAAGTCATTATGGATACCAAATTACCCAGCTTCAGGTTAGTGTTTATACTCTAACTTGAATCACATCTGTGGATTCCAGTGCTACATCAAGGCTGAATTTGACCCTAGCTGTGTGATTAGATATCAGTAGAACAGTATTAAAAATAATTTCTTCTGAGTTCACAGTTTTATGAAATGACAAAACAACAAAATTAGCATTCTGGCGGAAAGCCACTGCATTTCCCATCAAGGCTTACACATTTAAGCAACATCTGAACCAACTGTCTATAATTACTTCTGGCAGCTACTGGAACACTTAGGCCAGTAGTAGATGCCACAGTGAAATCAATTTTTAAAGAACATGCTGTAAACCACTTCTTTCAAGATGCTCAGCCCAGAAGGAAATTGTGTGTCTGTAAGCCGAATCCACAGCTCACCATACAGTATTTGTTCACTCTTGCATAGTAAAAGCATGAAAAGTGTGACAGCCTGAAGTAATCTGTCATTTTAAAATTAAACATTTATTTGAGCTGCAATTCCAAAAACACTAGCCCTGAAGTTCCTGTCACAACTACTTAAGAGGAAGTGAGGTTGCATATTAGCTTACGTTAAAAGAAACACAAACCCTGCACAAAAATCAGGTATCTAGAGAGGCTGGACATGTGTAACATGTCTACATCCCCTTCCTTTTTATTGTGAAAGAAGAAATCACCTCTGTTCATCTGAACCCAGTGAGTCCTCCTCTTTCTCCCTACATATACAGCTGTGGGGGGAGGTTGTTTGTTTGTTTTGTTTTTATCAAAGCAAAATCCGCCTTCTTAATGATCCCATCAGTCTCATAATTTCAAACTCCCACAAAGATAAGCCTGAAAGGGTATCAGGCCAACACTTCTCTGTAAGTTCCCTTCAATGACTTTCTCAAAATATCTCAGAAGTCAAGAGCTTGTAAGCTCTCTCCTGCCTCAAACAGCTGAAGGTCACAAATTTTCAAACTTTATTTTATGAACAGTCTGAATACTTTCCCTTTCACACATGGAAATAGGAAGCTGAAGGCAGCTCAAGACACCAACCAGAAGGTATAAACAAGAGCCAAAAAAACAGACAATACTGATCAGAGATTTTCCCTTTGAAAATGAACTTCAGAAACACATTTCTACCAAAGCCATGCCACAACTGTCAGTTTTGCATGTCAGGCTCTCCCATATTCCAGTGGCAGGTACCAGGGAAAAAATCCAGCATGAGTCATTAGAAAAGCCCAAGATACAAAACAGGAACACACAGGAGAGCCACTCTGATCCTCTCCTGTAAATCCGCTACTTCTCAGGAAAGAAATCAACCTCTAACAGAATCAAAAGAATGGCTAAAGGAAGAGTGGCTTATGCAAAAACAGAAGGCAGATTTACTGAGGAAGTACAAGAAACAAAATGGGTAAGAGCCCTCATTTGGGAAGAGGATGATTTTTTTCATAAGAACCAACAGTTTCAAATGATAACTTAGCTGTAGGACTGTTACAGGACAGAGTCACAAAAGTGGCTAAGAATACACATAAAAACTTCCCAGCATAGTACAAGTTTATTTAGTCTCTCCTGACACTATAAATTTATAATTTCTTGCCCTGATTCTTACAGCTGGGAACAGCTGTACCTGCAAGAACCCATTCCCCCCATTTTCCTCTTTTATCCTCCTATCCCAGGCAGTCTTCCCAAGGGGAAAAAAAAAAAAAAAAAAAAAAAGGCTGGTTTTTTTTTTCCCCTTACCATATGCCAGGTCATATTCCTGAAGGAAAGGGGGCCATTAACATTATTAACATTTAAAGACACTTTAAAATTTCAATATGTTTTTGTACTACATTTAAGTACATTTAGAAAAAAGTTAATTTCAATAAATTAAGTGAATGGTCTTCAAGGATGAGGGAATACATGAGGATGAATGATGAGGAGTCCACCTTTACAGTAATACATCTGTTTATTACTTTCTAAGAACCTCGGAGATGAGAGAGCCCTCTCCTCTCCTTCCCTGACATTTATTTCCTAAGAGTTCCCCAGAGAAGAGGCACTGATGCTAAATTTATTAAACTAGCTAACAAGTCTCAGGCACTCCAGTAGAGAAAGAATCTGCAAGGTCACCAGTTCCTAACCGGTGCAGAGCACGTCACTAGCAAGGAACATGGCCATTGCAGGGAGGTCTGGAGCCGAACACAACTCCACCAGGTTATTGGGGTGGGCTCCATGCCAGCCCACAAGCTTTATGAGAACGCAGGAGCAACTGCCATGCGAAGGAGACGGCGCTGCAAAGGTGTGAGAAAGCGGAGCTGCAAGAGGAGAGGAAGAGGAGGAAGGAGGTAGCGGTGGAAGCAAGCAGTGAGAGGACACCAGTGCCAGCAATACCTGTGCCAGAGATACAAGACTGGAAACTACCAACTTGAGTAAGGGCAAGAAATACATTTAAGGAAATCTCCCAGGGATCTGGAGGATTAAGCAAGTATCTAAGCGATGTACATGTCCCATCTGCCTACGTGGGGTCACCTGAGCGCTGCCATTTAAAGCTCTGGGAAAGGCAACAGGGAAAACGGTGACTCCCCCACCACCATCCGCAGCAGGAGGCACTGGGAGGAACCGATGTGCCTACCCCAGCCCTGCAAAACCTTATGGGCCTCCCCAGGCGCCCCGCACCCCCTGAGCTGCCTGGAGCCTGTCAATGCAAAGGGCTGTGAAAAAGGGCAGAGCTGTTCTCATTAAATTCAGGTGTTATATATATAGGCTGTGCTGTTGAGAAACATGAGGAAAAGCAAACTCCGGGAAGCCAAGCAGGGAGAGGAGAATGTAAATCCTATAATGCCCCACCAGCTACACAAAAACCAGGCGCTCCCAGTGATTCGAAGCGATGTAATCGCAGAAACAAGACAGGCCCTGGACAAGCTGCGTGCGGCCTGGGGGCGCAGCGAGGGGGGTTCCCTGGGGAAGGAGCCGGAGGCGGGTGTTACACACACGGCCATCACGGGATTTTTCATTAAAAGCCACCACCGCAAACGCCATACGGTTTCTCAACCAGCAGCACCTCACGAACAGGGAAGGAGCTCTCTGAATGTCACCGCGTTCCGCTCTGCAGAGCGGGCCGGGCCGGCCGTTAACGGCCATAACGCTCCCCTCAGGGGCGGTTCCCGCCTCGCCTGGCTGAGGGGGAGCCCGGCCGGCCGCGGCCAGTCCCCGCCGAGTCTTGGCGAGCGTCCGTCACTTACTTGTCCAAACTGAAACACTATATGAGCTGCGCAAGGAGCGGGCTACACAAACCGCGCTTTTCCTGACAGGGCAATTTCCTGACCGCCGGCCGCTGCCGGGAAGCCCGCCGCCTTCCCTACCCCCTCAGCACCGGCCCGGCCGCGCTTGCGCTGCCGCCCCCACCTCGCGTTGGGGCGGGGAAGGGGAGGTGGGAGAGGCCGAGCCGGGCTGAGCCTCCCCCGCTCGCTTCTGAAGGCTGCGGCGGCCGGTGCCGGCATCTGCTTTGCATTTAGGGGCCCGCGCGTGGAGCTCGCCCCGAGCGCTGTGACAGGGATCTGCTGGGTGTCAGGCAGAGCTGTCAGGCTGCGCTGCCCGGGAGAGCCGAGCGCGCACTGTGCCCTGTCAGGAATTCCACTGATACGAGTGTTTCTGCCTCGGAAAGGGAATCGTGTTTCTCCTTTACTTGAAAGCGAATAAAATAGAAACGAGGAGAGAGAGTTGGCTTTTCTTGTTAAAGGGGTTGTTGCTAAATCGTATTTCTCACCCGCAGCTCTGTTGCCCTCAAGTCTGCAGAAATACTGGGGGTTGCAGAAGCATTTAACATTTAAGCGTTGCAGGAAGCCGTACCGAGAGCCAGGGCAAGAATAAATACAAGGAAACAAACAGAAGTGTCTGTCTGGACTGAGGACAGTCTGAAACATCCCCCACCTTGACCCATAAATACATAATCGCTTCTTAAATAAATAAAACAGGACTGCAAGCCATGAGTTAGATTTTCTGCATGGGGTTACCCCTTTTGAGAGTTTTACCTGAAAAGTTGGAAAGCTCCCAATTTAAGGAATAAACCCTGAGTTTATTTAAGGTTTTGCTTAAAATGGAGGACAGGGCAGTAGGATCCATCATCTTAAAGAACCCCTTGCAAACAGAGAGCTGTGGTCCAGCGGTCGGTAGGACCAGACCCCACCACATCCCTCCAAAACCCACGCAGAGAGGAGTGGATGGAAACCTTCACACTCCCATGATGTCCAAACACTTCTGAAGAGGCCCCAGGGATTTTTCCCGTTATCCCCTAAATGTTCTACAGCAGGAAATCTTGCAGCAAAAAGCTCTCTTGCAACATTTCCAGAGTTTTCCCACTTTGGCCCAGAAATGCTGCAGGAACAACCTTGCTCAGGGAAAGATGAGTGTTGTCTCGTGGTTAAAGCACAGGGTTCGTGGTCAGGAGCTGTGGGTTCTCATTCCAGCTTTGCCACTGAATCATTTTGAGAGCTTCGCCAGTCACTTTGTATTAGAACCAGTTAGTAATTTTCCGTTGGAATGGTTTTCTGATGGAAAACACCACTTCTACAAAACTGAAATCTACTGGGTGAAAACTGACTTTCCATTGGGAATACCTCACGTCAAGGCAGGGCAGGAAAGGACATTAGACCCAAACTGAAGTATTTGGAGTTTTCTTGCATTACTTGGGTTTTTTATTTTTATTTATTTTTTTTTTAGATACCACCCTCCTGACTGTCATTCCAAGTCAGCTCCTGGCTCGGTGGGAATGTGTGCTCTCCCGCTCTGCTTTGCTCCCCGGGAGGTCTGTGCCTCCTGGAGCGGGATGCAAACGTCTCTCATCTGAGCCGTGTACATCCCGATCTGAGTCAGACCAGTCCAGGCGTGTGGGCACCTGGCCCATGGGAACAAATTGTAGCGTAAGGCCAAGGAAGTGCAGCACGGAGAGGAAGTAAAGAGTTCAGAGACACGGACAAGCTGTTCCACGTTAGTTCAGTGACCCAAAACAAAGTACTGTGACTGTGGATATACCCAAACGTTTTGTTCAACTGAAAAGCAGTAAAATGAAGCCCAGAGAAACAGACCTGAGTGTGTTTCTGCTATCTCTGACAATCAAATCCTATAAACCTTTCTGCACACATGCTGAGCTCCTGTTTGTAGTTCGTGCTCTTCAGCCTCCCAGCTCCCTACTTTGCTGTTTTGTTCCAGAGTCCTATTCCTCTGTTCATTAAAAACAAATTTCATTATTTCTGTCCTCCATATATTCATACATTGCTGATACTTTCTTTTAATATAAATAATACCTGTTCTCCTCCCATAGTGTATTTGTAAACACCATTTAAATCCCTTAACTTTGATTTTGCTAAGTTAGACATTTACCATTTACACTTTCATAAAAGCACATTCTGGATTATCCAGCAAGCTTTAACTGCACTTGTTTCAGTCAGAATTCATCTTTTCTGAACATGAGTGACCACAGCCCAATATAATGTGCATTGTTCAAAATGATGTCTTGCTGGTGATGTGTGCAGTGGGTATAATAATTCCCTATGCAGGGATCAATTTTACACCTATGTCACATTAACACTTCAATTTTTGCTCCAATAAATATTAAAAAAAAAGAAAAAAATCTGTCTGTAAGTACAGACAAATGTATTAACTTTTCCTTAATACATTTTTCCATTTCATTACACTTCTCTAGCACTCACATGGTTTCTTTCCAAGGGGGTGACAAATGAAGAGATTTTCAAGAACAGTTACAAGATCTCCAGCCTCCACAAAGTCCTGAAAATGCTTTTTTTTTTTTTTAATGAAAGAATCAAAGTTTAGATTATCACGTATTCCCAAGACCACATGAGGCTTAATTCATTACTCCTTTGAAATATTCTGAAAGCTGAGGGTTAAGAGGTGTTATATTAGTGCAGAATAATGATGATTAATTTCTGCTTCATCTCAAATGGAGGAGAAGTAGATACGTGTGCAGTGAATCCTCTATCATTCCAAAAATCTTTCTATAAATTGGAAAATATCTTGTAGACGTATGTACCTGAAATGGAACAAGAGACCACTTTTTTTCTGTTCAGAGCATGGCTGTTATAGTTTTGCTTCAGATATTACTGCTTCAAATAAACTCCCTCTTTTTCCAAGATTCGGGGCATATTCACTTAAAATATACCCTTTTGCCTTTTCATTAGAGAGTAACTAATGAAAATTCAATTTTAAATGTGCCTTCTGTGAGATAGAAATATTCTTTTTTCATTATTAACAAAAGCCCGTATTTCAAGCTGTAGGGATACAGCTCCAGGTAGCGTAAATCAGCATTGCTCGGAGATGGCCCGCAGTCCTCTCAACCAGCACTGCAGAACAATTTAGTGGTTTTAGATGACAGTTGGCATCTTTGAAATATTCTCTGTTGCAGAACTAGACTAGATGTGACACTTGCTGGAGAAGAAATCTTGCATAAATCTGTCTAAAAGGACTCACTTAATCATATTACTTCACTAGCAATGGTGACCTTTGGAGGCCAAAGTCCAGACAGGTTGAGAAATGGAACAGGAGTACATAAAGGTGACAATTCCATTAACTGTAATCAAAGAGAGAGGTGAATGGTGAGATAAAGACAAATGACTTATTCTATAAAGAAAAGAAAATATGTGTGTGGAGGGAAAAGAGACAGAACAAACACTTTCCAGCCCTGTTGAGGAAATAAAGATCGAGTCCTGCTCCACTGAGATCAACACAAAAGCATCTCTCGGCCTCCCTGGATGTCAGCTCTGGCCCAGCACCCCAGCCTGCTGCTGAATATTAGTGCAAACCACCGTTTCAGGAGTGCACATGCACACAGGTGAGACACCCCAATAAAGAATTGCATGCAGAATGTCGTGCTGAATTGCCCACCACAGCCGTGCTGGAAATGCAAATACTGCGCCTGGCTTTGCACTCAACAGGGCATTTTGCAAAAATCAGCAAGTGGAAAAATTGTTGGCATTTCTGAATCCAGCGATCCAGGATTCTCAGTTCTGCCAGACAAGATCTTTCAGTCCAACAGGGTGCACTTCAAACCCAGAAACAGCTTTGGGCTTTCTTCTGGGCCCCAGAACAGAAAGTTTGGGTACATATTAATAACTGAAACTATCACCATAGGGGGGAAAAAAAGTTCTTTCGCAGGTTCATGCTAGTTCAGCACAGATAAAAGAGAGCCAATGGGGACTTAGTCTCATCCAGTATCCTTCAGTGTGGCCAAGGACGGCGTAAGTACCATCACTAAGACAACTTCACATTATCTATGTGTTTTCAGAAGAGGAGGAAGCTTAGAGACCAGCCATGCTGGCTACTGAGCTGCTTTGCAACACTGGAAATAAAGCCATGAAGGGGTCTAATCTCTTATCTCTCAGATCTTTCTAAAATTAAGATAAATAGGAAATTAATAATATAAAATCTATCTATATATGCAATCTCATCCTCTTTTGCAATTTTCCCACTTATGTGTGGCATTTTCAAGAATTTCTATGCAGAAAACCTCACCAAAACCCAATCCATCTACCAAAACAAAACAAGCAGATAAGCAAATTGTTTTACTGACAGAAAGAGAAATATAATCAGTATTGATTAACTTAACAATGGAAGGGAAGAAAAGATTTATAAAAGGTCATGCTTGCTTAGGCAGTTCATACAGGCACCTGAGGTAGTTTTCCATCTCATTTTTAAGAAGCAGTATAACACTGGTAGAGGAAATAGAAGCTGGGGAATACTCTGGATGAAATGCTTTCTGAGTCATTAAACCAGATCTATTTGTTCAAACAGGGAAACAGGGAAGTAAAAAATAACTGAATACTAGGCAGTGACAAGAAGGGATTTTTGAGTGTACAATAGGAAAAAAAGGAAATTTCCTTTAGGGGATTTTTTCTGGTTTTTAACAGAGATATTAAGTTACTCTTAGATACTAGAGCAGCCAAAAAGGGAAATCCCTGTTTTACACAGCTCTAAATATAGCTAGAAAAAGAATTCAGATTTTATCAATTTGTGACCCATTTCCTTACATTTTGGGTAGCTCACCTGTTAATACAAATGTCAGAAGCTGATACAAACAAGTACACAATATTTCAGGCTCCACCAAAATTCCAGTGTCTTGCCCAGGGCCTGTTCCTGCCTTCCCTCTTGGCTGGATACCAATATCCTTTATTCTCAGGGGAGCCAGCCTTCCAAAAAACCACTTGGCACTTGAGTCAATCCTGCTCTGTTTTCCTAACGTTCGCAGTCGGCAGGATGTTTTCTGTCTCTGGTACCCAACAGTTGAGCATTCCAGGCAGCACGGGGATTTTTCTTTCAAAACCACACTGTCAATGCTGTAAGAATCAATGAAGTTCTGTGACACCCTGTGATCGTGGTGGGAAAATAGGATGATTTTTGTCGCCATACAGCGATACACAAAAGGAAAACGCACATGACTTGCCACCTTTATAAACTCGCCTTCTGTGGTGTGAATGCTGAAAAAATCCTGGCCTAAAGTCATGTTTTCATCAACTGGTTCCCCTCTGGGAAGACTGCCAGATCTCCACAGATTAGGTTAAGGACAAGACCCCCCCACCCAAATGTTTGGCCAGAAAACGAGCTCGTGGTTGCAGCGCAGCAGAGGGGGTGCTCAGTAGTCTTTGTACACTTTGTGGCTGTACACATCCATGTTATCAGCACGTGAAAATGTTCTGTTTGCTCCCCAGAACAGACTCGGTCTGTGAACACACAGTACAAATACCCCTGCAGCTTTTGCATATTCCTCTACACTCCTTAAATATTAGACCTATGACTTTGTCATAAACATTTCTATTCAAGTCATTCCTGGGATCACTGATGTCAAGGCCAGCTACAGCTGTGCAGCCTTTGCCTGGTGGAACAGAAGCTACATGGGTGAGGGCAGGCAGGTTACAACTCACAGACCGGACTAGACTCCTCACTGACCAGGAGCAGACATACTGCCCTGCTCTGTCTGGGAGGCAGATTTGCCAGAGATAATCTTCCACCATAGCTCTATGGCAAAATCCAGATGTGCAAAATCAGGAAATCACAAATCTGTTGAGCTGGAAATGAATTTCACAAGCCAAGCTATGAAAATCTGTCAAGCTCCTTAAATTTCACAATACCTTGCATCTCATGAAAAAGAACTAACAGAGGTTAAATGTTTTTCTGCAACATCCTTTCAAGACTTTTTCCATAGAATATGACCAGCTGACGTGAAGCAGGGTGTTACAGCGGTGATGTATCGTACAGCAGTGCCAAAGCCAGTCAGCATGGAGAAGGGTTGAAGAAGGCTCAACCACGCTTCAAGCAGCCTGTCCTGTTGCCATGCCTGGGATTTTCTACAAAAGCCAGCTCCTAATTAGCCCTTGGAATTCAGAGCCTAATGAACACAGTCATGGGAGACAAGTATTATCAGCATCTGTTAATTTGTAAAAAATATAATTGTCTGTTCTTGCAAGGGTAAAATTGTTAACTGGAATCTGAACTTCCCAGACAATAAACAGCAGTCAGCCTTTCTCCCAAACTCATTGCAAAAAGTACAAGTGATGTTCTAAAGCCAGCATTGTAATCTCTTAAAATCTTAAATTCAACAGGGGCTCATTCAAGTACATAAAAAGATGACTGTAGGATCATTTAGCCACCTGCAAATCATACAGAAATAAACCAAACAGCACTAGAAACAGGAATAAAATCCCCATATATGTAGCGGGTTCCTATAGCAGTTAGATTTTCATGCTCTGTATACAACCCAAAACAAATTGTCTGCTTATAATTAAAATATGATACTGTTTCCAAAAGTCTTGCCTCTAGGGAGATACTTTTATACCACGGGGTAGATTCAGCCCTGGTGTAGTATTTCTGATTTTCATGGAATTACACCATTAAAGAATTTGGCCCAACATCTTACCCACACTGATGCAATTCAACTGTTCAGGGGCAGTTATGGGGTTTCCTTCTAACCCAGGCCAAGTTTCTGGAACAAGGAAAGTCTGTAAAAGAAACTGTTGGAGGGATGTTGTAGTCTGGCATTTAGGAATATTCATTCGCATATTAGAAAACATCACAGGATTTATTTTGTACTCCTTACATGTTAGAATTTCTTTTTTTTTTTTCTTCTTTTTCCTTACAGATACATTGCCAGAAGGTGGTCACAGCAAAACAGGATAAAACCCAGAGAAATGTAATGAAACAATTATAGATAGCCGTGAGTAGAAAGACATTTGTGGATCCAGTTAATTCTGCTTCATCTTTGTTATATAAATCTATTTTCCAAACTTAATGTATTGCTTGAGCTTGTAATATATGATTAACAGAGTGTCTGCACCACTCAGGACTCTGAAGAAAAATCTAAGATGAATTCTCTAACATTTTAGGTAACTTTTTAAATATTTGGGGCATGACTGATGTCACACAGTGCTTTGGATTTATGCTTTGCATGACAGATGGAAATCAGAATATACACACTGATGCTCTCACTGATGTTGAAAACTGACTTCTGTGCAGAATCAGAGAAAAAGAGCTGTAATGCTTCCCTCCTCCTGGAGCTAACCTGGTCTTTCCTAACACCATGCAGCTGCAGCTCCATAGGTCATGGCTGAGAAAACAGGAGTCTCCCCAGCTCTTCCTGCCAGTGCTGCACGTACCGGGCACCGTGACGGGGGGCGGGTTGTTAACAGTGGAAATGTGATTCTGTCAGAGGTCTGGGAGAGATTATTCCATTCCCTCTGCAGTTGTTTGAGCTGCCCAAACAGCATGAAGCAGATGCCTAGCTTCTTACTTAAGGCTTCCTGGGAAAATCAGCACTGTTTCAAAACTGTATCATCAGAACCAAAACTATGGAAAGATTAATCAAGCTTGGGTAGAGAGGGAAGAAGGATGCAATAGCTTTTGACAGCAGAGAACTGATAAATGATGTAGCCAATGTTGAGCTCTTTTATGAGTCAGAATATTCAGTGCATCGCACCAAAAACTCCTTTAGACTATTGACATAATATTAGAAAGAACATGGAAAAAGATGGTGAAAATAATAGAACCATCAAAGGTACATTTTAAATTTACTACTTGCATAATCTGACAATCATAAAGCCTTACTCTAAATCAAATGGAGCAGTAAATTAAAACATATATAGAAATATGTGTACAAAAGCTAACCCCCCCCCCTTTTGTCACAGAAGACAGCTGCAGTTCAGAACCTCTTCCAGCGTTAAGCACAAGCACCAGAATGGAACTGCTTTAAGCACTCTTTAAAATCACATTCTGGTTGCTAACTTTTGGATTTTACAGCTTGTCTTTTTGAAGCAATGATCAAATTGGATGGCAAGAGTGAATGATGTTTTAACTCTGTCTACTCCTGCATTTGTATATTCTACTGCTATAACTCAATTTTCCCCAATTAGCTTGTGCCATGCTTCAAGTATACTCATTTTTTTCCCCTTTCTTTATTGCCTTTAAATTAACTGTCAGCTAGAAGTTTCATCTAAAGCTATTTTGTAGTCTTTTTCTGCCTTTAAAAAATGCCCATCCAAGAATTATTCACTCAGCACCAAGCTTTATGAAGTCTTGACTATGGGAGCAAAAATAGCTGTTAGAGTTGCTTTGTTTTAATATGTTTGTGAAGAAATCCCAGATAGAGCTGTGGATACGACTGTTTATCAGCCTTTGAGAAAATCTGTTCTAAGTCAGCTCAGTGATAGCTTGTGTCACTGAATTTCTGATGCTGTTGAAAACTGACACCAGTACCACAATCTGAATAACCTAAAATTTTGACCCAAAGATGATGTTCCCCTTTAAAAGAAAGACCACCAGAATTAAGACTTCAGTTGCTCCATTTTGAGCTAGAGAACTATTTTTTCCAAGCTGCTGCTTGAATTGTGCTTCAAACCAAAAGTGAAGGAAGGCAAAAGAGGAAGCATAATGTACAGGAGCTTAAATATATGGAGCCTTTTGGGGTTTTGGAACATCAAACCCTTCACAGGACAAAATATTTGCAATTTGGTATTGCAGGCCTTCCCTTGCCATTGGAAGGTTAATTTATCATAGAGGAATACACTGCTCTCAGGCAGTATCATGGGCTGGTCATCTTCTTGCTGCATTAATTTACTCTCAACCAGAAGAAAATGAGTGTCACCTGTGGTGAGGGTTGTCCTTGTGAGATTGCTCTTTTATATCATATATACTCCTACTGAAGGGAACCTGTTTGGAGGTGGAGAGGAAGGCTAAGGATCACAGTGGTATTTTTGACCTTTTAATCATGGCTTTCTCAAAGCAATCCACATTTTAGCAGAGGCCCATAATGGTATCTTCATTTGTAACCTGTTGCCATGTTTATTCCATAGAATTTGCACAGAGCCTGTGACCAGGAGGCTTACTGCCTGCAACCCCCAGCTTGTTTAGCATGCAGAAAAACCCACACTGGTGCTCTGGGTTGAGTAATCATGTTCTTATTACACCCACTAAATGTCCTTAATATTGGGTAACAGGAAACCAGGGGAGGAAAGAAGCTTTTGGTTTCTATGGTCCTGAATCCATAAGCTCTAGTTCTAGGGGGGGGTATCTGCTCTTTGACAACACTTCCCATATTGTGTTTCAGCCAGGAAGATGGATGTACCTTAGTTAAAGTGAGTCATTCGCTGAACCTAGGCCAAACTTTGAAGCAAATCTGGGCCAGTTCAGCGCCTCAGGAGGAGACCTGGTTTTTGCATGAATTAGATGTGAAAATAAGCAGAGCCTGACTGACATCTTCTCTGAATTCCAACTGTAAGGGTAAAACCCCACGGGCACGAGCCTCAGGCATGACAAAAATGAGGAGGGGAAAATGAGGCTTCCTGTCTCCCCTCCAAGGGCCAGAGACACACGTTACTCAGAACTTAGGGTAAATGGTTAATTATTTATACACCAATTAAGTAACGTTTATAGAATGTCTTACATATGTAAATCGCTGTAAATATGCTTACATTTTTCTTGCAGTCTCCAATTAAATGAACTTTCATTTTAGAGCAAAACAAGTCTATACCAACTTGTTACACCAGTTCTTTAGCCAGGCAGCTTTTTAGCTAATGGTCCCAGCTCAGACAGCACTCTTGTATTTCTCTACAGAAATTTCTGTGCTGGTTTGTAGTTGTTTTAATTCCATCACAGATCACATTCTGTTTAATGATAATTTGATTTTGCATTGCAAGGCCCAGATGTACATTAGGAGGTCACAACCTTTCCATTTATCTCTTAAAGTAACTATTTTTTCCCCAAGTTCCATCAGGTTAAAACAGTTAGCAATTTTTCTCCTTGAAGTGTCCCTTCAGCTTGGCCAAGATATATAATAGATCAGTGTAGCTACAAATGCATTACAACATTAGTCATCAATTAGTTTTAAACCATCACTGTAATATATCATTTATCTAGCTTGCTGTAGCACTATTGTGAACATTTAATTTTTTAAAGGCATCTTGATTTTTTAACCTGATGGCTGCATCCCCCTTTTGTCTCCTATACAGACATCTCCTTAAGGAACAATAAAAATTAGATTTGTTTGACCTGCACTCAGGGTTCATTTAAGCGAGATGGATTTTAATTGCTCTGCCTAGTCTACCAGACAGCTTTTATGTAATATTCCAGACATTTACGCACTGTCTTTTCCCTTGCTGCAAGCAGGTGTGTGTGCCCACAAATGCCTGTAAAGCAGCTCTTACAATTCCTTTCACATCTCTGACAATCCTCTGGGAAATTGCTTACTCTGAGATATCATTGGCATCAAATGAAGGGCTCCAGTCATTGACACTTCTTTCTTCCATTTTCTTTTGTCATTAAGATTCAACTTTTTGTGTAGCTGGTTCTAAAAGGGCTTGGCTGAGGACTGTGTTCCTTGTGCTTGCGTGGCCATCACACAACGTGGATGACTCACCTCGGCGTCTCCCAATAGTACAGAGCCTTACCTGTCTCTTCAAAAATCCACATTGTCCTTCTGCCTTCTACAATACATTTGACTTAGATTTATGATTGGAAAAGGTTGGGAGTGTAAGACAAGTAAGACTAAGAGAAGCATGTCTATGCCACAGACGTTCGGTATCTTCAAGGATCTCAAACTTCAATTAGTAAGTCACGCGAGCAAGTTATCACAGCGTTGACTCAGAGCCTGAAACACCCTGACTTCTCTGCCAGCTTGGAGTAGAGGCAAAATGAGCTCACATTTGCCCACGATGAACCTTATTTGCTCCAGCTGCTCCAGCAGGGAGAGGAGAACCTCATACAGAGAGTTCTCTCCCTGCTGACTCTCCCCTTCCACGGGTGATACAATCTGAAGATGAGGTCCTCTATTTTTCCTGTTCTTCCCATTCCTAAAAAGGAAGATTTGGCTGTCCTGTGAGTTACCAAATCAGCACAAAAAAATGGGCCTCCTAAGCAGTTATTTGTGCCTACAGCTGGTTCTGGTCTACTCTCTGTTGGACACACACATGTACTTAATTCCCATTTGTACTGGATGCCTATTAAAAGAACAAATCTGCAAGTGAGGAGGGTCTCTTCTACCATGTCAGTGGAAGGGAAATACGTAAATCTCCTGCATGCTGAGGGCCAATGTATGCTTAAAATGCTTGGGAGAACAGCTGTGAAAGAGAATAAGTGGTTTGTATTATGCTGCAAAGTGTCACTGATCCAACATGCTAAGCTGATCCTCATGTAGTACATCGTGCTTACTCCATGCTTGCACTATACTGCCTACTGCTTCCATGTGTGGGTAATTCAAAATGCACAGCATTTCAGACAGCACAGAAAACGGGACAAACCTGGCTTCTTCCACCACAGGAGAACCAGCAGGCTTCACAGCTGAACTGAAAAGAACAATTCCAGTTAGGGGCCCCGTGCAGTGAGTGGACGTGGAGACCATGGTGAGCCATGGAGAGAGCTGTGGAGCAGGAGGCACTGCCTGTCTTTCCCATTTTGGGAAGCCATAAGAGGAATTGGAATAATCTTTCTCAGTACCTCTGTTTTTCTCCCCTTTTTTCTGACAGTGGTGAAGTCCAGTTGCTCAGGAGACATCCTGGAGTGATGCTGCTGTATGACAATAGGTGAATCACAAAACATTTAAATAATATTAAGGCTTCTATAGGAGACAGTGGAAGGAAGTCCCATTTCCTTTCCTTAACATGAAGTGGAATTGCACTCTTGACCAAAACCCATGGTACATCTTCAAAGTGGAAAGTACAACTGCACAGTTCAGGGCATTCGTCTTCCACCTGCCCTGTCTGAGCCAGCACCCAAGCTCCAGGATAAACTGCACATATGGTTTCCCTCTGGACACGAGCAAGAAGCAGCAGAACATGCTGGATGTTAATTATGGCATCAACAGAGGACAGTCAAATGATATCCTGAGAGAAACCTTAAAAGACTTTTACATGATATAGAAACTATGAATACAGCAGTGACATCAGGAAAGAGATGGGAGGTCCAATGCACTTACTTTGCATATGGACTCATAATTCTTAATTTCAAAATCTGGGGTTTTTTTCTAGGGCTGTAACACACACCAATATTTTTTATTTCCCTGACAGAAGCACAAAATCAGGACCCATTTATTTAACACCAAACAACATCAGAAATAAGAGCATGCTTCAACACTAGAATACACATTTCCAAACCTCCAAGGACCAGACGCAGCAGAGCTGGAACATTCAACAGCTGTAACGTGCACCGAGGAGTCACATTTGTTCAAGAAAAGTCACATTACTTATATTAATTGGATGTGTCCAGCTCATCCTGAGTCCACTTAAGCCTTGGCAAACCTCTAGCTCCAAGGCATAACAAAAGTATTAATATAGATATTCCTTTATATTATCCCATTTACATAACAACTCCCACCTTTGCAACCTAATACTTATTCTCTGGAACACAGAGAACTATTGACTCATATCTGAACTGAGATGCCAAAAACTCCTAAATTTAGAGATGCTTGGAACAAGAGATTTTGGTTCAGGCCCATCCACAACAGCAAATTAAACACAAATCATCATCTGTGCGAGCGACGTTTTCAGCATGTCCAGAGCCTGGTGTGAGCTGACGTTCTTTCTCCCAGTAAGATTTAGAGAATTTGCACATTGAAAAGTATTGAGGTAAACCATGGTCTGAGGGCCAAGTGCATCAATTAGCCCTGTCCCCTCCCTTCAGTAAATTACATATAGACATGCTGTAGGTTGGCTAACGATGCTTCTGGCAACTTGAACAAGTCGGTGTGAGTGCGTGTTAACAGAAGGGCAGCTTGTGTCATACTCGTGCATTTACATTTTCTTTTCCCAGACTTTGGTGTAAGGAATATGTTGGACATCATTTTTCCCTCCATTCACATCAGACACTAGATTAAACAGACAAGAAAAAAGAAAGTAATATTAAAAGTGTTGGCATATATTGCACTTTCTCAGCAGAAGTTGTGTCACTTGTACATTGGTTTGCACAGGTCAGTTTAAGGTCAGCAAGAAGTGCTGGATTAGCATCTGCAGAGACTGAGGTCCTCTCCTCATTCACAGAACAAGTCCAGATCACAAAATGTCAGTTAAAGCTTCATGTACAATGCTTCTTCCTTAGCAGACAGTTATGTTTCCTCAGGCCAACCAAGTGCTCACCTGTTCCTTGGGCCCTCTGCTTATATGGCAAAAAAAACAAAGCCCAGTTGGCACGATGATGAGGGGACTGACACTGTCAAACTGCCTCTTTAAACACTGTCAAGATTTTTATGAGCTGCATATTTGCAGTAGTCCATGTACCTGTGAAATAACTGAATCACTGTCTTCCATGTGTTAAAACGATGCCATTTCTGGGCTGTTCCATCTTCCTCCCACAGATCTGCCATGTTTTAGGTAGAATGCATGGCCTAAAAACCCAAATACGTGTTGCAGCTCAGACTGGCTCATGGTGACTTCTAAACAAGTACCACAGTGAATGCCACTGGGAAACCCACACATTACCCCAAAGGGAAGCCAGTTGCACTCTAAGCTTCCAGCTTTTCAAACTGGATTATCTGTGCGAAGCTTTTCTCCATGACCTGAAGAACCAGTAGAATTATTTTTAATTGAAGGCTGAAAGCCTCCCATAATCAGATGACATGAGAACTAGGGCTTTCTGAAAAATGGAAAACATGGAATGATGTTGGATTAAATCATAAAAGAACTGAACATTGTGAATACATCTTATGCTGAATTTCCAGCAAATTCATCCTCTTGCCAGGCATCTCACTCAGCCCAAGCCCTCCTCTTGCAAAATTCCTTTGTAGCCCATCTTCCAGGCTGCCCGAGATCTCAGCTCCCTCTCAACTTCTTTCCAGAAGATCATTCCACAGATCCACAGCATTCCAGCACTGTGGCATTCCCCAGTGTCACTTTGAGCACCAGGAGGATGCGCTACTTTGATCTGTTCAGGTTCCTCCTACCAGGTCTTCATCCCCTCCCAAAGTCTCCTGCGCAGGGTGAAGGAGATGACAGCAGAGGCAGTTGCAGGAGTCTCTGGACAGAGGGTCAGAGCTCAGTTCCTTCCCTGAAATCCCCTGCATTCACCTCTCAGCAAGCAGAACTGCTGTTCCAGAAATGTGATTCAGAAATTAAAGTTGGAGGAAAGGTTTCCCTCCTTCCAGTCCTTTCTAAAATTATATCCAGGAAAACAATTTGATAGTTAGGAGCTGACCTTGGGAGCTGGCAGAGTCAGTCAGTTGGCAGCGGGGAGGAAATCCTGCGTGTTTGTCTCGCAGAGCATTCTGTCCTCTCCTTTTGGCATTGCATGTTCAGCCCTGGCTTGGAAGTGGCCACTGGATGGGAGATGAGTTTATCTGAAGAGGGAAAGAAAGTGATGACAGATAAAGTGAGCTGCCCATTCCCTGTTAGCACGTGACAAGAGGAGATGCTGCACCACCCAGTGAACCCTCTCTCCGTACCTCTGGAGCACCCAGCCCTGCTACTCTCTGCTGTGCTGGCCAACCAAGCAGCAGAAGCCAGCCTGCAGGCTGTGGGGGCAAAGGTGACAGCACCTTTGGGATGAGCCTGCTGCTTTGGGGTTGATGGGACACCAGTCCCAGAGCACCAGCACTACTTGCAGCAGCTCCCTCCTTGGCTTTGCCCTCCTGTTTCTTCCTGTGACTCATCTACAGAAAGAGATCTGCTGCTTCCCAGTCCCTTCCCTCCTCTGCAATTAGGGCCACACTTCTTTAACAGCCCCCAAAACACAAGCCTTGAATGCAATTCCCAGGCACATGGCTCTGGAGACTCTTCCCAATGCGCACCACATTTCAAAGGAAATACATTCTCTTACGGGACTCCCTCCTATTCCCAGTAACACAACTGGGAATTCCCAGAACAGCCTGGTAGCAACTACAGCAAACTCACGGTGGGAAATACAAGAGTAGAGAAGCATTCAGTGTTCACAGGAATCTCCTTTACTATGATTTAGCAGAAATGTAGCTGGCATGGCCTGAATATAAAAAAAAATAGTCTGTTGAGCACACTGCAGGGACTGCTGCTACAAAGTTATGCAAATTCCAGAGCTTCTGTTTCTGTAAATAAACATTTTCCAGGGGAGAACATCCAGGGGAGACAGTCATGTGCTCTAGCCTCAACAGGAATGAGGAAATTCAGGGTCTAGTCCCAGCTCTGCTTGCAGACAGGTACTTTGGCTCACTCAGCTTCTTCCATCATAAAACCAAAACAATGATAATAAAAAACACAATGAAAGCAATTGAAAAATATTTGCTTAATTGTTTAGCATGTGTTTGCATGCTTTCCATGTTAAACACGGGATTGTTCCTCAACCCACAACCTCAGAACACACAGGGAAGTAGACAGTGGGTAGCAGAACAGGAACAAACCCTAATCCGTGCAGAACTAAATTCAGTTCCATAGCAAAACAAGCTGAAATGCGCATTTAAGAGAGGTAAATAGGCAAAGACTCAGAGCCTGGTGGAAAAAGTCAGGGAGTTCATACCAGGAACACAGGCCATGACACAGGGGGAAGTATGGAAGTAATTGTGGAAGAACCTGATAACTGGGTGGACTGGGCTGGAAATACTGGTAGAGCTGAAGGCGGTATCGTGACAGGTGTACAAACGATGATGATGATGATGATGATGATGATGATGATGATGATGATGATGATGATGAATACGTTTTTAGTTTGGACAGTGATGACGCAGGAGTCCTGCTGACTAAGAGTGAAACAGCCCAGACAGTGACTGTTCGATTGTGCTGCTCCAGGGCAAAATGCATTGGGCTGCATCTGAACCAAGGCGGGACTTGCCTCGCAAATAACGCAACTGCTCCAAGCGTTATCTGCAGATCTTGGCTACCTCCAAAGCAGCGCCCAGAGCCAAGCACCCACCCGAGGAAGATGTTGCTCCACAACTCTTTGATTTGGAACATTTACCAGCAGGTTTAACCAGTAATTCAGCGAAACATGCATTCAAGTCAAATGGACAAACCCATGTGGGAATAACTGTGAGTCACATCCTTGTAGAAGCAGCACCCCTGCCCTGAGCCGAGCCCATCCCAGAGCTGTTCCCTTGGCGTCCGGTGAGGGTCTGCCACAGATCAAGTTCTCCATCTGAAATATCAAGCCCTGCCTCATCTGGGACAAATTTACTGCTTTGATCTTTAGACCTCGCTTTTTGTGGATGTGCCAGAGGAGGTTTCCTAAACACTCAGACATCCATGGAGACAGAAATATCAACAGGAATCAATGCAGAGATATGTCACGTTGGCAAATTTAACTTACTATGTCCCCTTTGTGCTTTGGCAACTTTCAGCTAAGGCTGGTTGTATGATTTGTTGAACTAAATTGGGGAAAGGCTGATTCAAGAACAAAAAAAATGGAGCTGAAGAGAAGCTGGGGTTTTCATACTCAGTGAAGTAAAATTATAATCGCCTATCAAGAGAAAAATACGGGATAGATGCCTCTGGCAGTAAAAATCTTAAAAGCATCATGAGCTACAGGTTACAAGAAAAAAGATAAAGACATAAAGAAGAACAGATTAAATCAACCATGGAAAAACAATGAGAAAAGCAGCTGGTTCAGATATTCATATTGACAAAACTCTGGCTGGCTACCAAATATACCCTTCCCACCCAGAAATAATTTAGGCTTGAAGGGAGTATAAACATCCTTTATTATTCTACATCATTAATTACCAATTCTACTTGGCATCCAAATCCCAGAACACTAACATCTGAATTCAAGTACGAGGTGGTCCTGATCATCTGAAAGTAACTACACCTTTTGCCCCACAGTACACTCCTTAGGGTTCGTGTGGGGAGAAGCATGACTTGCTACATGGAAAATAACCGTCTAAATAAAATATCTTTATCTTATGTTAAGAGTCATGCAGAGTCTCCCAAGGGTGTCTGCCATACAACCAAGAAAAAGTGAGGTTGTTTAAGCACTGTCTAGCCTCAGAGATTGCAAACGCCTGTCCATCCAGTTTTACTGCAGTCTGGTGTAGTCTTTCTTGATGCAACACACACGTTTAGCTGTCTACAAATTCCATGGATGTTTTTTAGTAAAAGTGGGAGGTTGTGCTACCAAAGGAGAACATGAGCCAAAGATGTTCTATTATCCATATCCTACTAAAGGTCAGACAGAGCTCTTACCTCAGTGCTATAATGTGACCAGAAACTTAATTGAAAATATAGAAAAGGTTATTAATAAAGAGATGAAGCCCTAGTAAATTTAATATAGCTCACAGAAGGACTTTTGCTAGAAAGATAAGGTTATATAGATAGATAGATAAGCCTTTAATTAAGGTGTATTGCTGGGTTAAGTGTAAATTTTCCAACCAAGCATGAAGATAGAAAACTGGTAATTGCTTCCAATTTATATTATAAAAATCAGTCATATTCATTTTACTTCCTTTGACAGCCTCTACTTAATTCTAGGGTTCATTCACTTAATTGAAAGGGAGAATTCTTTGAGTAAAAACATAAGGAATTGAAGAAAGAGACAGACAGATTGCAAGAATTGAACGAACAGCACTTTAAATGAAATCATTAAAACCCCTCGTCCAAGATTCTCAATAGATTCATGTTTGCTGTCCTCAAAGGATATTTATTATCAAAGCTGAGTAGGAAAAGATTGGAAATTATATTAAAAAAAAGGTCTCTAATGGTATTCTTGAAAATTGAATCTGAAGAACTCCCTGTTTCTATTACTATCATAATTTTTCCATGTCTCAGAATTAGTGCAGACTAGAAACTCAAACACTTCTCTTGCTGAGACCTCTTGCAACAATGGTACAACTTGGTCAAGTGTAACCAGAAGGTCCACAAGCACACAAACTAAATTTGCTGCAACCATATTCTCATCTTTTCCTTGTTCACAACAGAGAGTTACAGGAGGCAGTATGCTTACAGAGAGCATTGCTGGAAGTATTCGTACAACTCGGCATAAATCAGCCTCAGAAAAAAGCCTTTCTAAAGCAACGAGTCTTTGTGGGTTTGGGATTTATTCAGTTAGTTATAAGGAGACAATAGGTGGAGGCTTAATAGGCAAATAGCAAGCAGTAACGATAAGAGCTAACATTTAAAAGTAATAGTCCTGAAGAATACAAGTAATTCACAAGACTAAATATCAGAATCACTTGTTGACTCCAGTTGAATAATAAATCTACATCTCTTTTGCAGATAAATAAGCTTCAAAAATAAGACAAAGTTCTGAGGGCATTTGTTTTTCAGTGTGAATATTCACACAGCTTCAGTGATATCTTGACAACTGCCTGCTCTCCTTCCCCTGACAAAGACCAAGACTGGACAGCTGGATAAGAGATATAATTCTGTAATTATAACCAACCAAGGTGCACTGAATTTTAATCTCCCAAGGCACAAATCAAAATAAGTGCATCACAAATACATTCCTGGCATGGGCAAGTGGGTTCTACTACAGACAAATGCATCAGCAGCACTATGCTCAAGTCCTTCTGGGATCCATTTAAGCGACCTCTTGAAAAGGATCCATGGCAGAAAGAGGACCATAAAAGTGGGGAACGCTGAGGCAAAGACAATGAGCAGTAGCACAGAGCTGAACCTCTCCCTCTCAGAAGTCAAATGATGTTAAAGAAATTACTCTAAGGATGGTTTTGGTCTACATCTCAGGTTTCTGAAGGGAAGTGACAAGGTATATTACTCCATCAATGGATATAAAGAGAAGGTCAAAACGTCCTGACGCCAATCATTCGGCAAATATAAAACAATCATGTTGTGAAAGTATTTAATACTCTCAATTTCCAAAGTGATGAGCAAGCTTTAATGAATTAATCAGCAAGGTTAGAGTAATTAAAAGCTCAGATGCTAGGTTGCCAATAGGAACAGAATAATAGATTGAATCAATTATACAATTCAAGACTAAAAGAAAACACCAAACCATTCCTCCATTTACATGAAAGGAATGAGATCTCAATGCGTCAACAACATGAAAGCCAGCAACAATAAATTTGTATCTGTCAGCGGGAAGGGAAGATAGAGCTCCAGAAAGCCCAGGGAGGATTAGGGAGAACAGTAGACAATCGGCAGTGAATCAGAGACAAAGCTGGGAACACAACTATAAAGTGCTTGAGGAAATCCCTAAATCCGCTGGTCTTAAAGCATTTACAATGACTTTTCAATGCTGTGGCCAGCCTCAGAGCAGCAGAGTTTTGTCATTTTATGACAGTGGAAGCAGGATCAGGTCTTGAAGTCAATAAGCTAAAAAAGCTTTAGTGAGGTTTGAAGTTATTTCACGAAATGTGCTTATGGTGATTTGCTGAAGGAAGATCCAGCTAATGGCTACTGATTGGCCTTAGTGCTGAATGCACAAACAGGGTAAAGCAGGGTAAGGTACAGTGTGAAACCAAAGTGCTTCAGCGGCTCAGCAGGGAGCCGTGCGACCAGAGTCCAGTGGTACCTCATGACAGCAGGAAGGCTTTCCCCATCCTTTGCTTCTGCCCCTCTGCTAGGCTCGTTGCCACCCATTCAAGATAACTGTTGTGGAACTACGGGGAGAACTGGATACTAAAATAACCCAAGTAAAAACAGCAGGAAAAAATCCAAATAAAAATCAAGGGGTTTGTCTGTTTTCTTAAACCCAGATTATTTCCATGAACTTAATTAATTAATTAAATAAATCTGGGCTCCCCAGTTCAAGAAAGACAGGGATCTTCTAGAGAGAGTCAGTGGAGGCCACAAAGATGATGAGGGCCTGGAGCATCTCCCATATGAAGAAAGGCTGAGAGAGCTGGGACTGTTCAGCCTGGAGAAGAGCAGACTGAGAGGGGATCTGATCAATGTCTATAAATACCTGAAGTGTGGGGGCCAAATGGGTGTGGCTGAGCTCTTTTCAGTAGCACACAGTGATAGGACAAGGGGCAACGGGCACAAACTGGAACACCAGAAGTTCCAGACAAATTAAGGAAAAACTTCTTTACTGTGAGGGTGCCAGAGCACTGGGACAGGCTGCCCAGAGAGGGTGTGGAGTCTCCATCTCTGGAGATGTTCAAACCCACCTGGACACTTTCCTGTGCAACCTGGTGTAGGGAACCTGCTTTGGCAGGGGGGTTGGACTGGATGATCTCCTGAGGTCCCTTCCAACCCCACCACTCTGGGATTCTGTGAAAGCACAGCTCCACACACAGTAGGACTGGCACCAAGAGGAGACAGTAGTCTGCAGCATGAGGGCAGAAATGAACTTCCAAGAGTAGAAGGAACTTCTTAAAGTGGCTTTATTGCTCTGCTTTTGTTTTCAGTAAACATAAAATAAGGCCCCTTCAGGAAAAGAGAAGTGAGCTAACTTCCTTCTTCCAAGGGTAGCAGCAAGCATCCAGGCAGTTATCAAGGGTACTTGCTGAAATGTGTGTTCACACCCTACCTTACTCTTCTCACTGAGAGGGACAGAGCAAGCACATTAATTTGGCATTAAAAATCAGTTCTGATAAACCTCCACATTCGTTAGGAATTAAGACCTAAAAAGAACTTCTCTGGTATCTAAAATAAGATGTGAAAGACCAGCAAAAGCTCAAGAAATATAATGGAAACTCCCTTCGCTTTCAGTAAGTACAGGGTCTAGATAAAGCACAAAAAGGAAGAAAAGGGACTGTGTTACCTCAGGGAAAAAATATCCAAGGTTCTTGCCCAGAGGGACAGACCCAGCCATTCTTAACTGGAAGTACCCCATGTCCCACTCTGTTCTAGTTTCTGCTTCTGCCAACACAGTACAAGTTCTTAAATTACATCTCTATTGTGCAGTGGTTCTAAAAGGACACAGCATATGTAGAAAATGTAGATGTTAAGATCAGTTTCCAGATCTCCCTCTTCCGCATATGACACCTCTTTTACTTAATCCTTCTCCTTGTTCATGTGGTCTGAAACAGCTCTGCATCCCATCACTCAGCCAGACACAAGGAGATACTGCCCACCCATCTGGTCCAGTCAACATCTCTCAGTATCCTTCACTCATCCCTTCTCCTGCCACTTCTGTATCTTTGTACCTTTTCTGTTGGATCTTTCCCTTTAATTTTTAAACCTTTACCATTTTCCATGTGCAAAGTCTTTACTAGTATGGGGTGGCACCTTTTCCTCTAAAGCCTTCTGAAAAGCACCTTTCCTTCATGAAGCAAAAGTCACCAAATTACCCAATATGCTGCATTTCTTGTTAGAGACTGTTAATTCATTGTTCCCTAAATACTTCCATGAGCACTGGGACAAAAGAAATCTACTTCCCACTCACTGTTTACTATGTGGACTCTGATATAGGGGTTGTGTTTGCATTTTCCTCATAAGGGACATTAAGAAGACCTCTCATCCTTTAATTGGCCAGCTATTTGCACAAAATCTATATGAAATTTATATACTGACCTCTACTTCCCAGTCAAGTTTGGTTAATATCAGCCAAAACCATCAAGGATTACTAGAAAGGGGATGACAGACTGCCACATACTTACTGGTTGTAAGTCTTGTTTTCTTAGAAAACTTGGTTTAAAAAGTCCTAACAGCACTTAACTTTTTTTAAAGGACAGTCTTCACGAAGAAAGATATGATGATGAAATGTCTTTCTAGCCATCCAGGTATCATGCCTGTTATACTTTCTTTTTCAAGAAAGCTGAGCATAGTAACTAAAGCAAGATAAAAAGAAAAACTGGCAAAGAACAAAACAGCAGTAAGTCACTGTTGTCTAAAATAAGGATACAACCCATGAAAAGCTTGGTTCCTCTTCCTGACACATCTTTCTTAGTGTCCAGTGTTGTGGGGTTTTGATTAATTACTCATGTAAGAAGTTACAGTATATCTCACTTTTTTTTACCAGTCCTGTTCATAAAACAGTAATTTTACAGATTTCTCTTTCTACTATAGGAAGAAAAGAAAGTTTCCAAAATCAAGTATTACTCAACAATAAGCAAATAATATAGAACATTTTTGCAATAGTGTCATAAATTTAAAAATCTGGTCTTTGTTATGGCCCAACCCAAAGCTCTGTAATGTCTGTGGAAAGACTTCAGTCAGACTTGATCAGTCCTCACAAATACAGCTATTAATTCAGACTGAAGTGTTGATAGTACGAAGGGAAATAACTTGGGGCTTCACTTAGCCTTTTCACAAACAAGCGTCAGCAACATCAACAGGAATCACACACGTGCAGGCGTGGGCACAACCCAAGTACACTGTCTACATCACAAATGTGATCCTTAGGACAACATATCCAGCACACTGACAGTCAGCCCAGCTGATTTTCTTCCTGAATAACAATCTGCAAGCACCAGGATGCCGAAGATCACCCAGTGATACAACAGCAGACCCAAAGTGCAAGTTGAAACTAGGGCCAGACCTGCCCCTTCCCCTGGCTGCCTAGCTCTGCCCATCCCTTCTCTTTCAAGTCATGGGGTTTATTCCAGAATGACACATTTATCAATCTTCTGAAAAAAAAAATAAGCAGTAAGTTCTACACTGTCCCCTAAGCCCTTCCATTCTGATCTGCTTCAGCCCTTACTACCCCAGCTGTATGTCACCTCTCCCACTCTTCTCCTAGGATCCAAGGAGGGATATGTGTGGCCATCAGAAAGAAAGCCTTAAAACCGTTTTAGTCTTCATGGTCTACAAGATGTTTTAGATAAAGGAGATCATGTCCAGCTCTCAAGTATGTGTGTGTGTGTGTATTTATATATATATATAAAATCAAGAGCAGTTTGGTTGGAAGGGACATAATGCTATTTCCTAACCTGATAGCTCTGTTAACATTAGAATGACATGAAACCCAAAGGCGGGAGTGATTTATGCAGTCTCCACCATGCTCAATGATAACACTGTGTAAGTGGTGGTATGGTCTCATGGACAGGACACAGGGCTGGAGTCCAGAAGCCTGAGCTCATCCTGCCACTGACACCAGTTCAACCTTAGGCAAATTATACAGCTTGATCCTAGACCTACTGAAGTCACTGGCAAAGGTCTGTTTGACGTAAGAGTAGAGGATCAGGTCCTGCGTCTCTCCTCTTCTTTCGCTGCAAGGTGTCTCTAGGGTGAAAGTGTGTGGAGTGTTTCAAAGATTTAAAGTACTATAGTTGTCATCCTGCAATTCTTATTCATGTTGGATAATTTTTACTTGTGGGAGTAGGCCCGTTGGCTCCATAGTCATCATTATTTGTACCATTTCTACTATTATTCATAACACATCTAGTTTTCTGACATATTTTTGTTAATTTTGGGCGTGGAGCGCTTTTTAGCAGCACACTTTACATACTCAGTAGATGCACGATATAATTAACCAAAGAAATGTCATCAGAAACACAATGGAAATATTCATTTTATTACTTTCAATATTTAATTGCCCACAGTTATTCTCACGTCAAACGTTCTGCTGTTCAAAGAGAGCTGTCACAGATCACTTACATTGTTTTGTGGGGTCTTTTTAGTCAGTCTAAGTCAGGAGTCATTTTTCTTAGTTTTTGAGTTTTACGCCATTAAAATGAAAAACCAAATCACACCTCAGGTGAGTGAGGCTGCAGCATTAGGCTGCACCCTCAAATCTGCAAACACCTTGTAGGGATTTTTTTTTACCCCAGCAAACAAAAGTTTGCATCTACATGATGGAAATTTCAGCAGCCCCATAATGCTGCCAGGGTTTGTAGATCCTTTTCTGAATTCTCAAAAAGGAGTAAAATAAATTGGGTCCAGAAAACACATATGGGTTTGGCCAAGTTTGCCAAAGTTTAATTTTATGACTGAGTGGCACAATTCTTTTCCCTGCATTATCCTAATAGTTGGAATTGAAGGAAATGTCTTCCCCTAGGAAGGAAGCCCTAATAGGGCAGGGATTCACAGGTGGTCCACAGATTAGATGCTTCCCTTTCTTCCACCCCAAAAGGAGTGGTCATGAGCCAAAAATCTGCTACAAGTGCCACCTATAAAGGGAAAAGAAAGCTACTAAGACACTTTCAGTACATGAGCATGTCTGGAACAAGGTTAAGTGAAAAATTGCTAGCATCCACAGGATGCCTGCAAAGCAGGAGCATATGCTCTGTCCCACATCCATGTGTCTGTCAATTCCAGTATGACTATTTCCAGGATCACTTATGTCTGGTTGATTATATACAGTTTAGGCAATTTCCATGATTGTTTCCATCTAAGTCAGACTTTGGTCTTATAAACAGTGTTCTCTTTTATTAAATATGGTCCTTTGCACATGACAATGTATTGGTGATAGACTTTATCTTACCTAACTTAAGCTGTCTAACATCAGTCAGCAATACTAAACTACCCACCCCAGATTCTCCAGATATTTTGTAGAGTATTAGGAAGCAACTTGAAAGGGCAATTCATTTCAGCCCAGCAAATGAAGACAGGCAGGATGAGTCACCACCTCAGAGTACCTACTTGTCCCCACTGACAACAGATCGAGAGTTGGATGGCTTCCTTAGACTGAATGCTTAACTTCAGATGGCTTCAGTTAGGTGAAAAGAATCCCACTCAGATTCTTATTCAACATCAAATTCTGCTGCTTCCCACAACCTAAATTATTTTAGTCATCAGGTGCCTTACTCACTGCCTTTTGCTGTTTTGTTCAAGGAGCTGATTTATGGAGTAAAAAGCCTTTCCTAGAAATGAAGAGGAAAATGCTTCTTGAGTTTTTAACTTTGCTTCTGTTAGTCAAGTACTTCCTCCACTATGGCAAGGTGTGGGTGTGGTGAACAATTTGTGCGCAATAGACGCCAGCGATGCTGAAGCCAGGGAGTAGGAGATAATTTTCAAAAGCTGCCTGGCAAGCAGTTGGACAACTGGGTGTCAGAAGAACAGAGAAAGTGGCTGGCTTGGCAGCCAGAGATGTGGTGGTTGGTGGACTAGAAATCAGCACTTTCCAGAGAGCACAATGGAAGAAGATATCCCAATCCTACAGAACCTCAGCTGGGGGTGTCTGATTTCCTCATAGTCTTCTGAAAACCAAAGTGTTGGATTTTAAAGACACAGCTAATGGATGTCCTGGTGACTCAACATGAGTCAGTCCAATTAAGAACTGAATCAGGCTCTCCAAATATTCCCATGAAGCTCTTCCTCTGAAGACTTCAAAGTGCATTATGAAGATTCAAAGTGCTAACAAGTAGGATAATCCAATGATGATATCAATTCTGGCATGACGCACTTCCCATGTGACCAGGGACAAGTCCATTTAGAGGCACACTTATTACAGATATTTAGAAGCCACACAGAGATTTGGACTGAAATACAATAAAGATTGCATCTTGACAATCTTCTCTGTGGAATTCTATAAACTGGTTGTAAAATTTTATAGAAAGAGCATTCCAGTAACTATTGCACTCTGGGGGCTTTCCTATAATAAATACCTGTCCTGCTCCATTTTGGAACATGAACTGAGCTTTACTGCTCAGCCAGATCTATTGTCTGAACCACATAGCCTGAAAATGACTTTGCTATCAACCTCCTGTTTGTTTGAGGAGAAAATAAATAATAGGTAAAGCTGAATAGGACCATGTTACATGTGTGCTTAACCCTTCCATGACAGAGCTACAGAATACATGCATTAATATCACATAAAGTAGCTGTACAGGTTTGGGACTCATCTAGTTCCTTCAGAGGGCAATGATAAAACCACACACTGGTTTCATTTGGGTGAAGGTGCTGACTGAAGTCTCAAAAATAATACTAGGCCAGCCCTATAAAATTACAAATAGTTTTTTGAAAGCAGTGATTGTAAGAGCAGCTGAACACAATGGAAATGTTGGGGGCCTAATACTGAACCCACTGGCATCAACAGGAAAGCTGCTATGAGCACCAACAATCCTTGGACTGAGCCCTTATGCAAGTGCTCTTTGTTGCAAAATATGATAGCACATATCAAATTTGAGAAACACTTTAGTGGCAGGAGACAGTATGTCTGTCCTATGCATTGTGTTGATAAGTTATACAAGTCATCAAGGCCAACACTTACACAATATCTAGACAGTATGAGATAGGCTTAAACCACTTTAATTACACAGTGCTATACCATGAGTTAGCAGCTGAGTTGCAGTGACATCTCAGTGCCACAAGAATGGATCAAGGTCCTACAGCTCTAGGTACCAAAACATCCAGATGACTTCAGATAGTCCCTGAAAATCCCAGCCATCCTTGTTCTACCTACAGATTCCCTGGTTTGAGAGGTGTTCCTCTGTGAACTAGCATTTGGAGCAGGAGACTGGAGCATTGGCCTTGTTCTTGTGTCCCTATCACACAACCAAAACCACTGCTAGCACTACCTGCCTCCCCTGCTCACAGCTTTCACAGAGGTTGTATCTATGGTGTAAACTCAGAAAGCAGGGCACCGGTTTGATCCATCATCCCCCCAACTGTGTAACTGTTAGAACACTCCCTGGCATGGCACTGCCCTGTCCCAGCTAGCCCTCTCCCCTGGGCACACTTCAAGGACAGCAAAGGCCAAGGACTGTTCCCAGGAGGCAGTCTGGATGAGGCCACCTGTTTGGGACACAGGAATAGGGGCAATGAGTTGAATCATGTGGATATGAGTCATGATATACTTTGTGTTTGGGTTATTTTATTTTCTAGTCATAGCCAGAGATACTAGGGAATGAAAGATCACTCTTCCTGAGACACTGACTACTCTTCTTGAAAAAAAAGTTACTTACTGAAAATAGCATGTTGGTGAGAACATGCAAAGAGAAAGCTCCTTGCTTTTGACCAGGTCTGCCCTGTGCTGTGGCTAAGCTGAGGACTGCAGGCTCTCGGGCTGCCATCCAGCTGGATTCAGCAGCAATTCATTCACTAGAACAAGGAAAAAAAGAAACAGGAAAAAACTCTATGATGTTTCCATGGCTACTGGACTGTACACTTTCTTCTGACCATTATCACTGATTTTGCTACCCAAACAAGCAACAGATGTCAGAAATAACGTTTGGGTTTGGTGGGCACTCGTTTCAGATACACCCCAGGGGAAGGTACTGCCTTTGAGCCCAAGCAAGTGGCACATTTTCATCTGTGAATACATAGACATCCAGACTTCTAAACACTGGCTCTACAGCTCCTCTTCAATAATATTTCCTAATTATGTTGAACTTCTAGATTTCATGTTCTTTTGTGATGATTGTTGAAAATAACAGGTCAAGAGGAACACCTGAAGGACTAAAATATATTAAAAACTATAGCATTTGGTAGAGGAATGGCATAAACTTTGACTTTAATATTCTAGAACAATGAATAGAGGGCAGAAATAAAAGCCAAGCTCTACAGTCCAGCCAGTTCCTCTTATGCTGGACTGTAGAGCAGATTATCCTCTATTCATTTATGATATATTCAAGAGCAACAGGTGGAAGTGCAAGTGGCATTTCTTCTTTATTCCCTTGTGTGCCTCATCAGCTAATCACTACTGTTCAGGTAACATAAAATACAGCTTAAAAGGAAAAACCTTCAAAATTTTCCTTTAACCACTAACCCTCTACTTGCTTTATTCCACTTCATCCTACTTCCCTATTACAGCTCCACTTTCTGGAGCAATACCTGGATTCTGCATTTGCTACATTTGCTTGACAAACTTCAGGACTGAAAGGTTCTATGTCGAGTATGTGGTCCAAGGACTTTGCTAAACAAGAATCTCAGGGCCGTTGATTTACTGCTGTAACTCAGGCTTTTCTTGCCAAAGTATAATAGATCAAAAAACCCAGAGTATTTCCTTAGATTATCTGTGCTGGCTAAACTGTCTGCATGAACCACGAGCTACTCAACAGTTAATAATAACAAGCTTCTCCCCCCAACACTTGGTTTGAAAGGACTACAAGCTCTGAGTCATTGCACAGTTGATTTGAGCTTAACCCTAATAGCTCTGTTATGTCGTGGCTTATTCTGAAATCTTCTTGGAAGCAAGAGAGTGTCAACAATAAACTTGTAAGGTTTAACACTCTTAACACCAGGTAAACTGCTTTATCTCCATTAAAAATATCAGTAGTGTCCTTTCCACTCCATCCCAGAGCTGTAAAGTAATGCTGGAGCAAAAGCATGTGCCTGCTGGTATATGCCTGAAGAGGTTCTGGGAATTAATTCTGCTTTGCAGAACTATTCCAGTTATTCATGTGACTCAGCGGCTGAGACCGGGATCTTCCTGCGCTCACATGGTGACGTGCTGATTCAGGCTGGTTCAGCAGCGCGGGACAGAGACACCTTATCAAAAGAAAAGCCCTCTTTGGGGACAGGCTCCCCCAGTAGCTGAAAAGGAAATTTCCGTTGCGCTATCTGTGCTAGGCCGGTGGGGTGAGATTAGTAAGTTATTATTAGATCTGGATGATTTTCTTGACTCTGGGTAAGAAAGGAATCATTCTTTCCAACCAATAAAATACTTCTTAGCGCTGTTGCTGTGATGTCTGCCCAGATGTGATCTCAGGACTAAAGGCTAGCACCGTGTCAAAGGGAAAGAGCAGTCTGCACCTCTGCTTTTGGAGCTGTCCCTAAGAGTGTTTCAGCCACACAATATTCCAGTTTTATTTATAAATGTGTTAGAAAGGATTAATACCTGGCTAACCCTTGTTATATGCATGTTACAGCCAGGAACAATAAATAGTAAGTCATTTATCAGCACCCCCTAGACTTATTCAACTTTGAGTGTAATGACTGATCAAGACATTCATAATGGATTAACCCTTTATAAATCAATTGCAAATAGTTTTTTGAACTCATCAGCCCTGATATGCATAGCAGATAGGAATGATCTGATTAAATTCAGGCATCTAGGATGGCAACCTGAGCATCTGAGCCAGTCACTCCACACTCCCTCTGTGGGTAACTGTCAAGGGAGTGAGTTGAGACCTCCAAAAGTAAACATCTAAAAGAGGTCTAGCAAATGGCAGCATTTTAAGTGACCTGTTGCCCAGGATCTTACAAAACAGACTGTGGCAGATCAAGAACAAGACTCACACCTCCTAATTCCTGTTCTTACTCTCAGTCCACAAGACCACAGCTGCCCTATAGTCACATAATCATAGTTCTGCAATTCTTCAGTGAAGCAGTGAATGCATTCCATCAAGGGTCTCAAATCTGCCAGCTCCAGAAAAACAGATTTCCTTTAATACTATGCACAATCTAGTAGGAGCAGCCAGTGTAGTCAATATAATCTCAGCCACCTAAACATTGCAGTACACAGAAGTACCTGGTGAAGCGCAGGGCTTACACCTCACACCAAGTACTACGTTTTCACAGTTCATCCTGATAAAATAGCAATTACAAAGTATTTTTGCCACATACTGTACCAAGTACAATACCTAAATATTGCTTTCTCTAGCTACTCTTCCTCCACAGCCTCCCTCCTCTAACTTTACAGTTGGATTTTCTCTTACAAGAGACATAATTTTCTGTCTGCTCTGCTGCTCACTTCTCCCACAACAAATGGTACATTCAAAATATAGGGGAAACAATATATTTAACCCCTCCAATGTGTAAAAGAATCATGAGAGCAGCCTCTGATACATACGTGAATCGCAAAAAACCCATCTGCTGACGCAGACTTTAGTGGGTATCAATGGATTGGAGCACAAGGAGATATTGTCTGTAAACTGAAAACAAGTCTGTCCATAAAAGAAAGGAAAGGAAAAAGGAAAACAAATCTAAGACTGTCCCAGGATCTTCTCCTTTTCCAGCCTGAAAATGTAGAAAACTTCTTAATTACTTGTCAGACTACAGCTGCTAAAGTAGGTACAGTCTTTCACAACTGCCTCCAGTCCATAAAGCTGTGAATTCCTATCAAAAAGAGAAGTTAAACATTTTTATCTACATGAAAAACTTAAACACCAGGTACTCAGAGGCATAGATGCACATGGTATTGGAGGGTTAAAAAACAGAGGAAAACTGTAGCCTGGGAAAATTAGGGGCTTTCCATTCCCGGTGTAATGAAACGACAGATTTAAAGTTCAGAGTGAGAAAAGTCATTGAAAGGAATTAGATTTCAAGCTTCCTGAGACACACAGGCTTTGTTTTTCAAGGCTATTGATAAATCTATCAGTCTCCCGATTACTGTCCCCCCACCCCTTGAAAAAAACCCGCTAAAAAAGGAATTTGCTGTCTTAATTGGAAGGAAAAGGGTATAAAGAATATCCACTGTAAGGTCTCTCTGAAGAAGGAAAGTCCCTGGAGGCAAAACAATAATTGGTTCTGACCTTCCGCAGTTAAGGAGGCATTGGTAAAGAGGAGACTTAAACACAGCCTGACAACTGCGAGTTCCAATCAAATTCAGAAAGAGACGGAAATTGGATAAGCAAATTCCTTTTTGTTCATGACCCCGCTCCCGCTTTCCTTTCCCCCTGCAGCATGACACATCAGAATCTTTCCTGCGTACCATCAATCACTCGCAAAGACAGCAGTAGCCTTTGAATAGCTGTCTTATGTTACGTTCCTATCTTCCAGACAAGCGGTGTTAGCAGTCCCCTGGCTGCTCTGGAACAGCGAACACGTTCAGCGCAGTACAAAGGCGAGCTGCACAAGGAAGGAAGCAGTGTGAGTTCATTGCTGTTTGCAGCCCGGTGTAAATTCCCTCTCTCAGAGTTTGGAAGAACTCTGCACATTAGCACTAGGAGCTGCTTGCCAATTTAACAAAATTTGGTTTTGAATGAAGAAAACCCTCAATCCTCATTCTGTCAGAAGCTGCAGCTGACAAAGTGCTTTCCTGTTCAGAAACTGGAGCTCGCAGAGGACACTCTTTGCCATTCCCCGCCACTGCTCCGGGAAACGTCATGTTTCCTGTGTTACCTTCCGCATGACAAGTGCATCTTGTCTCCGTGCCCCTGCAAACTCCTCGCAGCAGCTGAAGGCACCTACACACGCTTCCCACAGCTTGTGCCTGTCAATGCTCAACATCCCCGCTCAGCACAGCCTGGCTGGCCAACTACCCTTCAGCTTGCCAAGGCCTACTCAGGCTCTTCATATTATTTGTTATCTGCAAACTCCACTGATTTTAGGTAAATCAGAGAACTTCAGGGCTAGAGCAGCTCTGCTGTGAGGACGGGCTGAGAGAGTTGGGGCTGTTCAGCCTGGAGAAGAGAAGGCTCCAGGGAGACCTTCCAGAGGCCTCCCAGTACCTGAAGGGGCTACAGGAAGGCTGGGGAGGGACTTTGGACAAGGGCAGGGAGTGACAGAACAAGGGGTAAGGGCTTCAAACTGGACAAGAGTAGATTTAGACATTAGGAAGAAATTATTTCCTATGAGGATGGTCAGACACTGTCCCAGGTTGCCCAGAGAAGCTGTGGCTGCTCCTCCCTGGAGTGTTCAAGGCCAGGTTGGATGAGGCTTTGAGCAACCTTGTCTAGTGGAAGGTGTCCCTGCTGCTGGCAGGGGGATTGGGACTGGATGAGCTTTAAGGTCCCTTCCAACTCAAACCAGTCTGGGATTCTCTGATTTTTCTGTTTTAAGGACATCTTAAGTTAATAATACCCCAAAGCTAGCAGAGCAGTTTCCCTTACAATGGCCCTGAATGCAGACTTACAATTGAATGTCATTATACTTTAAAAAACAAGAGAAAAGAGAAACAGCAAAGACTCACAACACAAAGACCATAGACCAAATAAAAACTCATGAACTAATGGTGAATTTTTCCACCTTAAATGGCCAGCCAATTCGAGATGGTCACCACTGAAACCCGACTCATGTAATTTGCAGATATGACTCACAAGAGTTGGGAGTCCAAAAGCAATAAGAGCACATCTTGGAGAGATACAAGATTTTGGAGACAAAAATTAGTTATTTTTTGGTCTGATGAGACAGAAGTGAAAGTGTTAGTGGTCTATAATAAGGTAAGTGTGATGTCTAGGTATTTTCTCCAAGTTTAAACATTTTCACTTTCACCTGGAAAGGAGCTGAAAGCTGGGAATGGCTTCATATGGATAGAGTTACATGAGTCACGAGCAGCAGGACTGTCCCAGAATGCCAGCTCCACACACTTTGACCTTTTCTCAAGTTTAGGGAAAAGTTGCTTCTTGCACGTGCCTCCTTCAGCTGAACCTAAGCCCTGTTACCATTAGCCATGGCTCTTCCAGCCTTTTGGGTATCATGACAGCTGACTCCTGCTGAGCCCATGGAAAGGACTCGGCCCTAGAAGCGCTCCCTCGCTCTTTTAGGCCAGAAGTGCCCAGAGAGTCAATGTGACATTCAGAGTGTGACAGCAAAGCAGAATATCCTGACAGTATCCCAGCCATGCTGCAGCTGCTGCAAGTCAGCAATGCTTAGACTCTGCCCTGGCACCTTACGTGCTCTGTGAGACCAGGGGCATTCGGCCCCAGCCCAGTCCCAGCAAGCAGCAAACAACCAGCACACAAAGTGCAACCACGACTGATCTTTGGAAGGACCAGATTTGGAACATGTTTCAGAAACACAGATCTCCACCATTTGTGTCCTCCAAGTCTCTGCTACCAAGGTGCTTCCCAACCATGAGTCCTACCCTGTCTCATTCCTATTTAAAAAGATTTGGTTAATTCACTTTTATTGGGGAACTCTAGCAACTGACAACTCTCCTTCGTGCTCTGAATTTCATTGCACAGACCCAGACTCATATGATGCATTGCTCCCAGTTTTCCTCTCCTGTCCTTAGGAAGTATTGCAGACTATGACCATGAGACACAAATTAGGATGAGAATGAATCTTGTCTATAATAATGTCCAAGCTGTATGTAGGCAATGGGAGTTAATAAAACTGGAACAGGCTCAGCACTGGCACTTTATGTAGGACAATACGTACCTCCTGAGCTGGGTCACGTACCTCGCACGTCCTTGCTGAAGTGCCAGCTTTGCAGAGGAATGCTGACACTTACAGGGGTGCTGCTATGTACTATAGCAGTGCAGAGGCTTCTGCAAAGAGCCAGCAAAGCAGGTTAGCTGGGAGCATATAAAAAATATCTATAAATACAATTCTATAAACAAGGTTCCATAAAAGACCTAAAAATACCAAGAGGGCAGTTTTTTCAGTTCTTGGTGTTTTTAAAGTTATTTTATTTATGAAGTTCTACTGAATGGGAATAAAGCTTTAGAGCCAGGTAAGAAAAGAGAAAAACCTAATATTCAAACTGCAAGATGTTTGTCTGCCTTTAATGTCCCTAGAAATCAATGGTGCTGAATTTCCATCACAGTGGCACAACCTAGCCACTAAAACCATGGTCCTAAACCATAGTAGACTATTTACAGTTGTCATTTGACACTTGCTCAGTGTTCAGAAAGGATGAGCCTTGATCCCAAGAAGTCTCAGTTTAAATAGCAAGGAATTCTTGCAACATTTTTTGTTTCTGCTTTTTGTTTTTAATTTTCACGTTTTAACTTCTTATGTTTTGTAGCACTTAATAGCAAAACAACAGGTTTCAGCCACTGATCTCAACACAGTTTGAAAAAACCCCACATAGTTTTCAGAAGACAAACCAGTGTCTTAGCACAATGAAGCAAATTCCTTGAGCTACCTGGGCAAGTCATTAGCAGCAAGAGTCCAGTCCCTGCTGTCATCAGCAAGGCCATAGTGATTCCTCCATCTTCTCCTATTTTCAACATTATGAGTTGTAGGAAGGGCAGCCCATGGTGGCAAGGGTGGCATTAGGGCAGGAAATGAGCCAAAGCAAGTGTCTTGAGTGTTACTTCCTAACACAGGAGCAGGGTAGAGCGTTCTATCACGAGCCTTTACTCTCCCCCTAAGCGCTATAGCGGTTTCTGTTAAGAGGAGGTCAGACGAGGACCCGAGACAATTTTCACATACTGTTCCAGCTTAAAGCCGTAGAGGAGAGCCCAGCAAAGCCTTGCCCTCTGCATGGCACTTCAAGTTTGAGATGTCCTCAGTTATCCATATGCAGCTGTTCCAGGAAAACGCTCCATACTGCTGGGGTGTGAGCATGTCCGCAGAGTCACTCTGTGGCACAGAGGCAGCTCTCTGGGCTTGGAGGGCACTTTGCTCTGCAGATCCTTTTAGGTCACCACATTTGCTTTCAAGGTCTCTCAAATCCCTCAAATGTGCATTTTAAAGATCATCAAGGCAGAAGCTGCCGTGCTTTCAGTGACACCTCTGTCAAATTATGCTCTCCACTAAGAGGGGGGCAACCGAGCTTTCCCCTGTCCAGACATCCATGCTATGAGAATGACACACCGCCAGTCACACTGTTCACACCAACTGTGGCAGTAAACTTTACTTCAACTTTGACATTTAGTTCCTGTAGAGTGACTCATGACCGCCTATGATGCTCCGTTTAGGGATGCAAGACTCAAAAGCCAATGCAGAAAAAAAATCAGCAAGCTCCAGAAATCAGAAAGAAGAATTTGCTGAAACGAGGCACCTCATCATTTTTATATACTGCAGGGAGGAAATAATAGATGAGGACAAGTTCCAGTTGCTATGTCTTTTTGCAGAGAGAAGCTGGCAATTTATATTTCAAGTACCCTTTACTAAGTGTACTTTTACCTTGTGTAGTTTTTAAAAACAGCCTACCAGTCAATGGTGTCACCAAAACCATTTGGCTTAATGAAACCACCAGGTCTTCCAGTTTCCAGCGTTTTAGAAAAAAAATGGGACCACAAAGTTGTTTTAGAGTACGTTGAATAAAACTATACGGAATACCACATGCATTCCTTATCTCGTTCAGCCTATTTATAATCCTTGACTGACTTACAGCTCTTAAGAGAAACTTGTGTGATGAATGACAATTTGTGTCCCTTCTGACCAGGTCTGAGGTTTCTCAGGGGAGGTGGGAGGTGACAGCAGTGAACACGTTCTGTTTCTGAAGGAATAGTGAAGCACTTGGGGACGGGGTTCTGTTGTTGCCCTGAGGAATCCACCATGGTGAAGCCAGGACATCAACCACAGCTGACCCAGACACAACCAAGTCCCCTCTGCCTGCCTCTTCTAAATTTACTAGCTATGTTCTGGATCTATTTATGTAGCTGGTGCTGAGAGAGCACTAGGAAAAAATAATAATTCTTAAAATCCTAAAGTAACTTTCTATATGCGAGTGCCTAGAATTACCTCACAGATACCAATTAGAGCAAACATGGTTGTAAGAAAGAAGTTTATAGTCTTGGTTTTGTAGGTATAAGAGATTGTTTTCTCAGGCTGAGTGAAGACATTCTGAGAATAGACAAAGTAACACACAATTTAGCAATTAGCATTGATTTAAAATCTACATTATGTACAAACACATCTTACAAGGACGTGCTCTCACTTTCTCAGAGATTGAAAAGATGCTCCTTTGAAACCTTTAATTTCACAAGGAATACTTCCTCATACCTTCAATGAGGTACATATGAAACCTACTTTACAGAAGGAGCTGAGCTCTGAGGTCAAAGACAGCTCACAGATTCTCAAAGCAGTAGCTGGTGTCAACTCAAAGAGCTCTCGATTACTGCTGAGCTACAATGACTTCACCAGCTGAAGAACAGCCCAGAGTGCCCAAGTTGGCCTTAAGTTTCCACCTATAGGCATAAAATGCATTACCAAACTCCTTCAGATTAGCAGAAAATCTGTAAACAGCTAATTGAGAGCATATACGTATCTACTGACTGGAAAATGTCCAAACTAACCTACTCAGAAACCAACTCCTTTCCCTCATCTTGCGTCACAGGATTATTTATTTGCCTAAAGGCAGTTTGAGGCAATGAGTATATTCAAAGGTTGGTATTAAGAGTGCTATTGATAGTGGTGTGGGGAAGAAAACTGCAGTGAACGTCAGTAATCTGAGCATTTTTGGACTAGAAGAGTGTTCAGATTAATGAACGTCGATGCTATTTCAAGGTTATGCTTGCTAATATTAGTATGTAGTCAGACATGCCAGAGTGTTGCGCTTTTTTTTGCTTTTTTCTTTTTTTTTTCTTTTTTCTTTTTTTTTTCTTCTGTTTTTCCTTAAAGCCAAAGTTTTGACTTAAGACAAAATGTAGCCATGGCAGCAGGAGTGGCAGAGGGGATAACACATTACCATTCCGCTGGCAAAATCATTTGGATTAGCAGGTTTTGGAAGAAAGAGGTTTCAGTATATTTAATTAACTTGTCTTAAGAGTTCTTGATCTTGTTTCAAACCACTCAACCCTTAAGGTCTCTCATGAGTCAATGTTTCTGACTTGAGACTTACAGAAGAATTTTTGAATGCATCTAAGTAGTTTAGGATCTCGCTAGTTTGGGGATGAACTTACACTCCTGAAAGGTGTAAAAAAAATTAATAAATTAGTCTCCAGAATCTGAGTGCTTGTCAACAGGTATAGCTAATCACAACTTCTTGTTTCACCTGAATATTTACCGAGGTAAGAGAAACAATTATATTGCTTATTCCTATTTCCAGCTAAAGTGTTATCCTTTTTTGCTTCCCTTCAACTTGGAAATAATTTTCTAAGCTTTAAAAAGCCTCAATATTTGTATTTTATGTAAGCAGTTTGGAAAGGTTAGGTCTAAGCATTTGATATAAGAAACAAACACAAGTTATTAGACACTATTGGAAGACTAGGCACTAAAATGTGCTTGGGCACGCTATTCAAGTGATGCTTACCCAAAGTTAATGCCTTCTGTGCCTCGGTCAGACCACCATGGCAGAGATCATGTCAGTGCTTCCACTGTGAACTTGAAATAGAGTTTATAAATGAACCTGAAAGCCAAGCAGAAGCTTTGACAAGGGCATATTCATCCCAGTGCAGAGCTGTACCAGAAGCAGCTCACTCATCTTTAGCACATAAAAGGAGTGGAAATACAGTTAGTGATTCAAACTGGATCTGATGCACTTGCATGAAGAAGCCTGGGAGAAATGGAAAATGGTGGGAAGGTCTTGTACACCAGCTACTGAGCCCTGTGCTCACATATCCAGCCCTCAGGAGGGTTAACCTGGCATGGGAGTGAACACACTGTGGTCAGGATTTACCTCAGTGGTAAGGAAAGGGGTGAGAAGAACATGGATGTTGACTCTCTTTCTTCCACCTCCCCTCCCCAGGCCCTGTCTAGAGCTCTATTTTGTTCCCCCTGACAAGCCTGAGACCTGTGGTGCCAGAGGATAGGACAATAATTCCCTTTAAGCATTTCTTTGTTCCTGAGGGATGAAGTGCTGAAACAGAAACATCTTGGCCATGCCTAAACTCCCTTGCTTGAATATACAGGCTTGAGCTTCACTCAGCCAAGTGGCTGGACCTCACTGCACCTGGACTTCAGGACAAAGCCAGTGTGAGAGCCAGGTCTCCACTTCTACCAAACTTCTCTGCCTGGAGGCCAGCTGGGTTGTGACCCACAGGGAAGAGGCAAAAGAGAAGTCTCATGAATTCTTCCATTTGGCACAGCCTTTGAAGAAGCCTCAGGCACTTGGTATCACACAAATATTGTAGAGAACCCTGACCTTGCTGCAAATATCTATTTAACAATCTCCCACCAATATATTTCCAGAAGGAATTATATCATGGAGATATTTTGCTTTTATTTATAGTAAAGCCATTGAAGAGGCACAACGTGCCAACAGTACCACTCTGGTACATAAGCTATCACGGGAGATTTCTTTTCTAAGTGGGAGGAAAAAACAGCTGCCATAGTTCTGTGTGGTATCTGCAGTCAGAGGGTAACCAACATAGTTAGCTAACATCTACTACTCTTTACACAGATTACATCACACAATCTATGTGTTGTTTATTTGCTACCTAACACGAGTCATTAAATAAACATTAATCTGATAGGTTGGCACTTTAACCAGGCATGAAAAAAAAACCCCACCAGATGTAAAGAAACAACTTATGTATCACACACACACAAGCAGGTAACACAGAAATGTGAAGGGACTGGCAGGTACACCAGGTACATCTCCAACACAAAAGGAAACATCTCACTGAATAATTCACCAATGTAATAGGTGGCTTTTTTGTTTGCAGGTAAACATTTATAATTTGTGAGACCTGAAGTCATTGAGGTCACTTGATAAATAAATAGGAATTGCTTGGCAGATGCAGGGGTAAGGGAGGCACGGCAGCATGCTTTCTATTGCAATCTCTAGAGGATTTAAAACATACCATCCTGTCCAGGTGCCCTCTGGTTATCTCTTAAAAATAATCTTTTACAGCTTTCACATAACATCCTTTCCCCACATCATTTCATTTCATTACATTTTATAGAAATGCAGCCACCTCCTCAAATTCAAACGATGAGCCTTCAGTTTCTCCAACGACACAGTAAGTGTGGTACAGCTCTGATCTGGGGTCAATTTCAATTCTTAAAAACAAATTACTCATACTATGTGTTCAGCCCATTATCCATGTGGGAGGAAAGGGGTGAGAAGTATTACTGTTTACCTACCTAAGCGCTCTGAAACTACCAGATTCCCCCCACACTGCTGTACTACTTTTATTCCATCATGACTCCAAGAAGATAACGTGCAAATAACAGTCTATGGCCAACTCTGCTAGGAGGTAACTTCACAGTTAGACCCATGGCTGGTACCTATCTATGCATGCACAACAAGGCATGGATAGGCATGCAAGGCTAAGCCCTGTATTTGGAATTATAAATTTGAATCAGATTGTATGAAATTCTCACCTCAAACTCAGGATTTCGCCCTGGGTACTGAGAAACTCTTTATTCTGCTACTCCTGCCCCCCTGAACTGTCTAGTTTGCAATAATGCCCATTAAAAACTCAGTTTTAAATCCAAAGGGGCACTGAAACCTCTGGTTACCTTCAACCAGTCCAAATAAGAAAGACCCAGAGATCCTGATCTTTTATTGCACAGATGTGACATTAGGGAAAGATGTGGAAAGAGCACCACATTTTTGGCTGGATGGCTCTAGAAGGTAAAAGGAAGCAATGGCAGCCTGCTCTGTGACTGTTGGGGTGACTGTGATACAACATGCAGATGTCAGAGTGCTCCAGAAAGGACCTCAGTTCTGCCTGATAGGCTAGCAAGGCATAACTTCAGGTATTTTAAAGACTAGTTGCTGGAAATTAATAGTATGCAGCTATCACAAGCTAAGTCTTCAAGGTGTTTAGAAGATTTTTCAGAGCACCTAAGTCATCTCTGAATCACTGGGAGATTCACCATCTAAAATCTCTTTGGGCATTCTGGAGGATGAGCCCTTCAATACTATGCATTTGTCAGGAGTTCTGCTTTTAATGGCTTTAAAAAACAAATATTGTCCCTATTTTGCATCTCAAAATTTAACTTGAGTTTAAAATTTTCCTCCAACCCACCCCCACTATTTTCAAATTGAAATTGTCTTATCCAAAACTAACTAATCTACTAAAAACTGAACCCAGGGTGACCACAGAAGTAAGCAGTCTGACACCAGGAAGGACTCTCTCCTCCTGTTTGACAATGGGTGCATCTAACCTTCTGTCACCAACATTTCCATGGCAGGTGCCAAGTACCAAGTCCTGGCCTCCTACTGAGTATTACACCACTGACCACACCAGGATGCCTGCCACTGGCTGCAGCTGGACCAGAAGCTCATGGACAAGCCCATCCATACACACATTTGCATTTTAGTCTTGCTGGAGTCACTGTTAACATCCCAGTATCCCACTCCACAGACTCTGTACCATGAACACCTCCGTGGTGAACACCTCTGTCACCACACAGGGAGGTTTTGTAGAGCAGGAGGAAAATGCCCTGCTGTGGATACTGCAGACCTGGCTTTTAAAGCAGGAACAGCAGCTTTTCCCATTTGGTGTACGATGCCACTCTCCTTCCCACACACAAGCACGGAATTTGTGGACATGGTGGGAGATGAACGCTAATCTCAGTGCAGGGTCTCTTATTTTACTGCCTTTTAAAACCTAGATGAAGACTGTGCTGTCACTGTTCTGCCCTTAAACAGGCCCTTTCATTTTGGTGCCTTGTGCAGGGCTTTTTGTTTTGCCTTTAGGTTCCTTTTAACTTGGATTCTTTTGTGAGAGTTTTTATCCCCTTTCTAGATGTCCCACCCACTCAGCATCACTTGAAATGAAAAGATTAGATGTCAACTAGTCTCCAAGTACAGAATAAAAGAGAACAACAAATTCTACCACGGATCTCTCTCAGATTGTAAAAATAAAAGATGAGTTTGTATTGGCAAAGGCCTCTCTTGATCTGTTAATATCAAGGAAGACAAAATTATCTGTGTTCTTTGTGAAGCAGCAGTTGTTTTAGTGGGGAAGGAAGCCAAGACAGCTGTTAGATAGTTCAGTACAAAATACTGACAGTGACACACCAACAACAACACCAGCAGTGAGGGACTCAGCCAAACAGCCAGAACACCAAATATTTTTAATGCTGCTGCTTTTAAAAAGTTTGAAAAACTGCAAGAATTTAAAATTTTTAGAGTGAAAAATGACTTTTTAGTTCATCTTGGCCTCCTGTGCTTAAAGGTTACTGCAGAAAGGGCAGCAAAATCTCTCAGATACAAGAGACACCGTTGAGAACAAGGAAGCAGGTCTTGGTCAGCACTCAAGATGAAGCTGGGAAGGAGCCATCCATGTTTAGTTTGGATGCAGGACTTGACTCCTTTGAGGAAGGAGAGGCCATGGAGATTTCAACAGCTTTTGAGGAGTCCTCAGCTTAACAAATGTCTTTGTCCACATGACCTGCAGCATACCCAACCCCATGACAAAGGATTATGAAATCATTTTTTCCGCTTCCTTCAGGCGGGATGAAAGACGGCGTGCACTGCGGTTGGGAGCAAACTGGAGGTTCCTGACCGGGACCTTGCTCTCACCCTGTCATTTTGCTCTGGTGACTTGACCTCTCCTGCACATCATTTTCTCCATTTGTTCTAACTTCCCAGGAAGGGTTTCTTTGCAGATCTTCAAGGCTTTCAGTGAGAGCTAAGATTTAAATATTTAACTGCTTTCAGTCACCCTTCTCATACACACCACCACCCATACAGCTACAGATGAGTTGAATATTAGGCTCAGAGAGATGCTAGGGAGCAAAATCTGGCCCATCAGCATGCACTCCAGCCACCAGTACAGTGTAAGCTGTTGAAGACAGCAATAAACTTGCACTCTGGCCTTGTTTAGAAGGTTTCATGGCCAATTTCTCCCCTTCTAGGCCCCCTATATCCTCTGGAAAACCTTTAGTTTACTCAACTACACCCTTCTGCATGGCACTCTACTATTTTCTCCAGCTGCACCTTCAAAGCTTTACTAACTTCAATTACTGTCTAAATTGCATTTATGGGAAAAAAAAAAAGTCATTTTCTTTGAGTGCAGAATTACATTGGCTGTTTTCTTACAGATTTGGATCATAAAAGAACATAGAGAAAAAAAAAACCCCAACAAACTCACAGCCCAGCTTAGCTGTAAGTAACAGCCTTTGTCCTGCATCAATGGATGGAGTAGAGAACAGAGCATGATACTTTTTGTTTTTATAATAAGGAACAAGACCAGACAGCTCTGATGGAAATCAAAGTCCTCTGTGCCACCAGCAGAAAGCTCCCACTGATGCTATGGGCTTGATCCAAAATGGAGGTGAGCCCTACATCTCTCCCAACACTCACTGCTTATACTTACAGAGAAATTATAATTTCACAGCATCAGTGACTCCTGCAACCTTTTTCCTCCTCTCTCTTTTTATAAGGGAAGCATCACATCCTAAATTCTGTAACAGATGTTCTTTACAAGGCAAAAATAATTTACAGTGGGTGTTTTGTGGATAGGGAACTCGTACTTCACAAAAGCCCTGGTTTTGCATGTGCACACAGTTCGCCTGCAGCATGCACAGTCACACTCAGTGAGAATGCCTGAGATCCTCTAACCTGAGAGTGGGAACTCTCCCAAGACAGAAGTGCATTTGACAAGCCAGCAAGTAAAGAGAGAGAATTCTTAGAATCTGAAAGTCAGTAGAAATTCTTAAATACACCCAGCAAAATTCACTTTCAGTGTCTGTTATTTCATATTTCAGTTTTCTGCTGTGATTCAGCAAGGTTTTTACTCAGGGAGCAGGTCCTTTTTACTCACCAGATTGAAGATAACCTTGCCAAATGGGAACTTTTAAGCAACTGCCCACTGAATTCACAGGAGATGAAAGCAAAGTTGCAGTTCTAACAGCAACATCACTTGACAAAGTCTTTGGCATTTTATACCTAAAAAAAAACCCCTTTTCTGCAACTTCTCTTACTATTTTCAACAGCTGGATATTATATTGTATTCATAGGCAGGTCCAAATATAAGTAGTAGTTTCTCTACTGACCCACATACTTGGCCTATATTCAGAAGCTTTTAAGATGTTTCCATTAGCCACAGAACAGTGTCAGGTATTTCTCCAGTGTACTCTTATTTATGAAATCCTGTTTCCCAGAACAAACCAGGACTAGATCAACTGGAGTCGAGTTCTCTCCTCAGAGCTGAAAGCCTGTTTTCCTCCTGCCCTGGGTGGACACATACCTTTATTCTCAGTGTCTTTCATGGCTGCATTTTCAGCTCTTATTTCCAGTTCTTACTGTCTTGTCTGCCTCCTCTCTGGCTACTCCCCAGTGCTTCTGCTCCCAGGGGCACTCAGCTTCCCTGAACCATCCCCTCTGCCCACACAGCTGAATTCCAGCCTAGCTGGCAAATGATTGATTGTTTCTTTTTGGGTAATAGCTCCTTTTTTTACCTTTTTTTCCAAAAAGAACCTGACCGCTGTTCTAAATGAAGAAAAATCGCCAACACCTCTGGATTCAGTGTTATATGAAGGAAAGAAGACTGAAAAAGATGAAAAGCCATAGCTGATGGGGGCAAGCAGGAACATAAAAATCAAGGAAGGAAGTTAGTAGAAGCTGAGGCACATGGCTCCACATTTTCTATTTTTTAATATTTTATAACTTCATTTACTGTACTCTTGACTCATCTGGTCTGTGAAATCTCCAGCCCAGAGAAATCAGAGTAACTGAATTAATCTAAGTACAAAAACCATGGCTCAAATCCTCTGGCCTTTATCTGGGGAAGCCTTTTATTGGAGCTTTCAGCTGGAAAGACTCTGCAAGAATTTGTGGCTGTGGAGCATGCCGTTACAATAAATATATAATTCATCACGGAGAGGTTTGTTAAAACCGTTAGGAATAAAATAAATGTTCTTCTTTCCTATTGAAAAGAGATGTCAGTTTTTCTTTTAGGATTACTCAAAGGACTAGCCAGGCAGAATAAAGGCTTATTACATTCAAAAGCATATAGAGCCCTTTTATGAACTCTGGCTGCAGCCATTCTCTTTGTGAGACTCTTTTGTTTCACTTTGTTTTTCAGCAGCAGCTGCATCTGATCTGTATCTTGCACACTTTCATCCTGTGACAAAACACAGCTGCAAAGTGACTAGAAGTTCCTCATCTGTCCATCTCTGCATGTTCTCACAGATGGGACAGGTACCTACGAGAAGCACCAAAACTGACTTAGGGGTGTTAAATCTGATCAGTAATTGTACACTGAGTCACGAGATCTGGCGATCGCTCTGCTCATCGTTCCTGGAAGTCTGAGCGATAGCACCGCATCAGCAAAGATACTGAAGTTCACCAGTATCAAGGGAAGGTAATTACTGGCATAACAGAGTGAATGGGATTGCCACCCCTTGAAAATGGGGTTTTAGGAGAGAAATATTTTGTTTTCAAATGCAGAATAGAAAACTAATCATTATGGATTTAATCTAACCCTTCCACTCTGAAAAATCCTTGACAAACAGGAGTGGCAAGAGCACAAGTGATGCACAGCAGCTTCAAGCATCTTCTTGCCTGATGTACAAAGACATTATCATCGTTGAAAATATTACAGAGTCCCACTGAATAAAATGTGCATGTTAATGCTTCATTTAGACAAAGCTGCCTCAAGAGAAAATTGTATTTATGTAAATGCACCCCTATGTCTTCCCTACCATCCCCTACTATTTCAGGAGTGCCACCTTTCACAAGCTGAGGAGGAGAGGAGACACAATGACATTTGCAAGCCTGGTGGAGGAACACAGAAGACATCATGCAGGAGCAGGATGACTTTACACAGTACAATTGCAACTAATTCAATGATCTTGGACACCAAAGGAAGTGACATGAATATCCTACAACCGCTAGACTTGCCATGTCCCCCAAAGTATTCCCTCTCTTGAAGTTTCCTAGTTTCTTGAAGCACATCCTCTATCATGAGCTACTCACCACCATGGGTTACCCCATTCCAACCCTGCAAAAGACCACTAGAAAAAGCCACTTCCAAAACACTCCTGTGGAGCCCTCTCCTTCCTGCCCCAGGTTCTGGTCAAGGGCTGCTGAAGAATCCCACAGCTGCCAATCGTGATTTACAAAGAGGGAGCTAAGATACACTAATGTCTGTGACTCTTACCACTAATTACCACTTATTCAGGCACTAATGGACTTCATTGGCCAATGCAAATGTAAAAGCCTTTGCCATTTGAAAAGAACCATTTTAATTTATTAAACACTGTGGTTCTCAGGCACTGATAATGGTAAACATGCCCACATTTCTCTCCACAATTTAAAAAAGGAGTGTACACTGCAACACCAGCTACACCTGCCTAACACCCACGTTTGACCTGGACTGCACTTACAAATTTTACTGATATACTCACTTTGAGTTTGAATACAAACAGCAAAAACAGTAGACTGGCAAACACCGTACAGTGGATGCAGTTCTCAGTCATGCCATGTTGTAATCTAAGACTTACTCTCCTCTTCATGCAGGAAAACCAGCTGCAATAGTTACACAGAGAAATACAAAAAGAAATGATGCATGATGGCAATGGGGACACCTCACTGAGAGGTCAATCTCCGTGACACTGCTGCTGCTCTGTCATGACAGAGACGGTTCTTTGGAGACCCTGGTACTGTTGTACCAAACCTGCCCACCCACCCCTCATTGAAATATACAGATACTGAACAGAGTCCACCTACTTATCATCAGGAAAACAATTTTCTGCACCTTGATACATTTGCAAATAACAGTGTATTTCTACCCAAAACACACTTATTTCACTGCCTGCTACTGAGGGACTAGGAAGAAATTCTTTGCTGTGAGGGTAGTGAGACACTGGCCCAGGTTGCCCAGAGAAGCTGTGGCTGCTCCTCCCTGGAAGTGTTCAAGGCCAGGTTGGATGAGGCTTTGAGCAACCTGGTCTAGTGGAAGGTGTCCCTGCTGATGGCAGGGGGGTTGGGACTGGATGAGCTTTAAGGTCCCTTCCAACCCAAACCAGTCTGGGATTCTGTGACTTGGGACTCCTCTGCCAGAAACCTCGCTGAAAGAAAGAGGAGTTTCAGACTCATCAGGAACAGCAGAGGCAACAGGAGATTGTAGAGAAGGATACACATTTGCATCATTTATTATTTTCTTTGGGTTAGACAGTTTCAACCCCTGCTTTGTTTTATTATTCCAGTGTGCTGCTTTCCTTTCCATGCATTGTTTGGGATAAAATTTATTGTTAAACTGATTCTAGCAGACACTTGGCAGCAGTAGAGGGCAAGTTCTGCCACATTGAGACACCAGAGAAAGAATTAAAATGCTGGGTGGAAAACAAGCTGAGCCCTGATGGTCCATGGGTCCCATGAAACAGGACCAGAGTAGATAGTGACCCCTATTTGAGATATCATGTTGGGATCACTTTCTATTGCTTTCATAATTTTAGTTTGCATCTTTCTACCAGGACTGTGAAGCTGAGGAGGCCTCATGTCCTACAGAACTGCTAGAATGACAAGTTCAGTATGTGAGAAAGAAGTCAGTAACACAGACTTGCTCCCAGTTTTGCACCCAAGACAAAGAAATATCTTTCAAGATAGCAGTTTGGATCCAGTCATCTTGGTAGTGACTTAAAGGCTTTACTGGAAGTAGCCAAAAAATGGGACTTTTATCCCATGGAAAAGTGTGACACTGACATTTGCTTTTCCAATAATTAGACAGAACAGCAAAATATCAAATATTTTGCAGAATGGAAGCTCCGAGCTATTTTTAGCTGAAAGGGTCAAAATCATTTCATTAAAAATTTCAATCTGATAATGTCAAATCATATCTATAATTTATCTTTAATATAATTGTAATTTTTAGAAACTAAAAAGAACTAAACTCTGACACCAGGAGTCAAAATGAAAGTCACTATTTCAATTTCAGGTAGTATCAATGTTTCCACTGAAAAATTCACCAAGATGAACTTACCCCAAAATTCTGCCAAAACAGCATTTTCCAAAAGAAATTTATTCTGTTAAAATTTAAAAAAAACCCAACAAACAAACAAAAAACCCAAACAAAAACCACTCAGAACACAAAACAAAAACCTGAGAACATAAAACCTGGCTGCCTGGCAGCCTCCAACCTCTCTAAAAATAACCAAGCCAAGTCAAATCCACCCACCTTCCCTCTCCATCACAAATGCTGCCTCTTACAATTTGATTACAAAGCTCAGGGCACGCTGTGGTTTTGCTTCCAGCTGTAGGTCCTGGAGTCAGGCTGATTCCAGGAATACCCCCTGGCTTGCCTGTGCTAGAAAGGATTTTCTCAGAAAGAATTTGCTCAGGCAGAAATACCAGTAGATCTGTCTTGGCAAACAGCTACAATGGACATTGTAGAGCAAGAATAAGCTCTCCACCCAGACAGACTGGCCTGAAGGTAGAAGCCCATTCCCACCGCAGCATCTGACAGCACAGCTGCTGCTGAGAGGTGACTTTTTCCCTCTCTTGATGGATGAAGTTGGGCCAGAAGAGCTTTCTAGTGTACGTCATAGCACTCACTGAAGTGAGCAAGTGCTTCTCTTGCTTTCAGGATTGCCTTTTAAACCTAGCTAATAACATTTTGGGATCCAAGTTGTGAATTTTTCATTTGCGGGGTTGAGAGAATGCACTAGTTTAATTAAGAAGTGGAATGAAATCAAATGAAAAAGGAGCACCATTTCCAGAAACTGATTTAAATACTCTTTTGGAAATAATTAATTATGTATTTAAATTTTTTACTTACTGAACATTTCTTGCAATTTCTACACACGAGTCCCACTTAGATCCTAGTCTTCCACATCTGAGGAACCAAACTTTATCTCATCATTTGGAGTTGTGCAAAATCTTCAAAATTATTTTGATTTGGTAACTTTTAGGTTGACTTTGCACGTGCTTTTCATGGGTGTGATTGACTTTAGTAAGAGGGAAAGGGAGATCTATGTTCCACACCATGTTAGGCTGGAGCAGGATAGGAAAGATGAGAGCACCACTGCTCCCCAACTGCTATCCATTTGCAGGCAGGAGGTCTGGGGGAGGAGAGAAATCAGGTAACCACTCTGTTGAAAAGAAAGGTGTTTCCGGGTCACCAGAAATTCCAGGATTATTCCAAGTTTTCTCCAGTCTTCTTTTCCACTGCAAAGACCAAAACCTGCCCCGTCAGATGCCAACCAAGCTGTTACTTGTTTTGTTTTGTGGGTTGCTAAGGAACAGGGCTGTTTTTGCTTACTTGCCTCCCTTGGGCTATTTCACAACACTTTGTAATATACACTGCTCTTTTTTGTTGCACATCTGGTTTCGATTTTAGGTTTCAGAACCCCCCTCTGAAAACTGAGATATTAGTTTTTCATATCTATCATCTAGACAAAGTGCATCAGCCTGTCAAACCGAGTTACACCGGTGAGACACATTTAACCCTCTCAAGCAATTCTTAAGTTACCGCCCAAAAAGCTATTTTAGTTCAGATGGTGGAAGTAGCTCAAGTATTTTATCTAATTTGCTGTGTGAAATTAGCTGCAACTACCATTACATTTTAGGTATGAAATAAAACTACTCATTTCTTTAAAACATTCCATTGGGTAGGAAACCCTCGTGCCTCACAAATGCTAGCAAAGAAAAGAGTCATGCAGTGCATTAATTGATCATCACCCCAGCAGATGCTTGACAACCTCTCCCAAAGCTTCTAGTCTTTCATTTTCTTTGGAAGCAACAACTCACAGCAAAGCAGCTAACTAGCATGGAGACAGGTTCTCCTGTGTCTTTGAAAAACCATGTTGCTGGGTGGCAGAACAATCCAGCTTGTACTTTGGGACAGCTGCAAACACGTCCTGCAGTCCCAGCTTGCAGCTGGCCATGCTGAGGTACCAATGCCCCCACCTTCAGGTAGGTCAGACCCAGGACTTACAACCCCTCATCATGGTCCCTGCAGCTCATTAAGGGCTTTTCCACAGCACTGATCCACATACAAGCAAGCTGATGGGGATAACATGTATTCCTGCTCCCTAAACCGAATGGTCCTTCCCTAAATCCACTCTCAAAGCCATTCTCCAGCTTAAGTCCTCTTCCAAAGCTGTTCTCCATACTCTGCAAGCAAAGCTCTGACAGAGAGGAGGAGTGCAGAGCTAAGAGTGTTTCTTCAGTCTTCACCCATCTGGTCCCAGCCTCATTTAAAGTTGCAATTAAAATTTGCATCACTAGGCTAAGGTGACTCAGAAAACTTATGCCAAGACCTACATCTATTTGACACCCTGCAGAGAAAAGAAATTGCCTCTGCTCCCCCCAACCACCCCGAGAATTTGTCTCCTTGCCCTTTTTGAGCCACTCTATCTGATCCCACAAAATTGTATCTCTACAACTACAGACCATGTTTTTCTTCATTTTTGGAAGGGATAAAGTCTGTTCTAATCAAATAATTCTACTCCAATTAAGCTAAACTGGACCTCAGCCTTTCAAGTTGGAAAACCATACAAGCTTTGAGCAACCTTGTCTAGTGGAAGGTGTCCCTGCTGATGGCAGGGGGGTTGGAACTGGATGATCTTTAAGGTCCCTTCCAACCCAAACCAGTCTGGGATTCTATAACGTTGTTTCTTGTCTCTATACAGGTCTAAACATAGGGCCAGCATTCAGAAACAATGCATATAAAGACCTGACCCTCTCTGGGCCTTCAAACACATCCATATTGGTTCCCCCTCCTTCCCACTTGGATGTTAATTTCCTCTCATGCTTTCTCAAGAGCTGCTTCACTGTCCACTTCCCCCACTTTCATATACAAATACCCCAGAGGATCCTCCTTTCTCAGCAGGACACAGGGTCCAGCAGGTTTCACAGCTCCTCTGCAAGGCCAGGACAATTGACTCTTCTGGCCATGCAGGTTCTTCCTCCATTGCCAAGGAAGTTCTGTAGCACAGCAGGTTTGAACGACACAAGTCTTTCTGAGTATCATCAAAACCATCATTCAGAAAAAGTTACCAGCCAGGAAAGCCAGGTCTGGCACCTGCACTTTGTGGTGCAGGCTGCTGCAGCCTGTCTGCTGCAGGGCTGGGGCTACCAGGGCAGGACATGCAGGTGGGAAGAGTCAGGTCTTCCACAGGGCATCCATCTTCTTCAGCAATACCAGACCAAACCTAAATCCACAAACTCCACCTTACAAACCTTAAGTGAATACGAAATTTACAGTCTGATTTTCACCCTCTTCCTGATGCCTCTCCCAGCAGTGTTAAACATTCGTTCTGAATAAGTAACCAATCCCATGGGGGCTCATACCATTAAAAAACAAATCTGGAGACTCCCACATTTTTGTCTGATGGACAGACTGCCCTTCAATAAACAGAAGAGTACAGGAGGACAACACCAGAGAACCACTCCAGCATGGAGATTGAGAGCGTATGGGACAAAAAGCCTGAGGAAAAACCTCATGATAAAGCATATGGCTGGGCTCATCATTACCCTGTCACAGCTTTTTAGGTGCTCCAGGGGTAAAAAACAAAACAAAGGTACTAATAGCGGTAAACCACATCTTTCCATCTCTCTGCATCAAATCTAAACCAACCCAATGCTTGAATCCCTCCTATCCATTTCTCTCCCCCATCCCTTTTTCTTTTGGTGTGGTCAGGCTTTCCCCTCCACACAGCCTCTTGCCAGTTCAGCCCTGGAACGATTCAGGCAGCTCCCTCCACCCAGCAAGAGTCCTGCCCAAAATGCTGTCCTCCTGCCGGCGTGAGCTCACCGTGACCTTTCAGCAAAGCACAGCCCTTCATTCCTCCTTGGGTTTACAGAGACTTGTGGAGCAGTGCCTCATTTTCGGCTTGTGCACTTCATGTTTAACCAATTAATAACTCTTCCCACAAGGCAAAACAGCGCTGGGCACTGCACCGGCTTCAGGCAAGTGGCTTGTCCTGATTGATGGCTGGTGGGTGAGGAGAGGGTTAAGAATACCATGGAGCAGTGGGGGCATAAGAGAACTTGGTCTGGAAGCAGTTTAAGTAACCTAAGGAGAATCTGATACAGACCAAAGACACACACAAGTACAGATGCATTTAATAGAAGCCTCTCTCTCCTCGAGATCTACAGCTGAGACTCATGCAGCAAAATGTGCTGTTTGGAACATACTGTGCTCCAACCACGATGGCTACAGGAGGAATTGGAGCCAGTATTATGTGCTGGTGCTCTTAAGGACTGAATGTTCACTTAGCACACACGTTTGGGGAACGTATATTCATGCATACATTTTGGGATGCAGCACATCCCATGGTGAACTTGGACAGCAGCTCTTCAATCTAAGAATTTGTCTGTGAAGAAATCCCACTATTGTGTAAGTAAGGGCACAGCCCCACACGCTGTTCCAGCAGCAGCTGAAGCAGGTTAAGAGGTTACCACCTCCAGCCTGCCCCCAGCTGTTTATCCACTGCCCCCCATTAGGGGTTACCACCCTTTTCCATGAGCCACATAACCACATGTGCGGACACTCCCAAATCTGGCTCTCTCAGAATGATCCAGCTTATCTTAAACACTTTTTAGGAGATTTATTGTTTGGGCTTTTTTTTAATTTTTCTTTTTTTTTTGAGCTAGCTCATCTTGAGAGTGATAGTTTCTTGACTCGGTTCAGCTGCAACTGGAATAGCACCTCTGACCATGCTCCAGTAAAAGTGTTGCAAAATTGCAGCTGTCAAGTATCTTCAGTCAAAACCTGTAAGACTCATCTAAAGATAATGTATTGAATATTAATTCCCAAAACATTCTTTTGTTAACTATCTCACTGGTTCCTAGATACTACTGAAAATTTAAATATCTCACAGGGAACTGATCACTTTTGTTTGCAAGAGTCTGTATTTTCCACCACCTTACTTAAGGAGATCTAAGATAATCAACACTCTGAAGAAACTATCACAAAAAACCTCTCCAGTGCCTCCCTCTTCCAGAGAATTTATAGTTTCTCTTAGGTGCAGAACTGCAAGAATCCAGTAAGTCACTGGGGAACTTTAACAGAGACTGTTGATGCATTTACACTATTAGCATTACTACTTTATTTCATTTTCAATTCTTGGCATATGGGACTTAGAAGACTTGTGAAGCTTGGGCCTCACATAGCTGTGCCAGGAGGCAAGAGAGGTAGTTTGGGGAGACAAAAATATTTGCTTCGCTGACCTCTGTGTTTGGCTCCTAACTCGGTTTGATTTGCATTCACGGCCGTGCATGTACTCCCAGGGAACACACATAACTCAGGCCAATTGTATGAGATTGCAGTACAAAGAGAAGCCCTACTTAGGCTCTGACATTTAGCAAGCCAAGAGGTTTGCAAATGGAGCCAAGTCAACTGCCTGGCTTGGCTGTATGAACCAAAACACAAGCCTCGCCACTGGAATTGATTATATACACATGAAAAGAAAATACGTAAAATGATACATAAGGTTCTTGTAACCTCCAAGAGCTGATGCCAGAATGTGCTCATTGGCTTGGGCCTTCCCTGGCTCAACAGCACAACTGAGCACAGAGCTCAGCCGAGGCCGTGCTCAAGTCTTCATCAGATTAACTCTTCGGCTCAGGTCAAAGCACCCCTTTTCACTTGCTCCAAGATCTACATTTTCTCTCAAGCCCCCAGGAAAAGTAGTAGCTGACTACATGAATGCAGGATTTATAACCCTTAAAGCTGGTGCAAGAGGTGCTATAGCTGCCCACAGGAGGAAAGTAAATGGAATTCAATTAGATTAGGAATTTACACAAGACTGTTTATGCTAAATGCAAAATACTTTATGAGCCAGCCTCACATAAAGTGTATTTTTCATCTGCTACAGATCCCATTTATCTCTCAACACAAATTGGGCTATTTTGCTATGCATTTCTTTGTTACATTACACTCAATAATTTAGTTTGGAAGCTTAACCCATACAGACTACTACATTGATTTAAACAACAAAAACCAGCAGACACTGAAATGTTACATTTCTTGGAAGAATATGAGTTATTAACAATATTCTTTCCAATGCAAATATTTATGCCTTTCTGTAGTGTCTCACTATTCTCCAGAAAGAGACTTTTTTTTTTCTCAGTTTGGAGTATTCAATATGATTATTTTATATGATTAACTACCGAAGCAACACATAACATTTTCAGGAAGGGCTCAAAAGCAGACATTATTGTTTTACCAAATTTGACTACAATAACAGGGAGACTCAACATTTCCCTGGAAATGAGCAGAGCTAACAAGATGTTAAGTGTTTTCCAGTAACCCTTGTGCCAGGTGCTATTGGAAGCTTTCCCAAATGATCACTACAGAGATCCTCTGAAAAATGAATGAAGCCTTTATCCAAAGACCTCAAAAACTAAGTTACCTCACCTAGGTTTGCTTGTGGACAAGCACCTTTCCTTTGTGAAACATCAACCCCAAGGGTTTGAAGCAAATAAAATTTTCCTGGAGGACATAGAGAAGCAAAGGGTAACATTGCAAGAGCCAGTAATTAGTATGCTACCTGTTGGAGAGGTTTCTAATCCCCAGAGTTACCTGGCAGTAGTCCTAGCCTTAGCATCTCTCTAGCAGGAGTGATAATACATGGTCATATTGGCCATCAGGAGCCTGCAAAACTCAACCCACAGTTTGCTTTCTGCAACAGTGGAGTCCAACATTCAGGTATATTCTATCTCCTAAGGAACATGCTGCTCTTGTGCTGGCTAATGCAGGTGACATGCTCTCATCTTTCAGATCAGACAGAGTAAAGACTGTCATTATAATCTCACAGATGCCTTCAACCCAAGCTTGCTGCCTTTTGTGTGATGTGTCTGCTGGCCACATCACTCTTCAGCCATCAATCAGTGATACAGCAACTTGCCATGACCCTGCAGAACACTCTCCCGCTCTCCCAACCACTCTGACTATGGTTGTGTTGAAGCTGACTTCTCACTCCAAACTAATTACATGCATTTCCCCTATTTTATTATCTGACAGGGAAAAGTTTTCATTTTTCCCCCAGTTAAAACTTTAACTAGAAAACTGTACATTTTAACTAGAAATTAACTGTGCATTTTAACTAGAAAACTGTGACACATATGATGGGGGAAGGTGCACTTGCAGTGGATGTATCTCCTCGGCCAGTTCCAGGCGGTGGAAAGCTACGTAAGTTATTCTGAGAAATCTCAGAGAGCTCTGGGCTATGCCTCTGTGACCACCAAAAACTCTCTCAGTGAGTAACAAATCCCACTGGGACCATAAGCCATAGATCCACCCAGGTATTTCATAGTTGATTGCTTTATGCATTTCCATTCAGAATACCTCAGTGGAATTCATGACAAAATGCACCAAAAAACCCCAACAAGCTCTGATGAAATAAAGAACTGTGAGAAAACCAGTCATTGCAGAGACAAGCTACATCCAACACAGCATCCAGGCTGTCTCTCTTCCTTCAAACACCTGCTTACATTTCAAAAGCAAAGCCAACACAACGAGAACCTCCTCTTCACAGCTGTTAAAACACACCCAAGTTGTACTCTCTGGTACAGTAGCCATATGATGTTCTCCTTACAGCCCTTCCTCTCTCAGACTACTCTGAACATCATTAATGAGTTACAAGACGCTCAAATCTCTCAGCATACTCTTCAGAGCCTACAAAGTGTGTGTGATCAGACAGAAGTTGTAAATGAAAGGTAAAGTACATCCCACTCCACCTCAACTGCCACAAGACAGGACAAGCCACGGATGGTTTAACTGATGTCAGCTGTGGGCTAAGAAGATTTTTGAGGGCCTGGGGGTTGCAGATATCACTGCACATGATCTAAGTGCACCCACAGCCCATATCCTGCAAATGATGAAAGATTCAGTGGCTTGTAGAACTAGTTGTGAGAGCTACCTGCACAAGTGATGCCACGCCATGCCATGCAGACTGGCCCCCTGGTACTCCATCCAAATCCTTTGGTCCTGCCATCTGCATCGTTCCTTTCATGTTTTGGATGCACTGCTGCATCCCAGGGAAGTATTGAGACCTGATCATCAATGGGTTGGCCATGACTAAAGTTACATCTAATTGATACCGTGGTTTGCTGCTCGGGCCTGCTCACATGGGCAAAGAAATAGATACTTTTAGTGTGTTTAATGGATTCTGTCTTTAGGTTGCAGCTTCTTGCAGAACAGGAAACTCATTTCAGCCAGCTTCACTGGCTTCTCTAACACTCTTCACTCACACATTTATTGCTCCAAACCTAAAGTAATTTACTGCTACTGCTGTCACTCCTATATCAATTTCTCATCAGATTTCATAAACTCCTGAAATTCTGCTAACAGAAAGCAGGAGAGCAGGAGTTCAATAGTGCATTCAAACTCTCCCATTTAATTTGAGGTTTAGTCTTCTCTAATTCAAAGATATTTCATTTGAAAGTGTTTTTGCCTTATAATAAACAGATAATAAACAGATTCTTGTTTTCCTACAATAAAAAGTGAAAAGGCTATAAAACTTAAACTTTTAAAAGGGCACATGAGACTATTCTTTAATTTTACTCTTTGGCTGTGGAATCTATACTCATTAAAAGTGAAAAGCTGAGATCTGATTACTATTTGTGAGTTTAAAGTTTGCATTTCTACCCCCCAAATGAAAGGCAAAATGGGCTAATGTGCTTTCACTTTCCATTTTTAAGCTTTTTTAACTTCCTGTTGCAATGTGGCACCAAAATGCGAAGTTTGGATTTCCTAGAGTGCAAAGAAGCAAGTGACTAACTACATGCATTTCCTTTCAGAAAAATGCTTTGCAACAGTGTTACATTAAATATATAAAATATTTTCAATATTTTATAAACTACAGATTTTGGCTACTAAGTGATAGAAAGGGTAGTAAAATGGACCAACTCTTTCCTTGCTATGAATCATCCTGATGGGCTGATGATCCAAATATGTCACGCCTTCCCTGTTTTGCTGTGTTTTTAAGCAGAAGCATAATATATATTAATAATAAAAATAATAGAATTGATCTTACAGATGTAAATGGAGATTGGATTCATAAGAGCTAGCATGAGACAGCCAACAGTCTGACCTGATGGGATGGGGAAGGGCAAGAAACAACAGAAGTTTCAGTCTCCTGGTTTTACTGTTGGAAATGGAAATATGACAGAGTTTGTAAAGCCCTGTTTCCAAAGACACCAAGTTCCTGTACATCCTGTTGTCGTACTATAGCAACAAGTATTCCAAATGTGTGGAAAACAGGATTTTATTTGAAGATAGGAAAGGGGTAAGAGAAGCAGGACCCACATCTCGGGGATGAAGGGCTTTCTGGATCTCACTGTAGATGTAACCGTATCCACGCAGCATCTCCCCGCTGCACCCAGGCCCAGAGGCAGCTGCTGGCCCTGCCCAGGCAGGGGCACACCCTCGCTCCCGCCGCCCTTGGCCAAGTTTTAAATGTCGAGCTGGCTGTTCACAGCAAAAGCAAAATAAAACCTCGCAGTCCCTGTGCAAATCAACAGCACATGTCTGAGCTTTCTCTCCGTGTCCCCCATGATTTTCATTTGGTTTGACTGTAAAGTTCAGAACGTCCCGTGCTTTAAAGGGTGTTTGGGAACTCTGCTTTCTCCTACGGCTTGGAAAAAACTTCAATTAATGTTTCATTAGAAGCTGTTATTTCTAAACTTGTTTTCATTCCTTAACAGAACCATAACGATGTAGCCAACACTCTCAATGCACACACACTTAACACAAAATGGTTTTAGAACAAACCATACATTTCAAGACTTCCTACTAATATACATTGCTGTTAAAGCAAATATTTTTCCATAGGTTTGGAGTCTGTGTTATCAGGGTTGCAATAAATTTTGTGATTCCCCATATAAAGAAATTAAAAATAGAAAGGCATTTGAGAGAGTTGGGGCTGTTGAGCCTGGAGAAGAGAAGCCTCTGGGGAGACCTTCTAGCAACCTCCCAGTACCTGAAGGGGCTCCAGGAAGGCTGGGGAGGGACTCTGGCCAAGGGCAGGGAGTGACAGAACAAGGGGTAAGGGCTTGAAAGTGGAAGAGGGGAGATTGAGATGATATGTGAGGAAGAAATTCTTTGCTGTGAGGGTGGTGAGACCCTGGCCCAGGTTGGCCAGAGAAGCTGTGGCTGCTCCTCCCTGGAAGTGTTCCAGGCCAGGTTGGATGAGGCTTTGAGCAACCTGGTCTAGTGGAAGGTGTCCCTGCTGATGGCAGGGGGGTGGGAACTGGATGAGCTTTAAGGTCCCTTCCAGCCCAAAGCAGTCTGGGATTCTATTATTATGTGTCAAGTGAATTATTTCTGTTGGATCAAATTAATCCATCTCATCCTGAATTCCAACATTAATTGTAAACATTTCTTGAAGGAATAAAAAAATATGTAAATACGAACAATCATTTGAAATAAAAACATGCAGTGTGCATTCTGACAATATTGACATGAAATGAGTGACATTATCAAAGGATCTCTGCCTCAAGGTATCTAAATGAAATTAGATTGTTTCTGACAAGTTCCTGAAGAAAATTTTAGTTCAAATGAAACCACATTTTCAAAGAAAAACATTTCAGAGAAAAATCTGTGTCTCACCCATTTATTGCAGAGTCCCTACGCGAGTCACTAACAGAGGGGAGCGTTTGCTGTGCCGTAACTTTCATTCTGAATTTGCCTATTTTTAGTGCCCTGTGTCAGAACTCAGTGGCAATTCGGGGATTTTGCTTTCTTTTTTTTGTGTGTGTGTTTTTGTCTCAATATGAGTCATTTGTGCTGTACATTGATGTTACTGCTGTTTGTAAACAGTGGATTATGAGCTGTTCCTAAAGACCAGAACAGGTTTTACCAGAAGGGTGCCCAGCTACTGCTTTTCTTTTAGGTTTTTTTTCTTTCTCCTGTTTCGTGGGTATTTAGCTACATGCTCAATTCCACATATTCTTGTAAGAGTAAAAGCAGAATAAATTTAGGAACCACAGCACTTTCAGCTGCCCCACCTCATTCTCACAGCAGAGGTTTCTGAAGTACTCCTTACAGTCAGCTACTACAGATATGGCTGAGCAGCAAACCACCGCCGCCTCCAAGGCACGTCTTGTCTCCACGCTTATTTGCAGCATTTTTCTCAGGACAAGTTGCATGGGGTAGATTCTGAGGCTGTTATTTATTTTTACAACATGAGTGTACTGAAATCAGGAACATTCAAAATAGTGTTATGATCAATTAGAAACAGAAATGAAAAGCCAAATTAGTTGCAGATAGAAATTCAACAGTGTAAACAAAGACTTTCTAAGCTCTCCTTCAAATATCCCCCCCCTCTCCTTCAAGACAAAAGGCTGGTAATAAAATTATGGAAGAGGCCTTATGATACTTCCAGGAAGACCCCAGCAGCTATACTGCATGTTGAGCTTCTCTCATGCTGTATCAGCATTTCTGCTTCCATGCTAAAAACTGGAAGTGAAAAGCCATCTTGTTAGAATAACCCAGAATCGAGAAGAAGTATGGAGCCAGGTTGCAAAACCAGGAAAAAAAACCCAGAGGGAAGTAGGTGACCAAAAAGGAGGAAGAAGATGGTTTCTAAATATTGTTTGTATTTGCCTAACAGGGTAGCAGAGTTACCAATTAAACAATCTAATAAAAGGAAATCCGCATTTTAACCCTATTTCTTATGGCAATGCAGAGAAACATCTCCTGTTTGAGTCACTCCTATCCCTCACTTTTCCTCTTCCCAAAGGTATCCACACAAGAATTCTGTGAAATTCAGCTGGTAAATTTTTGTCATATAAAGGACAGAGCTGAAGAAATGCAAAATTATTTCATAACAATTTCTCAATAGCAAGGTTTTTGATCTCCATAACATTATCCAGAAATAAGACAGATATTTCTGCTCAGCTGAACCCAGCTGGATGTGTAGAAAACATTTCAAAATCTGCCACAATTCTTTTTTTTTTATGATGTCTGTCAATTTAGTTAAGACAAATCAATTAAATGTCCTAATTACAACTGAAATATATAATTCTATCATGCAGTCAGTTCAGTGCATAGTAATGAAGCAGTCACCACTTTCTTATTAGTCACTCTTGAAAACTAAACCCAAGTGGGAGCTGAAAAATGTTTTTCTGCCTCTTCAAACAAGGCATTTGATCCATTCTTCACTTGTTTCTAAAACTGAAACTTGAGTGAAACAGTCAGAAAAATATACAGGATCATTATATATTTTTTTATTTTATTTTTTTTCTTATAGTAAAAACTCAAGAGGAATTATCATCCACTAAAGTGGTTTGGCTCATTTATAACCTAGAGACTATTCTTAACATATATGTTAGTATTTAGCCAAAAACTTTTAGTAAATTGGCATAAATTCAAAAAGATCTTTTAAAATTATTTTTGCTACAATGTCTGCCTCCAGGTAGGCTCCTAAACAGGTAGTGCTTGATTTTAAAGAATTGTAAACAGATTCTGCTGCTGTGTATTGACATCTATCGGAGGTGAGAGCTCTCAAACTACTGATCCTCATCCCTGCTACTATTTTGTAGGTACATCTTCTCTCAGGTACATATAAATAACCCACATGAAACCTACAGATCTGCCTGGCTGGAGGAAGAACAGATCAAAACAAAATTTGCATAATATACTACAAAAAAAAAAAAAAAGAGTTGGTGAAACACTTTACCAAAGGATTCTCATCTTAATACCACTGCAGCTTTGTCTACTTCCTCTCCTATTAACAACCAAAGCCCAACGTGCCAATGCCATTAGCAGAGGTGGGTGCACAGGCAGATGTGGTCTGTGGACTCCTTCACTCCACCCAGGCAGTGGCTGGGGACGGAGCAGAGTCCTGTCCACCCATGTCACCAGCTCTCCTTGTCCAGCTGCTCCTATGCTACAGCCAGGGCACAGAGATGAGGGCCCTGCACAAACCCTTTCTGTCTCCTCATGCTGTTGCTGCCATGGCCCTTGCCAGGTCTGGTACTTCAGGCTGGACAGGCACCGACAGCAGTGAGGAGACGGTGGGGAGCTGGGTGGGAAGGTGCCCAGCAGCCAAGAACAAAAGGAGTAGGAGGTGTCCACAGCCTGCTGTCCTGGTTTTTGCAAGGATAGGGTTAATTTTCTGCTTAGCAGCTAGAAAGTGCTGTGTTTTGTTTTCAGTGAGGATTGTTAGGAGAAGAAATGTTGATAACTACAAGGACACTGTGCTTGGGCAGTTTGCAAGAGCAGAGGACTGGATGGGGTGGGGAGGGGGGGTGGCAAGAAGAAAAGTGTAGCAGTTAGTAAAACCCAGAACTGACAGCTGGATGTGCCAATAAGATATTCCATATTATATCACGTCATGGTCAGTATATTAACTGGGATTAACGGGAAAGGGGGGGATTCTCTCAGGAATCGCTTGGGCTCGCTTTTCTGGGATTGCAATTTCGATTTCAGGGTTCCTTTCCACTCCCCTGGGATTGTTATCAGTGGGTGGTGAGCAATTGTACTGTGCATTACTCATATATATATAGTTGTTATCATTCTTATTTTTATTTTTATTTTGTTTTACTCTAATTATTAAATTGTTCTTATCTCCACCTACAAGTCTCCTCACCTTTATCCCTCCAATTCTCTCCCCGATTCCCTGGGAGGGGGGTGGGAAGGGGACAAGCGGGGCTGCAAGTGGCTGTGTTTTGTTTGCCTGCCTGATAAATTAAACTACCACACCCACAAAAGCCAACACGTGGCATCATGACACAAAACACAGTAGCCTTAATTCACCACGACCTTGAACCATATGGCCATATACAGCTGCACAAAGTCACCATGCACCTCTGGGATATCAACTCACGGAGGCAAAGGTTGTCTTCAGAATGGGATCCAGCACACCAGGCAATGGAGCCACGGTTTCCCAATATAACAACAACACGTGACAGATTGATAATAACTTTGACAAGGCACCATTTAGACCCAGTTGCATCACAAGTGTGCCACAGAGAAGGACTTGCTCAGTAGGCTAAGAACCTGAGACACCTTCCCAAAATACATTTCTTCAAGGCTCAATATTGTTTCATATCAGGAATGAGCAACTCTGAATTGTTTATACCTTGGATGTGTCCTCTGTTTTGCAACTACTCGAATACTTCCTCCCAAATCTAATTTAGATGAAAACTATTTTGGTGAGTGTGCTTTGCTTGCCTAAACAGAAATATTATAGCAGCTACTTAAATGGTAATTGATAAATGCATAAAATTAGAACCATTCAAACTGCAAATCAGTTAGCAAAATTCAATGAAATTTTAAACATTTCATTGCATTAATGATATAAATGCATAAATTTACGGGGAACAGTATCCAGGCATTTGGCAGTCTTCCACTGTATTTACTTAAAGGTGATAATGCATTTAAAAAGCACTTGAAGCAGACTATGTATTAAGCACTACTAAGCTTGCATAGATTTATTAGCACAAGCTTTTAGACTGTCTCTGCCTAAAGCAAACTCTTTTTTTATTTCTGGAAATTAAAAAAAATAGAGCAGTATATCATTTTAAGACACATCAGAGAGGTTGGAATGGTAGTTATCTTAAAATATCATATTTCTTCATGTCAAGTGTAGTTTTGTATGTGACTGACTGATAGGACTGCCTAAGAAAAGTTGATGATATCCACAGGATGTTTCATTCACACATTAGTAAAAAAAAAATATTAAAAAAAAATGGTGGTTTGGAAAATTCTCTAGCATCTCCAGAGACTAATGATCTGGCACCTCTAGCACCTTCAATTGCCCTGATTTTTCAGACAGCGTTGAAATCCTGTCCATCTAGAAGAAAAATCAGATGTCTTTAATGGTGCTGCTAGCCAGGCATTTCAAATTCTTTTGGGGAACTTCAAGTGATGAACATTATTAATTCTCACAAGAGATATGTGAAGAAAAGCAGCAAGAAAATATTTGCAGGTATTTAAGCATTTGCAAAAGTGTTCTATTAGCATTTGCAGGATCAAGTGTGTGCAAAATAAATATCCTAAATAATAAATATGTGTCTCAGGATAAACCCACAAGCTGGATATATGCCTGCATTATGTTCACTGAAGAGAGCCCAGGAGAAGATGTGAAAAGTAAGTGGGAGTCAGGGCTTCTCTCTGAGCTGGAAGAAAACAATGGGATTTAGATAGTTGGTGAAACAATTGTGGGAATTGTGTGTGTTGTGTGTCACACAACAGTCAGCTTGTGATGGACTGCCATGTCTTCACTGCAGGAACAGTATTAGCAAAAAATATTTGTGGCTGAAGAACTAAATTCAAGTAAACATGTCCACTGTGAAGAGTCCACCTGCTTTGTTCCATATGTCAAGGCTCCTAAGTGCACCTGAAGCTTAAACACAAAGCTCAGTGCCTTCAGTTGTGTACAGGGGACGTGGAGAAAGGGTGGCATTTGTGGTCACCCACCGATCGTGCAGTGCATAGCACTCATCCCCAGAGTTCTGCATCAGGACTCTCTCTAAAGACCACTGTGTCTTCCTAATAAGTGTTCTTACCAGTGTCAGAAACAACATAAATCAGTGAAGATTTGCCACATGAACCTTCCCACTTCCTCTTGAGGTCAGAGATGCCGGCACTCTGCGGCCTGCACCCTGAAGCCAGCAAAACTATTTCAGGCTGCCATGATAGAAGCCAAATGCAATTTATTTCAAGTGTCCACATAAGAAATCTTTCACCATCCCACTAGTTTTTTTCACTTTTTTCACTTTTTCACATAAAACCCTCAATGAACACCAGGCCCTGATGCAGTGACATTGCTCTGTCTGCAAGCGAGCACCCATAAAAACCTTGGCACATCTTCCCCCTCCCTCCTCTCTCATCTCTGGGGCCGAATTCCCCACTGCCTCATGCAGCCAGCAAGGCCGAGTGCGTGTGTAAACACGGCCCCTCTGATCTGCTGCAGGTCCACACGTCCTGCACTGCTGCTCCTGCGTCTGTACAGACAGCGTAGGCACCTTCTCTTGGCTGGTAGAGGTTCTGAATGGGTGAGTAGATGACAGAGATTTCTCCCCACTGCAATACATTTCTGGCCAAAATCCTGTTTAGGATTCAACTCAGCAAGTTCTTTAAATACAACTGAGAGCAGAGTTTGGCTCAGGGAGTGTTTCCCTGGTTTATTCCCTAGAGCTTTTCATTACCACCTTCTAAATCTGTAACGAAATCAGGAGTGTTTTTACGGTGCTCTGTATTAGAGCGTTGCTAATAAGCAGCTCCATTAAAAATAGTAAACATAAATCATTTATTCATTTTATGCATTTCTAAGTCCACTTGAGAATATTTTTGGCTGAGCTAAGACACAAGTAAGGGTGTTAATTATTATCTTACTACAGCAATCAGTTAATAAGGCAGTTATGAGAGATGTTTGTTAGGAGGTTCTGGGGTGCCCGGAGGCTACTGAAGTCATTGTCTGGGGAAGAACACCACTGCTGGAGCTAGCAGGAGTCTGATGGCACCAAACCAAACCCCTCGAGGCCTCTGTCTGCCAATTAGCTGAAAGGAGAGAGCAGACATCGGGTCTGAGCCGGAGAACTGTAAACAAGCGAGCAGGTAGGAACTCCCAGCGCAGGCTCTCGCACAGCAGAGAAGTGTCTGGGGCCCCCTTCGAGGAGGCTGGCAGGGCTCAGTCCCTGGGGACAGGGGTGGGAGAAGGACAGGCAAGTGGATTTGGTTTCTTTCTGCTCCCCCAAAATGGCCTTTTCTGGGCTCTGGTGTCTCCTCAGGCCAAGGGGCAGGGCTCTGCATCTCTGGAGCTGCAGGTATGTCATTGCTCCCCTTGCCAGCTCCCAGTCCCCTCCATGGGCGAGTAAAGGCAGTGTCTGACAAAGCTGAGCACCTTGATGGACCTCTGCTTTCCCTGCTGGGCTGTTCTTCTGGTGTGAGGACCCCAAATGCTTTCATTCTCCCCCAGGAGGGAATAGCTCCTTCATTCACTCTCCTGCTACACCCATGACAGGTCAACATCCAGACTGGTGTGGTAATGACCAAAAGCCATCGACTGTCTGACCGTGGCCAGATGGCCTTTGCCTCCACCGTATTTCCAGAGAGGTCAATACCACAAAAAACACTCCTGTAACCGGCACCTTCAATCCAGAGGCCAAGGAAAGAACACATTTTAAGATTAAATGTTAAAGCTAAAGTTCAAGGAGAGCAGCAGCCATGGGCACCCTGCTCTTCTTCTGCCTGGTTTCTGCCTGTTCAGTGCTCAGTAACTTCTGTTTTCCATTGACCATGGCAGCAGCAGCAGGGGTGACAAGAGCTAAACACCTCCATTAGTGACTTGCAGAAAGAAGGTTAACCCGGTCTCCTGAAGCCGAAGGAAAACCACAGCTGTCTGCCCTCAGCCCAGGGTGTGTCAGGGAACCTGTCCATAAGGAAAGTGTTTCTGGTTATATATTATATATTATACACTACAGAATCCCTGTGGCCCTATTAGAGATGCACTTGAAGGTGCTCCAGGGGTAGCCTGTACTAGAAGTTAAATTCTCCCTGTGGGATGGAAGAAAAATGATAGTAGTTGCCAGGGAAGGGAGGGGAAGAAGCCACTTTCTGATGTACTTCAAAGCCAAATAATCTGACTCCCTCTGTCCAATATCAACAGGGGATGATCTTATGCAACTTCAAAACACTTAAATGGATTTGCAGTATAGAAATCATTGTAGAAATGCAGGTCCTTTTACTTGTCCTCCTTCATCCAGCTAGCCCTAAAAATACAACTGTATGAGAGAGATGCCATTTAACTTGCACATGGGAGACCCCATTTATTTGAGACAAAACAGTTCAAGAACATATCCCAGATCTCTCCTATGGTTCAGGATAGTACCTGAGTACAGGACTGTTCATTGTCAGTGGGGGAAATACTGTCATTCCCATTTTGCCGATGGTAAATTGAGAAAGAACGGGGTTGAACAGCTAATCCAAGGACACAGGAAAATCTGCAGTCAGGCTGAAAAGTGAACTGAGATCTCCTGACTTCATCCAGTGGGATTGTTGTTGGGCAGATTATTTTTTCCTCTCAAGAGATTCAGTAAAGCTTTCAACAAATCTAGCATGAATGGCCCAGAGCTGACACTGTCTCAGGGAGCTCTTCCTCCACTGGAAGAACATAGATGGAAAACAAATATTAGATACATCCAATTCATTATTTAATAATCTATTGGGTTCTATGCTGGAACGGCTTGCTCAGAAGTACAACAGGATTTCTGTTGGAATGAGGATGACAGGGCTGGAGCCTTGATATCTGATCTCACTGCTGGAATTCATCTGGCAGGAAGAGACCTCTGTCTGCATACACTGCAACTTCTTACTAATCCTTGGATTCTTCTAACCTGTCTCTATCTGCAGCCTTAACTTTTGGTGCCGAGGCTGTGTTCTCCTTCATACCTCTTCAACACCTAGCAGCCTGACACCTGATTGTGGATGGGAGCTGCTCTAAAACCAACATGACAATAAGCACAACAATAAATTTCATTTACTCCCAGAGGGAGATCTGAAGAGCAGCCTTCCTTGGACAACCATTGCCCTGACAGAGCTCTAGCATCTCTCTGGACAACCTCTCTGCCCAGAGAAACTCCTTCTTAATACAGACAGCGAGACATTTCAGAACCATTATACTACATAGTGCAACTGACACTTCACAAGACGACTTCACTTTTAAAGAGATTAAATTGACTCCTTTCCCCTAAATTCAGCAGCTACCCCAACTATGCCTCATTGAGAAAACTTCATCTGACAAGAGAGATGAATTATAACCAGGATAAAATGTTTCATTAAAATACAGATAGGGGAGCTTAGGAAGCACGGTTTTTTGTACGGATAAAACCGATGTTGCTTTAAAAGCAAATACTCAGCCATTTTTCAGGTCAGTAAGTTGAAGTCTGGGTGTTATAAATCCATCATCAATGTTTTCTTACGGCTATAGTAGCTGACACATCTGATTCACTGGGAGCTAAAAGCATGCCAGAAGAAATGAGCACCATCAAAACACATCAGAAGGAGACGTATAGCAATTGCTTCTCTAATGTGCCTGGCTGCTGACAGAACAGTATTAGCTTGCTTGCTCTGAAAGTGGCCGTGCGTAAAAACAGGTTCATCAAGAACAAATGTCTGTCCATGAAGGAATTAAGTGTATCAATTAAAAATTAGCCCCAGCATCACTACAAGGATGGTTTTAAGCATAATTAATGTAAAAAGCTTAATAGCATTCTTTTTGAGGTTCAGTCCAATATCTCTGCTGATGGTGGGTATGCACCACTCCCCACTTCCAGGAGTGTGTAAATGACTCCCTCTTGCACTGATCCATTTAAGTAGTTGTAAATTCTTGATTATATCCATGTCGGATGGGTTCAGTTCAGAATAGAACTGCACAGAAAATTATTCTGCCCTCCCTCATAAATCATTACTCTTGTCATTAAAAAAAGATGTTGATGATTAAGAAAACAATTGTGGACAAAATAATCACCAAGTTTTTGTTTTTCTGGTGAAAAATGCATGTGAAAAAGGAGCTTCTTCCCCCAAAAGTTCAAAGGCTGTGTTTATGTCTAGATTCAAGTAAACAACAGATTTGTCAGTAACATTTTGATTAAGAGCATTATGTGTCCTAGATGATAATACAAAGTAATTCACAACCAAAATGAGGTTATAACTTCAGTCTGTGAAGGAAGAAAGTCCTAGGGGTTACTACTGTACTATCATTAAGTGTAGGACTGCAGAAATAGGTTAAGGACAAGAGTTTCAAATGTGTCTAGTAAGCTGAAATACCCTAAAATGGAGGTACCAAGGTCTTGTGGTTTTGAAACTGGTTTTGTCTCATACAGCCATAGTGCTTGATATTTTTGTCTCTTTCTGCTCTGAGGCAAGAAGGTTGTTCTTCCATACTGCTGTCTGCAGTGGATGCATGTGATCTCATGCCAAGGAAGGGCATGTGAGGCCCTCCAGAAAGAGGAGAGCTTGGGGTCAGCTGTGGGGCATCAGGATAATTCATCGTGATAACTCACTGCCCAAGACAGGGAAGTCCCCAGGAAAAAGCATGGCAAAGCATGAGCTGGGGGCTGGGGGAACTGCTCTGGCACGTAGTGTTTCAGGTATCATAGAATCGTTTTGGTTGGAAAAGATCATCGAGTCCAACCATAAACCCAACACTGCCAAGTCCACCGCTAAACCATGCCTCTGAGCACCAGATCTACACGTTTTCTAATACCTCCAGCAATGGTGACTCCACCACCTCCCTGGGCAGCCTGTTCCAATGCTTGACAACCCTTCTGGTGAATAATTTTTTCCTCATATCCAACCTAAACCTCCCCTGGTGCAACTTGAGGCCATTTCCACTTTCCCAAAGAAACCATTTTTCTCATTCTTTCCAGAATTTTGTGATACGGGCAGGTAAATAATGAAGTCAGAAGAACTTGTGATAATGACTTCTGTAAGAAAGACTAAAATTCAGTATTTCTTTTCATTTTTTAATATAATCTGGAGAAAATCATAGGAATCCTCTGGAATTCAGGGCTTCAAAATCTAGATTTTACAATATGTGTTCAGAAGCATTTATTATACAGAAAAACATGAGGACATTCTGCCACTTTACATGGGTTTATACTACAATTATATGATACCACGACAGTTTCAAAACCAAACATCTGAAGAAGTGTGTTTTTTAAAAAGAAGATATTTGTGGTATAATGTTAAATGATGATGTTTGAAGAAATCTGGTATTGTATTAATCATTTAAACTACTCATTGATTTAAATACAAATGTACCAACAGATGAATACGCATCTACTGGTCACATTAACCTGCCTTCACCAAAAAAGATATTTCATGTGATACAATGAAATGCTGCAAAAATGAGTCATTACCTTCTAAATCTAAACTAAAAGATCTTTAAAAAACTAAAATGATGGAAGACTTAAAAGCCACGTTTCCACACTTTTGGAATGTCTCCATTTTTAAGGCCTGATGTCTTGAAGTCTTCAAAAATCCCTTCCCACAGCCTTCAAAACAGTGCTTGATTACTCAGTTCTTCGTGACTTGGGACCTCAAAGCCCTGTGCAGCATCAGTGACTGTCACATCAGGAAATACGAGCGTGAATTCACAATGCTTTTGCTGGGTACATTGGAACTAAACCAGTCTTCAGTGGGAGAGGACAAGGCTTGGGGCTTGATTCTTCACGGCTCAGTCTACAAACCTGAAAGAGGAGGAGTGGGAGGGACACAGAGGCATCTAAAGGCTTTCAATATTCTCCTTGGTTGCTGCATCAGTTTCAACAGCTGTAATTTATATCATGATCAAAGGAGGAATAGGAAGCAGTAATCTGCTTTGTAGCCCCAGCTCCTATTTCACGTGTTCCACTCAATGCCATTATTTAAAGATTGGCTTGTGCAACTTCTGTATTTATTTCTGGTTTGTTTCTCCTTTTGTTGCAAGAATCAAGCTGACAGCTAGACACGTGTACCTACAATATGAAATCATGCTCAACAAAGAAAAATGAATGAAGATGTTGTACTCTTGTCCCATGCCCTGAACACCGACAGAAATGCACCACAACGGCACTGCCCTGAGAATGACAAAGATGCAATGGCAGAATTGCAAGATACAGGTGCTTGTGCTCCGAGAGCAGTGAACAGGAGCAGGGTAAAGACAAGCTCAGGCAGATGATGGGATGATGGATGGTAAGGCAGTGATGAATCCAGGGAATAGACAGATCTTCAGCTACCAAAGGGACCATGTTCATACCTCTGAGCATGCTTTTCTGGTTAATCCTGGCATTATTCATATCATGCCAAGAGAGGCAAGTGCCTTTCTATCCCATATGTAGCAGTAGAGTCTTCTTGGCATGGTCAGAGTCACCACCACAACCTCTCTTCCCAAAATGCAATCTGCAGATGAGATGGAGAACAGAAACATGCCACTTCTCATACAGCTTTTTTAACAAAGCAATTCTAAGAGCATAACCACAGAAATTCTGGTATGAGACTGCTCCTTTGGACTTCTTAGCCTCAAAGTTCAGGGTTTTGCACACCAAAGGCAAAGTCAGTCTCCTTCATATCCTGGGTGGGTTGATAGGTGACCCCTATCACAGACAGTGAGCAGGACTGCACGGTGACTTTCTGCAAACTTCCAGCACTCCTCAGGAAGGTATCTCAGCTGAAGGCCTCAGAACCCACCACCTTATTGCAAGAAGATTACATTTTTCCTAATGCAGTCAGAATAAAAATCATTCTGTACTGTAGTATGAACACAGCATAGCCTTTTTGTACAGCAAAAGCCTCCAGCCACAACAGCAGCAAGAATTAAAACCACACTTACAAGATGTCCAGATAGGGTATATGTTTTATCATTATTCTGCAGACATATGTTTTGGGTGACTTGGTTCATTTATTTGCTCTTTGTTTTCAAAAGCTAACACATGGCCCTGAACAAAAATTACACTGAGTGTTTTATTTGTTCAACTCTGTTAAAATCACAGCACTTGTTTTGTGGAGTTTTACATAATAATGTGCTGTTTTGTATGGCTTTTATGTAATTGAATTTCAGTAAACTAGCCTGAAATAATTTAGAAAATTCACAGAGAGCTTGTGAATTCAGTGTTAGGGACTTGCATTTTACACATTTACTCATGTCAGACTTAACATTCGATTTGAGTGTGGGAGTTATTTGCTTTCTTGTCCCTACATGGAGATAAAACCCACAGCGTGCAACAGGATAAATTCTCCCATGTTATTATCCAGGATTAGAAGGGAGGGCTGCTAAATTTTGACACTCATCTATTCAAATGGAGGACTACTGGAAAAAAAAAAAAGAGATAGTTCAGGAAAACCATTTTTCAAGTACAGATTTCAAAGAGGTGGGAACTGATTGTCTAGTGTAAAGCTGGGATTGCCTGATAGCACTGACGGACAGCCTGGATGAAGGAAATATGTGACAAAGGAGATGAGAGATGACAGTCCCTCACTGATAAGTCTGGAAAAAACAACAATAAAATGTCAGCAGGAGTAAGACAGACTGTATAAACTGGGGGAGAAGCCATAAGCTGGGGGAAACCTGGACATCTCAAAGATGCTGACCGAGACCTACTGTACACCACAGAGCACTGAGGAAACCAATACAAGTTTCCTCATTCATTGTTTTGTCCGGGTCTGTTGTTAATAGTTTTTGACAAACCTAAAGCATCTCTTTTGAACAGATCCCCTCCTGCTGAACAAGGCTGGACCTCTGGGAAAGAGTGTGCTTGAACAAGGGGAAATGAAGGGATTAACACAGGCTTTGAAAGTGAGGTCTTGTTTTTGCAGAAGGGTAGCACATGTGGCCGGCATTCCTGAAAGCCAGGGAAAATGCTCATGCAGCCACATAGTAAATAGAGCCTAAGAAAGAGATGACCCTGAGTGATGGGGCCAAACACATTGGTCAAGTTGGGGTTGAACTAAGAGAGCTTCCCTGGGTGCTCAGAAATGGCTCTGCTATAGCAGTGAATCAGAAATGAGACAGAAGCAACTCATGAAGGAGGAAAAACTTCAGCACGGACATCCAAGGCTCCAGGAGGCTACACAGCTCTGAAGACCCCACAGTGTGTCTCACTGCAGCAGTAACCACCCACGTGGCATTAAGAAGTTGGTGCTAGATCACTTTTGAAAACAACAGCTGAGTCTTTCTGAAATTGTTGCCCCAAAACTGAATGTTTCTCCCGTGGAAGCCCCTGGAAAACAAACGAGCCGTCCGATTTGTAACTGGAGACTGCATTTCTTGTCTCATCCTCTTCTGTCTGCTTTCCTTCCTCTTTTTTTTCCTCTTCTGCTTTTGTATGGACAGTGTATTGAGCAGTGGGATTTTGACATCAGAGGAGAAACTGGTTGCGACAGAGAAGCATGACGAGCAGAGGAAGAGAAAGAGGGCAGCACGCAGACGCTAACAAGCTTGTCACGTAGTCGCGCTGCTCGTCAGCTGTGACTGCACCGCCTCGTCATTTTGATATGACTGACACGAAGGAGTGTGTCCCTCGACTCTTGCTTCAGCTGAAGCTACACTGCAGTTACAAAGGTTCAGAAATGCTCAGCATGCATGTTTTAAATTACACTTAATTCATTTTGAAACGCCTTTTTCTTGGATCCGTAGACAAAATGACTGCAGCGGGGTTTGAAACAAAAATCAAAGGCAGGTTTCCCTGGGAGATACACATCAAGCCATGCCTGTGTCTCTGGAGTGTTGCAATACAGCTCGTAGCAACCAGGGAGAAATCAGTTCTCCTTTCCATGGCAAGAGTTTGAAAAACAAAACAATTTATTGTATCTTAAGAGTAACAGCTTCAGCACATTGGTTAAGAAGACTTCCCCTGTACTTTTTGAGGACTGACCAACATCAGGACCACGGTTCCAACAAAGGAAAGATTAAGCTCGTTGCCTCAAGAGATGGTTATTACACTTAGATTTCTATTAAGGTTTCAAAGTAGCGTGGCACTAATTTGCCAGCGAGAGGCAGGGGTGGGGAGGAGAGTAATGAAGTTACAATCCTTTATTGTACAAATGCAACTTGAGACTTTTTTTAGGATGTCATCCATCAGCCTGTCTGGCAAATGTCTGTCTGGTCATAATGTATCCGTCTGCTGAAGCAAGTCTAAATAATGCAACGTTATATCAATAATTAACAGGCATATAGGTCAACAAGTTCAAGATTGTTATAGGCAAAGGAGAGCTGAAGGAAACGGTTCATTTCAGGCAGCTGCCAGGCCAGACATGGCAAGTGCAGCTTTGAAGAAAAAGGAAGGCAAGAGTGTGTGCAGCACAAATGCCAGAGCACAGCGTGCCGGGGACACAGCTCTCCACACCTACGTCTGCTGGGTCCACACCTACCCATGGAAAACAGGAACCCACTGGGGTCCCACTTCCCAGGGAACTGGGGATCACTCTCAAGGAGAAGGGCAGAACCTGCCCTTTGATTCATACCTACACTGACATTCCCAGAAATGCTACGTTCAGCACCAAATGAAGGAGGAAACAGCTCTAGAAGTTGTAATTTCCACCACTGGATGTACAAATCCAATGCACAAGATATTTTTTTTTCCTCTAAATAAAAGGAAGGCTTTATGTCATCTACCTTTACCTGTTTGACAGGTGCCAGTGACTAGCTGAGGCTTTCTCTATAGTCAGAAAAACACTGCAGCCTTCCCACAGCTGAGTGGTCCAGGGGTCTATCAGTGAGATCCCATCTGCTGGGATGGCAGCAGCAGCACCAAAGGCAGGTTGATCTTCAAGCCTCCAGAGATGCGTACACAGCTCCAGTGAGCTTTAAGGCACTGTGGCACAGCCAGACAGAAACAGAAGTTAACTCACAGAAGAAAAAAAACAATTAGGGCAGACAATGTGCTTGATTTGTGAATCTAACTTCTCTAAGCACATTTAACAGCCCCAGATAAAATGCAGGCAAATTAGGTCCTGCTAATTTTAGTAGAAGCTGATGGTCACAGTAGCTGAGGTCACCCACTGACCAAGAAAATTTGTGCCTGAAGCTGAAGTATTTTTAAATGGAAAGAGGATATAATCAAAATCACCATATGAAAATGAAATCAAAATCACAGGAGACAACAAAGTAGAAATATGGAGAATGAGGCATTAAAATAACGTCTCTCTTCTGAGAAGAGTGCAGAAAGTCATGGTATTTTGCTAATAGTCATTCCTTACCACCAGTCACGTCAGGAGGGTGGGCTCCCATCTGACACAGAAGCCTCTTGATATTACTTGGGATCCAGGAACATAAATGCAAGACTGAGGTTGCTATTTGTAAAACAAATCAACAAAGGAGGCAGACTGTGATTGTGAAGACTTCATCACCTGCAGTTATGGCCAAGGACCAACATACCATGTGTCCAAGCTGATCTGTGCACACACACACCCTGCACAATGGGACCCCTTAACGATAAAAATGTTACTAAAAATCTCAAAAAATGCACAAGTATGGTGTGGTGTGATCACAATATCTTGATAAAGTAATTATACTGTGTATGATAAGCTTGCCTTAATAGTAGTAACTTAAATGCATGGGGAAAATAATTAGATTTTGGCTAGGGGTTTTTTTTTTGGTTGGTCATTTTGGCTTTGTTTTTCTTTTTTTAACATAGATCTTGTATAAGAAAACATAGCAAACACCACAGCTACATTTTCAGAAAACCACAGCCTGCTTACAACTGAGGCAGTACAGAAGGGAAACTGAAAGTAGAAAAGAGAATCAGAAGCTGCAAAGGCAATTCTAGTAACAAGACATTTTAAAAAGCAGATGACCAAGATAGAAAAATCCCAAATTAATATTTACAGTAAACTTTGCTTTTAAAGTTGTGTGATAAGTTAGTTACTGAAGATTCTGTCAAAGGGATTTTCTTCAGAGTGAAGTCCTAGAGTACAGGGAGGCTGTTTTGTCCTCTAGCTTATTTCTGAACAGAAAACACTTGATTCTGCTCACTCCAGGAATTCCACCAAGCTCAGAGCAGTGACACCACCAAGTGAGGTCAATACATGATCCATTTCTGAACTAAGATGAATTCACAATGGAAAGTCACGCAGTCCCACAGTTCATCCAGTCAAGTCTCTTGAGAATGCATTATGAAGCTTTTCTATTTTCTTCTTTTAAGAGAGCACATGGCTTTTGGGTTCAAGTGTGCAAAATCACCCTAGGACTTATAAGTATCACCTCATATTCAAGAGACCTAAGCACTTGAGAGTAGATTCTACAGAAATTAGTTCCTAAATGCTGGAGCCACTTTTTTTCTCAAATTCTCTGTGCAGAAAACACTGTGCTGCTTTCTGGGGAATTTCTGACCTGCCAAGGAATCCACCGGTGGCAGTGGCTGAGTGGGACTGTATTCAGTCAGAGCACACACCTGCTGAATTGCCTGAATCTGCATTTAGCCTTATGACTGTAAGCTTTTACAATCAATACCAATATACAATTTATTTCTGTAACTTGCCTCAGGACAGAATTACACATTGCCTAAGGAGAATGGGCCCTGGGAAGTGCAAGGGGCCCTGGATCTCTGGGCAGTGACAGAGGTGGAAGAACGCAGCACCCTGCTCCTGGTATGGGCAATGTCTCCATCCCCACCTAGTCCTCTCCCAGCTTCCATGGGAGCAAAACCAGCTGCCTCCAAGCCTCGTTTATACGACTGAAATACTGCAGATGGTCCTGGACATGGCTAAAGAGTGAAAGGTACCTCTGAGGGCACCTGCAAGTGATTCCAAGATGCAAGACATTGAATAGGAAAAGGAAGTATTTGGTTCCTAGACTTAGGTGGAGTGTAAATTTTCCAAATTACAGACATTACAGTTCTACAGAAATGATCAGATGAGAGGACTCCTGGCAAGAGGTGCAGTACGTAATTTTATAAAGAGCCTTAGGGACACAGACACCAAATTCCCTTTCAATCTGAGTGGCTAATTCCCTTCTCCTCCTTTGAACACCCACCTAGGTTATGTGGGATGTCATTAGGTTCCCTGCTTCTCTCCTAAGGGTAAAACAACGAAGGCCATTTTTTTTTCCAACATATAGAATTGGATTTCCAAGGTTCACCTCTGGAGTCAGAGCAACCACCTCATAGTTTGAAAGCAATTACTTTTATCATAAAGACACCTTTCCCTCAGCTTAGTTGTCCTGAAACCAGAAAGCACCTTCTATCGGTAAACATGATCCTCACCACTTTCTGACTCTTGCACGGTTCTATTTCTCTGACCTTCCTTTATGCCAGCTCCATTTTTTGGTACTAAGTTCCTCTGTTCTAAAATGCAAAATATTTTCAGCAATTTAGACAAAGGAGCTGGACTGCAAGAGGTACTTTGTTCTCACAGGAGAAGTTTGGGAGTCAGCAAATTCACATGGTTCGTTTTGTATGTCCAGTTATTTGATCCCAACTCCTTCCTCACCCATATGGTAGGAAGGAATATTCTTCTATTCATGCCTCACAGTCTTTTAATGGATTTAGGGCACAGCTCTTAAAAATGTATAAGAGAGACAGGCATCGCATGATTTTGCTATGGATATTTTATGAGCAAGTCTGGGTGCATGCTGTGTGCTTGAAACAAAAGACTGCACACTTTGCTACCAGAGCAGGATCTGTGTTATTATGTCTTGCATTCAAGGCTTCTGAGAAGTGTTGGGCAAGAAAAACAACAAAACAAAGGCAGGAGAGACACCATGGTCTAGTAAATGGGTCAAGACACCATTGATATGCTGTATTCATTGTTATTAAGACCTATAATTCAGTCATTTGTCAGAGAACAAATCCGATTTAGGAAGCAGCAGCCTGGCCCATCCTTTTTTATTGGCTGTTATTTGAGCGTTGCATTTGTCAGTTAATTGACTTAAACAACTACCTTGAAAAGGCAGTAAAACACCTACTGGTACCTAGGGGTTTTTCACTTCTGCACCTGCAGCAGCTATCATAAGATGTTTTGGTACCAAGAACCACTTTAGCCAGTACTTATCAATGGAGTGATTAATTTACAACTGGAGCACAGACTTCCACTGCTACTGGACTGACTAAAGGCTCTGGTTAACTTTTTTCAGAGAAGATATAAATGATGTTCAGGCATCTGAATCTTTCAGGTGTGTGTTCAAAGAAACACACCTCAGGGAATCTCCTTTCCTGAGGAAGCTGGGATGTGCTCAGTACTCGGTACCTTCCCATTTCCAGCTTGACTGTAATTCCTTTGACACATCTTCAGGGTAAGATCACCCTCACTGAGCCCTACATCTACCAATGCAACAGGTTGGATGCAACCTGCAGCCCAGCAAGTCCTGAAAACAGCTGACTGCCAGATGCTGGGAGGGCATCCCAGGGAGGAAAGCTACATTCAGTGTTTCTGACCTTCCTTCCCCAAGTATCTGTGATGACTGGTCTCCTCGAGGCAGGACACAGGTAGGGTGGCCCCTTCTCCTAATCCAGTAGGAAATTTTCCTCTTTCATATTCTAATCACTATGATCTGCATGAGCAAGAGTGTGATGAGTAAGGATATAATACTGGATCCAGACCTTCTCCCCTAGGGACAGTTTCCACTGTATGCAACAGCAACAACCCAAATTCTCTATCATCAGCTTTGCTTGAGCCTGCAGACGCTGGCAGGTGGTGTTTTTTTCTGTGGCTTGTAATCTCATTTATCACAGTGGGCCTACATTCAAGAAATGAAGAACTAAAGTTCTTGCAATGCTCAATCTATTCCTTCAAAAAGATGGACACAGGATGGAAGGAGGGATATATGGGCATAATCCACTGCTCATCAGCCTTTCCAAACCTACTTCCCTCACCACCATTGCAAATACAGCAAATGCTATTTATATCTCCTTTATTCTCATTATATTGGTTTTACTAATAAATAACTATTAGTGAAACTAAAACATACTGGAGCAATACACTCATGTAGCACATCACAGCTGGAGAGCTGAAGGAAACTGCAAAGCTAAGCACCAGTAACAAATACCCAAATTCCAGCTTCAAGCCCATGCATATACAGGCAGCACCCCATTTAAAGCTAAAAATGTCCATGTTTTTCTGGTTACCTTACTCAGAAATGAGCTTTTAAAGAATCAGCTCTGCCAGAGATATTAGATTGAATCTTCTGTTTCAGTGCATACTCATTACCAGGAAGGGCACGAAGGAATTTTTACACGTTAGTTTTTTACATGTCACTATCTCATATTTCCTATGGGGAGATTTGAATCTCTTTTTTGCAATATATTCAATGGATCCACGGTTTATACAGCCACTCCAGAATAATATTTAGAACATACACAGTCTCTTGTAAATATTATCCTATTATACCAAATGTAACAACCTCTATTTGCTGTTTAAGGGAATGCTCTTTCTCAACATGCTTCATAGTAGAGAAACATAAATACTTCTGAAGTGGTAGTTTCTATAGAAACTTATTTTTCCAGTGAATTGTAGAATAAACAGCCTAATTTTCTACTTTGCTTTAAATTTCACAGAAACCTGGAACATCTTTCCAAAGTGGCAGATAATAATACTTGGCAACTCTGTAGCCATTTATGTCTTTGAAGCTTGCTGTAAATATGAACCACTTACGCCTTCAGGAGTATCCTTAGATAACACCATTAGCCTCACTAAGAAGGGGAGGTAAAACACCAGGTAAAGGACTTTCTACAGAGTAGGGTGTCACTGCCTAATAGCTTGATGTGCACTCACAAGTTTATTGCTGGATCTATGACAGTTCATCTTATCCCAACCTCTGAAATCATCAGTCTCACTCCCATGAAGAAAAGGTTTCTCTCTGCTGTAGCTGTAGAGCAAGGGCTGAACACAACCCCAAAACAGAGAGCAAAAGAAGTAGCATTTTTCAGAAGCTCCATTGGTTTTGCCCAATGGATGTGTGAGGAGTTAGCAAGTCCACTTCAGGGTTGGCAAGGCGGAGCATGGAACAACACTGATCTGAGACTGGTTTGTCTACAAGACTTCCAGCTTTCAAGAAAGCTAATTCTGGGAACTCATTTTTCCTGGCATCGACACAGCCTGAAGAAGCTCCCACAAGAGCAGCACTGAGGAATTTCTGGCCTGCCCATAGCCCATAGGTTAGTTGAGGAAGGAAACTGAAACTCAGTTGGGCTATGTAACCACTTCTGATTTTTTTGTTACAACACTTTTTACAGGGAATAGCACTTAAAACACCATTTCATGGTAAAACACCATGAATAATACAAACTAGTAAGGAACCTGCAAGAGAGATGTGTGTCCCCAGACCCCTTCCCGCTGCCCTGGGGCTGTTTCTGCTCCTTAGGCTGCTATGGAAAGCTGCCTGGGCATCAGGCACTTTAGGTGCCTGATCTTCATGTGGCTAATTGTGCTGCACATCCCCGTTACTGCCGTCCCCAGTCCCGCACAGATGCTGTACGTTAGTGCTGAGATCAGAGCTGTAGGAGTCAGCCCTCCTCCACACACCAGATGGTTTGCTCTTCTGCGCTTGTTTTTAGTGCTTACCTATCTGCTCCTCGACTTCTGATAGTCATGTGAATTTGAGAAGGGAAAAAAGAAAAAGACTCCCTTAACAACTAACAGGAAGAAAAAACAAAACAAAGCAAAACCAAGAAGTTTCCTTTTCACATGTTATCTCAAAACACAGAAAATATACTCAAGACACATTCTGAACCTTCTCTGAAAGGAGAGAAATCAAGAAATAGGAGCAATCAGAGATGTGGAAAGTTCCTCGGTATCCAAACAGTGTGGACAGCTCAGTCAGTGCTCCCTCTGCCCCAGAGACAGATGCAGACACAATTCAGAGCAGAAGCCTAGATAGCCCAATACTTTGGCTGGCTTCCAGCTTCACTCAAATAATGAAGAGCAGGTATTTCCCACTTTTTATCTTTCTCCTTCCTAAAACAGTGGTATTTAAAAGATGGTAAATCTGTCTAAATGTATCAATCAGAATCTACTTGAGTTCACCCCTTCACTTTTAGGAATGGACATGGTTTGATTCTATCTAAACAAACCAGCCTGTACTTCTGCACTGCCTTTGCAGTAAATAAACATGTAAAGATATAAACAAATAGAAACTAGTGCAAGTGAGACATTTTACAAATGTGTGATATTTCCTCTCTGGACTTTTTCAATCCGGTACAATCCTACTAACTGTTGTGATTTATTCTGCAAGTTGAACGAGATCCAGCTCCTGAGGGTATATAATTATGTCTAAAAATTTCTGTCTAATTTTTTCTCAAACCTGATTGCATGAAGAAGCCTGAAAGTGTGACCCATCTGCATTCTCAAGACTTGCAAACAAGGTAAATAGGGAGCACTCTGAATGAATTTTTTTAAAAATCATCTTAGAAACATCTTACAAAAGCCTATCTCAGATTTGTGGATACTTAATGTAGACAAGTGTGTACACACGAAAATAAAAGATAGGCCATTTTATCCCCAGAGCCTTGGATCATGTCACTATAGATTGGCACTGGTGGACAGCTCCTGGCCCTCCCTCTCTAGTAACCCTCACTTAGAAAGATAAGCAGGTCAGAAGCAAATCCAAAACGTGATGGGGTCAAAATTGCATCTTGTAATCAAGTTGTAATGAAGGCAACAGCTCAGTTCACAGCTAAAGAGATATGGCAAAATATCCATTAAAAATAGATAGATCTACAACAAAAACACCCTCAACCAACTACACAAGCAGAGTTACCTTCCCTTGATTCTTCTTTTCCTGTTGCAGATCTCTCCCACCTCCATCTTTGGGCTCCTCAGCTTTACAGCCATCACAATCAAAGAGCACGCAGAGGGGTGATGTGTGCCAGGGGCCACCAGTGGTTCCTGCTTCCTGCAATGAACTAAAAGGGAGTCTACCAACTCGTGGAGGTGATGGCACTGCTCGTACCATTGCTGTGGCCTGCATGGATATGGCCAGAAGTGCATCATCTCTTCCAGACAGGGATATCAGTTTTGGAATGAACCAGAAAGACAAGTGTTGCCTCCAATAGGCAAGCTGGCTATCCTCATGGTAAAAGCCAGGGTTTTGGGGAGTTTTTTTCCCCATTACTGTATCATCCTCCATTTTCTTCCTATGGCTAGGGCCTGATGAACATCCATTTTCCTTTTCCCCATTGCTAATGTCTGTTGCTCTCACATCCTGATCCCACTTAACTACATCCATATCCTTCCATGCCACAGAACCCCATTCTCACCACCAGTGCTTTAATTTCTTCTCCCACTTCTCCCATCTCCAGAAGCCCTCCCTCCTCCTATTCCCAGCGGAGAGCGCTTCGCTCCCCATCTGATTTGAATTCCTCCCTCCTTACGTGGGTGAGGAATCGTTCAGAATAATGGCATTTTAAAAACTCTACAGAGAAGGTAGGTAGACTCAAACCTGAGTGGGAGTGCATATAAAGTACCATTTTAGTACTTCACATGGAGTGAAGTTAGTACTGAATGGTGCCTTCAACCCCAAGACCAAAAGTTCCCAAACTTCCTTGGTGTATAAACAGCACCTATGGGCTGGATTTTTCTTCCTGGACATATGTGTTGATGGCAACCACCACAGCCAAAACAAATGCCATTTAATATATATATATATATTAATATATCACACTTAATAGTTAATCTTCATTTATCATTTATCATTATTATATCATATAATTACAGGATACCATGAACATATCATGGATCACAGAAGGTTCAGAAATAAGTTAGTTAAAAAGATTATCTAGAAGAAAAAAAATGTAAAAATTGAAAAAGTGTGTTTCCATTCCATTTTAACATTTGGGTGGGACAGACTTCTTACCATTAAATCCTTCTATGTCATTAATTCTTTCTATGAAGAACCACTGAATGTAACATTTTTCAACTTGTGGCTTATCAACTACTGTCTTTTCTGATGAAAGCAGAGTTTAATGCTTGTCTTAGCCCTGCAGAGATTATCTTAGCTCATGCATCACCAACAAAAACCCCTTCTAATTACAGGGTGATTGGAAACAGTGGTCATACAGGCTCACTACAGCCCATGTCTCAGTGACATTTTCATTCTGAGTCACAATTTGATTCAAGGCAAGATATAAAATTTGTACTGATGGAAGTTCGACAGTGTTCTTTCTTTATCACCTGAGTACATGAAACAGAAAAGCTACAGCATGAATTTGTCCAGAACTTGATGTGCTTAACAAAAAGCATGTTGTTTAATGACTTTATTCAGAACACCTACATGTTTTGTTCCTGTTACTTGTACAGCTCTTACATGTGACAAAGAGACTAATTTTTCAACAGAGGAGGAAGAAGGAGAGAGAACAGCTTATGGACTTTTAAGTATGCCTGTTTTCTGAGAAGCAAATATAATCACAGCAATAAGGGGCTCCATACCAGTCTCAGTGACTTCTTTAAAACTTGTTTAACCTATCATTGACGGATAATTTCTCTTATTGCCAACTCTGTCAGCTCACACTGACATCAGAAAACCCAACAGCGTCCTTTCTGGACTATGTTTCATCACCAGTAAAGAATTCTGAAAACTAAATTTTCCTCTGTGTGCATGAGTATAATCCTTAAAATTATGGCTTTGGTTATATTTGCGCAATACCCCGTACTCGGCAAAAGCTTTGCGGTGCATCTGTACCCCACCAGTCACTCGATGCACTAGCGTGTCCTGCTTCCTCCTCCAGCCATGAAGCTACAGCTCTGTCACCACTGAAGATCCCTAGCTTGTTAGCTCAACAGTGACAGACATTCAGAGCTCCCCAGCATATCCCCCAGAGTCAGCTCTCATGCAGCTGCATGTGTCTCTGGGATTTCAGCAGGTATAAGCTATGCCTGCCTAAGATGAGCATCTTTTGCTCAGGGAAAGGTGTATTATGCATCTGCCATCCAACTTCCATGGGCACAGATGTGTTTCAACCACCATTTATGTGTTTCAACCTGACCAAGATGGCCAGGAACAGAAATAAGGAACTACAGAGCTAAAAATTCAAGTCTCTGAAGAGCTACTAAAGACTAGTGTTCTCTACAGACCCCCAAAAAGTGCATTATACAACAGCCAAAAAGAGCTCAGGCTGACATAAAAATCCTACAGTCTGTCACAGGACTGAGAGAAAACTTAGCAGACAGAAGGATGTTGTGTTGTCTTTCTGGAGGAGTCACCTATTATGTTGAAAAACCTATTTAAAACCAATAAAACTTCTGTTTTCCTTTGGTCATGCTTTTTCTGTGCCTGATCCTGCCAGAGTTCAGATTGCTATGGTGTAATTAGAGAGACCACAAGTGACAGAGAAAACAAAATATGTGCAAGTGTTACATATAAAAGTACTGAGGATAAAAAGTCTTCTAAAAACTCATTTTGCAAACTGACATTGCAGCTTTTTTCACTTGGATTTCAGACAGAGGCTAGCAAAATTTACAGTAACAAACATTTTAATTCTCACTCAAATCAGAGAGTGACTCAGCACCGCAAGGAAAAGCAAGACTAAATGTTGTGAAGTTTTGACAAACCCAGCTGAGGAATGAGCAAGCAGGAATCCAACTTGGAAGCAGACACAGAGCTTGTATCTGAGGAAAACTTTGCTGATTATATTTTGGAGGGGGTTTGTCACTGGGCAGTCTCACTGCAAAGTCAAATCTCATGTGTATATTGAATCCAGTGCCAAATAATTCCCTTCTGGGTATAGAACTGGTCAAAGAATTCCAGGAAGCCCTTCCTTACCAAGGAAGCTAATTCAAAGGCCCCAAATACATACCAAAAAAATAACTTTCCTTCCATGCTTCTCAATCCCAGGCACCTCTTTGTGGCTTCAGGGCGATTCTACCACTATTTTCAGCCTTCTCATCTTTCACCCGTATCCACAAGACAGCTGGCCCTGATGAACTCACCGGCCCAGCCTCTACTTGTCTCTGGCTTGGGATGACTTGTTCTGCTTACAGATACTGTTTCTTGAGAGCAACCCCTTAGATAACCTACACAACTCAGATAACCCCCAGGTTCCCTTCCTGCATCTCTTGACAGATCTGTTGATTTGTCCATCTTCTGGAGGAGACACTCTGAAACCAGGAACAGAGGGGTCAGATGAGGGGTATTGGAGATAAGGAAGATGGAGGGATCTGGGGGAAGGCAGGAGAAAAAGGGAGGAGGGTACACAGGACCAGAGGCTGGAGATGAACTGCAGTGCAAGATGCTCTGGGGTGAACTTGCAGTGTGGCCTGCAAATCTCTGTGAGCAACACAGCTGGCAAATCTCAGGGTGAATCTCTCTAGTTTCTACCCTTTACATACAAAAAGGGCATAAACATTTTCCTTCCTCTGGCTAATTCTTATGCAAATAGAGGCAAGATCCAGTTATAAGAAGCTGCTTCTTCCTCAAACAGGTTCACATCAAGTCTCTGCTTCACAGATACCAAAACATGAACACAGGACAGCTGGGAAGAAACGTTTCATTCCAGATCCAGTCTGGAACAAGGGACGAAAGCTGGCGGTTGGAGCAGCAGTTGGCATAACCTCAAATCTTCAGGAGAAGCCATCAAGGGACACTAAGACTGATCTCTTCCTCTGCCTGTTGCAACACATCTGCTGGGGCTGGGATTCCAGGCCATTCCCTTACCGACAAACGTCAGCAAGCAGCGTGTGCTTTTGAAGGCTATTACATCTGTGTCCTGCTCACGCTCACTCCAGAGGTTCCTGTTTCATATCCTGTTCTGATTGCTCTACATTTATCATGTAAATTCATTTCAAGTACACACAGGGGAAAAAAATAAAGTTGGTATGCATAAAGATTATAAAATACAAGAATTTGTTAGGTAAAGCTCAGTGCTTAAACTGCAACAAATACACATGGACACTATCCACCATGAGTTATATTTCAGATGAAAGTTAAGGCACAAAAATAAGTTTCCAGCAACCTTCTAACATGCACCTTCAGAGACCTCCCCGCTTCCAGAGTCCTTATAAACATCACAAAGCAACTGCTACAGCCAGCAACCCTTACTCATCCAAATAAACTGCATTGACATAAGTCATGGAATCACAGAATGGTTTGGGTTGGAAGGGACCTTAAAGATCATCCAGTTCCAACCTCCCTGCCATGGTGGGGATTCAGAGGCAGTGGATCTCTGAGACAGGAAGAGTGAGCAGGAACAGACACAAGCACTGGCTTCAATGAATTTGAAGGGAAACATTTCTCTCAAACAGTTGGAACATGTTGCAAGACTTTGGAAACCTCATGTTTCTTACTTGTGTGAAAGAAATTATTTAATTTCTAATAAACAGACCTTTTGGCATTTGATGGCCACATTACTGCATGGCCATTGCTCTGCCAGGGCAGAGCACCGCAGCCCTTTTTGCCTCCTGAAGGCTGTGCTGCCTGTGCTGTTGCTGAAAGCAAAGATGGGATTACAGGCTTCTGTGGGGTGGCCTCAACTCACACCCACAGAGACCCACCATGCAATTCTCTGCCGACGTGATTTCTCCTACCATCTACTCCTGTGCTGGGCACTAATCCAGGGAAGTTAAAAAACTCTCCCCCACAACACCCACTCAGCACTACAGTATCTGTTTCTCAATCCTTCTGAGAAGTATGCCTGTTACTCTGTTCTAATATTGTCCCAAACACAACAGTATGCCCCTAAATTAAACAGCAAAGGAGGATAATTCAAACTGAGCATCTACCTGCAAGCAGTTTTCCAACAAAAGGAGTAAAAAGATATCCCAGCCCAAACCCAGCAGAGCATTACAGCTACTGCCTTTAGTGCCTGTGATCCTCTAGCAACAGGGACCATGCCAGGACATTGAGGACTACGTTCAGCAATCAAACTTGACATATTTCATGCAATAAAACACCAAGTGCAGGTTGTTTGGCTCTGGTTTTCATGCTGTAGGTTACAAATGTTTTGACAAATTTATCTGACTTGCAATCAGTAAATAAGCAAGTTCTAAGACATTTGATGTGGGAACTGTGTTGCCCAGCTAGAAAGACATACCCATACCATCTCCAAAGGGAGTGTAAATCTTCAGTGTGTAACACAATAGTCCTGCTTCCATAGACTACTCAAAGTGTCTCTGAGATTACCTATCTCCACCCAGCGAGAACTGCAACACACAGTTGCTGCTGCTTTTCAGTAAGATCTGAGAACAGACCAAACTCCCCGAGTTACTGAGTTGATGCTGTAGCTTATTGTGCTAAGGGTGAGCTCCTGCGAGCAACGCTTAAACCTGCTGTCTGCTCTACTCAGAGACAGAGTATTTCCATTTGAAAGACTCCGGTACTAGTTCCTATTTCAAGCTCATCTTTATTGGCAAACAGTATTTGTTATTTTGAAGTTGGGCTTTAAGATTCACAAGCATTTTTTCTCTCAGTCTCTCCAAGACAACATGAAGATCTTTTTTCTTCCAACTCCCAATATGAGATGTGCCCTAAAAAAATCTCCTGGATCATTTAAATACCAACATAAAGATTCTCCCAACTAAGGGCGAGAAAGAGGGAGGTGTATACCACATGAAAAAAAAAGATTCCTCCTGCATCATTGGTTCTCCTTAGAAACTCAGAGGAGACTGTTGTGTGTACACAACACCACTGTCTCTGTTGCAGACTTCTTTAAAGTCTGAAGAAAGGGATGTTGCGAAAGGGAACTCCTACAGTGTGCAGCTCATTTAGTCTGCCTTTAGGTCACCCCAGATGGAAGAGATAGGGTCCTCAGGGCTCACTTCACCTCCACCTCTCCCCTTCTGGGAAGGGTTCATCAGTGTCACAGAGAAGATGTTGAAGGGTTCTGCGTTCTTGAAGCATAAAAACCCTCTTATTTCGCTACAGGCACAGCAGATCCAAGTGGATCACGGAGAAGGTGTCTATTTATAGCACCTCACAAACAAGTTGAAGACTAAATATGCAAATAAACACATCTGAGGAACCAAAGAACACGATTTTCTCAGCCACCAAAAATGCTCCTCTCTTTTTGATCTTCATCTATCTCTGTCCTTCTATCTCCTGAAAGAAATCTTGAATGTTGCTTATATATATTTAACTGATTCTAATGTACTATAAAGAACAGTTGAAGAGTTTACACTTCCCTGGACATGACCTGAAGGCTCCAAATTTATTCAGACAGGAAAGTGCATACCTTTTTAAAGATAAACTATGTGACTACAGAATCAGATATAATTCATATAGCGTGTCCTCATTCTCCAAGGGGGGCGGAGAGAGACTATCCCCATGAAATACCAGCCACAGACGAGATAGAGTATGAAAGAAAAAGATTAAAATGTGGATTGTGGCTCTTGTTCAGATACACATCTTTAGCAGAGTAAATTTCACCTAATAAGTCATTTTTGCTCCATCAACCAACCACTAATCTCTGGTAATGGTGTTCCAAGTTACTGACTGAGTTGAAATACACGGCAAATGAAGGCAGGAGATCCTGGATACCTGGATTTGTGACGCTGTTGACACAGCGGAGGCTCGGTGTGCTCCTGCTGCAGCCGTGTTTCCTGTCTCTATAAACATGCTCTGTTTGGAAAAGGGCTACTATGGGCACACATGTGCAGTTTATAGCTAGTCTTGTGCCAACATAAATCAAGACCAAATGCCATCTCGGTGACATAATGTAAGACTTATGCTTAAGGGAGTCCACATACATAAGTAAGTGGGTTCCAAAGTAATTAATTTGAGGAGTCCACTTACATTTCAATCTCACAACCAGACAGACTGCCTCATGGTTCCCTTGGCTCTTGAGTGTCAGACTCCCCAAATTTCACTCTTCCATTTCCTTCACTTCCTCACCTTTCAGGGTCAGAGCTTAACACCGCAAAGGGAAATGAAACAGAGAAAAACAAAACAAGCTGAGAAGCAGATTAAAGCCATGTCTGACATTCAGAGGTACACGGTTCCTTTTTCAGCTACAGGTAAGAAGTAGTAATAATTTTGTGTCTACAACTCACAGTATAAACACGGTTTTACAAAAAATGGAAGTTTTCTAAATGCATCCTCACCCAAAAAATGCTTTTAAAATGTATTCTATTTAATGTTTAAGTCAGCTGAATTCTAAATTGCTTGGTTTTGGGGTTTTTTAATTATTTTTTGCTTAGAAATTATCTGGGAAGTAGACAGAAACCCTCTGACACTTCCCTCAACTCTTGGTGCTCTAGATGCACCATCTCTGAGGGGAAGGTGTTTGCAGTGCAAGTCACAGAAATGTGTGCTGCTTCTTGTTAGATGGGACGGATCGGCCCACTCCGCTCTGCCAAATGTCTTCTCCTGGGTGGGACTGAGATAATTGCCACCAGCCTGTGGCTCTTGCAGAATTCCTGCCCTGACTGCACCATTAAGCAACACTCAGCACATCAGTTTGCTCAGATAAACCAACTCACTGAAGTCAGGGTCCAATTCCTTTCCCAGGAAAATCAGAAAATGAACTCTTACTACTTTCTGTGGAGGCTGGATCAAATGTAAGTGAAAAGACATGCAATTAGTCATGGGACAAAATAGCCCATCCAGATTCAAGAGGAGAAATGTTTTATGGGAGGTAATTAGCTTTTGCTTACCCAGTTTGTATACACTGCCCTGAGTCAGTGGGCATGAGGCCATTTAGCAATTCATGGGATCAACCTTAAACCAAGGATTCCCATGTTCTTGCAGCCCAGAAAGCTGGAATTGTTTCACACAGCCATCACAAAGGTTATTGGCTCGGGCCCATATTTTTCCCTAGAAGATGCTCACACCTTGTGAGGAGGTCAGAGGGATTACAGCACGTTTTTGTAGATCCTACTCTGTTCTCAAACTGCAGTGTTCCCATATTTGTTTGTGCCATAGCAGGGCAGAACCTGTTTCTATCAGACAGAGTGCTTCAGTCTTCATGCTTGTTAAAGAAGAGAAGATAGTGATAATATGGACATTTCCAATGAGATCTCCTCTGGTTCATTTTAAATGTTCAACCTCTCTTTGGAAGGGATTTCAGTTTTCTTTCTGATGTAGTCTGATGAATGTGCAGCAAGTGCCAGAGCTGCCTCAATACTTAACGTGGGTATTTCCAGGAGTTTCTATACAGGTCATGATGGATATATAATGAAGGGATATGAGAAGCCAGTAAGAGAGGTCAGACTGCAAGGACCTGCTGAGAAAGGCCCAGAAAAAGAACATAAAAGCTGGTAACAGAGTAAAAGAAAGCATGGCAATGACTAACCCTTCCTGGTGAATAAGTGTTTACATAGCTAAACTTTTACTAAACTACCAACCAGGCAGAAATTAAAGATTCTCAGTTCCAAGTGGATTATTGCATTTTTGCTTCTTTCTCATTTTGGGACCTAGAAAATCAAATTTCAGAAAATGATGCCATGGTTTTGAAATCCCCAATACAATTTGCTGAACACCAGTGGCTTTTTCTACAACATCTTAAACTTCCACAATTTTGAACATCTGAGGGAGGAACCAGATCTTTCTTTATTCTGGTTACACTTGGAATTCTTCTGTGCTTGCCTTGTGTCTGAAGAGATGTCAATGGAGTGGGGAAAATGTGGCTAAAGGAGTTATTCAACAAAATAAAAAACTGTGTGTGTGTACACTCCCATGGAAACAAAGAAAACAGAGAGTTAAGGTTCTTGTGAGAATCTCCTTTATTTTAGAGGAGAAAATGTAATGAATGTATGATTTTAAAGTGGATGTGAAGATAATGAACAGCTAGAATAATTGAACAAAACCATTAAACAAGACTAAACTTCCCAGATACAATTTAACTTAATTCATGCTCATATACGACCATCTTCCTCCTGTCAGAAGAGAATTCAGCCTTCAGAAAAATCAAAATAAATGTTCGGAATTTTAAAGGGTGAGACTAGCTCAGAGGTGAAACAAAAGTTGCTTTTGAACAAGTCAGCCCAAATTTCGAACCAAACTCTTCTTCTGCTACAAGGCAAATGGATAATTCTTCCAACCTGGAGATGAAAGAGTCCTGCAAGAAAAGGCACTGCAGTCATCAGCCACATTTATCACAGTAACAAATGAGAGTGGGGAAGTTAAAATGAAGGTGCAAGTAAGAAAGAAACACAGCATAGACTTGAGGCTTGTCTCATTTTTTAAATTATTTTTTAGGCAAATCAATGTCTTCCATCACATCCTGTCTCTTGCTTCCATGATAACTTTGCAATTTCCAATTTTTTATCAGCTAAAAAGAGAATAATAGTCTACCTCACAAGTGATAGGAGGTTACCCTACGCTGAGGAGATGATATCCCATGCCAGATCAGGGATCTCTCTGGTCCCTTTTGTATCTGTGGTTGTAACCACTAACAAATTTTTTTAAAAAAAAGGAAAAGGAAGTCAGCAAAAGGCAGCTATGGGCAAATCTGCCCACAAGAAGTTTCCTTCTCCCTAAAAGTCAAAGCCTGATTTGCACCCTGACGTAATTCCTGTCCTTACAAAACTCTCGTATTTTCAATCCTTGCTATAGTGTTCTCTAAAGTGGATTAATGCACCTTTTTCAGGGTACTCCTGAATTCTTCCTGGTGATATTTTGTGGCAATTAATTTGTTTCAAGATCCAGATACCTTCACAGATGCCTTAATCAACAGCACATTCTGGCTTCACCACAAAGCTCCTGAAATTTGTAGGCATCAAGTCCAGACAAGTCCCTCTGACAATGCAGACAGGTGCCCACAGGAGGGGCAAAAATGCAAGAATTTCCCATGCTCTCCCAGCTGGCTGGTAAACATGTGGCCCAGCTCCCTGTCCACCAGCTCCTGCCACAGATCTGGGCAGAAGAGGTTTGAATCCAGCCAGTTACTCTTCCTTACCCTGCTCCAGGGAGCTGCACCCACCAGACAGCGATCCTGGGAGACGTGCTGTGGAAGCCCACCTTCCAGCTACCCCTGGGAACCAGCTTCTGCCTGCAGAGAATTCCTTCAGCGAAGAGTGAGGGATGGAGGAAGTAGGAACAGAGGCAGCAGAGACACTCCTTGCAGCCTCTGCTACTCTCAGAGGATGTGCTCCTGAGGAGAAGGGGAAGGGAACCTGAATTAGTGGTTTTAAAGTTGGGGGAAGAGGTGGAACAAATCTTAGGAGTATGTGGGAGGACACAGGAAAGAGAATCAGAGAACTCCTGATATAGATCCTTAGGTCAGGATAATCAACAAAGGATCATGCAACAAACCAGGAATGAAGTCATGGCTTGAGCAATGATTTTCTGCCATGTAAAATCCTGTGGGGAGCCGTCACTGACAGGGTAGGCTCAGCCTGGGTTTTTCATATTTAGGAGCATAGGCAGCTAAAGAGCTGAGGGGAAATGATTTATGAGGACAGAGCTAAATGCTTATTGCTAGGTTAAACAACAAGTAAGGGCAGACATAACAGCCTACAAATACCCATAGGAGCAGATGTCAAGGAGTGTGAGGAGTTGTTTTGAACAGCAAGATCAGTTTCCTAAGCTGGAGATGCAGTGGCTTGTGATACACTTGCCCAAACAGCTGAAGTTTTGTCAGTCCTAACTAGTCTGGGCAAAGCACGAGCAAAGAAAGGCAAGGAACAATTCTGTGCTGCAGGACAGGTGAAAGAGATTATTCAAATCTGTCCCATATTCAGGTGAGCTCCACATCTCCATCACCAGAGAAGCTACCTGCAAGGGATAGAGGAGTTGGAGAGAGCATTCTGGAGACATACTGTGACTGCTTTTCTCCCTAACGATTTTAGTGACAGCAGCAATTACAAACCTGATTTCATCAAGATAGTTTCAGGCTGATTGTATAAATGAAAAAGTCACATAGCTGTTATTGCAAAGGAATAAGCACACAAGATCACTCATAGCTAGAAAGACTATCCACCACAGCAGTTTCACTACAATTAACATCAAATTTATCCTGCAGAGAGGATGAGCAATTAAAATTACACCCTAGCTCAAGCCCACTGAAGCCCCTGAAATAGCTCTTAAATGGACCTGAACTTAACTCTGTGCTGAGCACCTGCACGAGGGGTGAAATCCAGCCCAAAGTCGTGTTTCAGGGAGGTAAAGAATTCAGCTGGAGGCCTGAGGGATGTGCCTGATGCTTCACATGGCAGAAAAGAGCTGCTGGAGCCACACTGAGGAGGAATGCAAGGGAAAGGGAAGGAATGCAAGGTAAAAACCAACCAAACAAAAAGGACTTTTCCATTTTGTTTTACAGCATGGCATTGCAGCTGGGGCAGGGTCAGGAACAACAGGCTACTACTAGCAAGGTAGAAAGGGAGAATGGGATTGCCTCTGAATCCCTCAGATTGCAAAATTATCCCCTAATTAAAGGAAACAAATAGAGGTAAAGGGGGAAAAAGAGCTCCTCCATAGTCTTGAATTGTGGTAAGGAGGATGGGAAAGGAAAACAAAACCAAAGCAAATGCACAGCCACAGGAAACAAGTGGAGCCCTAAGATACCTTCTATCTCCCTCTTTCCTGGCAGAGGTCTGTTCCCAGTCCCTGGGGATTGCTCTGTGCACTTCCTGCCCTGAGACACTGTTTCACTAATGCTAAACTCAGGGGTTGCAGGAACCAAATTCTCACTTAGCCCTGACTCCTGAGAAACAATCCCAATGCTGGTGTCCAGTGACAAGAAAGAAGAGACTAACTGTCCTTGGTCCCTGCATGGAGAAAGAAGGTAAATTCCCTGCAAATACCCCAAAAACTAGGCAAGTCTCTCTATTTTTTTCAGAATGTAGAAGTGACAGGTAGAAAGAAAAAAAAAAAAGAGGAGGCACACATGTCTCTTGTGGTGAGGCAGGGGGGACAGAGGAAGGCTGGGAGAGGAGGGATTTTTTTGGCTGAGCATCATTAGTTGGGTCAGTTGAAGGCTATGTGGTTTTAATGCATGCACAGAACAAAATACATCGGTAAAGGGTCATAAAGAGAAGAGATGGATTTCAGAACTATCTAAAAACAAACTGCAGTTTGTCTCCCATCTTAAGGCTAGGAAACAGCTGACCATCCTGGAGGAAATTCCACTCCACGTCATAACAATACTCCAAAGCACTTTGGAGATTAAGGAGCAGGTTAAGGAGAAATTCAGGTACAAAAAACCCTGAGTAACTCTTTTTGTCAAAGGGGTTTACAAGTGGCAGGAAAAAAAAATATTGACAAAGAAAGACCTTGTAATTAAATCCTTAACTTGAGATTCAGGTTCTTCTTCTCACCTCAGGTTATTGCCAAAAACACATTCACAACAGGAGGTGCCTTATAAATTTGTAAACACTGTGTTGACACGATACAACACCAAATTTCATAATCCATGGCACGCTGTCAGGAGGCCACAGTGGGAACAGCTGACCAACTATGCAGCAGCATCGTTCCTGTGGTAAACATACCTATGAAAATTCAGGTACCATCATGGTACACAAACTTGTGCAGGGAGAGATTTTGTGTCCTATTGTGTCTGCTCCTGTGTTGAGGAAGGAAAGTGTTTTCCACCTCCCAGACTTGTTTTGGGCTTTTTAGTAGGAAGCTAAACCAATTACCTGAACAGAGCCATACAGATTGTAAATTTTGACTCTCTCAAAGAAGCATTTTCCGTCATACAGTAGCTTCCAATGAGTGAGACACCTTCTGCCCTTTACTTTTGTTTCAATAGTTTTTTGGTGTGTCACAACACAACACACTAAAAACCAGGGTAGGAAGCAAAAAGAAGAAAAGAATCCTTATAGTGAATCTTTACTTTTGTCTGGAATCCTTTTCTGGATGTTTATGGCATCCCATAAAGTTGCTGAAACATGCCTGCTGTATTTTTAATTGTCATTTTAAATGCCAAAACCCAGAAGTCTTGCTTATATTGTATACGAACACAGTGTCTGCTTATGTTCAAACCCTCAGGCACTTTAAATAACTCTACTGTACACAGAGAACGTTGTTCATTTTGTTTTTACAATTTTTGCCTGTGTATAAGGAGCTCTAATGTCTTGAAAACACAAATGTATGTTCATAACCAAGGAGCAAGATCACAGCTGGAATCTACCTGAGCTTTGGATCATATTTCAGCAGTGGCACGAAGAGAAAAAGCAGCTTATTTCTCTGTTTAATTTACAAGAGCTACAACTGGAACAGCACATACTAGACTTACTGACGTAACACACAGGTGAGTGCACGTTACAGGTCCACCTCTGTGCCTGATCCACAGGGAATATCAGACTGTTTCAGCCAGACCTAAGAGCCGTCACCGCTGCAGCCCTAGAGGAACCTGGTCCCAACCCTGGTGTGTTAGTAAAGGTGGCAGCTGCCATAACAGAGGTCTGTGTAGGCTACAAACTTGGGGCATAAAATGAGGGTCTTTTTATTGATTCCAGTGAGTTTTGTACCAAGCCTCCGTTGTTCTGTCGTAAAGAATAAACCATTACAGAAATTTCATAAGCAAATTTGATTTTTTTGTTCAAGGATTAAACAGGAGCAGATTGTAATTTCCTTTAAATGCATCTTTTATTCATCAGTACTCAATAAGTTTTATTATGAGCTTAAAAACAACAGCATATATATCTTTATACTCCTTTCCAACCTATTCCCTCCAAGTGTTCTGAAACTCAGGTTTTATGTTTAGATGTGATTGACCATGAAAGTCACAGGTTAATATGTGTTCCCTGAGTAAAGACACAGGCAAGTATCTGGACAATGTTCATTTTTCACATTAGTTTGCTGTAAATAATCTTACACACAATTTTGCCACTTCCTTTCTATAGGAATCTCTGCAAGTAGGTTAGCTTGTAGAAAGCTGACACAGTATTTATGAGCAGAGAGGAAGTAAATTAATTTCAGTGTTTGATTCAACATTGGAGAAAGGCTTTTTGCAGTATTTATTCACCCACAGTAATAAGAGAAGGTACAGTCCCTCCTCTAGTCCGACCTTATTACATGACAAGGAAAATTCTGCTGAGTTAGGACTACAGATAAAGAGTCAAAGAAGAGACACTTCATTCCTCAGTGTGCATCCATACAGCCAGTCCTGTAATAGCTGTTGTTATTTGTAACATGCACAGTAGAGGAATAGGTGGAGAAATGAAGCCATACATATCAGGTAACACCCTTTTTTTTAAGCAACCACCATTTTTTGCAATGACACGTACAAGGGTCATTTGGGGTTTTCCTTCCCTTGAAGTCTGGGCTTCCTGAAAGGAAGGAGAGCTTAAATACAGGAACAAGTGGTTGCACACCATTTCCAGCAGCATAGTAGACCTTTCTCATTGATACAGGTTTAGGAACCACATCTGAATCTCAAACTTCCTGATGTTCTTCCTTTGAAAGGAGGGAAGACAAGGAAGGAGATGGGTGGAGAAGGTGAAGAGGTGGTTCTGTCTTTTTACAGGCCTTGCAAACACAGCAAAACTACTCCCATACCCTTAAATCTACCATAAAAAGTAGGTTGTGATACAAGTGGGAAATACAAGGAAATGTTTCAACTAATAAAATGTGCTGGACTAGCACCAAACTTCTGCTTAAAAAGCTGTTTATAATAAAAAATTATTACTTACAGTATCATTGTAAGATCATTAGAGGACTTAGAGATCGAAGAGTACCTGGCTCATCTGGTTGAGACCTGAAAAACACAACGTCACATATCAGCAAACAACACCAGCAATCAACATATTTTTATGAGGGCTGTTAGACCAGGAGGAAATGTTCAAACCCAGACTGCTGGGCCACTCTGTGACCTGGTCAGAGAGAAAATCTGCCATTCATTTGATCACCACCAATAAAAAAATCACTATCATTCACTAGATCACTACCAATAAAAGATAAAAACTTCAATTCACTACATCGGTATGTCTGGGTTGTATTGCAAATTGCTTTTAATCTTCTAAAAGGGTTAATGGCACCCTAGAGATAATAAATACATTATGCAGCTGTGTAGGTGCTAGGAAGATGAATATAGGTTGATTTTTACAAACATAACCTATGCAGAGTGAGTCATAATTTGCACCTTGCGTCATTCAATAAATGGGTCTTTTGAAAATCAACCCACTGTGAATGGGCTGTAAGCTCTCAAAATCCAAGAACCCTGCTCTCCTGCCCACAGGCTGCCTAGTTGTAGGATCAAAACCCTGTTCTCCCCAGGTTACAATGTGATGGCAATAACAAGATCTAAACGAACAACTGCATGTTTGTGGGTTTGCTCTTAAAAGGTCAAAAGGTTTTGACTGAAAAATATGTTTTTATATCATGAAAGATTCATTCTTACTCATAAATGTGCATTATTCTCATTGCTACTGCTGCTGTGCCTTGTAACTTTCTTTCTTAATTCAATTATGCCTCACATCAACATTTTAATTAATACCTTCACTAGGAAAACCTTGAAAGTTCAACTAAATAACATTTGGTTTTGTGCATTTTAACCATAAGCTTCTGTGTGAGGGAAATTTTTCTATTTTGTAGTCCCCCAAGGGAAAGAAAAGCAAGTTGAGAGGAGGTCTACATGTTCACAGGGATCTCAGCACTGAGGAGACAGAATAATTATCTTTTGTTGAATACGAAAATAACAAAAAAACAAAGTAAACAATACCCTTTTGTTCTGAACAAGAAAGGCAGGGCTTTAATAGTCTTTAAATGAGATAGAAAATTTCCATCCAAATGGAACCATGGAGTAGGTAGACACATTACAACGTTTTGGAGTTCAGTGATTAAATTTAATACTGTGCCAAACAGTGATTAGTTGATGAAGGGCATTCATAAATAGAATAGAAACAAGGGAAGTGTGGCTCCAGTACAGCACTGGGCCTCCAGTGCAGTTTGGTGTTCAGCTTTCTACTTTAATAACAGGGTCAAATGAAAAAAAAAAAGTTTGATTTGATTTATTTCCCTAAGGAAACTCAGTGGAATTGTAAACACAGGCTGACTGGTACATATTACTGAAACTTCAGCATTTAGTGTCACATCCAAGAAAAGGGCTTAGGTACCAACTGAGGCGCAGAAACGTATCCTTTTCTTCAGCATTTTTCCAGCTCACTACCTCAATCCCCCTGCTTAGAGTCCTGGTACATGTGAATCCTATTACTAGACACCAAATGCTCCCAACTCACTGTCCAGGCAAAGCAGCATCCTAATTAAGGCTTCTGAATCCCAGCCTGAGAGCTGGGTGTCCACGTCCTTTATGGATCTTTGCATTAAAATCCCCTGTTAAGCCCAACGCGACACATTGTCCTTAACACCGTAAGTACGTGACTAATGATCCAGAATTGGAGCATAAATCCTTTTTAACTTAGCTGTGGACTCTCCTAAGCCTGTCCAACCCAGGCTCAGCAAGCATGTGGTGTGCAGAGAAGTCAGCAGCAATACACGAGCCCCACGCATACAGACAGATCAAGTCAACTTCAGCGAATAGCCACCGGTTACAAGCAAGATCGTCCCTTGGCTTTATAAAATAAAAAAATACCCCTGAACTCTGAGAAATGACCTTTGAAGGAAATAAAATTTTCACTTTAGTTTCTGCTAAATCACCTGTTCCAGCCCATCCCAGTATCTTAAGCATCAGTACCTAAAGTCTCACTTAACATAAGCCTCACTTAAGTCTCACAAAATTAAACTGATATATGTGCAGTAGAAGACACGACAGTCCTCTTCTTCCTTTTCTATCATCACTAATTCCTCAGTCCAGGCAAAAGCCATCATCATTTTAATTTAAAAGAAGTCCTCTTACTTTAAAATCTGTTTTGGATCAGATCTGTTCTTAGCTGCATCAGTATAAATCTGCTATCTTCTCATGGACTTTCTCCAACTATATTCTGGTGTGAGCAAGATCAATTGCAGGGTTATGTTAAAGGTCAACACTGGTGCACACCATAGATTTTGGTGAAATCTCATCTATTTATGGGGAAAAGAATTTACACTTACAAATTATTATAATGGCCACATGATTTTCTTTTAATGGTAACTTGTAGATAATGTTTCAAGCACTTTCTTAAAATCTTAAACCTATCCGGAATAACTTTAACAGTAATTAATCACTACGCACGTCGTGTGTGCAAAGCTAGCTGCAGACTTCATAACAAGAAAATAAAACAAAGAAGTCGAGGGAAAACTATCTTGGAATCTCTAACACTTCAAATGAGTGGTTTTATAAAGCTCCTACCAGGATCCTCTGTCACAGGCAACTTCCCTGACTGCCAGAGGGCCTGGGAGATTTTCTCATCAGTGGGAGAAGCAAGTGATTTGTACACTGGAAAAATTTCAGCCTTATTCTTCGTGTGTGATTTGTGTTCCAGGTGGTGGTAAGAGGTAAATCCTAGAGGCTTTCTACACAATGATCCAATGCCAAGAAGTGGAGCAGTTTACTGGAACAGCAGCAGCTTCTAATGTCTTTGCAATGACAGTTTTCACTAGAAAGGTACAGTATTTTATATTCTGTGAAGCTGAGCTAGACCATTTTTGGCAAAGAGTCTGTCTGCCTACCAAGGGTGGGGTAGGTATTTACTATCTATATAATGACTTCCTACTGCAAGTGGGTCAGGTAATTCAAATAACTAGCCAAAACCGCCTTTGGTCGAGTCTGGTGAAAGTCTAGCCTGTAAGTAAATACATCCCTCTGCTAGAGAGAGCACATCCCCCGTCATGTGATGTCTCAGCCATTTCCTGGTACTGCCACTCCAACAAATACTTCACTTTATCTCCCTCCGATTGTAACATTGGCAGTTTCACCACTGAGGCTGCTGTTGCTGCACTTTCTGGTGTCAACTGAAAAAATACCCCAGAATCACAGAATCACACAATGTCAGGGATTGGAAGGGACTTCAAAAGCTCATCCAGTCCAACCCCCCTGCCGGAGCAGGAACACCTCGATGAGTTCACACAGGAAGGCATCCAGGTGGGTCTTGAATGTCTCCAGAGAAGGAGACTCCACACCCTCCCTGGGCAGCCTGTCCCAGTGCTCTGTCACCCTCACAGTAAAGAAGTTCCTTCTCAAATTTAAGTGGAACCTCCTGTGTTCCAGCTTGCACCCACTGCCCCTTGTCCTATCATTGGACACCACTGTGAAGAGCCTGGCCCCATCCTCCTGACACTCACCCTTCAAATATTTATAAACATTAATAAGGTCCCCCCTCAGCCTCCTCTGCTCCAAGCTAAAGAGCCCCAGCTCCCTCAGCCTTTCCTCATAAGGGAGATGCTCCACTCCCTTAATCACTTTGGTGGCTCTAATCATTTTGGTGGCTCTGACCTGCCAAAAAAAACCAGTCAAGCACTTGAATGATACCAGAGACTCCTTCTTTCTCTGCCTTTGCCGTAGCACACTGAGCAATCATCCAGTTTGTCGGTTCTGCTTGTCCAGCTCCAAACCAAATGTTTCAGAATCCAGCCCGCACAAATAATCAGGTTTTAAACAAAAACTGTGACAGATGATCAGCTGGCTGCATGTGATCAGTGTACTGCTTGGCTTTCCCTCAACCTGAGCCTGGATGCCTTACGTTCAAGCACGTGGATTGTGTTTGTTCTGGCATTCGGAGTGGGGTAAAAGTTATTGTGTGTGTGTGGTGGGGTGGTAAATCCCAAACTTGGCAAGACTGCAGAGGTGCTGCCTTGCATAGTGGTTAAGAAATAACTCATTTCTGGTTGAAACATTAAAAGAAAGGTATGAAGTAACTTGAATGGTAAGAAATAACTACCAGCTCCTACTCGGTTCCTGCAGGCATTATGGATGGAGCAGGTTGCCCTGTCCTGTGGCAAATCTCACTTCTGCACAAAGCCACCTCCCCACCAGCCTACACGGCAGGACCTGAGAGAGCTGCTGGGAAAGGATGCAGCAGCTATTGAAAAGATCCTGCAAGTATTCAGAATATAGCTGTTTGCCCAAAATATAGTGGTATGGCTTTGTTCACTAGAAACATTTTGGGCAACGTTGTTCATATAGTGCCACTTCATCAATTTGTCTAGCTCTGAAAGTGAGCAGAAATTTTGACAAGCTTTACAGCAAGTAACAAATCTTGCTAGGAAAGTCAAAGTTATTTCAGAAGACTACAGTTGAACCACAAAAAAGAGAGGTCCTGAGGAGCGAGGAGATTCGACAGATACAAGTCAGCATGACCAAGAGGCGTCACCATGTTTCAAAACTCAGTCCTTTACTGGAAACCAAGTCAGCAAAACAAAACGAAGTTCACAGACTCTAGTGGGCTCTGGGTTAGACTGATGTCTTCTGGGGAACAGCTTCATGAATCCTGGAAGTTTAGAGGAGGTCTTTTAAAACAAAATTTCTGAAAACAAACAAGTTATTTCAGAGATGAGCTATGTTTTCATGAAAAGTTTTTGCTGTCTGTCTTTCAAAACAAGGGCACTCCTGTAAAAAACAAATGAAAGCCAATATTATTCCTAAATGTATTGAAAATTAATACTGTAACCGTGTGTCACCTAAAAGCACTCTGTTTTGATCTTCACAAGGTTATCCCAGTTGCTTCGCCCCATAAAATTAACCATAAACACAATAGTGAATGAGTCAGAACACCAAGCTGACTCTAAGAGAAGGGATAAATGCCTCCAGAGAGCACAGCAACCAGGAGGCACGAAGGAGAGCTAAGGGTACGGCAGCAGCTGAATGAACAGAGACTGGGATAAAGACAGAACACTTTTCTGTAAAAATTGCCATTTATTTCAAGCTTCTCCATCTCCCACCAAGGCAAACGACTCTTGTGGAGTCTGGAACACTTGATCTGACAGACTAAAGTCTGAATTGGAAAGACGTGAGCTACAAGATGCAAGCTTTCAGCAGGAAGGTGGCCCAAAGGCTCTGGCACTTCTGCTCAGGGGCTTTGAAAAGAGTTTCCAAGAGGTTTACACAAAAGGTCCTTTCAACAGCGCTCCATAAAACACACCTGAAGAAAGACCGTTAGGAGGAGACTTGGTTTAGCTCTGTTCTCTTCTGTTTAGCTCAGGTGTTGTTTTTTCACACACAGAAACACATGTACAGACTTAGTACACCATACAATGCCTCACTAAAGTCATCAAGTGGTGGTTATTACTTCATCCAAGATCAACAAGGTCTTTTTCCACAAGCAATCCTTTGTGTTTGGGAAGCCTTTGCCCTGAATTTTACTGTCTCCCAATCAACTAACAGGTGCTCTGCAGTCAAACGCCAGCTATTTAAGGGCAACCTGCATAACAACTTCCCCGGCTGGCAGGCAACCTTAAATAGTAGTTAGGTACTGGAATGGGGTAGGTTTTATTCAGACAAACAGAAACACTCCCAACAGAGGGAGAAAAAAAAAAAAGAGAGGGAAAATGATATCTTTCTTGGTTTCCATGTAGTTTTCTCTTTCATACGTTGGCATAGTAACTCTCAGTGAAGAGAACGAGGCTCCCAAAACCAGACACTGTGGTAATCTGACATTATACAGTGGTTGTTCTTATAACTTTCCAGTTTTGTTTTGGTCAACAACATAATGTGCTGGTTGTATATGTGGTATTTTCTCCACTTTCACAGGGGACAGATAGCCATATACTGCTAATACTGAAAGCATTTATTTCAGGCAATTTGACCCCTTTTTTTTTTTTTCCTTGGAGAAGGCACTTTAGGGTAAGAAAAAAAGTGAAAAAGCTCTCTCAGCTAGATGCCAGATGTGTCATTTTGCAATGTAAAGCCACACCAGAATTTTATAAGCCACAGAACTGCTCATTTGTGCACCATTCCCATACAATTTTTTTAAAAGTTTCTAGGATTGGTGCATTGTATGGCATAAAATGGGATGTTTCTTACACAGAAGTCCTGCTAAGAGCAGAACCATAATGGGCAGAACCATATCCCTGGTATTTTTGGTCTAATGTTACCCAGGAAAGGCTTTTGGATTCTTATTAATTCATGTGAACCAGAAGAGACTGCTGCTGTGCTCCACTACTGATGATCTTAAAAAAGACATGAGCCAAACTCAGAGGATGTGGGAAAGGTGTCAGTGCCTTGAAGTTCATTCAGATGAGGAAACAGAGAATAAAATATCAAAGAAATAAAAAATGTCTCAAAGTTTGCTGTATGCCTCCAGTAACTTGTTGAATTGCAAGGAGCAGTGCAGTGCTTTCAGTCTATACAGGAGTGACCATCACAACCTCATCAGTGTCCCTCCACTCGCAGAGGCAGAGGGCACAGGGTGACATGAGATCTAGAAGGGACGTTGGTTCAAAGGTGCATGGGAAGGGATGTGTAAGTAGCACTGCTGGAAAGAAATCTTGTGGTCAACAAATGTGGATGAGCCCTCATGATCTGCTGGATGTATAAATACTCATTGGCTGAGAAGCTATACAATTACTCAAGAGTGAAATACATCCCTGTGTAAGTGCTAAGTTTCCAGGCAATGATGGAATTATATTATTCAGGAGATTGTGACATTACTGTAAGTGCCATCGTTTCTGCTACTGTAATGTTTCAGTCTGCACAAAACCAAACCTCTTACCTCTTCTCTGTCCTCTTCTTCCCCTGTGCCAATACACAAGTAAGTACTGGCACTGCTTTTCTTTTATATTTAATTGTAACTACTGATATTTATGGGGCATGTGAATACATGAGCAGGAGAGACAAAGAAGAAAGATGTTCATAGGCACCGCTGGCTGTGAAACAAGAAAGGCTGTGTCACAGGGAGCATGTCAAACACATAAATAGCACCTATGGTGTTATAACAATGAAAAAGTATTTTTACTGTGTAGTCTTAACACGTTCTACCAGGCCCAGTCACACACACACACACATAGGAACAGCCATACCAGTGAGAGCTCCAGAAACTATTCCATAACAAAATCCCCAAAGCAGCAGGTAGGCAATGGCATCGTGGATGCAGCTAGAAGACAGCCTGTGCAGTGGGACATTCCCTAGGATATATAGATCTCTGCATGCAAACTGTCTCTGCTTGCACCAAAAAGGCTTTGCTTGTGCAAACTGACTAATGGCCAGGATTAGATATGCACAGGAGATGGCAGCTCACATCATCTGAACCTGGACAGGCTGCTAGACAGACCGGAGGTCAGCAGGTGCAGGGACGTGCCCTTTGAAGGCTTACTCAGTATCAGTTGTGCAACAGGTTATCAGCGTGGGCTGCTTCCGTATACGGTCATGACCCGTAAGAGTGGAAAAACTTGTTTTGTAGTAGTGGAGGGATTTTCCTGAACTAGGTTAAATAATATTTATTTAACTAAAGTCTGCAGTTGCTGGAGCGGCTCTGGATTGACATTAGCATAGCTGAGATCTTTAATCTTCTTTCATCTGCCACAATGCAGAAAATCAGCATCTATTCATTTTTGTACTCGTTCAACTTTCATACCAGAAACTCAGAACTAGTTTTCTGGATCCCTCGATCCTTCAGAGAAATCTGACAATTTCTCAAACCACAGGAAACAAAAATAGCACTTGTTCCAGCACAGCTACACATTGTTGTTCTTGAAATCTAGGTTAGAAAATACTTACAGAGTCTCTGTAAGATTCATCATCTAAGGGAAGCAGAAATCCACTGCAGTACCCTACGAAGCACTTTTTTAGGATTACTTTCAGGAAAGCAGAATACAGACCTCACTGGCACAAACTGTCAGCTTCTACTGAAAGCAGCAATTTTGTATTTACCCTTCACCCTCATACTTCAGCAGGGCTAACAATGTTGTTTCCCCTGGAGGAGAAGACCCTCATCGAGTAACCTAAAGTCAATTAACAGCTCCAGATCTGGACTCAGATGGATGCTACTATGGAGTGCTCATCCCTGCTAAATATGCCTGATGAAGTGTTTTATTAGCCTATGCAGCAACTGCAGCTGCCTCCTTTTTCCCCACCCGAGCACACTTGCATTTAAGGATCTTCCTGGCTAGCAAAATCATGTTCTAATTCACATGTTCCAGCAGCTAGGGTTTGGTGCAGTCTACTAAAGCAACGAAAGAAGAGCAATAGATGTGTCTCCTTAATCCAATTTAAGGACCTACATTTACTTAATATGCATTTGCCTATTTTAAGCAGCCTCTAAAAATTATACACTTCTACTCTTGCCCCCTTTTTACACTTCAGCTGCAATACTTCACCAACCAAGGGGATAACTTTCACTGCAAAGATGCTTAACAGTATTTTCAATTATGGTCTGGTCACAATGAGTCTACAGCGTAAGAACTGAACACTTCTTCCTATTTTTTTTTTAAGTACAGACTATTAACACGGACCTCTAAGTGTCCAGACAGAATCCACACAGAGTGAAGAGGTTATGATTTGCAGATAATGTTTCTTTTCCACCTTAGGTGGATCAGTATGCACTTGGGAGTAAATCTGCTATCTTTTGGGAATGTTTCCAGTTAACTCCATTCTAACCACATCTGCTCTGCTGGGTTCTGCTTCAGGAACTGAAACTAGCTTGGCTCCAGCATTAAATAACCAGGCAGGAAATAGCAGAAGGTTTACCATATAAAGGCTGGCCAGGGGTGGAGCAATATATTGAACTAAAAATATAGCAAAGACTGTTTTTGGGAGATTCAGATTGGTTCCATTTTAATTAGGAGATATACAAGCTCTTAATGCTGGTGATTAAGTTATCTTCATTGAAAACACATTCACATAACCAAATGTCACCATGCTTCAAAAAGGGAAGTATTGAGACATCAATGCTTAATGCCCCAAAATGAGGATCTGGTCAAAAATGCATTCTGCAAACTTTGTTAGTTTGTCTCTGTGCCCTTCAGCAGCTGGGGTGCCTCCCTCTGCCCCATCCCACACACAAGCAATGGGGTTAGGGGAAACTTTTAGCTGCACATCAGAAACTTCAGTAATAATGGTAACCTGATAGGAAGTTTTAATCATGGGTGGGGATGGTGTTTATTTTGAAACTGAGGGAAAGATAGAAATAGCTTCAACCACTCCAATGAAAAGTGGCAAGCGAAATACAAGGCTGCAAATGCAAAATAAAATTTGAGGAAATTTTGCCAAGGGAGTAGTTGCAAATCGTTAGCAGGAGAGAAATAAGTACCAAAATATTTTTACAATCAAGACTTCAAATCCTTCAAACTGCTGTCCTCAAATCCTTCAAACTACTGTCCAATCTTTTAATTAACTTGTTATAAAGATGAAACAAAAGAGAGTTTGTGCTCTTAGCTACCACATTATACATAAGGCAGCACTGATACACATTAAGGTAGCATCAGTGCAATCAGTGAATCAAGGCAAAACAAGCAGAAATGAAATTCAGTTCCAGACTCAGGTAGCAAGCTCTGGGTTTGATTCTATGTTATTTTTTGAACAATAAATATTTTACTGTCCCCCCTTCACATTCTAGAAGAATGAATCCTACTCCAGATCTTAACTGGACTGCAAAAATAAAACCTAGACAGCTCATTTATTGATACTGTGAAATATCCAAACAAGTAATTTTATTGCTATTAAGCAAGATATAACAGCTGGAAAAATAAACCTCGAGCTGTCACTGAGGGTTCAGCTACAGAGAAAGAAAGTGAAATGGTTGAAAGAAACAGAAAAAGCACTTCCCAAGGAACGCTGAGAATGGGGTGAGCCCCAGTTGCTCTGATTGCTGGCAGATCAATGTGGCTGTTTGGTTTGATGGATGAAGAAATAGGAAGTCAGGTGGGAAAGTGCCCCCATGAAAGTAAATCTATATGGTATCTAATCCACTGGGGAGGGAAACTGTGGGAAAACAAATATTGTTGGCGAGGTACAAGGCTGCTACACTGTGCTTGCTGTACTTCAGAGGAAAACAGGAGCACAGATGTTAACACAGGGGTCTCCCCAGCCTGGAGGAAAAAAAAAAGTCAAAGAAAAGAGCACTGATCCAAGAAAGTTACTCCTACCATTATTAGTCTTTCCAGTTCTATTTAAAGAAAGCAAAAGAGCCAACAGAGAAGCTGTGTTTTGCAGCTCTGCATAAACACCCGCAGATAAGGGTGGTACCAGGTGTCAGCTAGCCCTGCAAAGTCACTGAAATGTCAAGGATTGTTTTTCCTCTACTCCCTTTCTCTTTCCTCTGACTGGGAACTGCCAATGTTTATTTAAAAGATATCCCTTGTATTTGGCAAGAATGCCAGCGGGGCAGACGTTAATGGATTATTATTTGGAGCTGGAAGCCTGCCAAGGTGATAAGGATAGCCTGCCTACCCAAAGGCCCCGAGCCATGCCATTAACAGTGGGAGTCAGAAACGAAATCGTCCTGCCAGATGCTTTGCTATACTGAGTACAGCAGACTTTAAAAGGGAGCTGCCTCCAACTTACATTTGATCTGACCTATAAAAATAATTAAATAAGTCAAGAGGCAGACACGGGCTAGAACGAGGGACTAATCCATCTGTAAGAGCCAGGTCTGATTTGTCTCTTTTGCAGCAGCGTGGAGAATTTGTTCAAAGCACCGTGAAGTCATTGCAAATGTTTCTGTTCACTTCTCTGCCCTTGAACTAGATCTCAACCTGGAAACCCTGAACTCAACTGCTAAAAGCAGCTCAAGTGAGAGAGCTCGTTGCACTGCTGCAGCCTCAACAGTAAAATGACAAGAACACCCCTCACTTCTAGCCCTGCTCCGAACAGGAGGAGCCTGTCTTTGTCTTTGTCTTACCCCACAGTAAAATGGTTAACGCCAGTGCCCCCCGAGAAGGCAAGCCTGAAGGAATGTGATATTGTGTGCCTGAGATATATTTAGATTAACACTGTTTACTATTAACCTTCTCTGTAAAGCCCCTTTTTTCCCAACAGATGAAGAAACGACCAGTATCGCTCCACCCCTGTTATCACACGTTCTTTGGAAGATGACCTTTTCCGAGGCCCCCCAGACAGAACACACTATAATTAAGGTGCTTATAATACAATTTAGTAAAAGCAGGAGCTGGGGCACAGTAGCATTTACTGCTGTGATTGAAAGCCTTCAGGGTTATGTGGAATTTACCAAGTAGTAATTTTATCTGTTTGGAGCTGGCAAAAAAAAGAAACTTTGTGCTCATTTGAGAAGCTGGTCTGCCACTAATGAAGTCGAAGTAAATAGAGCTGCTTTCCTACTTCTCATGAACACATGCAATTATTATTATAAGACAGGTGTTCCCTCCGAAAAGAAAACACACAGTAAGATTTAACTACTTTTTTTTCTCCTAATTTATTTTTTCTCACCTTAAATATACCTAAAACAAACCCACAGGCTCACGTACTGTTACTTCAGGGAAAATACAGTGTACCTTTGCTGGTGACCCCTCCTGGCTTTAACATGGACCACATTAAGTCAGGTTCAGACCATGATAACTTCCTCACACAGAGCACTCAGTCATTTCATACCAAGAGTGACAGTTAACACTTCCAAAGGAAATTCAGTGCCTAAATAACAATACACTTCTTTACTTCCTTCTGCTATTTCATTGTGCCTTTGCACAACTGCTCCGGAGGTTTTCAAGCAGGATTCTTTGAAACAGGGCTCGACCAGCAGCACAAAATTCAGCCATCTGGAGCTGTAGAGCCATCCTCAGTATCAAGGCAGTCATAAGGAAAGTGCCAAGTATACAAGTCAAGAGAAAACTAATCTAACAGCAAACCTGGGGTCTTCTGGAAGCTGGTCTGACTTTTCTGTCTCATTTCATACTATGCTAGTATTGCAGACTTGCCCTGTAGCTAAAGCAGCAGAGTATGGATGATTCTGAACAGTTCTGTCCTCTCCCTACTCAGTAGCTGAAAGAAGAAGAAAGGAAAAAACCTTCTCTTTTTCCGCTGATGTTCCTGCCCAGTTTCTTGATGGGAAGACATGGGAGGTTACAAAAACAAAGTCTTTTCGATTGATGTATCAAGAATTAAACAAGACTGAAGGCATTCTACTTTCTGAAGGTAATTTACATTTTTTGATTAATGGCCAAGCTGGAATATACAATTTAACCAACTCTAGACTTATTTTACTCCATAGTCCTCAAGAAGAATCTTCGCAACAGGAGGGTGTTAACTGCTGAAACTCTACTGGGTCATTAACAGTGAAAGTTATTGAATTCTTGGATGTAGCTTTATATTAGCATCAATTCCTGTGGTGATTATTTAATGTGGAGGTTGTTTGGTATCTAAGAGCCTTGGTCTCATAGCCATGAATTATTGAAGCTTAAGAAAGGTAAGTCACCCACGTGTGCAGTGTATGGGGTCGCCAGGCTGTGATGGCCCAGGCAAAACAGTTTGGAGAGAGTGCTGCTGCAAAGAAGGATAAACAACTCGGGCCTGTAAACACCATTTATTATTGTTTCTTTATCATTCACTAGGAAACAAAGATTGTGTTTCTCAGCAGCAGATTTACCATTACAAACAGCAATCTGACTCCGTGGTATCACAGCTTATTCCTAGCACTAGGAGTGGGTGCACCAAGGAGGGACAGATGGAGGCTGTGCCACAATCAACATTCAGTAGGGTGGCTGTCCTCACCCACTCATCTGCCTTCTCATTCCTCTCTGCCTGCACTGGGACTGCTCTGACCCCACCTCATAAGCTGTTTCTTCCATGCTGTCTCCTTAGTTGTTTTTCAAGAGCTTTCTTGCTGCCCACATGTGTCTCCACCTCCTCTTGGATGCTGTGTTTTCTACAGAAGCAACAGATTGCTGTGATGTTGTCCTTTTGATCTAATCAGAAAAACTCCTACAACAATGATGTGCATGTGTTTCTTTCCACATTATTTAGCAGTGGGGCTTGGAGGCACACATCTCTCCCAGGATCCTACTTTTTCTGTAGGTCCTACCTTTACTGCCACTGATCACTCAGATTAATAAGCTTTTCTCTCCCCAAAGCCCCAAATCTGCATCATTTCCTCCTGCTCTCACTGTGCAGCCATCCAAGCTCCCACACTTTACCTGCTCTCCCTGTGGACTGCTATTCTGTTCTCCAGGGAAAACCTTTTACACACAGCAACTGGAGGAATGATCTCGATCTCACTACACATAGCCTGATGTGCAATGCTTACTAACTTCTCAGTCATTGTATATTTATTTGTCCACAGCTTGAGCATAACACAGGGTTCTCTGAAGTCAGACACAAAAGCTTCGCTGGCTTTAGTTGGGCAAAACAGGCTCCAGGGTCAGTGCTAAAGCACCGTACAGCACTTGTCCATTTCCTCTGCTGTCCCACCTCTGCCAGGATGAGCTCGTGGTGGTTGATCTTTAAAGGGATATCAGGTTCCTTTCTCATTTTTGCTCATGATCATTTCATTTCTGAATTATGGACTCAAGGATGGATTTTAAAACTGGCAATGATCATTCTTTGTACTGATACTGTTCTAAAATCTCCATAACTTATAGAATCATAGAATGGTTTGGGCTGGAAGGGACCTTAAAGCTCATCCAGTTCCAACCCCCTTGCCATCAGCAGGGACACCTTCCACTAGACCAGGTTGCTCAAAGCCTATATTCTCACACAAATAAATTTAGCCTTTCAAATCATCTGGGGAAGATATGAAATAGTTGTTCTCACCTTACTACAGGCAGTGAGGCAGTTACAGATCTGCCACAAGACAAACCTGGGCATTGGTGGTAAGAGAATCCAGCTCCAAAACTTGCTCCCCAAATCATTTTCTAAATCACTTGGAGCATCAGCTATCAAATAATTGAGTCTTTGTGCCACGGTTAATCTCAGTGCAGAAAGCAGCACTGCTTAGCACAAAAGCTAACTCTCACTGGCCAAAGGAGGTATTAAAGTGCATTGGAGCTGTAGCTATCAAAGGGAACTTATCGTGATGGAAAATATCAATTCTTTGCCTCTAATTCCCTTCAACAGCATAAAACCTCTCAGAATTATCAGTTTCTTTTTACAAAATTCTCCTTTACACATCTCACCCTCTTTCTCAGCACTTTATTGGATCACTTACATTTCTCTGTAAATTCCACCTGCCTTCCAAAATCTCCTGCCTCCCCTCACAACAGTACTGGTGAGCTCTTTCTACCACTGGTACTGACTCAGCCTGGGACCATGTACAATTTGCTACAGCTCCCAGGGCTGCAGTTTGAACCCCATAAAACAGCTACTTCGCTTCTGGAGGCTTGAAAGACTATGTGTGCCAAGTGCTCAGCCCCACCCTTGCAGACACCTGATGAGAGTGTCACAAACTAAAATGGGTCCAGTCAGCAAGGGTGCTGTGCTCTCTTGAGAGACCACCAGAAAAGCAGGTCTGATATGGTGTAGATGTGCTTCACACACGAAGGCTGGCTGCTTGTACACCTCTCCCCCAGAGCTCCACTATCTGTGTAAGTGACACGTCAAGGCATACACTGGGGAACCTCAAGGAAGTTAAGACCTATAAGCTCCTGTGCAAAGCCACTCTGAAACATCTGGCAAGCCCCAGGCACAGCAAAGGCAAAAGGGTGTATGTTGCATACAGCAAAGGCAAAAGGGTGTATGTTGCATACATAACTAGTTTGAACTTATCTTTTCAGCCTGGAGAAGGCTCCGGGGAGATCTCATAGCAGCCACCCAGTACCTGAAGGGGCGGCAAGAAAGCTGGGGAGGGACTTTTATAAGGGCAGTTAATGACAGGTGATGGCCTGAAACTGGAAAAGGGGAGGTTTAGATTAGATATTAGGAAGAAATTCTTTCCTGTGAGGGTGGTGAGACACTGGCCCAGGTTGCCCAGAGAAGCTGTGGCTGCTCCTCCCTGGAAGTGTTCTCGGCCAGGTTGGATGAGGCTTTGAGCGACCTGGTCTAGTGGAAGGTGTCCCTGCTGATGGCAGGGGGGTTGGGACTGGATGAGCTTTAAGGTCCCTTCCAACCCAAACCAGTCTGGGATTCTATGATGATTCCCTTCAGCACATGCTGCAGAGTCCTCTGTACACTCAGGGACCAACCATCAGCAGGCCTCCTGTGTGCTGGGGGTGGGGGAAGAGGTCTTCCAAACTGGGGATCCTAGCTTTAAGAGAGCATCACACATGGGATTCTTAGCCAGGAATAAGGTATCTTTCCATCACTGCCAAGTGGACTGAATCTCTCTGAGAGGATATCGATGCACTACACAAGTCTCAGGCACGTGCACACCTGTACTCTCTTCAAACTTCATAATGCCCATGGCTTTTTCTGATGTTAAAGTGTCTTTTTGGTCACAGCAAGGCAGGACTGTGAGCATCCATTCTGAACATACTCTCTGAGAGGCCAACCATGTGCTCAAACTGCTCTCATGCACTTCATTAAAGTGGAAAGAACAGAGAGCAATGCTCCTGGAGCTCAGTTAGGTCAAACACGAGGTTTCTTTTGCCTGTTTGCCTCATTTTGCCGTCATCTTGAAGGCAAAAATAGGGAGTGGGAAAGCACCAGGAGAGAAAAGCATCATAAATCATTCACTGTACTAGCAGGAGGCTGGATCGGCAAGCCTTGCTCATTTAGCTACCTTAAACTTCATCCAACCTGCTTATCCCCCAGCTGCAGGAGTAACAGACCACTTGAAAGGCAATATTTTTGCTATTAGTGAAGAAAGGAAAAAATGCGATTTTTGCTGTAGCATGGGAATAATTTTTCCAGAGCTACATAGAATGAGCTTGAGTGAAGACTGCTATTTTTGGCAATAGGCCTCCTGCTTAGCTCACATCAATAATTTTAATGCTTTATTTGTGGTTTGGGTTGTAAGCAACGGCGAAAGCCTGTGGAGAAAAAAAAAAAAAAGGTGGCAAAATCTGCTAAATAATTTTGAGTTCATGACTTTCATAAAAATACACAAATGTTTTTAGAATTCTTAAAGTCCATACATGCTCATAAAGCTGAGCTATGAAAGCATTTGATTTTACATATGCAAACATCACTGAATTACTCTTTATGAGGTTTTAATTGGACCTTTAAGGTTTCAGTGGTTACAATGACAGACTGTCAAACACATGCTTAGATTCCTGTGTCTTGCAATGTCATTAATACAGAGAATCTCATGTTTTGTCCCAGTAGTGTTTTTCTCAGTATTTTTCACTTTTTATATCACAGCAGCACCCAGAAGCCCCAGTCAGGGGTCAAGGATCTGGTGTTTCAGGTGCTGCATAAACACAGAACTAAACCAGACTTTCAAAGTCTCAAAGCACTTTATATTTAATGGGAAGATATTTCACTCCAATAATTACAGCTTGTGTTGTATCATCTTCCTTGCACTCCTCCAGCAGTTTTGACCCCTGTGTAGGTGGCCTGCTTTTCTGAGCTGCAGAGATCCCAGTGCTCCCCATCAACATCACTTCTCCTCCCACGTGCCACTGCTTACTTTTGCTTTTCCTAAATCTGCTTTTGGAAAAAAAAAAAAAAAAGCAGTACCACTGGACTATATTTGGATATATTAAGATATTATATTAAGATACACCATAGGTGAGGAGACTTGTCCAGCTAAAAAATATGTTGTCTCCCAAATCTCACTGCAGATTAGTGACAGGGTTTAAACCACTATTATTTCAAAGAAAAAGCTTGATTCTTAGCTGCAGTAAATCAGCAGAGCTCCATGAATTTGTGCTTATCAACCCTGAACAGTGTTGTCTCGTGTCTCAGTAATATGCACTGAGCAAAACCATTTCATCATGGAAAAACAGATAAAAACTGCAGGCACATCTGAACACCTGGCCTGGACAGAAAAGGGCTCTCTTGCTCCTAAGAAGTCTTCTCTTCCTCTACTTACATAGCTTATCAAAGGCATCTTTAATTTATCAAAAATACACACAAAACAGTATATACTTGCCCATGCCTACAAAAACAACATTAAATTGGCTCATGACAGTTGCAACCCACCCAAATATTCACAATCTCTTAAGTACAAGAGGAATCATACTCTAGTTAGTCATACTACTCAAGTTACTGTAATTAGGCATGTACTTAATTACTCAGCTGGATCAGGCAAGGAGAAGTATTAGCTGGAAGAAATTTTGTCTCCAACAAAGTCAAGTAAAGAAGATACCATTAGCATCTGTGAAAGAATGAAGATATTCTTGTATTTTTAACAGGAAAACAACTACACAGAAGCACTAATTCAGGCTCAGCAGATCCAGTTTAGGACTGTTGCTAAGTGAGTAACTTAGGCTAGAGGAGGGATAATAATTTTTACTACTCCATAGCAACTCTGTTTTTTTCCTTAAAATTACATGTTTTAAGTTCTGCAAATTCTGCAGACAATATCAAATTCAAAATGATCACATTAACAGAAGGAAGAGGAAAAGTGCAAGAAGGGAAACTCTAGTGCCTTCCTCCAGTCAACAAACACACATTAATTATGTCAGGCTGAGACTTATACACACAGGGTTAAGTGACCAGTAAATTTTATTTTATTTTTTTTAATGGGAAGCTAACAGGGTAGCGAGGCCATCTGCATCATGTTTACAACACCATGTACTGGTTGCAATTAGAAGTTGTGGATTTGATCGTTAGTTCACTGGTTTAAACACAAATGCATTGGCTAAAATATAGTCATGCTGGGTTTAATAACAGCAATTGCAGCTCATGTGAGTATTATGAAGACTTTGGGAAAAACTGCTTGGCAGACAAACCCATCTTCTAAATCCTGTGGAGCACACAACTGACATGTTGACTCTCTGCCCCTTAATCATAGTGTACCCAGAAAGTACATCTGTATCAGCTTCCCAACTGGGCAGTACAGCGTATTTTGGGCTATAGTCCCAATAATCCCCTTCTACTTGTACCCCTCCCTTGTTGAAGAACCTCAAAAGCATCAAGCCAGACAGTGAGAATAAGAACGTTGTATAAATCAGCAGCCTGTGGACTTGACATGAACCTCGAGGGCAAGAGACCAGTTCCAGTGAGTGATCCAGAAAACATAATGTTCTCTCTCCAAAATGAAAACCCAATCCTAAAATGTAGTGATTAAGACTATTCCTGGAAGATGGAGATAGAGGTTCAAGTCCCTGTGGAGAAAAGGGACTAGAACTCAGCTTTCTTACAGCCTGGGTAAGAATTCCCTTTGTTAGACTTGTTATTTTTTATTCTATAAATCTATTATTAGTAGTTGATAAAACAGTGATGCATTCACAACAAAGAAAATATAATCAATTATCAGACAAATTAAAGATGAAACTAACTGCAGCAGTAACAACTGCATTTTCTAGAAAAATTACAGGTCTGAAAAATAAGCTATAATTGTAAAATATTAATGCACAGCCACCTTGATCAATTGAGTGTGCCTCAAATTTTCAATAACTGTGCAATTGTAGCAGGATCTTTGCTTAGAAGATAGGAGTTTTCATAAGGTCTCTCCCCAGGATGACACATCATTTTTTACCATATTGCAACACGTTTGAACTGTGCAGACTATCCACAGCCCAAGAACATCCCTCCCTGTGCACACATCTCTTTAAAACCAAAATTGGTATTTTAGGATCATAGAATCCCAGACAGGTTTGGGTTGGAAGGGACCTTAAAGCTCATCCAGTCCCAACCCCCCTGCCATCAGCAGATACCTTCCACTAGACCAGGTTGCTCAAAGGCTCATCCAACCTGGCCGAGAACACTTCCAGGGAGGAGCAGCCACAGCTTCTCTGGCCACCCTGGGCCAGTGTCTCACCACCCTCACACCAAATAATTTCTTCCTCACATCTCATCTCCATCTCCCCTCTTCCAGTTTAAAGCCATCACTCCTTGTTCTGTCAGTCCCTGCCCTTGGCCAAAGTCCCTCCCCACCCTTCCTGGAGCCCCTTCAGGTACTGGAAGGCTGCTGTAAGATCTCCCTGGAGCCTTCTCTTCTCCAGGCTGAACAGCCCCAGCTCTCTCAGCCTGTCCTCATAGGAGAGGTAAAGTATTGCAGCTTTGCTGCATAATCTTCTAGCTCAAGCCACTGCCTGAGGCACAGTTACTGTGAATCATTATGTAGAAAAATCTTACCCAGCATAAGGCAGCAAAAGTACATTAGAAAGAACATCAGTGTCTGGACACCCAGAGCCTGCCACACTGGAGAGTCGCTCCGGTAAACCTCGATGAGAAGGAGTGAATTGACAACAGCATAAAGCTGGAATAACCGTGGTTGAAAGGAACAAAATGGGAAATCAGCCTCCAACTGATTAGGGGCCGTAAGGGAACATGTGGCCTCAATCATGACAACGCTGGCTTTTGAGAACAAAAGCTACTTCTCCCTTTCATAGGGACACTTCTTGAATTACATGCTCCTTTGAGACAGGAGACATGCTAGGCCATGATCCACAGATAACCACTCATCTAGGCAAAAGTCTTCCTCCTGCTCTACGCTACTTTAATTATCTTAAGCAGGATTTTACAAATAAAAAGCACTACTTCCTAGCCCCTCATTTCAGTCTATTCCACCCATCACAATATATTCCAGGGGCCACAAACCACATGCCAAATATGCCCTCTGACTTCAGTTCAAACAACATATGGCCCAGGGTTTCCGAGTTATTATTTGATAATACTGAAAGGTATTGCAGTGTGTTGTCCATCAAAGGCATGTGAACAGTTTATTCACCCTACAGCGAGGGAAGGTTTTCCCATGCTGGGCTATTTGAGCCTGCCTGTAATTTGAAAAGGATGATTTTTAGAGCTGGTTACAATTTAAACTTCCCAACTTTGAGCAGTTTTTGGACTATAATGTCAACGTTCATTAGGGAGGGAAAGATGAGAAAAATTCCCTTTAAATTTTGAAGTTTTAGACAACTGTATTTGTTTTACCACACATTCAGAGGGCTTCAGCATCCTTGTACAAGAGGTATTACACAGAGTAAATGCAGCATAATGAACTCTAGCTCAGAGAGGGAGCACAAGTCTATAGAGTTAAAATCACTGTGATGTCTTCTCACACATCAGAAAATTAGATCTTAGCCTAATGTGTAAAAACATTATGTAAATGTCCTTTCCCCCTCCCATTCTTAATAACTTTCAAACCAACTAGCAGACTGCAAAGACACTTAACAGAGCAGAAGAGATTTCTAAGATATTAAACTTCTATGAACTGTGTGAAAATAGGTATGTGAGTAGACAAGAACAAGGTGATTAGTGCTTCCAGCAAGGGAAAGGTTACAAAATGGGCTTGCACTTAATGAGACCGCCAACTATTTTCCACACTGGAAATGAGAAGTATGATGCTTTTCCCAGTGGTGAGATATTTAATTACAGTTTTGGCCTTATATTCACTTAAAAAAAAAACAACAGAGAAAACCAGAGTCAATATATTTTACTACTCCTTGTTTGGACTAAACTCCTTGTTTGGAAAACAAGGTAGAAAGAAAACTTTCTGGTTAAGATGTGATGGTTGACCTGCAGGTGAAAGCAAGTGTGCAGACAAAGAGAAAACATTAGCAGCATTTTAATTAAACAAAAAAAAAAGGAGCACCTGCTAAGCTTGATCAGATTTCTTCCTCTCACCCCAACCTGCAAATATAAACAGATGGGGTGCCTCAGGTGAAAGTTATCTGGCAGCAGGGAAAGCTTTCTTCCCACTGGTAATGAGTAGATGGTTCATATTATCTTAGTAAAGTAAATACTAATTTTTAGTCAAAATGTCAGTTGTATTTCATTGGCTTTTTCCCTTCTGAACAGATCATGCTGGGTTCAAGGTGAAATCATTCCACATGTTGCTAGGATTGATCTGTAGAAAATTATGGATTTAAAAAACCCCACCCAAACCAATAGCAAATGACCAAATGTCACCACTGTCACACATTTCACTTGGGTCATTGCTGCAGCCTCCAAATTATCATTTGTACTGGGCAAAGACCTCCTGATGCAATTAATTCCTTTAAAGAACTGTAAAGACAAGTAATGTTCATGAGGTTGAGTGCAGAGTTTCACCTTGTTGCCTGTGCAGGAGTCCAGGAAGGCTGCACAAAGCAGTCATTCAGAGAACAGGAGGGCTCTCATTGACAGAAACACTTTCCAAAACATTCTTAACTGGAATTTTGGTGGAAGGTGTTACACAGCTCCAAATATTTGTTTCTTTGTTTCCATGGGAACAACAGCACAGTGGTTTAATAATAAAACAACATCGATCCTCTGAGTTTGAGAAAGTTCCTTGATTTTTGTTTTGAGTTACAGATTTATTTTTCCATGGGTTTTCCCTCTCGCCAACAACCAACCAGTTGCACAGTTTAATGCTCTTGCAGTACTTTGAGGGGGAATTCAAAACATGAAAGACAAGTCTTGCTAAACTTGTATTATCCTGCTGCATATCATAAGCACTGCATTTAACACATTCTGAGATGTCTGTATTTTGTAGACTTAGGTTATTTCACATCAGATCTCTAACATATGCAATTGTTCAATCACCTTCTCTCTGTATTATGGAGACTTGATATAACGTCATTGGAGGGAATGGAGTCCAGAAGTTAGGGTGTAAAATGTTGTCAGCACTTGAATTTGTAATCCTAGTTGGGAAAAGGAAGTAAAAAGCTGGTTATTCACACAGCTTTATTTTAAAATTTTGTTCTACCTAATTTAGACCTCTTCTGCAGTCCATAGGAAGAGGAAAACTCTTCCAAAGGGTGATTCAGAGCAGAAGTTTACTTGAAAAGCTTCTGCAAAAAGCAGCTCAGAGTCATCTGTTCATTAACTACACAGAGAGCCCAGAGACAGTGCCCTCTCACGTTATACACCTAAATCAATGTTTAACGTTGGGCTGCATTCACATTCCCAGGGACTGTGTGGAATTTTGCTCAAGTTACTGTACCTGAAAGTGGTAGGTTTGTTGTGTAAAAAACTGGAATTGTGACACTTATTTCATCACTGGTTTTGAGACTGAAGGAATTTCATCCGAATGTGACAGCAATGTATGCTCATACCTTATTCCCAAACCTGATGTTCATATCTGAATCTGTTTAATTCTTATTAAAATATATGATGCTCTTGGGCCATCAACTGGAAGTGGAGATTCCCAAAACACGTAAAGGCTGTTCTTGACTCTCAGTGGGATATGAATGTTTAGGTACATTTGATGCCTCTCCTTCCCTTAAGCATTAGTATAACTAACATTAAAAAAAAACAAATATGGAAATTGTGGCCTAAGTAGCTGCTCTGCTAGAATTGCATCTTGTATGATAGACTATGGAAGAGTATAAGGAGAATCTCAGCACTAGTAAATACTAACCATGCCACTGGAAAATAAATAGAGACTGACAAATTATTGTTGATGTAATCCCTGTGAGAGTGTCTAGACTAAGGGAGTCAAACCTACTGTCCGTAGGCTGAAGCTGGCTCCCTGGAGTCTTTCCACCAGCCTACAGTTTCTTGTGCAATAGCCACTGCAATTCAGCCGACAGGCACCTGCTTGCTCGTCGTCCGAGAAGGCCAAAGCGTGTAGACAGAAAGACGGGGAATGAATTCTGCTCCCCCCTGCCAGCTGTCTTGTCTTTCACTTCGGTTCCTCCAGCCCGGGAGCAATGCAGGAATCCCCCAAACATCTACTATCTCTCCATCTACACCAGGCACAGTATCTCCAGATCTAGAGAGCATCTGATTCTCTCAGCCTCAATTTGTGTTCACAGGTTTGAAAGCAGTTACTTTTCCACAAGCAGTGTCTCCCTTTTGTCTCCTGCCAAGGGAAAAGAGAGTCAAGATGCAAAGGAAAGATATTTTTATTTTTTCAAATGGAGATGAAGAGAAGGGTACTGGCAGAAACCCAAGCAAGAGCCAGAAATGATTAGCACAGAGAGAAAGACCCAGAACAATCAGAAGCTGGAGGAAAAGTTGGGACAGAGATTCCTTAAGGAAGCAACCTCCGAGGAGTGAGAAGTAAAGAGACACAGAAATGTTTCATCAAGGCATCTTCTTCTTTAGGCAAAAAAAAAGTCTTTTTTTTTTACTTCAAATGAAATCTGTAACATTAAAAAATAAATAAATCTCTCAGCAGTGTGACAGGAGTGCAAAATGTGTCTCTTCACTCATCACCCACAGGCTTGAACTGAAATAGTAATTTGGCCCTTGCCAAGGTGTACAACCACTTAAATAGCAGTGCTGTAAATCAAGAGGTCCCCGCAGTCTCCACACAAGCAAGAGTTTGAAGGTCACTTAGCATGATGCAAGAGTCAGGCAAGAAATATCTCTAACCAGACCTGATACTTGTACCTTATCATCAACACTGGGGCAGAAAAATCTTCTATGATCCACCTGCGCTTCTTCACATCTGTCAGGATGGGGCGAGATAAGGCAAGCAGAAGATAACAGATTGCTTCAGTGCACAGTCAGGTAGACAATACATTACAGCCACCCTGCTAAAACATAACAAAAACAGCTTCCCCAAGCGGGGTGGAAATGATAACTTCCCTGAGATTTGGCAGATGAAATAGTTGTGGGCAGTTTTGACATTTCCCTAACATTTAAATCTCTCTTCAGGCAGGTGACTTCATTCTTTATGCCAAATAAACAATCCAATGCTTGCTCACAGTAAGGAGGCTCTTGTCGTTATCTTCATGCCATCAATCACATCACCAACATCAAAGAGTAAAAACACCCCTTTCCCAGTCATGAAAACACCCTGGTACCTGTGGTAATTCAAGGCCTGATCCACCACCCATTTTGTGAGAGGTGGCACAACATGACCATCGCCTGCTGCGTGAGCTGCTAGAGGCAGCGATTCCCAACACAGTCTGCTTTGCTCCCAGCGACTGCACGTGGCCTCGCTGGGCAGCTGTGGACACCACCACCGTGGGATGAACGGTCTCGCTGTTTTCCAGGCAAGTGGCTATTGCTGCCAGTTTGATTGTATTACAGATGTTTTGAGAGACTTCAGCAACTTCCCAAAATGAGCAGAGCAATCAAAACAAACACAAGAAATCATTAGTTGTGATCAGCTCAGGAGGGAAGAGGCTCCACAGCTACTTTGAGTCTTGGGAGAAAAGCACTTGACTACTCCGAGGGAAAATCCACATAAATCCTGTTTCCGTGGGGAACTTATGTCTTGTTCTCAGCCTGCCTTTCAGATCAGTCTCTATTTCAGCTCTTTCACTGGACTTTTGGCTGAAGCCCACCACCTATGTGTTGTTTTCCCAACAGAGAAAAGCAGCTGCTTTCCCAAGGCCTGAGAAGACCCGTCTGACACACTGTACTTGGGGCAGCCTGCAGGACAGGCGGGGAACCCTCCTGACTCTGGGTGACATTACAACCCATCTACACAAACAGACCTAATCTTCTGGTTTTCTTCCAGCCAAACAGTGCTTTTAATTTTTTTTTCAGTTGCTTCCACGATCTCTATGTTACCAATGACTAAGACCAAAGAGAAAAATATAAAGTACAGAGAAGGAAAACAAAACAACAACAAAAAAGAACAAAAAAGAAAACACTGTCAAAAAAACATTCCCTATGCCAGAAGTGTTAGTTAACAAGTCAAAAAGGCAGTCTAAAGCCCTGCTTAACTAGGAAAAAAACCCAAAACAACCCCAAACCTAACAACAATACACAAGTTAACTCCTCTCCAACCTTTACTGGGCGCTGTAACCTTTCTGCAGAGGCAAGTGCCCTCTCGGTTAATGCACCCCCATTAAACGCACATTGTGCACCTCCCCTGGCCCCAAGAAGGACTAACCATGCTCTGAGGCACAGACAGAAGACTCATGAGACTGCCAAAAGGTGCTTTTTCTTTTTTTAAGTAGATGTCACTCAACAAGAAAATTCAGACCTTTTGAATAATTTGGAGATTTTGTCTCCTGTTTACCTACATATCTCAAACAGCTCCAAAAACATCTCAAATTCTCCCCAATTCCAAGTAGACGCTGTGAGGCTCCAACTTTTTGCTTTGAGATCCCCAGATGAAAGGCAATAGTCAGGTGCCAAATACCACAAGTTCCTAGTAGTCTCCAATATCCTGAAAATATGTAATTTTTAGTATGTGGTTGGCAGAGGAAGGAAGTGTTAAATCTTGGACCAGTATCAAATCTGACTGAAAATTAGCAGCTAGGAACATCCTCTTTGATTATTTATTCCACTTTTCCATATCCGAATAGCCCCAGAGGGGCAGTAACAACGACAGTCACTAGGAAAACACCTGATGATAGCAGGTTTGAACACAGCATTTGCCTGGCTCTCCCCATGAAAACATCCTCGAGTTTGTTTCCTTGGTTTTGATGAGCAGACTCCTAGGGCAAGCGGGACAGTCTGTCAGGAAAGGGCCCCTTGTGCTTTGCTTCATCTCCTGCACCGCAACACTTGTCAAAGAGCAGAAGGAGACAAGAAGAAAACCCCAGACAAGCCATTTCCAGGTGCCTTTATTATTTGCTCAGAGGTCCTTATGGTGAGAGAACAGTCTGCAGAGCACCCACTCAAGTTGCTTGTATTTACAAACACAAGAAGCATGTTACAATGATTGAGACCATCTCTGAGGAGAAGGACTTGGGAGTGGTGGTGGATGAGAAGCTCAACAGGAGCCGGCAACGTGTGCTCACAGTCCAGCGGCCAATAACCGTGTCCTGGGCTGCACCCAGAGCAGCGTGGGCAGCAGGGCCAGGGAGGGGATTCTCCCCCTCTACTCTGCTCTTGTAAGACCCCACCTGGAGTACTGAGTCCAGTTCTGGAGCCAACAACACAAGAAAGACATGGACCAGTTAGAGCAAGTCCAGAGGAGGCCACGAGGATGATGCAAGGGCTGGAGCAGCTCTGCTGTGAGGACAGGCTGAGAGAGTTGGGGCTGTTCAGCCTGGAGAAGAGAAGGCTCCAGGGAGACCTTCTAGTGGCCTCCCAGTACCTGAAGGGGCTCCAGGAAGGCTGGGGAGGGACCTTTTTTAAGGGCAGGTAGTGATAAAACAAGGGGAAATGGCTTTAAACTGGAAGAGGGGAGATTGAGATATTAGGAAGAAATTCTTCACTGTGAGGGTGGTGAGACACTGTCCCAGGTTGCCCAGAGAAGCTGTGGCTGCTCCTCCCTGGAAGTGTTCTCAGCCAGGTTGGATGAGGCTTAGAGCAACCTGGTCTAGTGGAAGGTGTCCCTGCTGATGGCAGGGGGGTGGAACTGGATGAGCTTTAAGGTCCCTTCCAACCCAAACCATTCTGTGATTCTGTGATTCTACACAATTTGTCAGTGCTCGTAGAGGCTTCAAGGCCTTTCCTCTCAATATCTGCTAGCTTCTTCCTAAATCAAGAAATGTCATCTGCTGCAGTTTTTACAGCATTTTGATCTCAGTTACTTTTGGTATGGTGCTGGCCTTGCTGAAATCACTGGAGTATCTATGGGCACCACTCAGCTTAAAATCAGAATTCACACCACCTGCTCATGGGGTAGACATGGCCTGAGAGAAGGATGGTCAAGCAGGACACAGCTCTAGCATTGTATTTCTCATTTATTCAATACTAAAGCAAAATTCAGATGTCAACACCACTCTTGCAGCACTTTGGGTTTGCCCACATTGTCACACTGAGTCAATGGCTGTGAGTTCTTCAGCACCATCCTCAACAACCAGCACATCTCCTGCACCGCAGAACAGTCTCACTCATCTGCTTCCTGCTCACTGTGTCCAAATCTCTCACGCCTGCAGTGCCACACCGGGGTCTCTCTCTGTCATGCTCCCTGCCCATCAAAGCCAGCAGGCAAGCTTGATCTGTGAGACATTAACCAGCTGCATCTGCACAGGGAGTTGCAGAGCAGGAGGGGAGCCATGGTGCTGCACTGCAGCTAGCATAGGCATGTTTGCTCCCGAGGTGCAGAATACATGATGACATCCTTTGAAAAACAGTTGTTTTCTTAGTGGCAGTCAGTGCAGCGCTATTGGGAACCATTTCCCTTGGCAAGCTATGAGGCTTGGCTGCCATCTCCTCTCACCTACTGAACCAGTCAGGCTTATCATCACCATCAACTTGCTCCTAGCAGCAGAGGTTTGGGCTTTGATTCCAATTTTGGCTGCCTTGCTGTAGCAGAGATGAAGGCTAAGCTCCAATATGCATGGAAAAGCCTTTACTGAACTACAAAGCATCATTCAGACATTGCTCCTCATTCCCCCAACTCCTGGTGTGGGCCTCAAAGGGCAGACACGCCAGGGCAGAGCATTTCCTCCAGTCAAGGACAGAGACAACTGTCACACATGCCCTGCACCAGAGGCAGAACACGAATAGCTGCAGAACGCCAAGGGAAGCCTGCAGCGTCGCTAACTAATAAGGTCAATACAAACGACATCGACTCCTTTAGGTCAGAACGAGTGACAACCAGGACACGCCACAGAAGGCTGCACAGAGAATTCACAGATGGACAGGCAATCTCAATTAAACTGTCCTCCCCTCCCATTCTCCTCTGAATTACTGCTCTAAAACCCCTTAATTATCTAAACTCAATTAGTCTTAGAATATTTGAAGCTTCCTGTTCAGACTAATTTCTCTCTCTTTCCTCATTTGGAGTGCTTGACTTGCATTAAAGAACACTTAGTGCCTGTGGTAAGGAGAGCTTGACAAAGGCAGGTCAGGACTTCAGGGTATTCACAATCTCCCCTCTATCCTTCCAGTGCCTGAGAAGATCATGCACTCAGTCTGTGCACATATCTATCCAGATGAAATTTCAGCATCTCTGACATGCTTTTTTTTTAATACCATAAGCCAAACATTTTCATTGCTAGTAGCAACTATCATCCATGGCAGCTATTTTCACTCCTGAAGATTTCCGTATGTACTTTCCAAAATTATTTGCAAAGCAGTAATTTTCTATTATTGCCACTATTATTCCTGGGAACAAACAGCATTGTGTTAATTCCAACAAAAGAGAACATTGGTGGCGAAGCAGATAGTAAGACAAGACAATAGAAGGAAACAGTTAAAAGATTCCCTTTCATTTCAGAGATGGGACTTCTTTGTGCAGACTCAACCTGCACATTTTCATTTAAAGGGCAGCAATAAAATCACTGAATTTGGAGCCTCCTACTGTTTTAGCCTCTGCAACGATGGAGACCCAATGTCAAGACTTCTCTCACTGTCTATTAAGAGTCTTGTAAGAAACCTCCATCATAAGGTTTTGTGCCCATCCTGAAGTCTGAGTACCTCATTCTCCCTACAAAACATGTATGAATATAGGGCCATATCAGGTGGGAGAGCCCACAAGATAAGGGCCCCAACTAACAGTTGATGGTAGACTCACACCTCCAAGCTTGCCTAGAAATTATTTGACCATTTGTGTAGGGAGCCAGACAAAAGGCAGTTTCTATTCCCCCAGACAAGGCTTTGAAAAAAAAATATTTTTTAACTGCAAGCACATGTGTGCATGGACCTGTCAGCTCCATCACCCTGACTCAGTCCGGTTTTTAGATGCACCCATGCAAAATACATACTCTGAATTGAAAATTAGCTACTTTGGTTTAGCTTCCATCTATTCCAAAAAAGCTTAAGCTAACCTTAAAATGGTCAGCTTGCTTAACAGGTTGTACTAAATTCATAAGAATCCCAGACTGGGTTGGGTTGGAAGGGACCTTAAAGCTCATCCAGTTCCAACCCCCCTGCCATCAGCAGGGACACCTTCCACTAGACCAGGTTGCTCAAAGCCTCATCCAACCTGGCCTTGAACACTTCCAGGGAGGAGCAGCAGCCACAGCTTCTCTGGGCAACCTGGGACAGTGTCTCACCACCCTCACAGTGAATAATTTCTTCCTAATATCTAAATCTCCCCTCTTCCAGTTTAAAGGCATTTCCCCTTGTTCTATCACTACCTGCCTTTGTAAAAAGTCCCTCCCCAGCCTTCCTGGAGACCCTTCAGGTACTGGGAGGCCACTAGAAGGTCTCCCCGAAGCCTTCTCTTCTCCAGGCTGAACAGCCCCAACTCTCTCAGCCAAAGCAGTTCACTGATGGCTCATGCAGGCAAACTCTCATGGCTAGGAAACTGAAGCACAGACAGATTAAAGGCATTGCTCAAGATTAACTAAGAAATCTCTGGGCAAGCCAGAACTGAACCTAGTCTGAGTCCCGATTCAGCACATTAACCGCAAAGCTGTCTCCATTAGTGCACTTACTGCCTGTGCTACGGCTGCTGTGTGGGATCGAATGCAAACTGCTTCACGGCGAGCTCATGTCGGGGACCAGACACCTCCCCTAACTAAGGTGCAGCAGCAGGATCACACTTTCCCTGTTCAAGTGGAAACCTCTCTCTACAGCCCTCTGCAAACATGGAATTGTTCTGGCTGGAAAACAAGAATTTCATTTTGTAACCATTTTTGAGGTTTTAGCATTTAGTTTTGTTCTTGCATTGTGGTAATACAGAAGTGGAAAAGTAGATTTTTTTTTTTTCAACAAAACCAAAGAGAAAAGCCAGGTTAAAAAAAAAGAAAAGAAAAAAAAGCAGAGACACAAACTTTCTGCTTCCACATCCCTTCGAAGTGTTCTTACTGAGAATACCACCCATCCCCTGTACTCTCAGACCCTCATACCCTACAGTCTCTTTCCTCCAGAGGTTTTATCTCTGAGTGAAGGTTTCCAAGAGATCAGTTTCTTTGAAATGAATACATTTTACCTAAAGTTCTGCTATTAGCAAGGCATTTTTTCCCAGCATTAGAGTGACATTTTCTTTAGATATATAACTACAGGAGGAGGAGGCCATAAACCATGTTAGTGCCCAGCCTGAAGGTGCAGATTATAATGCAAAAAATCATTTTGCACAGTCAATGTTTGAAAATGCCTTGCAGGCTTGCTATTGTGGAATGGCCCATTTATTTTTTCAGGTCACGTTTTGGGTTTGTTTTTCTCTTTATAGCTGTTGATACACAGGGAAATGATTAAGCTTTTCATTTGTTTTAGAAGTTTCCAGGCTTCAATCTAAAATACACTCTTCATAGGCAGGAGGCAATAGCGTAACTCCTCTTTCAGGTGAGCATCAATTCACTGTTGTGCCTATTTCACCTTTTTCAGGGGATGTGTGTACAGAGTTGGGAATTATGTACCTTAAGTTCACAGCACAGGTATGTTCCTACCTTCCAAAAGCCCAGTTGGTCTCCAACAGCTATTGCTGAAAATGTCAGCTTGTCATTTTATCTGAGAAATTTCTGCAGTGTCAAGTTCATATAAACTTAAAACCTGACCCTACAGGAATGAGAAACACTTCCTTTAGCTCAAATACTATCATTTATGCAAATTATAAAAACCTGTGCATATTGACTATTTCAGCACCCAGACAGGAATAAGAAACCTTCTGGCTTTGACTTGGGTAAGAGCCTCCTTCTTTCACCAATAAAATATTGTGGAAAAAACTGAAGTAAAGCTAAAACTATATAAACCAAAGTTATTCTAACAGCTTGTAAAGACAGATGAGAGTCATTACATTATTTATGCACACGAGGGTACTGGGATAGACAGGATTAGATGATCTACCCAAGATCAAACAATGACTCAGTGACACAGTTTTCTGCTGTCCGGTGAAAACACGGATGTACAGTAAGCTGAAAAGAATTCATTTATTCCCCATATCAAAAGGAAAAAGGAGAGAGCATTCCCTCTGCTATCACAGCTCACGGTTCCAATAAGAGTTGATAGAACTGAATTTGGCAAGCAGGAAATTAGCTGCACTAGTCACAGATGCAAAGCATTTGCTGAAAACAAAAATCTTGAGTTACTCCATTAACAACAGTTTTCACTTGCTGAAGCCACAGGCTTAACTATTATCACAGCAGCAATTTACTCCTTGCTGCTTTCTGGAGAAGTTAGAAGGATACAACCCATTTGGTGTCCAAGGCAGAGCATAATCAGTCAGGACATTGTGCAATGCCTGAGTCTTGCCTCATGTCTGCGTTCAAATTGCACGAACCCAGTTCCTTGGTTTCAGTCAACACCAGCTTAGGTGGTGGGATTTCATATTGTCCATAGATCAGATTTTAGTGGGCTGATAGGATCGAGATGAAGAAGGAACAATTCAGCTGAAGGATTGTCAACCCTCAAAATGCCCTGAAGTGGGACATATCCTGCCATAAATATTTGCACAAAAATCCTGCTGACCTCAGTGGTGGTTCCCAGTACAAAATGATGGCAGGATGTGGTCACAGTGATCTTTCTAATAATAGGTTTTCCATTGAGATCAATGGACATTGGGCCTCATTTCATTGCCAAAGCTTGGTTCTGAGCTCTAAAGAGAGACATTGTTTTCCTGCAGCAGGGAGCACACAATTGCCAAATTTAATTCTGGCAGAGTTTTATTTTTAATGCTGAATAACACCAAAAATGCATGATATTAATTAAGAGAGTGTCTTCCTTCTGCATATCTAAAAAAAAAAAAAAAAATCTTTGAATATTGCTTTTGGAAGGACACACAGAAAATATGAATATATCCATATTTAAAGTCAGACATAAATAAACAAAAACCACTTTTCTGTTACCTGAGTGCAATTCTAAGGTGAGTTCGCATGCATAGAGGTAGCAGATGCTCAGCTCTTTAGGAAAGTCATGTCAACTAAATAGAAGTGTTGGAGACCCAGGCTCCCAAATAAGTTCCTCACAGGCACATTCCTAAGGCTGTAGGCAGCACCCTTCACTCCATTTTTCCTGAGCCTATCCTTCCCTTCGTGTTCATCACAGCTTTGCTGCCTATATGTAGAAATCCTTATCTTCAGGATGCTAAAGGATGACTAAATGTTTTCCAGTGTTTTATTCATTATCTCAGTTCAGCTTTAACTGATTTTAATCTTGTGGTTCTGCTGTAAAGATAAGAAGCAGCCTGCCAGGGAAATAAGCATTTCACAGGTTAACAGCACAACTCTTCTAAAGAGGAAGCAGGTTTGTTTTCTGCCTTATTTTCTGGAAAACGTTAAAACAATAAAATGAATGAGAAGCAGTGGAGAACAAGTTGTAAAGGAGCTAATTTCCTGCTTACAGCAGGTCTGATAAATTTCAATCTTGGATGACAGGGGCTGTGGAGAGCGAGGGGCGGCTCTCTTCCTGGAAAGCCAGACAGGATAGGATTGATTTGAGACATCTCTATTGCCAGAACAGCCGGTATTGGCCAATCATCAGAAAACAGAGATTTCAACCTACAGGAAGCGGAGAGCAAGGAAGACGTCTGAATCAAACCTTCAGGTTCCAAATGTGTAAATGAACAAAATAATATTAACAAAAAAAAAAAGCAGCCCCTACTCACACACAAGCCTTCCTGGAGACTGACAAATGCTAAAGGAAGTGCCAGTGCCCTGACTAACAGAAGAATCCTGAAACGCTGCAGGCTCCGGTGCCAGCAGCGGCAGAGCCGGCACCCAGTTAAAAGTGGGTGGCTGCCTGACACGGCTGCTGCCGGATGGAGCGGACAGCTCAGCATGAATCACGGGGCAAAGGATTCCTTCAGTCCGGGAGGAATCGGCACAATACACAGCCTGCCCGCTGTTTGCTGCCTTTTTTTTTTTTCTTCCCTTTCTTTTTTTTTTTCTTTTAAATCCTCCTGACTTTGAGAGACCAGCCGTTTCCTTCCTGATGTGCTCCGGGGGCGTGCAGCCGGCAGATGACTACTCATTGATGGCACTGTGTGCGTGTGTGTGTGTATGTGAGCGAGCGCATGAACGCGGCAGCGTGAGGTGCCACGCTGAAATCCCCCCGGGAATCAACTCCCCCGGGCAGCCCACACAGGCACGGCTTTGATAGAGCACATCTCTCCCATCATCGCCCTCTCAAGGGGACCTGCTCACCCAGGTCGTGTGCTTTAGACACACACACACACACACACACACACACACACGTGAGATTACTACCAGTCAGCCCTACAGCAGATTTAAGACACTTGGAAATCCTTCCCAGAAGGAGGAATGTCTCCATCTCCCTGGCCAAAAGGCTGGGCAGAGCTTAACAAAGTTTTCTTACACTCCTCCAAAAATCTACAGGAACTCCTTAATTAGGGTTACAGGCAAAGCTTTGATTTACTGACTCCTCTTGCCCCACAATGGGGAGGGGAAATGCTTCTATTAGGCTGACCATGTATCTTCACTCTCACCTCTCTAAGTCTGGGAACTCTTTGAACCAAGCTATCTGGAGTCTGGGGAACCATTTGAAATTATTCTCACTGGCCATTCAGATTTTTGATCTCTCTATACACCCCAGGTCTTTTTTCAAAGATAAGGTATTAACCTGGTAACAGGAACAAGCAGCTATCTTCTCTAGATCCTTCAAAAGGGAGAACACTGCTCACTCTCTCCAGACACGAGACGATCAGTGTGGAAGTTGTTAGCTCCAAGGGGTTTACTCAAAGTTTCAACTCTGTTCACTGCTATTCGCTCTTGACATGCTCCTTTAGATACATTTGATTTGTGCTTTTTAGAGTATGGCTCTCCTAAACACATTAGAGAGAGACTGAAAACATAGCCAAAGGAAAGTGTTATTTAATCAGATAGACTGATCCAATACTACTGACATCAGACTAGTTGGGATTTTTGCCTTCATTTTAGCAGGCTCTACATCAGCTCTGTCACAGACTGACAGGCTTCTCTGAGAAGCAACTGTTTCAAAAGGGAGTTTCTTATGTGTTCTACCAGACTGCCTATATGGAGAGAAGAAATGAGGCTAAACCTATCCGGTCGGACTCGAAGATCTCAAAGGTCTTTTCCAACCAAAACGATTCTGTCAGAACAGACAATGCAAGAGAGAAGGTCTGGTCAAGTTGGCACATGGCATTCAAAGAACATGAAGTTCCACACTTCAGCCAGACCCTATGGCTTGACAAGGGTGACAGTGACATGCATCCCTGCTCACATCAGAAGGGAGCAGCTGCAGCAGCAGCCTGGCACCCCGACCTGACTTCATGAAGGCTTTTTGTACCTTACACTGCTCTGCTGCTGAGCTCCCAAGTTCAGTCATTGCCCAAGTCTCTTCTAGCATTGCTTGACAGTGATCTTGCATCTGCTCTTTCCCATTAGCATTAGTGACATCTTCCCCAGCTTCAGTCTTCCTTCTTACTTTTATCTTCCCTTTCTCCTCTCAACAAGCTTGATATTCTCCATGTTTTAGTCCTCTCCATTAATTATTTTCTTTCTTTTGCTATACTTGCCTCCTCTGCTTTTACAGAGGAAATTTCTTGGTGCAAGTCTGTCCCTGAAGACTGATTTCCATCCCCTTCTGTCCTGCCACCTTTCTACCACTAAAAATTACCTCCAATTTAGCTGCAATCCACATTTACTATCTCAGCAGTCTTTTCAGCTCCTTTGACCAGCCCTGAATGTTGCTGCTGTCCAAATACTCCCTTTCTTCTATCCCCACTCCTCTCTCTGCATTGGACCTGGCTTATCACTTCCAAGAGATAAACTGATAATGCACAATGTGTTATTTTTCATCCCTGTCAATAAGGTCTTCTGACATCCAACAAATAAATCTTTTATCTGCTTTCCCTCTAGCCTCTCCCCCAATCCACAAATCAACCTTGTTTTCATTTTGTCCATCCTTACATCTTTTCTTCTGCTCCCGTGCTTATTTTCCTTCTCTCTACAGCACATGCTTGTGCTCATTTAAGTTTCTGCTAACTTAAAAGAACCCAAATCCATTCTTTGCCCAGCTTTGCCTTTTTCAGTACTGCCCACTCTGTGTCCCTCATTTCCCACCTCCTGCTTTTATTTCTGAGATTACTGGGCTCACCATTTGCAACATTTGGATTTCTCCTCCTCCAGGTTCATGACAGACTCTACTCAGTCTACCTCCTGCTCCTTCATTCCACCAAAATCATTCTTCTCAGTTTAAAAAGGCACTTGCCAAAATTTCAGTCAGTACTCTACCTTTTCTCTTTGTGCCTTGTCAGTCAACTTCAGCACTTCTAATCAAGGTTTTCTGGAAGTCCTGTCATCCCTTGGCTCAGATGATTCTTTCCTCTAATGATTCCACTTCTCCCACTCCCATCACTCTGTGCACATGTTCTAAGGAGGATCATCCACTCACTGGCTTTCTGTTACTCATCTTTTACGGGCTTCTCAGTTTCCTTCTCTACACAGACAGCGCAAGAGGCAAAGAAATCTCACCCACAGCCATGAAAAAAATGCCGCATCTCTATGCAGACAGAAATCCTTCTGCACCGCAGACCTTCAACTCAAGTTCAAGTGCCATCAAACACATGAAAACGGCACCAGGAGGTTAGAGTTTGGCTTTAAAAGAACAGGAAGAAATGTGATGTTCAGAGAGGAGTGCATATCACCAGTTTGAAAACAACTACAGCACGCCCAATGCATATTATAGGCCATATTCTTAACTGATTAAATCTTTATCAGCTAAGAAATGTTTCAGAAGTACCCAGTGTCCTAAGAGTGGCTGCAGAGGCAGTCAGTGTCCCTCTCTACCCTCACTCTCACCTTTTTTCATTCACATAATGAAAGAGCTTGCAAGTCACACTGCTCTGTACTTGTGTTTATCATGACAATCAAGTCCAGCAACAGCAGCAAGCTAATATATTTACTCTGGGAAGGGGGGAAAGGAACAAGTCCTGGTTATGGTATCCCACATTTGGTCAGGACCTTGCTTGGCTAACAAAGTGTGAATACTGATAAACTTCCTGGTCCTGCCTGTTTAGCTACGCTCTGCCATGGCTCCCGAATCACTCAGCACAGGCGAGCTGTAGGTAAAGGAAAGTTCATGGTTAATTGCTCACTAACAGAAAAATGCTTCGCAAATGAGTTGCTTTAATCCCAGAGAAGTGTGTCTCTGGTGCCTACAATTTTTAATGGTTCCATTGTATTCTTTTAACAGGTGTTTTGTTTCCACTAAGTAGTTCTGATTTTGCTGACAGCAGAGTATGCTGCATCTTTGTGGAGTGACAATATATCATCCTTTCTACCCACATGATTTTTCCTTCTGCCCAAATCATACAAGGATATTGATGGATCAAGGATCCATCGGTCACTTATTAATTAGGAAAACCTGGAGTGACAATATATCATCCTTTCTACCCACATGATTTTTCCTTCTGCCCAAATCATACAAAGATATTGATGGATCAAGGATCCATTGGTCACTTATTAATTAGGAAAACCTGGAACAGTACGTTAAATGCAACAGACTAAACAAATCAAAGTAAAAAGTAAATTCTTCACATCTGTATTTCTAATATGTCTGAAAATTCACCAATTTTGACCAGCCACAGGAGGTTAAGCCCTTATATAACAACATCACACTGACAATTCTCATCCCGTTTCTGTGGTTTCAAGAGTATAATACTCATATCCTCAAAAGTATCAGTTAATTTTATCTCCACATCCTAAAGTGATTCAGTCGTTGAAAAAACGAGTTGTGATCTGAGTTCATCTGACATTTCCAAATTTCATCCGAGAGGCTGAAATAGAGTATTGGCAATTACAACAAAACCACAGCGCGGTTGTTCCATAAACCACTCCTCCAGCCTCTAAGACCCATTTGCTTTCAGTGGACCACCACTTCAAACCTGAACTTTGCTGACTGGTTTAACAATTTGTTCCTGGTATCATGTGACAAGTTTTTGAAGCTCACGTGTAATGGGGCATTTGCTGCTAGTACAAAAAGAAGAAGAAAAAAAAAAATTAAAAATACAGTACAGCATGAGGTTCCAATTGTATGAAAACCAGAAACATCTGTTGGAGTCATGAGCAGTTGATTAGCGGAGTTCATTTGTAGGGTAAGGCTTTGGTAGATCAGCTCCTCTATCTAAGCATATCATTGTAGTCATGGGAAGCATTACAAAGAATAGGCAGGAGAGACAGAAACAATTTCTTAGGGTACTGGGATCCTTAAAAGCCAACTATAATGCACTGGTCTTCAGCACTGCTTTATATGATACCAGCATGTGAAATAAATAGCTGTACTTAAACCTTGCTTTTATCCACAACAGCTAAACATCTGCCAGTCCTGCAGTTATAAACCAATACTATTTTTGAAGCTTGTAACTAGAGAGTATAAAAATTCTTTTGGAGGATAAAACACAAGGTACAAGCTGTCAGTCTGAGCACACTTCTTACTTTCAAAATAACCAGACCAAGTTGGGTTTAGTCTGCCAGTCAAGACAATGACAAAAACATTGCTTGTTTTTTTAGATGCTGCTTGGATTTCAACCTAAAGCTCATTACACTGACATTAGGATTAACACCTTGGAATATTAGCACAAAAAGCAGAGGTTAATCAGAAATGCTAATTCAGCCTGTGTGCACTCTAAAGCTCCACTGATACTGGAGAGAGAGCTGAGCTGTATATAGCACTTTCATTAAGGCTGCTGTTGGAGATCTGTGCTCATAACACCACAAGCCTTGGCACTCAGGAGTACAAGAAACCACCAGGAAGAGGATGTCTTTAAGGTGAAGCCTCTCTTTCATTAGCTTGAATATCTAATTGAAGGTTTACTAGGAATCTAAGCCCTAGCTCTTGTTCAATTCCTGGTGACAATGGCCTGACCTAACCTCCTGGTTTCCTAGTGCTCCATCTCCATCCACCTGTCACCTCATACATATTCCCCATCCTGGAACAGGCTACTGTTACATTAAAAATAACAACTGGAACTTGGTAGCAAGCAATTTCACTTCTCCTCCTGACTTTACTATTTTGTCTTTAACAAAAACATAAATACATAATAACTTGTAATTCAGGTACACAGTTGGATTCAACATATTGTGCAACCCTACCATGGCTTTGGGAAGACTGTTTTATTATACAGAAATTAAAAGCTGTCCTCCTTTTATCATGAAGGAGAAACTTCCAAGATGCTACAGCTATCTAAGAAAATGGCAGTTACCGAGGGATGGTCCGTGTTGTGAGTTGCTTTCAGTCTTCCTTAAATCAGAAAAAACTCTTCACACTTTTTCAAGTAAAAATTGTATGTGATTGTGGAAACTATTATGAGGTCCCTATAAGAAACTGTTTCCATCTGAACAGATCCAATTTTTGCAAGTATTCTTCTGTCTTTCAGGAGACCTTGCACTCCTACCCCTGAAATCCCTTCCATGCTTCCCAGTTCTCTTTAAGATTCTTCTTTTAATCTTCCTGTCATGAAGACCCTGCTATGTGCCTATTTTCTCTTACCTAAGCTTAGAGGCAGGTGGGGAAATCAACTGAAACCACTGTTCTTGAGATGCTAGTGAAAGCAGAGATGACCACTGTCTCTAGACAACAGATCTGATTGTGCTTCCCTATTTGAACATGTAATCAGCTTCCAAGCCCACATGGTACAATGTGTGGTGAGCCTCTGTGGAGTGAGCAAAGTCCAAGCATCAATCTAATTTGGCTTTTCTAAGTGCACAGCGTGGTTCCTCTTTCCAGTGTTCCTTCCTTAAATTAGAGTCCAATTGCTTCATCCAGGGGCCTTCTGTTGACCCCGATGATTCCCCCGTCACTTGCACACACTCTTCTCTGTAACCCACGCTGGAGAAGGAGCCCAACTCACTGCGCAATCCTGGTGGGCTGGGTGATACTGAAAACACAGCGAAGCAGACCAGCTGTGAGTTTAGAAGTATGTGTGAAGCTTCTCTTGAAAACCCAGAGATCAGTTGTGTGCAGATTACCTGGTCACAGCTTCCTTACAGCTCTGGCAGATTCTCAGGGTTATATGAGGTCGTCTGTGAAGGTACAGGATCCAGGCAGATGCAAGGACTTTCTTTTGAACCATAGAGCTCCTTCAGACCAGCTTGCTTTCTATGAACTAGACTGGCCCTTCAGCTAAACCTAACTTCTGTGGAAAAGGCACATTCATTTCTTCTTCCCTCCCACATAGCCTGAGACTTCCCATGTGAGGTTTCCCCCGTTGTTTCTTCAACAAATCTTTTTACAACCTCTTTCTGGTATACACGAACTGTCTTTTACAAACGAAACTGAACTCACTGGATGCAAGTCAGATGGACCATGAAATTAAAAAAACCTATACAGGCTCAGCTGTAGGCCTAATAAGCTAATTATTGACCTAATAAACTCAGGCCCTTAGCAGGGGTTATTGTTTCAGCACACAAGCTACTTGAATATAAACACTTAACTTCTCTCATGGAAATACTTTACACCTGGCTATCTTGACATATGAGCAGACAAAGCTCAAGTCCATCCACAAAAGACAAATAGACCTGCCCTAGGTCAGTCCTGTCAGGTCTGGAGACTTTCATTCCCTTGTTAACTTTACTAGATAAGTGCCACCTTTTGTCCAAAAAGCCAAGCACTTTCATGGATTGCCATTAAGATTTAATGACAGACTTTGTTATTGCAAAGACATCTCATGACACAAAAATTCCATTGCATCAGCTTCCTAATATCCTAAAATTAACTCAAATTTATATCAAAGACCTAAATTCCCAAAATTATTGGTGCTGCTGCACCTCTAGCTCCATGATTAAGATACCAAGTTCTTAGCAAGAAATAAGGGCTGAGATGAAAGATCTTTGGTGAGCCACAACATTACCAGGAGCCTTGGGGATTCTGATGTTAGCTTTCTCTCCATCGTGATTTACGAACAATGGAAACCTCTAAATGATCTGCTCATGGGTGAGTGAGCTGGGGTTCAGCTCTGTGCACCTCTGTGTCTGAGATGGAGGAGGCACTTTATCGGTGCTGATGTGGTAGACACAGCTCTGTCCCTTCTCCACATCGTCCACTGTGCACACTCACTGGCTCTCAAACTACAAACTTGTGCTACCAACGCAGAGTCACGCCAGTCCTGCTACAGAAAGCACACACGAGCCTTGGATGAGCAGTCGGTTGGGGATTTATCTCCTCACTGGGCTCCGGGAGGATAAATAACAGCAACACTCAACTGCCAGGATCTGCCTCATTTCTGATTCTCCTCCTGAGAACGGATGGAAGCAGCTGCTGTAGGAGGCTTTGGACTAGACAGAACAAAGTGAAAGGGCATGTTCCTTCCAGCACTGAAAAAGCCTCTAGGAGCCACAGAGCACACAGAGCAGAGGAGGGACTGCTCGGTTTCAATGTCTGTATCCGTTATGAGTAAGTCAGTGGTGCCCTGACAAGCAGGCCTGAAGAAATTGAGGTGTGGCAGCTCTTCAGTGCAACAAGAGAAGGCCCAGGAGCCTACAGAGAGGGTTTCCTCTAGGATAGGCTGGAGTACGAGCCAGGGCAGGAGGTTCCTGTGCCACTGTGAGACGGGCTCCAGCCTTTGCCAGAGCCGTGTGACTCATGGCAGAGGCGTGGGGAGGGAAGAAAGCAAGACTTGGCAACCTGGGCTGTCTCACACAGGAGTAGGTTTTGTTCTCCACAGGACAACCCAAGCCCTGTGTGGCATGTGGTCAAATCCTTCAGTGAAGGACTGCAGTCCTTGTCACTCTCTGGTCATCTTCTTAATAGCAATGGACCATATCACTTAAATTCACAGGGTTTGATGTGTCCTGATTCTCCCCTGCTCCATCTGCCCAAACACTGGTTAGCAGGCTGCAGAGGAGTGATGCTGGTGGGACTGAGAGTCTCCTGCTCTTTTTCCCCCTGCAGCAATTAGACCTGCCAGGCCCCAGAAGCCGACAATATCCGCCTGGGACAGGACGCCACTCCCACGCAGCATGGCAAAACCAGGACAGTGATTCACGAGTGGAACCACTTCCCTTGGGACAGCTGTAATGGCTCCCATTTCCTGCTCTCTACCCTACCCAATTTTTAAGGTTCCCATCCTCACCACAAGAATCAAACAGCTTGCACAAGAGCCACTGCTCTGCTGTAGGTTACAGCCCAGCACTTCAAGGTGTTTCCGGTTAGTACCTTTAAAAGCCACTTGTGAGGAGAGCCCTTCCTTTTGGTAAACTCCTGTAGTATCACCACGTGTTGCTCTGAGGTGCCATGAAGAAAACTCAGGCCCCATGAGTTGTATTAAGCACCATGACACTATTTTACTACTTTGCCTTTTGCAATGCAAATAGAATATAAATTCTACAACCTGGAGAATACAGAGAAGCCAGCTCACTGGAGATGACATATTGTCATTTCCCTCCTAGCTGAAACGAATCCTGAAGTTCTATTTAAAAAAACCAAATCATACATTGCTAAGTTTTTGGCAGGCCAGATCAAATATTCTTAATTAAATCTTTCTTTTAAAAAGTGGGTATTACACATGTGGTCTAGCTCCTGCAACACAGAACACCCAGACCTGTGGCTAGCACTATCTTGTGTGCAAAGTGGTATACCTGGTTGAGTAACCATGTTTAAAAGATAATGTGACATCTGCTTACCATTTCACTTCAGCAGGACTGACTGTGTGATTACAGTCAGGCAGGTAACAGTGCCCAGTGGTACAGCCTTTCCTGAAAAGCGACCATCTCAAAAAGGTTCCAAGATACCCCAAAAAGGAGATACAAAATAGCATTAATCGTTTTTACAAATCACAAGATCAATGGATAATTCATGTTGAAAGGGACCTCAGAAGGACATCTAGTTCAACCTCCTGCCCAAAGCAGGGTCAGCTATGAGGTCAGACCAGGTTACTCAGGAATTTAACTAGTCCATTTGCCTTTAGGATGCCTACTGCAAGCATTGAAGGGTTTGGGTTTTGTGTTAAAACAGAAGGATTTGCACTTAGTGAAAAAGAAATTATAACAGTCTTAGAAATAACAATGAAAATGATCCACAGGCTACCAGTAGTCATTTAAGAATAAAAGTTTTCCCAGTACTAACTCCTCTGTTCTGTTTTCCAATCACAGAATAGTAAACAATCACAGAATATAGTTTAGTTTGGCTGGAAAAGACCATTACAATCATCTAGTCCAACCGTAAACCCAGCATTGCCAAGTTCACCACTAAACCGTGTCCCCAAGTACGACATCTACACGTCCTTTAAATACCTCCAGGGATGGTGACTCCACCACTTCCCTGGGCAGCCTGTTCCAATACTTGATAACCCTTTCAGGGAAGAATTTTTACCTAATATCCAACCTAAACCCCCCCTGCTGCAACTTAAAGCCATTCCTTCTTGTCCTGTCACTTATTATTGTTATTATTATTATTCCAACATACCATACTAAAGCAACAAGAAGTCAGATGAGCTGTGATGGTTGATTCTCTAAATTCTCTAAGTTTTATTTTCACAAGTGGCAATGACATTAACAGCTGAGAACATGAGTATGCACTGTTTACATCAAAACACACTTACTATGAAAGTGTATTTGCTTACTGACCAAATACACTAACGCTAAAATGTTAGCTTTATATAAACCACCTACAGAGCCTATCCCTGGAAATAATAAGCTATTTGTTAAAGATTCCTTAGATACTTCGTGACGTTTCCTGATAACCATCCCATTTATAAGCACAGATTACATTTATTATGCACAGTTTCACCAACATTAGCTTGTTCTGCAGTGTGCTTTAACCCGCGTTATCAGAACCGCAGTTGAATTCCTCATATGGTTAAAGGGCAAATTCAAATACCTTTAGTCACCTTTTTCCATAACAAGTCTCACTGAATTAACTGGAGACTGATGATTAGAAAATGTACAAAGGGCTGAGACTGTACACAGGGCTAACACGAGGGTTTCCATCCCAGAGTGGGAATTCAGACCACTCCTGTGACTGAAAGGGCCACAGGTTTTCTAAATTTCACCTTCAAAACATACCCAAGTTTTCACTGTTTTATCAGTATGGGTAAAGCAATGGAACCTTCTGAGGTAGGTAGGTTTATATTTTCTGAAATTTGATTCTACAATTCAACTTAATTCACATATTTCCTTGATTTCACTATAACTGTGTTCAGACAAAGGAACACAGTTGGAATAGTCTATAAAAAAAATACATCACTAAAGCCAACCAAGTTGCTCTGCTACAGATTTGTACATAAACAAGGACTGGTGAGAGCCCCATGCAGAGCTGCTACATTTTGGACTAAGAAAAGCAACGAAATCACAGGTTGAGAATGGCACTACTGGGCAGGAGATCGGGGTTGTTAATTCAGATTGACTGTAGTTCCGGTGCATTCAGGTGCTTTGTGTATACAGAGAACTTTTCTAACAGTCAAAAACTTTCTAATTTTTTCTAAAATTTCTAAAAGACCTTAGCAGTTTAGTCTGCTTTAATGACACCCTATGGAAGATAGGACACTCTGCAGCAAAGTTGCTTTTCACTTTAAAAACTACAAGTGGGCACTCTCTGAATTCAGAATAACGACTGTGCTTCTGCCAGTCCTCCCTCTACCACTGCATGTGTGTGCCTTCCCAACAACATACGTCCTCCAAAGCTCTGGGTCACAAAGTGTCACACATGGTGTATGTTGGCACCACGATCAGCAGCCAGCTAAAAATTCTAAGGGGAAGAATTTCTTTAGCAAGTGGCAATTCCCATATTCCAGCACAACCTTTTCTGACTACCCTCTACCTTGTCTGGCAGAGGCAGGAGCATCCCTGTGCCAGCCAGGGCTTTGTTAAATGTTCCCCTGCTATATTTAGTATCCAAAACCTATAGCTGTAACTAGTTTTTCCTCCTAAATTATCAAATTCCATAGCTGTTGGTCAGACACACGCCACCTCCCGCCTCATCGTACCAGAGCTGCTATCACCCTCTTCCTTATTGCCCGATCAACGTTTCTCTCTAATCACCCTCTTCCTTATTGTCTGATCTCTGTTTCTTCCTCAATCTCTCCTTTACTACCATTCAAACATGTGAATAACTTGTTTTAACATGTTTTACATGACAGACCTATTTAAGGAACCAGCAGTACGAAAACAACATTAGAAAACACACAACAGGTCTCAGCTAAAGATGTGAATCAAATGAGTGCACGGCATTCTCTCTGCTTTTTTTTCTTTAATCTATACCATCAGTACTGTTAACCCCACCCATTAAATCCACAGGCTCACACCTAGCACTGGTACAAAAGGAAAAAGAGCTAGAAAACACCTTTTAATTGCAGAAAAAGAGAAGATGGGGATGGTATGACGGATTCATGAAGAAAAGCAGTATTTCATCTTTGTAACCGTGGAATCCGGTTTTGTAATAACAATTGTTTGCGCTGCTGACTTCCTTCAACACCTGTGACCCCGCTTGTCACGGCCTCACTGCCTGCTGGAAACTTGGCAAAAGACATGAGAAAAGATATTAGGGAACCAATGCTACATCCTGAGAGAGGTCATAAAGTCCAAAGGTTGAACAGAATTGCCAGGAGCAGCCTGATAAACTAAGGAAGTATGTGGCTCTGAAGAGACAAACTGCTGTGCCCGAGTACAATGTGTTCAGACTCCGCGAGCTGCACCCCAACGTCTCGCACGCTCGGAAGAGCACACCATCCAGGGGCTTTTCCCATCTAACCCCCTTGGAAAATTGTTATTTCAAGCCCCTTTTCTGCAATGAGTATGTGACCAGTCGGTGCATTTCACGTGCCAGAATTTCATAGATCTTAAATTTGAAAAATACTCCTCTTTATTTTTTCAAATTAAGCTAGGATGATTTGTTGATTTAACAAAAAGAAAAAATCCTGTGTAAAACCCCTTCTGAATTAGCATATTCAAGCCTTTCCAAAATCTGGCTCCAGTAAAGAACTTGTCCTTAAAAATCTATCAGATTGTAACTAAGCTTGTAACTTGGCATGTGAAATAAGTAAGCCGATAATCAGATCCTTCAGAAATGTTCAATTAAACCCATAGAAATATCTAATAAAATAGTCAGCATTTGAAGAGTTGTTATTCGGGAGCAGAGAACAGCAGCTTTGGTTTTGTGTTAGGAAGAGCGTGGGGCATTAATAACGCAGGTTTTTCCCCCCCCCTTTTTCCTATTCACCACTCACTTAGTTACCCTAGCACAACTTTTTGTGAAGCCACACTGTAAATCTGAGCAGAAAACATTTTTCTGGCTTTCAGAACAAACCAAACCATGAACACAGCATGGCCCTCAGAAAGAACTGAGCAAGCACAAGCAAAAAAAAAGGCAGCGCAGGAACGGCAGACAGGGGAGGGAGGAAAAAGGACATGAATTGCTTTGAGCTCATATTGCTGCTGAGTACTTTCTATTATAAAACCAGAACCTAATATGCTTTGAAGGCTCCTGCTTCACACGCTGTACCTCCTTCCCTACACCAGAAGGGAAGAGATCCCTGCACAGGGATCTCTCCCGCTGCAGCAACGTGCCTGCGCAGCGAGGCTTGCAGGCTCAGACGCTGCGCCCTGTTACACTTTTCATTCCTCACTAGGCAAGAGGATAACCCCAGCAGTGCTTGTAAACACGAGAGCTTCCTTGAGAAGCAACGGCAAAATCCGTAAGTATGGCTCTCCTTGTAAGTCAAACGCCGGACTTGAGCGGGCTGTGCTCCCTGGGGAGCTCGGCTGTGGGAAGCAGGAGCAAGGAACTGCCTTTTTAGGGCTGTGGCTGAGCCGAGCCGGGAAGCGCTGGGGCAGGAACAAGGCTCCCGCAGCAGCTCGCTGCCCTTATAAGGCAAAAGTCAGGTATTTCCCCAGCCCCGCAGGCCCAGGGCAACACGGTAAGGCGAGGCAGGGATCCCCAGAGAGGCTTGGTCTGCCACCAGCCATGGGGACCTTTGGCCATAGCCACGCTCCTGCTCGGTGTGGACCTCCAGCCCTGCCGTCTCCAAGCTCCAAGCATTTCAAATAGGCCTTATTAGGAAGCGGAGAAGCTTAATTAATTGAAAGATTGTTTTTGGATCTGTAAAGCCAGATGGTTTGTGGGTGAACCGTACTTGATTTTAACGTGACATTTTAAGGCATTCGAGGCAACATTTTGCAGCACGAGTCTCTAATGTCAGGCATCTTTTTAGCTACCTACAGAAGAGGGCAGGTTGGCAGAGGTGATGAGTAAGTGGATTTTCTGAAGACTTGAACAGAAGGAGCAGGACACTCAAAGCCTCAGACACTCAGCAATTTGTAAAGGAAGGTTTAGGAACACACGTGATTAAGACACCTGCCCAGCTGCCTAAAAATTAAGGCTGCTTCACAGAAAAGCAAAAATATTTTAGTTTCATTCAATTTAAACTACATTTTTTGTTATTATCTGCTTTATTTTTCTAAGGAGCAAAACAACTAAACCACTCCAGGTCAAATCCATCTATATAGGATATACATGTAAGCACCCCTGACCATCAACTGTCCCATATTGTTGTTCTTTTTACTTTCCTGACTCTACTTTTTAGTAGTAAAAAGAGTCTGTGAGTAAAATAGGAAAAAAGTACAATTTTTCCCTACCAATGTCCATTTTTAAATTTGATTTTTGAAATCTTTCTCAGAAAATGGCAACAAAAATTGACTGTCTTAATATTTTAATAATTGACTGACTTTAATATTTTTATTTGGTAAAAAAAAAAAAAGTTATTTTTTTAGATATGATTGAAAATAAAGATTCAGAGTGGAACATGAAAATGAAACACTATCCATGCAGGAATAATGCAGCATCCCAATTCTGAATACGAAATGGCATACTGAAATTCAAAGAATTATTCATATATTTTGTCATCTTAGCTTCTTGAGGTTAAACTTTGATAACTGCCTGCCTGGAGATGCTGAATAGTATGGGTTTAACTGAAGGCAGCCACTTTTAACCTAGAGATGTGGGAATGGCTTGATAGTTTTGATCTGTATAATTTTTAAATCCACGTACAAGTGTCTGCTTTACATCACAAATTACTGCCATTGTTAGTGCCTTCAGGTAATCATTGCAGCAGGAAGACCAAAACTTTGATTAAACTTGCCACATCCCACTTGCAACATACTGGCAAGAAAACATGGGGGAAGTACTAATTACTCAAGGATAATCACAGGGCATCCGTTTCTAGGATTCCTGATGGGAGGCCCATCAGGAGAAATGAAGCCACAAACATGAAAAATTACATTAAACAACTGAAAAATACCTAGATACATTACAAACCTGTTCAGTATGAGCTCAGATATCATGCAGGACTTTCTCCAGTTGTTGCTTGAGCTGGGATTACATTTCTATAGCTCCAAAGGAGCACTAGGGTAAGACTATTTTCATAAAAGGAATAAAAGTTTTGACATCAGGTTTCATACTGTAAATTTCTCCATTAAAATAACTTGCTTGCCAAAGCAGTTCAGCTGCCAGAAAGGGAGAAAACCAGGCAAACTATTCCCTTAAAAGCAATGACTGTGCTCTGCTGCTCAGGTACACAAGGCATCACTCCAGAACTAGGGAACGTCGGCTCATTAGGAGCAATTAAAAAAACTCTGAAGGGATTTTAAAAACAACAACTTCCAAAAACAAAACATGCACATATACCACATGCATTTGTTTATGCAGCTGTAATGAGTGATGAAATACATTTATGAGCTGAAGTCACAAGATTCTAAGCAGGTCTTTGTTTAATCTCAGTAAGTCATGACATTTCTCTGCTACTTATAATAATGTGATTTGGATCAACATTTTCAAACTCATGCACCTGGTTTTTAACAGTGCTTACCAACTGCACTTCTCATCTGCTGTGCTGGAGACTGAACAGTCTACTTCTGAGCCACCACATCCTAAAGACAAATACAGAAACTTTGTTTTAATTTAAAATACTCCTGTAATTCTTGAATTCAGCATATACTCTGAAATTCTTCCTCAAACTGAGACTCTGTGCAACCTGCAAACAGTGTAAATAAAAATCAATGAGACCATTAGTGGAATGAATACTTACAGCATCAGCCCTTCTGTAATCACAAAGTCTATCCAGATGGATGCCCTTAAAAGACTTAAGAGGTTTGCTATAGACAATGGCTTTTATTCCAGCATGTTGCTGTGATTTGGAAGGATAAAATGAAGATAAATGCAGCAATTTGCTGCTTATATTAATGCAGCATTAGTGCCCTGAGTAACAAAGGTAGGACAGAGGGGAAAAAAAAGATTCAGCACAAGTAACTATTAAGTTATATGTATTTTCTGTGTTTATAAACTGTGTTAAGCTTTAGAAGTATTATTATATAACAGTATATGAATGTGTAATAGCACATATAAATCAAGACCATATTTTTAGCTTTGATATTAAGGAGAAAAAAAAAAAGAAAAAAAAAGGTATTTTATATATAAAAATAGATATATATACTTTTTTTTAATTAGCTTTGCAAACAGACTTAATGTTTTCTGAGGATCAGATGAAAAAAACTAAATGAGTTTAGGTCCACTGTTAATCTAAACAGTGACTTTTTAATATTTCTTTTAAAAAGGGAAAAAAAAAATAGATTTCTGATCTGAATAAAAAGTGAATCTACCTAATGCACAAGAGCAGGCCAGCCCTCTTAGCCTTTAAGGTCCAAAGGCAAGTGTTGCTGCCCACACCCACTCTCCATTCTGTTTCTCATGTTTGGCTCATTCACCCATTGCTCTCTCACCCAGGTCGCAAATGAGCCAGGAAAATAGGTGGATTTTGCAGCACGTCACCAAAGCAAGATGGCAGAAGGATATAGGGAAAGTGCAAGGATCTTTCACCTAGAACTTTTTTTTCCAAGCACCCTCTTGTTCATACACAAAAGCATAAAGACACTTTCTTCAGCAGCTTGGACCCAAAATCAGGAGAGTCTGAAAAAGCCAAAGCCAAACATGCATAACCAGCAAAGTCAGTGTATCACCTAATTGGCACAGAGTATGTTCCTACACCTTGTATTTTTTACAATCTATTTGTGTTGATGTAGGACAATAATATGCACTATGGCCAGTGCCTTTCCCAGTGTGGAAAAAAAAAATATCTAAAATTATTATCAACATGATGCAGCCAGGGAAGCACCTTTTCTCCCACTTTCAGATACATGCAGCTATTGGATGTGTTATGTTACACACGAGCACTACCTGGGCTCAGGAAGGGATGATGTTCTCTGTAGGACAGTATAGAGGCTTTGTTGGCTTCCATTTCCTTAGGAGGGCTGCATCACTCAAGTAAAAACGTCACACAATGTATCCAGCCATATCAAACAGGAACCTGCAACATTCTTATTGCCACATCAGTTTATATATGCTAGATATGTTCATGGGAAAATAAACTCAGATGCAGTCTTCCCACCCAAGTCCTAAGCCTATAGGTATCATACTATATATGCCCCCATTTCCAAAATCCTGATAATTGATTTTCTTTTGGCTTTTTGGAATCTACTGTACCAGTGTGCCAGAAAGAAAATGACTGTAACTACTGAAGTCAGAGTAACAACTGAAAAACACGTTAATATGCCAGTCCATATGAACTAAACCCAGCTGAAAAGCTCTGAATAGGCACATTAAAAAATAACTGTGAGAGCGTTAGGTAAACAGTTCCCTTACGAGATTTGCTACAACCAACTAAAACCTTTCTTCCCCTTCCCACATTAAAGGAGAGCCCTGAAACCACATTTTGCATATTTTATTAGGTCAAACCTTTTCTAACATGGTTCCCAGGGCAGATCGAGTCTAACAAACTTTAAAAAATGGATCTAACATTGTTCTAAAATAACAGTTTTAGAATCTGGTGGGGTGTGAACAACAGGACTGTCAATAAATGTCTCCTCTTATGCCCAGATCCAGAATGGAATTCTAAACAATTTTTAGCCCCTAAGATTCACAATTTATTGAACGTGAACTTGCACACCAGCTTTAGCAATCAGTGTGACCCATCTCATGCCTCTGACTGCTTTCATCGAAGAGAAGGATTGCACATTTGGAGACAGAAAAACATTTTCGTGACTGTTTTAAGAACAGTCGTTGAAAGTTTCTGGAAAGGTCAGAAAGCCAGGAGTTATCCTGCTAGAAACAGATTAGCAGGCAGAGGGTAGGCAAGGTGGTCAGGGGTGGATGGGAAGTATAATCTATCAGATTGATAGCACCACTATGTATATGGTACAATTATATCTTATCTTCCCAGCCCTGCAACCAAAATAAACCACATGGAAGTCTTGGAGTCGGATTCTGTTGTCTTTAAGTACACACCCCTTCGGGTGGCGACCCCTCAGGACACACCACACATCTTTTACTTCATGTAAGACAAAATCAAAACAAATATAATCAGTATTTTTCCTTTTAGGTCTCTCACTGAGACTCTTTGATGTGTTTTCCCTAATTGTTTTCTCTTTTTAATCATCACACTCAGGGGTTTCTCTGAGCTTACAATGGGCTAGTTTTTATGTAACCTCTTCCATGCGGGCACCTTCCCAAGCTCCCAACACAGCAACTGCTCTAACAGTACACAGCAACACTACACCAAAGAATACCTTGTCCAAATGAAACCAAAAGGGAAATCTAGATGACTACATTCTGCTTAGGTTGGAATTTTGGCTCAGGTACAAGAGTTAACACCTCCTGGTCTTGTAAAAAGAAGCTCTTAACAGAGATACTGAAAATGAAAGTATCTCTTCTACTTCAAAGCTGACAATCTGGCCACTTCTGTAACATGTTTTTCTGCTCTGGGAAATTTTATTTATCTATACTCATTCACAAAGGGGAAATCCTTGGTCCTACAAATGAGCTGTCGGTTCACCATTCACTTGACTACGACGTGAGACTCCCCCAGTACGATTTAGTACCCGTGGTATAAAACCAGATACATTCTAATTTCTGTGCTTGCCAATTTTCCTTTGTCTTAGGAGCAATTATTCACATTTACATTTTATCTTTATTCTCTTTAGCAATATTCCTATTTACATAGAGACTCCTTAAACAGATTACCACATTCTTTTCAGTGTTACCTAAGAGATGCATTGGTGTACTACAGTTCTAAAATTTCCCAGATCCACTATTAATAACACACCTAAACTAAAAATAGGCACTAGGCAAAACTCACATAACTGGAACACCTATAAAATGCCCTGTAAACAGCTGCCCTACATTTAAGCTGCCAGTAGATTCATGAGGTTCTAGAGTTAATTTCCATTTATCAGCTAAGATTTACTGATACCACTGATCCTGTTGTTCTCTGCTGTGCCTTGTCAAGACGCTGCACACGGAGGAAGCGGGAGCTAACACAAGAACTGGAAACATTTCCTTCACGTGGGAAGGTGCCCCACTGAGAAACTGCTTATTGAACCTGACAGCCAGCGTATAAACAACATTAGAGGGAGTGCTCACACATGTACTCCCAATAAAGGGGAGGACAAGGCGGTGAAAGTCAGAGCTATTACAAGACAAACACAAATCAAGACACTGTTTTTAATCTCCAGGATGCTCAAGTGTTTTTGAGAGCTCCCAGTGTTTGAGGGAGGGACAAAAAAGGGGTAGGGGGAGCAGTAAACTCTACTGAGACTTTTCTTATGGTTTGTATCACCTTTTGTGGGGAAATCATTCTAGAAAAAAAGCAACAGAGAATTTTGAAACTAACAGAAAAGCACTTGCTAAAAGGTAGCTTGCTCGTTGTAAAACTTCCCATAACACCTGAAAAAGCACCCTGAGCACACATTTTACCAGACAGCTTTGCATATGCAATGCTGTTTGTTTCAGAAATAGTTGTATATTTTTACCAGAGGGGTTATTCCTGTCAATTGTCCCCTGATTACTGATCTGTGAGAAGGAAAGGAAAAGAGTCAGAGCTACCACAAAGATATAAGCAGAATTATTAAAGTTCATGGGATTTTCAACATTCCCTCTCCTTAGTTTGAGACACTTTAACCCTTGAGTGAATGCTGCCACATATATTTCCTTTGTTTGGCTGTCTGGTGGGCCACCTAGAAAGCATCAGCACTCTCAGAAGAAAACTGCTATTGTTTATTCGGAATTTTCTTAAAACAGAATCCCGCTGTCCGTTACCATTTCCCAGAAAGGTACATTGTTCTATCACCACCCATATCAAATTCAAGTGCAGAGACATGTTTACAGTACGTGCAGCGGCTCAGATAGGCTGGGCTGTTGCAATCCTGTTGCAATCCTGTGCAGAAAACAGAATGTTAACACTGGCATGCTGCTCCCACGCCCTCCCCTTTTCAGGCTTTACATTAACTCAGTGACACCCTGCTAGGCACAGGGTTTATTTACACAACACAAAGTCTTGAGACGAGCCTTTGTTCCACTGCGACGTTGACAAGGCTTATGAAGCACCACCGACTCGAGTAAAGGTGTATTAAGAATCAACCGAGGACCACGTATGAATGAAATGTTTTGAAATTCACTTGATTGAGTTTCCAGCTGCAGAGCAATTCTCTTTGAGCCAGAAGCTGTCGGGACAAACTAGCAAAGCTCCTGGCTTTTCAAGGAGAGCAGTGAATTGCACTAACGCCTTGTTTCCACAAGGACTTTAATCTGGGATATGCCGGTGACACTCTGAAAAGAAGCAAATGCCTCTCTCTCCAGCCATTCAGGATTTTTGCTGGGCTAGATTTGAACGGGGTGTATTTCCCAACACGCTTCACCTCACGGCTGTGTCAGCGCAAGGGAGGGGACAGCGTGGGAGCAGGAAGAGGGCAGGACTGCCTCTTTTGTCAGCAGCGCCGGCCCAAAGCACTTGGGGAACTAAGGACATTGTAAACTGTGCTGATTTACAGCTGCTAAAAAGCACTCCTTAGTTTTCCTTAAAAAAAATGATTGCCACATGTATAGCATTTTAAAACTTAAGGCACATGTGAAAACAGGGAAGAAAGCTCAGGTGGACATTTATTGGGTGGAAGCATCCAAGGGGGTGTAAGCCTCAGCTCCCCAGGACTAGCAATGCCCACTCCTGCGAGGAGGGAGTGGCTGTTGCACTCACCCTCTTCCCTAAGGGGTCTGTAATGCAGAAGCATTCCCGTGTTTCACGTGATCACCTTCTTGTCAAAGTTTTGGACTAAGTATTAAGACTTTTTCTTCAAAGACACTACCTGTGTGATATTCTGGAGAGGTGCTGATGGCTGTGCCTCAGCTTCCCCCTTCTGGGAAGCTGACATGTAATACTTCCTCCTACACAGCATTTTTGACATTAACAAATTGTCAGAGCCTCTCGCAGCAGAGACTCTAAATGTAAAGGAAAAACAAACAAACAAACAAAAAGCAAGCCCATAGCAACTGGAAGATAGTTGGTCAAAATGTCAGAGAGTGAAAATGGCATAAATCTAGGTGCCAGTATAATGCTCTACACAGTCCTGGGTCAGATTCAAAATGCATTACAAGGCTGGTGAACCAATAAAAATGTCAATGGTTGATAGCCTAAAAGCAAATGGGGCCAGTAACAAATATTTTATACCAATAAGTTAGTCCTACATCTTCTTCCACATTAAATTCCACTGTTTTTCTGTACCTTTTTCCTTAATAAGTTTTTTTTTAAATAAAAATAGTTCATACCAGTTGTGCAGCATTTATTCCCCACAGCTCTGCATGCTTTACCAGAACTTCAGTCTCATTATACCCATTTTACAGGCTGGATAACCAAGCTACACAGATGAAAAAAGTGATGAAGGGTCATTCAGCAGGGAGGCAAAACCAGGGAAGACTGCAGTTCTATCCCATTTGAGTTCATTCTACTCTCCTGTTTTTCTCTACTGGTATACAGAAAATAAGATTACGTCTCATTAAACTCACAAGGTTACATTAAAGAGGTGAATAAATTTTCGCTTCACTTTGTTAGTTCTCTTGGTTGTCTTGAAGGGATATATATTCCCCACCACTACTGCTACAGGGTTAGGTAAATACTTTGCAGATCAACAACATAAATGTGAAATATACCACTCTTCTTATTAATATTTATGTAATAATCTAGGGCTGAAATTGGCTATCATTGAATTGACCTCAGATCTTTGCCATAAATGCCTATTTGAAGCACCTGGCAATAGGCTGTAAGCATCCACACCCAGAACTGCTTTGTCTGGGCTTGCAGTTTTGCCAGCCACACACCTTTTCCTATACTGACTGTAAGGAATGCAATAACTGGAAAACATCAGCACAAAACATGCTTATATAGAACAAGGCTACGTTGTACCATTAGCTCTTACAACACACGTGCTTAACCTTTCTCACATGACTTACCTGAATTCCACAGCCCATTCTTAGCTGAACAGAAACCTCTGCAAATATATGCACACTGCAGCTGGTACCCAGATCTCTAAATACCATACAGCCATTTTTGGAATGTCTTTCTAGTTGTGTTTCCCTGGAAGAAAAAAAAAACAAACAAAAAAACCCCCTGAATTTCAATTAGCAGCCATCAGAGCCCTTAGGCCTCTGCTTTATTATTGTCCTTTCATCCTAAAAAATTTTCCTTGATCTCATGAACTTGTGTCTAATATATTCAAATGTTATGTTTTTTTATATGTTTCATATGTTCCCAACAAACTGTGTAAACAGTCCTGTGAGCTGACCAAGGCCTCTGCCAAATGCACTGCCGGCTGTTCATGCAGGACTTCCTCTGGCACATATGTGAGCAGAGCTCCTGAACCCATTGTAAAAACCAAGATCTCAGGTAGGGATCAATACTGATTCCAGACTGAATTTTCCAGGGAACATGTAGATGCTGCAGTGTTGGCAGCTGCATATGATTTTTACTGGAGAAAAGAGGAAGAACAGCAATTTTGAGGGCTTTGAGTATCCTGGTTCTTCTCCCATGGAAACCCTAAGGGGCTGCTGTGGACAAGACCAGGACATTCCCATCCTGTGAGGGGAGAGGTCTGCCCAGACCAGTGTGGGGACAGCTATGCAGCTGCTGTGTGATCTGTCAGCTGTGATCAGAGATCAGGTTGTTTATTTTTAATCAGATGGGACTGAGGAAGAGGAGCAGTTTAGCAGCACCTTTTCCAAAACTTAAATCTTTAACTCTGCTCATGCTTTCAGGTATTGCCCTACCCAGGCCGTGCCCTTTCCTTCCTACAATGCCTTCCTTGGCTATTTGGCAACCCTAACTGCTCCCACACCATGACTCCAACCCCAATGACTGTCATCCAGAGTGAATGTTTCTATTTGCATTAGATGAGCAGGCACTCTGTAAACTTCCCCACAGGCTCTGCCACTATAATCCCTGGGAAAGAGCAACCTGCAGGACCGACTTTCACTGTTCAATGCTTTCTCTGTTTATTGCTATAGCTGTATATTACTCAAATTCAGACAGGTGTCCTTACATCTGTCAGCCACCAGCCACTGGTGACATTCAGTAACAGAAACTCACTGTCCATGTCCAAGCCTGAACCCATAGCAGAGAGGAAAGCTTGATTGCTCCCTGGAAATCCCTAAGCTCTGCGGTGCTTTGCACCAGGCATTTTTGGTCTCATGCAGACTCGCTTCCTTTCCTTCTCCTGTGGCAAGTACTGCTTTATCCCAGCTTGCCAGGAGCCTACTGTTCCAACAGCTGCTAAGACAGAGTGAGGTGATAACTTTGATAGGATGCCAGATTGTTTATTAATTAAAAATCCAAGCATTTTGTATGCATTGCGAGACCCTAATCAAAACTGAGATATTTTATCAAGGGCTCTGAATGGTTAAATCCAGTTATTCTGAGGCTTTTAGTCATGATTGGCAACCATAAATCAATGCATTTTGTTGTCACTCCTTAACTCTAATACATGTTCACAAAACATCAAAATGTCACAAAACTAGCTTGCAGTTCTCCACAGTGAAATCTCACCTCTAGTATCTGAACAAACACACGCTTCCAGCAGGATCTTTGTCCCCAAACACAGTAAATATATTTTCAAAGGTGTTCATCTGCCTCCCCACCTCTCAGCATTAGTACATTTCTATTTGTATGGTGGATTTTTTCATGCTGCCAGCTCACAATGCTGAGCGCAGCCGTCTGCTTCCCATATGCCACACGTCCTCCAGTGCCTCCTCTACTCCTTACCTTCGCTCTTTGGGCTCCCACTGTGGATCAGCTGCTAATCTGCCAGCCTTCTTTGAGTGGAGAGGATTTTTCCAACTGTAAGCTCCACAGGACAGGAACTTTGCCCAACTCTCCATTTCTTGGAGTGTTGGCTATGCTATGGTATAGAAATAATGAACACAGAGACATTAGTGGTGTGACATTTAGATTTTTAACACCCTAAAAAGCATGGGGAGCAAGGCCTCAGGGTTTCTTTCAGACTCATCTCTAGACAATATAGTTAACTTCTATTTCTTCAGGTTTTTTATCAAAAATTATACATTATATACAGTTGTTTGAATAAAAAAATACACAGTTCATTACTTATTTGAAAATATATTTCTGAGCACTTGCAGCAAACACCAAAATCCTCTATAAAGTTAGCTGGGAACGGGAAAAATAATAGTGAGAAATCTAGTACAACTAACTACTGGGTAAAGAGGAGATCATCCAATCTACCTGAGAGACAGTCATATCAAATCTTTCATTCATATGTCACTGCACATAAAACATCCAAGGTTTGGATTGCTCAGACAGCATTCTTAAGAAAATGGAAATGTTTTTGGTGGTTCCTCCCTCACTTCTGCAGTCATTCTCTGTGCTCACAGTGTTGCTGTGCTGCCCCAGAGGTAACCCAACAGGTCTGGCAAAGTCTCCTAACTTTGCCGCACCTCCACCATTCACAATCTTGTCTCTCTAACCTACTCATTTTCCTCCATTCCACAAACTATTAGTTTCAAAGAAATTCAGAGATTAATTAAAATGATTGGTGGGATGAGTAGGTGAGGGGGACAGGCTAAAGGGCTTGACAAGAAGAAAGATGAAAAGGACTAAAGGCGTTCAGCTTGGTTATGCGATGACTAATTGAGGGTGGAGGAGATGGACACGATATTCATTTACAAGTGTCTGTAGTTCTGAGGAGCATTTTTCATGTGCAAACTGGAGACTAGCTCAAGACTAGTGTTGGTTCTTGCTGTATAGATCTGGTTCCAGGGTCCTTCACTTCAAGCTGTGAGTCCCACTCTTCCCCCAGCCTATGCATTCTCACTCCTCCCTTGCATCCTCAAATATCTATTTATTTTTATTTCAGCTCAGCTTTCAGCCAGTTCAGTTCCTGGATCTCTCCACCTGGCCACATGAGCCCAACTGGGAGCAAAGAGCAAAAGGAGAGGCCACGGAAGCTGGGGGTGGATGAGGTGGCACCTTGTTGCCACACCTCTGCTGTGCTGCAGACTTGAACCAGCTATGAAAACACACCTTGAGGAACCGGGGAGGAATCAGGAGCAGGAGCACCTATGAATTATTTTACTTCCACTTAGCCTAAGGAAACTCTGTCTATATAATACAATATTGTGGAAACATCTCTGATGAGGAGAAAAAGCAAGATGGGGTAATCTATCTAAGTTTAAAGGAACAGAAAAACTGTGTGGAAACAAGCATCTTTCTGTGAGCACTCTTTCCAATATAAAAGAGCAGAAATTGTCATTTATCCTTTTCTTTTTTTTAATGGTCTAGAAATAAGCCAAATGCATTTGTGATACAGTAGTGAAACACAACAACAAACTCATTTATTCCTGGACACCAAATATAATTTAGATGGATGTGGTATGTATAAGAAATTTTAATTTGTCCCTGAAAAGCCATTTAATTATTCAGATTATCTGATTGCCTCAGTCTTGTATTGATTGATTAGAGAACTTTATAAATCAAAATCTGCATTACTGCTGCTCAAAGCATCTGCTTCTCACAGGAACAGAGATATATAGTTCATTTCCAATCCTTACCCAGAGGTTAGTTTATTGAGACATGTAAATGGCTATGGGTTATAAATGGGTCGGTAAGTGTTTTTTCATACTACTAGAGGAATATTCACTTAAGGACATCATGAAAGAGGGGAAAAACCCCAGAAGTAATAGCTGTTTAATAAATCAGGGCATAGTCACCAGGACTCCCAGCTCCTTGGCTAATGGCCATGAAGGATCCCTATCTTTCTACAGGGGCTCATGTCTGATCTGCAGCACTTGGCAAGTCTCAGGTGCTCAACTTGGGGCACTCAGCTGAAATCTAAGCTGAGACCTCCATAAGCACCCGCTCACCAGGCAGCCCTGAATTAGGGAGAAAATTCCCTCAGAGCAGCAAAGAGCATTTGTCTTCGATTTCAGAGCTCTCCTGCTACGCACAACCTCTGTGACCAGCTTGACTGTCTATTGCCAGCCTCGACCAAATAACCTCCAAGTGAGTAGCAATTACCATAATGAGTGGCCTGACGGGTGTCCCCCAGAGCTACAGGCCTCAGCAGCAACACGTCTCAGGCGAACTGGAATGTCTAGTCCTGAAACTCCACCTCTGAAAAAGGAAGGAAGTAAAAAAAAAAAAAAAAAAAATGGGTGGAGGATTGAAAAAAAACAACAAAAAAAATTTAAATTATTTTAAATGAATCCCTCCAGCCCAGTCCAGCATTCGCTGAAGCTAATGAAAAACTTGCCCTGATATCAGTGGGGCAGAACTGGACAGGCTATAAAGGCACAGTTTTTCAGGTTATATAAATATGTATTAAATAGAGTGGTTAAAGCTACACTGACCAGGCTCCTTGCAGTCTGAACATGCAGAAAAAAAACCCCAAAAAGGATAAAACAAAACAAAACTCTTAACAAATTAAATATGTCAACAATTAATCAGAAAAAAAAATTAATTAGTATTATTTGCCTATACAGAAAACTAAAGCAAATTATATGCATGGCTTCCTATGCAACAGAAAGCAGAAAAAAAAACCCTTTTTAGCTTAATTTTAAAATAATTTTTATTTCACAATAAAAACCCCCACACAGCAAACTATTTAAAATTCATGTCTTCCATTTCCCCAGAATGTCTTCCTCACATAGACAAGCCCTTTATAAACATCAAAACTGCAGGCTGACACAACAGAGACAGATCATTTATGGACCATCTCAGGGGAGCCTTAATGCAGCAAGGACCGCCGCATCGCCCCGACCAGACACCCTGTCCCTGACAGAGCCAAGAGTGGAGCGCTGGAGAGGCACCACAAACCAAGGGATGCTCACGGCTGTTTGGCCTCAGGATGCTCTCCCAGGCACAAACCATTTGCAGCTTTGGGATTTCCAGAGCAGAGCCAGAGATGCAGGGAATTCGATAGCCCTTAAGTGATTTCTCTTCTGTGAATTCAGCTAATCACTTTAAATCCTTGGGTCCACACAGCAGTCTTGCCAAGGACTTCCACAGCTTAACTACAATTCTGTGAAGTCATTTCTCTGGTTTATTCTGAACTTGCCAGTTTCATTCGATGCCCCTTGGTTCTTGTGCCAGAAGAGTCAGTCACTGGCCTCTCTTTATCTTGTATGTAAAAATTAAAAAGGAGTTAAACAACTGCTTCCAGCATTCACTGCATTCATGAATTTCAGAGATGTTCTTATGCATATGCAATAACTTACAGCTGTTTGGCTAAAATGCACACAGCTGAAACTAGAGGTAGTTGAGCAGTCTGAACTACCTGTCAGACAGACAGACGCTGCCTACGTGAAGGCGGTGTGTGTACCAACAGCACACGGGGAGCCCAAATTTCCTGGCCAAAGCTTTGTATTGCTCACACAAACGCACAAAGTAGCGCCATGTATTATCTGTGTAATTCTAGTTGGTGTACAAAGTAACTCCAGTGCCCACCATGTGGTCAGATGAACAGTGGCCAAAGTCAGGTGGGAAAATCAGGGGAAAACAGAGAAGAAAAAAACAAACAAACCAAACTTCAAACAGGGGATCGAGACCTTCACTTTTCTTTCACAGCTGCTTGTGTTTCTGTTTGCTTCATTGGTGCTTCCTATACTGCAACTGATAATTATGTCATTATGTCTAGGAAAAAATAGCGCTGGAGAATTTGAGAGTGTATTTGCAAACCTAGACATAAGTTTGTCAGCTTCCCATATCATAAAAAGCGATGGAACTTGATAGACCAAGTTCTTCACTGACGTCAAAAGTTGGACCACGCTACAACAGCAGGTCACAGCTTTGTGTTGCAAGAGCAAGGAGCACTTGTGCTGCTGGCAACACGATACAACAGTACGTCACTCCAGCCCTGACACAACAGAACATCCCTTCAGCCCCTGACCTACCCCGTATTGTCACCACCTGCCCTGAAATAGCTGCTGCACCTTATCCCAGGGGTAGCTGCCCCTCAGCATTCACCAATTCACACATCCCGGAGAGAGGGGAGCAGGGGGAAGGTACGAAAAATCAATCTAGGCAGCAGGGCACTCCCTTTAGCAGAGATGTGTGCTACACTGATGCCTGCCTTGTTCAGCGAACCAGAGATCACCCATCTGTTGCTCTGAGGAGAACATGCCAGCACAGACTTTTCTCCTCGACAGGGATCCTTCAGCTCCAGCCTCTGGTTTCCCTCCCGACCAACCTGCAGTTCCACAGTAATTTCAGGGCGCTCTTTCTAAACTTAGGCCGTGGCCGTCCCCTCCCCTCGCGGGACGGGTACAGAGAAACCCATCTGGAACCAAGGTTTATCCTGTCAGGGTTTGTTTCCTCGCTGTTACCCTGGCCCGTTTCTGACACCGGGCACCGGCACCCCCGATCGCTGTACCGGCCAAGCCGTGCCCTCACCTACACCCCACAGCGAACAGGCGGTATCGGGCCAAACCCGCATCACCCAGCCTGCCCGGGGGCGGGCGGCCCACAGGACCCGGGGGCTGAGCGCTCTCCGCACGGCCAGCACCAGCGCTCCGGGAGCCGGGACGCCCTTCCCGCACGGCGGGACTCCCCCGAGAGCCGCCGGCCCCGGCTGGAAGGCGGGTGAGGGCGAGGCCTCGGCGGCCGCCAGCCGCAGGCAGGCACGCCCGGCCGGCCGGGAGGGGAGGGAGGCGCTGGGCCCCTCAGCGGGGCGGGCGCGTCCTCGGCGGGGAGCGCCGCGGGCGCGTGGGCGGGGGCGGCCCCGCGGCGGTTGGTGCCCGCCCTGGCCCCGCGCGCGCGGCCAAAGCGCCACCCCCGGCGCTGCCTGGAAACCGCACGGGCGGCGGGACGGCGGCGCGGAGGGGAAATCACGTGAGGCCTCCCCCGAAGCGCCACCTGAAGGGCTGTACCACCGGCGGGGGAAAGGGGGGGGAGGTAAGGAGGGAAGCAACGACAGGTCGAAACCCGCCGGTGCGCGGCCCGCCTCCATCCCGCCGCAGGGCTCGGCTGACAAACAAACAAATAAACGGGGGCGAAAACCATGAGAGAGAGGCGACGGTTTGAGGGCGACGGCCGCGGGGGCTGAGCGGCGGCGGCGGCGCCCCCGCCCCTCCAGCGGGCGGTTGGTACGTGGCCGTTAAGGAGGAGGCGCCGGTGGCGGCCAACCCCGCTCGCGCGCTGGACGCGGTAACCAGATATTCAAAAACAAGACGTCAGCCCACAATGCCGCGCGCAGCCGCCAGCATTACCTCATCCCACAAGGCCCCGCGCCGGCGCTCAGAAGCTTCTAGGGGCGGGGTGGCCATGGCGACCGGCTGATATGCACCGGGCCGGGCCAGCGGCCCGCCTCCCCCGGGAGAGGCGGCGGCAGCCAATGGGGAGCCCGCGGGGTGACATCATGGGCTATTTTTAGCGGGCTCCCGGTCGCTGATAAGTGAAGGGCTCCACGCCGGGAGCGGGCTCAGAGCGCGGGGCAGGCGGCAGCGCGATCTACGGCCGCGGAGCGGAGTAGGGACAGCGCGGCCGCAGCCAGCATAGCAGCGCGGAGCCGGGGAGGGCGCGCAGGAAGGCGGGGAAAGTAACTCGCGGCAACTTGTGGCGGCGGACTAGCAGCAGCGTCCCGGCCCCGCAGGAGCGGCAGCGGCAGGAGGAGGAGGGCGACCAGGAGCCCCACCGCAGCCTCGCGCCGCCCCGCCAGGCCAGGCGGACTCTCAGCGCGGCGGCGCCTAGGACCGCGGGCCCGGCCCGCGCCGGGAGGACCCTCCGCCGCGCCCCGGCGAGAAGTAAGGCTCTTGTTTTCTCCTTCCCCCCTCCCTGCGCGGCCGGGAGGGTTGGAGTGGCCGCGCGGAGCGGGGCGCAAGCGGCGGCCGGGCAGGTTCTCCGCGCTGCCGCAGCTCCCGGCGCCACTCCGCGGACTCTGTTCTATGAGTGCAAAGATGGAGCCTACTTTCTACGAGGATGCCCTGAACGCCAGCTTTGTGCCGCCGGAGAGCGGCGGGTATGGATATAACAACGCCAAAGTGCTGAAGCAAAACATGACGCTGAACCTGTCCGACCCATCCAGCAACCTGAAGCCGCACCTGAGGAACAAGAACGCCGACATCCTCACCTCCCCCGACGTGGGACTCCTGAAACTGGCCTCGCCGGAACTGGAGCGGCTCATCATCCAGTCCAGCAATGGGTTAATTACCACCACGCCGACCCCGACGCAGTTCCTCTGCCCCAAAAATGTGACCGACGAGCAAGAGGGGTTCGCGGAAGGCTTTGTGAGAGCCCTGGCGGAACTGCACAACCAGAACACCATGCCCAGCGTCACCTCCGCCGCTCAACCTGTTACCAGCGGCATGGCACCTGTGTCCTCCATGGCCGGCAACAGTAGTTTCAATACGAATTTGCACAGCGAGCCCCCGGTGTACGCCAACCTCAGCAACTTCAACCCCAACACGCTCAACTCCGCACCGAACTACAACGCAAACAACATGGGCTACGCACCTCAGCATCACATAAACCCCCAGATGCCGGTGCAGCATCCCAGGCTTCAGGCTCTGAAAGAAGAGCCTCAGACTGTACCTGAAATGCCAGGGGAAACTCCTCCCCTGTCCCCTATTGACATGGAGTCACAGGAGAGAATCAAAGCCGAGAGAAAACGCATGAGAAACAGAATTGCGGCGTCCAAATGCCGGAAAAGGAAGTTGGAAAGGATTGCCAGGTTGGAAGAAAAAGTGAAAACTTTGAAAGCCCAGAACTCAGAGCTGGCATCCACTGCCAACATGCTCAGAGAACAGGTTGCACAGCTTAAGCAGAAGGTCATGAACCATGTCAACAGCGGGTGCCAGCTAATGCTAACACAACAGTTGCAAACGTTTTGAAGAGACTGTCTTAAATGAGAACTGTGATATTGTGGTATAACTAAAACAAACAACAAAAACAACCCCAAAGTGGCAGATGCATAAAGCTAATGGTAAAAAGCTGAAAGGCTGAATCCTGCCTGTGCTCTGCAAAGCGCATGTGTGGAAAGACTGGCGAGCCTTCAGCTCGAGTTCGTGGTGAAGCGGCCAGCACCGCTCTGAGAAGTGCTGTTCCTGCTCAGATGAGATGTCAGATCTTCGTTTAACATTGACCAAGACCTGCATGGACCTAACATTCGATGATCATTCAGTATTAAAGGTTAAACTGCAATAGAAACTGTAGATTGCTTTATGTAGTATTACTTAAGAGAAAAAAAAAAAAAGTGGGAGGGAGGTTTGTGGGAGGCTGATAAAAAAAAAACCTATTCTGCCTGCCTTCAAGTAAATTGTGTATGTACATATCTTTTTTTATTTTATTTTATGAAAGTTGATTAATGTCAATAAACTACTTCATGACTTTGTAAGTTATTTTTATGTTGTTTATTTGGGCACTGCCCAGTATTGTTTGTAAATAAGAGGCTTTTTTTTTTAGCACTCTGAGTTTACCATTTGTAATAAAGTATAATTTTTTAATGTTTCTGTTTCTGGAAAAAATTCTAGAAGGTTCTATTATATTTAAGAAAAATAAAATAATTAAAATGCATTTCCCCCTCACACTTTTTTTTTTTGCTAGTACCTGAGTTGGGAAAATGCCCTTTATGCTGAACTCTAGGGACTATGTTAGACTTTAACTACAGGCATGTCCTGGAGAATGTCTGAGGAGAAGGTAGATCCTGATCACCAAACTAATACAACTTTTTGAGTTGTCCTGAAGTTGTTGTTCCCAGCTGTAACCTGACTAGGTTGTCATATTCCAGTGGCCCAGTTTAGACAGCTAACTTGAAGCAGGTTGTGGAGTGGTAGAAAGCCAGTGTATTAAATTGCTCCATAATTGGAGCAACTGACTACTTGATCTGACATGTTTTTTATTAAATTAATGCCCTCAAGAAGATAAGGCAAGGGGTTGTGTTTAAAAAGCAAAACATGCTGTAGACTCCAAAACCAGAACTATTTGCCTTCATTCCTGTGTTCATTCCTAGGTAGGTGCTGATCCTTGCTTGTTGATATTTATAACAATGCTGCTGTCAACAGTAAAATAATTTTATAAATGCTTTCCCTATCTTGAAATCCTTTCCCTTTGGGTGTTACTGTGGGTTGTAAACTTTTTAGCAATAGAAAAGCTGGGATGTAGAAGACTGAATGTAACAGGAAATGAAAAGAGCAACTTGTTGAAAAACAGCAACTCCTGTTGCTTGTTTTCAGCAACTTGCTGAAAATAGCAACTTCTCTGACACTTCCCATGTATTTTTTTATAAAATAATCTTGGGTTTTAGTACAATGACAATATAAATATATACCTTAAAAACATGCTACTTAACTCATTTGGGGGGACACACAACACCAATTATTATACCAGGATTTTCAACACTGTACCCAATTCATTTAGTTTAATAAGCATATATTTGGAAGGAGACCAGATGTTTTCCTGCTTGCTGTTTATAGCCAAATATCTAAGAGGAAATAGATGCTATCAAAAAACAGCCAGAAAATATTAAAATTCATTATGAGTGAATGCTAACTTTTTAAAGCAAGCAGTCTTAAAAATGTCTTTTTTTCCTTAAAATAGGAATAAGCATAATTTTAATTGAGGTGACAGTCTTGTTTAAGGTAATTTCACAAGGTAACTAAATAATTGGATATGTATACCTGTACTGTTATCAAAATGATACCTTGAAATTTGCAACTACCATGGGTCAGTTCCTTACAGGAAACATAGTGTATTTCCTCCAACTTTTCTCCCCTAATATTATATGTGTTTTATTGTATGAGGGGTTGTCTTAATATTTAAAATATGACAATATGGTAATCTCCTTCCACATGGTAATCCAAGTGTCAAGGTAGGCACTGTTTAGCTGGTGTTTGCTGCTGTCAGAGGAATACCATTGTAACAACACCAACCAAACAAAGGGTTACTAGGAGGATACTGTAGTTTGCCAAGAGTACATTTTGCTGATGTCAGCAACCCGGAAGGTAAGTTGATTTTGACCATATGTAGGAATAGACAGCAGAGGGATAATACACAGCACTGCTGGGTGTGGTTTTACAGGGATTTAGCAAGTGCCAACTAGCAACATAAGCAGGGCAAGGAGATTAATTACATGCAAAGGTGCATGTTTAACTCTCAACAGTGCTGGGTTATGGAAGAGATGTTACTAGCAAGCATTTTGCTTAATCACCTAATTACGTAAAAAATAAATACATTATATAAAATACTATGTTAATTAAATACAGCTGAGTGACAGTCTGCTCCACCCTATTCTAATACGCACACACAGACATTTAGCATTGCAGTTATGATTTTTCTCTCTCAAGTATGCCATTCTGTAGCACAGGCAAAAAAGTTACTGACTAATAGCACTGCTGGTTAAGTGGGCATCGTCTGACGGGTTGGTTTCTGTGACAAGAGTTACTTGGTCCAGGTCAGGAGGTACTGGGGACCAGGCAGGGAATCTACCATCAGGCAAGGTGGGTTTTAGTGCCAGTTATGCAGTTTCACACAGAGAAAAGGGGTGATTTAGATCAACCTTTCCTTTGGTCCCACATCTTGTTTGAGGATCAGGCCTAAGACGGGGCAAAATAAGTTTATATTGCCTCCACCTCCATCTGTTTTGTAAACAGTGTGGTGGGCAATGAGCCTGTTGCTATCAGGTTCACTTCAGCACAGATTAAAATTCAGCACTCTTAGTATATTACTAGATCACTTAGTGATCAATACAACTGTAATGAAAGGCGTGCGTGCGTTTGTGCGTGGTGAAATGTAAAGTTTTAACACTTATTCAACTGCTGAGATTCAAATTGCCAAATGCATTAAGTGCCTTACTTCTATAAGGAATACTCAGTTCTCTGAGATTCAAGAGAGAAACTCTCCTTTTGTTGCCCCAGCTGTACTCACAAGGGAATATTTTGCAAATAACAGCATTGTGAACATGTATTTTGTTTGGCTGTGAGTGTTGTCAACGGATTCAGGAAGTGAAGTCAGAAAAAAGGCAGGGTTTCAAACAGGGCAGGCTCCACAGAAATGCCTAGGCAAAGAGCCTCTAATCAGAACAACATGTTTCGGACACAGAAATATTAATTAGAATTTAGGTCTGTACTAAAACCAACAAAACACTCACACTTCTATCCCATGAAGAGACGTGAGCTACAGGGGGATTTGACCATTGATTACTCCCTGAATAATTTTAAATTCAAAGTACTTGTCATTACAGAAATAACAGTAACAACCAAACTTATTCTACAGTGGAGAAGAGTTACGTACCAGCCAGTTTCAAGCTCAGAACAAGGTAGCAGGTCCTAAAATAGTTCCCATCCTTGAATTGCCTATGTCTCTATGGGTCTAAAAAATACTGACCTCAAAACAAGGCACTTTAAATACCAGCATAAGGCGGTGCATACCCATTTAACACAAGTCTAGTGACAAAGAGATGCTCTAGCTATCTTTCCATTTTATAGGAAGTTGTCAAGAAATACAGACAATATCCCTCCAAACCTATGTGCAAAATGACTGCAGTTTTATCCTATGCAGAAGCCTAAGAAAACCACTAAAATAATTACTTTCTGAAAAAGTAAATAGGCTTTTCAAGGGAGTGCATGGCTGTATATGCATTAAAGACCTTATCCCCACAACGCTGCAGGAAGCAGAGAATCTAACTTGAAGGCACCCAGGTTAGTGTTCAGCGGGCTTACATCATTTATCTAGTATCACACAGCGTGTACAGACACTGCACAGCGGAGCCTGAACCAGCGGTGAGATGGGAAGCGCCCTGCCTGAGTGAATAACCCCGACAGAGGCTCTGGGGTCAGTAGCCTGGGCAGCCTTGCTGGACAGACCGCGGAGGCGGACGGACCAGCTCAGGCTGGAACAAGCTTGGGCACCTGTGGAGTTCACCACGGAGCACAGTGTACCGTGTCCATGAGGAGTACAAGGCAGACTGAAAAAAAAGAACACTTATCTTTAATATCAAGCCTAGTGCCTTCTCTGTTCTGCATCTTTTACTCCCTACCCCTCTTCTCAAAACTTAGGTATAACAGCGTAGTTAGCCACATCAAGAAACGAAGACTAGTTCAGGCAAAGTTTGCTATGTAGAAAAAACAAAAAAGTTGCAAACATCATAAGCAAACAAAATATTGCTAACAGGCAGATGGACAGCAAGAAAATAATATTTGAAATTACCATATACACAAACCCATTATGAAATAGAATATACCTTAGTAACATCTAGCAGTAACTTAAGGACAGGGAGAAGGAAGGACAAGGAAAATTCAAGAAGTAGGTGGTTAGCTTTTTGAGAAGGTAATTCTTCCAGAGGAGCGCTTGCTCTTTAGAATTACACACACTGCCAATACCAGTGCCTGCACCCAAGGACTGGTGGCAATCCTAATTCTACACATATACATTATTGTTGACACGATAATACCCTGAACAGAGATACTCTGAACCGAGAATGGTGCTTCTTACAAAGAAAACTTGTAGAAAGTCATCACATAATTCACCGTGAAAGCCACCGATTATTTAAACAGTTTCAGCGTGGTTTTGCACAGCAGGGCCCTCGTTTCCAATTTTGCACGTTATTCTTTGCAGTACATTTTTGTTAAGGAACAATGGAACTACAAAAATCAAATTAGATGTTCATCATGGTCCCTTCTGTCCTTAAATATTCTGAAATACTAGAAACATAGTTACAATGGGGAAGAATGGCTTTTTTTAAAGTTAATGAAATCTTGAAAACACTGCTAATTTTCTTAATTATAGAGTAACAATAGACATTGGGGGAAAACAAAACAAAAACCTAATTCAGAAAAGTGAGTAAAGCAAGTAACCTATTTTTGAAATCTCATACACAACTTTACAGGTTATGACTGACCTGATTAATGCAAATCTCTGTAAATACCTAGAAACTAACTCTAAAAAAAGTGGAGGAAGAGCTATTATTTCCTCTCCTCAGTCTCACAATTATTTTGTGTTTTGAGCCTTGTATTCTCCAAGCAATCTTGAGGTTGATTCCTTAAACAAAAGGACCAGCAACTTGCTAGAAATTCCTCTGAACTGTGAACTTTGTTCCTTATTCTCTTTTAAATTAAAACCAAGTCCTGTGAAAGCTGGCAGCATAATACCACCAAAGATGTGGGAAAGAGGACACAATTCCAGCAGATGGAGCTCAAAAGCAAACAGTCCTGGAACAAGCTTCACAGTCACCTGCAACAGGAGCCTTTGCTCAGCTGGTGAAGTAGCCAGAAAAGTCTTCAAAGGAAACGCGCTGTCGTGCAAACATACAAAAAAATTTAACTTTAACAGCTTGCCTGAATTCTTAAAAATAATCACTGCAACAAATAGGGAGATCCTGCATCATTTTAATCATAGAATAACTACAGCTATTTCGGAGGACACTAAGGGTTCAAAACCGAGAGTCCATAGCTATTCTTCCAAATTCTCATCCACAATGATGAATTAGTGGGCATGACTTTTAGATGTCTGCTGTTATCATGCCTTTTATGTCTCAGACAGCAAGTCATGAAAACATGCATAATTTTTAACATAATCCAGTGAGTGTTGCTATTCAAACTCACACAGCTATTCACATAGCATTCACATCAAAAAGAGAGAAGTGAAGAAGTTTTGAATCTCCACAGAAAGGATTACTGGTAGGTTTAAAAGTATGGCCTAGCACTACCTATTTCAAGTGATGCGATTCTCAAAGCTGCTCACCTCTGAGTGACTGCAAATCAAAGCACTGTGGCAACTATGAAAAGTTCATTCTCATTTGTGTCCAAAAGTAGTTCTAGAATATTTAACAGTAAATTTTTAACAGTAAAAATTGCAAGCTGCTGCTGCTGCAGCCACCTTGCAAGCTCTGGTTATTGTTTTATTTTCACCTTGAAAAGTCAAACACAGCAAGTTCCTTTTTAAATTAAGCCATAACACTTTAAAGATATAGCTCAGGATTTACTCATTTTAACTTCTGACACCTAAGTTATCTAGGTTAGGAGGCATCACTGGTACTCCTTATGGTTAAAAGAAAAACACAGTCCTCTTCAGAGAGTGATTTGGGTCAAGTAAATTGCTGATTGGAAGATCCTATACCACAGCAGTCTACTTTTTTAACTTAGGAGCCTCTAGTCAGATGGGATGAAACCAGGCTGTAATGATTACCTGATTAGAATAGGAGACAGTTCCTTTGACTAAACAGAAAAGTTCTGCAAACATCCACCACGTGTTAGCAATGAACAAATTTCCATATGCAAACTCCACTGCATCATATACATAACGTACACTCTTTGCCTCCTATACAAACACTAAGACATCCCCAAATATTAACTGTTCAAAACTCCTTACAAGAAGTCATTAAGAACAAGACTTACTATGAACCCTCCAGTGGTGTCTCAGGGCCTCAATCAACATATGATCTTTATCATGCTAAATAATCACCAAGTGTCTGACCTAAATACCTGCAGGGGAGAAACAGAACCCAAATTCTCAAGGCAAAATCCATCTCTAGTTTTCTTGTTTGGCTTTGCTCTCATACAGATTGTCCATTCTCCCCGCTTCCTGACTGAACCAAACTATTGCTAAATAGATATATTCTAATTAGTTAACAAAGTTTGCTTTTATATGCAAAATTACATAAAAAATTATGTAAAGCTAAACAGTAAGTATAGCTGACTTCTTAACTGCCAACAGAAGAGTTGACAGTCTGCAACAAGGTTACTGACCAAAGCCAACCCTTGGAAAGTTAACAGCAAAGTTGCCTTCTCTAAATGACAGAATGTAAGATGAATTTAGCGGTCTTTGCCCAGGTTCCTCCTCCTTGAAGCAGAGATTTCTAACCAGCATCTTTCCAGTGCAGCACTGCAGGTAGCAGCACATCTTTCTCTGATGTCTCACTACATCACTGTTCAGGGCTGTGACCTGTGAAAAAGCAGGCTGCTTTTCTCTATGCAGATTTCTCTGTGCTTTTAATAGATTAGCTTGGTTAGAGACTTCTGAATTTTATTTCCCATTTCTGCACTCCCAAAACCACCTAAGCTGAGTATATTTAGGGAAGTGCCCCTGACTAAGCTTCACAGCTACTGACAGCTTTTGCTTCTGTGCAATTTTGTGAAAGTAATAATAAAGCTGACCAATTTGATTTCTCAAAATACTGATTGATAGTTACCAAAAAGTAGCATGAGTCCTAAAGAAGCTTGATATTTCAGTTTTAGAAATCAAGCCACTGATAAAAATTGTAAAGAAACATGTTTAAAAATCATAATATGTTCTTATGTTGGGAAACATGTCAGAATTTCCAGAAAGAAAGAAAGCAAATGAGCAAGGGCAAAACATTTTGTCCCAAGAGACTTCTTTTCTTATCAGGAATTTGCTTAGCCTCAGACTAAGCTTTTCATAAGAAATTACACAGCTCTAGTTCATTAAATCTGATCGTTTCAAACTGGTACAAAAGTACCATCTTACTTTTTTGATATAACTCAGGGTCTTGGTGCATGACCTTGAGTAGCTTTAGCTGTGGTGTTTTAAGAAGCTACCAATAAAGCAGTTTAGGTTTACACACCAGTTTGTGGACTGCAGTAGCTAAACAGTTGCCCACTACTGCTGCAGCCAGGCAAGCACCAACAGATCCACCTCCAGGCCTCAGGGAGCTCAGCTTTGATGTGTGTAAGCATTTCTTTGAGCAGCCACCTTTTCCCTCCTCCTTTGCCTTTTCTTTTCCACTCTGTTCTTTGTGCTGGTACTCTTTTTTTTGGAATATTGCAGGATACCTATTGTAATCTGCATTGCTTCCCTTATTCTGCTAACCACACAGCTCTACAAACACCTGAAATGATGGGGGGCAACAGAGGAGGTGGAACATAAATGCAGGTACAAGCAGCAGTGATGAGGCATCTTCTGGAAGAAATGCTCACCAGCAATCTTCAAATCACCACAGATGAGTCAGAACTCTTAAATTCATTCTTCACCATTTAAATTACACTACAAAAATGCCCAGGCAGATTTTGCACCAGTTCTACTAACTTAATTTGAATTCACACTTTTGGTTAAACAAGCTCAACTTCCCATGTGGACAAACCTATAAAACGTGGTTTGACTTTCACAGTGAACATTTTTCATGCACCCATTAACTTGAACGAGAACTGTGAGTCCTCAGTATACCTGCTTACGAAACTGTTTCTCTTAGATGACTAACTTTATGCATATATATTTAAAATTATTTAAGAGGGCACTGAGGTTATTATTCAAAGCCTTATAAATTGAATTTCTTGCACACGTTTGTGATATTGGCTTCCATGTCTGTTTTGAATTTACTCACAAAATACACTACCACACCCAAATTTAATTTCAAGCTATTTCCTTGGCCCCCTCTGTTCGCTACACTATCATTCTTAGGTGCAGAAATTACTGCAGTGTTTTTCACTGGAAATGCCAGCCTGGCAATATGAGAAGGGCTTGGTTTGTAACTTCATGTTAACTGTTGTTGCCTCTGTGGTTATGTGCCTGTGTGTTGAATGTGGCTACTTGGTTAATGACATGCTCTCATAATTGGTATCTATAATATCTATTTGCTACTAGCAAAGCCAGTTACATTTCCAATCCAACTCTAAAATAACAATGACAAAGTATGGTGACAAAAGCAACAAAGTAATGAGCTCAGGGACGTAAAGATCTTATGAAGTTACTGTTTTTCTGTTAGAAACAGCTCAGTTCCCAAATCTGTTGCTAATTAGGAACCCCAGCAGTTCAGTTGAAGAATCGTGCTGCCTGATCTCCTGCAGCCTTTCTAATGGTATTATCTCCTGAAATTTTATTCTAAGTGTTTTGACACGTACACGGTCTGATCTAACAAGAAAAATCTCGCATTATTGCCATTGGGAATATCCACTGCCCAGAAGTGCAGGCCCATCAGTCTGTGAAAGCACACCACTAAACCTCACCCTTTCCCTGCCTCTTTAGGAGGGTCTAACTTCTGTGGCAGCAGTAGTGATCTAAGGGCATTAAGAAGAAATAAAACTCTTTGTCTTGTACAACTATATACAAAAAAGGAACAAGCAAGACCTAGCAATTAACATACAAATATAAAACCATATTCCTTGGTGTTTCTGGAGTTCAGCTGATATCACATCACACAATAGCACAATGAGTAATGCATCTGAATTCAAATTCCACCTCCAGCTTTACATGAGGAGCTACTTCACAGACCCACACACAATTTTCCGTAACTGCTGGCTGTGGGAAGCACGAGGGAGATGGACAGTGTAGAAGAGAAATACTGAACCTAACTCTCCTTTTTCTAGGCAGTCCAGGCTTGGCTTAGAAAACAAAACCAAAAAGCTCTAAACCAAAGAACTATGTCTTGGCCTAAGCCCTCCCTCTGGTTTGGAGCTTCAGAATAATACTAACTTCACGGAGATCTACACTCTGATTTAAATGACTCTTTGATTCCATGAGTCTATGAGTTAAAAAATAAGTTTTGTAAGTATAGAATGAAAACAAACAGAAACTTTCCATGTAACCAGTAAAAATTATCACTTTTGCCTACACAACCAAAAAATATTATCTACAATTACGAAGCTCAAAAAATATATGAAAGGCTTTTTAAATTTGTGAGAAGATTCAGAATAGAAGTAGAGCTCTCAAATACTGAGAATTTTTAACAGCTTTCTTTCTTTTATTGTCATCCATCAGTATTTACATAATCTAAAGGCTCTCACCCATTAACAATGATATATTAAAATGTATTTTGATTAATTCATTAAACTATATTAAACTATATTTAAGCATTGCTGTATTTTGATCTAAAAGTGGAGTACTATGATTCGCCACATTACAAAAAACCTATGATTTTTTAAGTTCATTTGCCTAATATATTCTTGCCATGACTTACATCACAAGCCTCATCCTAATCTTGAATTTAGCTATTATTTGATACTTTATGCTCTAGGATTCCTCCCTTTAGTCTGAAACCTTAATTTAAGCCAGCTGTTTCACAGTAACTCAACATGTGTGGGATTTTCCCACTAAATGAAAATGATAACTAGGATTTTAATTTTTTTTAGAGACATAATGTTCATTGTGGGATGGCTCCTCTTAAATAAAGACAAGGAAACTATTAAAGTAAGTTCACCAATGTCAGATGAAAATGATCCTATGCAATTTAGCTGTATATGTTACTTCCATGCCTTGATCATGTTACAGTTTAATTTACAAAGTTACATTGGCTTTTTTTAGCTTTCTGTTTTTACTGAGCTATACAGTTTGTTTGAAGCTGATAATTAACATGTGAATATTAATATATTTGCCTTCTCAGCATCATGCCATAAGTCTGTTCTTTAAGGTAGCAACATACTGCTGACACTGAAGTTTGTGTCCGGTAAATCCTCCTGTGAGCACAGTGGCTGTCCCACTGCCAGTCCCAGAGTACCTCCACAGCACCTGAGGTGCAGGTGAATTGCTGTCTGTGGTAACCTGCCATCGTCCCTCACTTTGATCCAAGGCACTCTGCATCTCAAGAACACCAAATGAATGTAAGCTGATACACCTAACTGCAAATTTTACCTCCACCAATTGCTTTTTACGTTGCTTGACAGCGATGGCCACGTTTCTAATGACAGCTGCAGAAGAGGATGGGTGACAGGTCCCTACCATCCCCTCTGTGAGGTCACACGTTAATGGCAGTGTCCTGTGCCAGGGGATCAGCTGAGCTGGACACATGTCCCAGCCTACAGCCCCGTCTCTGGGAGCGGCAGGGACAGAAGAGTGGGAAAGGTAACAGGTTAACCAGCACAACTGCACACAGCAAAGCCTATTTATCAAAGCTCTGAGTTTCTGCGAGCACCAGGGGGTTTTTTGCACCAAATATTTTAAAATACTTATACCTTATATACTATGTTATGCAATATATTGGTAGGAGAATTAACTACATATGAAACTATGTAAAAATTCTTCATCCTGCACTGGGTTCCCTTATATTCAATATAATATCCTAAACCAATATTTTTTTCTCAATTTTCTTCTCAATAGCATACACTGAAGACAGTTGGTGTTCATGGGGGAGGGTGTATACATATACATATGTATCTATAGAATGCTACTGGTATATTATTAAAATACAGAAAATTTTATCATTAAAATACATAGTTTTTCAATACCATTTCAATCACAAGATAATGAGAAATGGGCTTTAGGAAAAAAAACCACTATCATACCAGATGCAACAGCACATAAAGGGTTAAAAATCAACGCAGTATTTAAGAGTAACAGAATGTTTTCCTGTAAACTCCTTCTATGGCATGATCTAGGGGAAGGTCCAACTTAAGTGCTGGATGTTCATACAGGATTTCCTATGACTAATGCTGTCAGCATTCAAAACTTTTAATTTAAAATGTGGGCGTTACATAGAGATAGGAAATTTACCATTTAAAACTTCTTATTAGAAAATGAATGGAAATTACTCTGATTTTCAGATTCATTTGCTGTATGTGGCATGATAGCATAAAGTAAGGAAGTCACTAAGCGGCATATGCCGGGATTGCCTGCCAAGCTTCTACACAAGTCTTTTATATCTGGATAGGATTCACAGGAAGCTTGTACAGGAAGGCTTTTCCTTCCTTATTTTTGAAAAGCTTTGTTGGATGGAAATTATGCCAGTGAGTAAAAGAGAGGAAGGGGGAACAAACTATCATCTTGGTGGTTTTGGTGCCAATCCATGCAAAACTGAACGTCACATCTAGATAACATTAATGCAACCTGTCATAAAATAAACTAACAAAAAGCAAGCCTACAGTGTGCAAAAGATGTTTAATAGGTTTTGATTTAAAAGATTCAAAAAGAAAGTAATACAGATACCAAACCAAAACAGAATGGAATGCACAAATCTGAGATGCAATCTGCCACAACTAAGCTAAATTTGCCACTATTTCCAGCAAGCATGCCATGGCTATGTATACGCTCCAGCAGGTTTGCTCTGAATTCTATTGCAAGCTCTGGCTGCTTCAAATAAATTTTAAATAGTGCTATTTTATTGAATTAAACATGAAGGTACTAATATAGCTTGAGCTGTCACTACAATATCCCTTCTTTCATTTCTTAATGCCATGTTGATCCCATTTTCATGATGCTATATTAACTTTTATTTGAAACTAAGCTTTCCCTATGTCTTGTGACATAAGGGAAAAAGAAGGTTGATTTTCTAGCTCATCTCTACTTGTTGTAGCTAATTCACCACAGAGGTACTTATTAAAAATCACTATTCTTCCCTTAATCTGGATCTTCCAAAATCCCTAGCTGGCATATTACTATTCTATGTACTATTATGCTATACATATTGAGCCAAAGAGTTTGCTTTGCTGGGAACCATAACAGCAGAAAACAGACCTACAGGTAGACTACAATGGGTCTAGATGCCTCTTCAGCATCTTCCACATCACCTGGCAGGAGCCCAGAAATCTCAGACAACACAATTTAACCCTGAGAGTCTTATAAACCCAGAACTGCTATTCAGGCAAGGAAAAAAATAAAACCAAAAACAAACCTTAAAAACTTTCTCAAATCAGGAATGCTTCTACTGCATGGTAAAGAGACCAAAGTTGTCTCTTTGAATGGGTTGATGACAGAGGAGTAATAGTGGAAGAGGAGACTCAAAAAGATATAAGGTCATAATATTCAAAGAATAAAGAGGAAAGTAGTCCAGGGTACAATGGAAACATCAAAAGCATTAGAAAGGATGAGTGAAGAGCATGCAGCTCTTGTAAAGACTGTTGGTGGAGGTGCACAATTCTCTCCAGGTGGACATCAGAACCAAACATTCAGAGTACAAATGCTATTATTAAAAAAAAAGGATGCTGGTACAATGAGTCAAGCTTGTGCTCTGTCCACAGAGTGGCAACAGCACAGGTAACAACCATAAGTATTCTTCTGCTGTGAGAAACGGCATTCCTAGGGAAAAGAAAATCCATGCTGATGTGTCTTCACTGCTCCTGTGACCAAAACTAGTTTTTAAAACTAGCAGCAAACACTTCTGTCCTCACAGTGCAGGCTATAGGAGTAAGGAATACAATAATTAGTTCCAGGAATGGGAATAGAGAAGTCTGAAATTAAAGCTCCAGTTCAGATGAGACTGCACATGATTTGCACAGCGATGGAAACTGAGGGGGCAGCTAGGTCATGCCTTTCCCCTGCTGCATGAATCACCCTTTGAATGGAAATTTGAGTAGGAAGACCTAATGGCTTGGGAACAAAGAGAGCTGCTGGAATATCACAGGTGCAGCTGAACAGAGAAGGATGTTTTGGGATATGCCAAGGAAAGCAAACACCATGAATCTGGAGGAGTTGTCAGGACTTTGTGATTTAGGGAGCTATCCAAATCAACAAGGATATTTATCACAGGGTAAGACAGGAGAATAGCTGAGGTCCTGATTCAGTGTTCCAATTAATTAATTCCTTAATGCTAAAGCATAATTCAGAATTCAGAAAAAGACAGGAGGTGCTAATGTCCTATTAAAGTTTCTGGGAGTCAAACTTCTACTACACTGAGGCACCTCTATAGTTAGAGAGATAATTATATACTTTGCTGAATTGGAACTAATGTGAGGCGCAGGAATCCGGATCCTGACGCACAAGAAGACACGGACGTTCTGGGAACCAAAACACTCAGTCAAAGCCAGAGGACTGAGAGGGAAGAGAGGGGAAGCCATCAGAACTGCGAAGAGGAGATCACATGTGAAAGAATCAGCTCTCTGTGCCTCAGAAAACCCTCCAGCAATGAGAAATACTGTGAAATTTAACAAAAACACTCATCAAGTTACAGAATTGTGAACAGATTAAAACACTAATAAGACAGAAACAATTACAAGCCTCTGATTTTCTAGCACTGCTATACCAGGAAAGTTAAATTTCATTTTGATGTACAACAAACATAAACTGAGTGCAAGTAAAAATCTAAGGTTATTTTACCTAGTTGACCAGGATAGAGTACAAATGAATTATAATAAAGGTAATCAGAAAAAGAATTAAATGCTTCCATATCTTTTTCCAGAACATAGAAGGAAAAAAAATACCCTTTTTTTTTTTTTTTTAAAGTGGTTACAAGCAAGCTCCTTGTGTAATTTTCATTGTCTAGAGACTAGGAAAGTGTTATAGACAGGAAGACTTAGATAAAATAGTGAAAATGTACTGGTAATAGATATCTGAATAGTAAGACAAGTAGAATTTAAATGAAAGTTATATTTTAGTCATTTTATATGAAATAACCAAAATCAACTTACTTCTTCCCTCAATATAAAATTCTAGACAAAGAAAAAGTAATGAAGACAAGCTAAACCAGCACTACCAGGCAATCTTTCTTAATCCTGAGTTGCCTTGCTTTTCTACACTGCAGTGAACAATGCCACTAACAAATCAAGAAGCGAAGAAGTAAGGTAGGAACTACAGTCACTCAAGGGTCACAAATAAGCTTGCATAGATATTTTTTTTAAATGGCTCTAATTATTATCAATCTTCTGTAAAACTACAGCAATAAGAAAAACCCTAAATGACTCACAATGTAATAGCCACCTGCCCAGGGTCAGAGAACTGGGAATACAGGAACCATTTTCAAGGTAAACAGACAAACAAGAAACCAAGCTAGAAGATTAAGAGGAAGAAAATAATAAAGCTGACAGAGGCCTGAAATGACAGCTGTGGAGAAGGCAACAGATGCAGGGAATCTTCTCCTTTATATCAGAAGAAGACTATCAGAAAGACCAATTAGACTCAGTCAGGCCCAACTGTTTCAATTGCCCTCTAACAGGTTTAAAGAGCAAATTAACTGAGCCCCTATTCACTACTATCTGCTCTCCCACTTGCAAGACTACAGTAGCTTTTTGCTGCTGGTGGCAAGCAAAAAGATGGTGGTAAGCTTTAGAAACTGTTGCTTATCACTATTAACTCAGAAAGCATACTGCATTTTTTTACACAGTAATTATAACATATTTTTTCTTACCAAGAGAAAAAATATTGATATTGTTTTCCACTCTGAATTTAAATAAATTTCATATTTCTTCAAGTTCAGGAAAAAACACATGTGGAACTAAAATAGATTTGAAAATTCTTTTGACCTAATAAATAAAATTTATATAAATTTTACTGTAAATGAATTCCTCAGAGAGGGCAACATTTCAAAGTGTGCATGTGGAGACTTCATTAGCAAGACATTGTTTAGGTAAATGTCTGTACTGTGTCTGAAGCTTGACATCTAACTGTAATAACTTAATAAATAACAGCAATTAAAACTGGTTTATGATGTGGCAAAACATTATTTCCTTTCAAAATCACTTTAGTCTCTATTCATATCTATAGCACTTTATAATCAGTAAGAACAAAAATCTGCTTGTGTACTGCTGTAATTTCAGAATAGTTTTTCACAAATTATTTTACATCTGCAAAGTAAATTTGGCCAAAAGGTTTCTGCAGGAGATCGCGTGGCACCACCGTATTCACCTTCTGGGAGAAATGCTGCCAGTAAGGTCGGCCCCATGAGTACAGGGGATGGAACGAGGATCTTGGTCTTCAACAGCTAAGATGAGATTCTGTAAAGTATTTCCTCCTGTAAGATTTCACTGACAGAGTCTATGTTCCTGACTCAAAACCACAAGGGCTTGTTTGGTTTAAAATGGGAAAAAAAAAGAAAAAAAAGCCCATTTAGGAGAAAAACCCTGGTCCTCTTTCCACTGGTTTTTCTGATCCTTGAAGCTGTCTCAGCATTTAGTAACTTAATACTTTTACATAATTTATATTTTATGCTAATGATATGAGGGCTAGCATTTTGCCATAACTGCTTTCTGTTAGTGTTGGTCTGAAAGGACACATTTAAACTTCTAAAATGGTAATTATTATAAAAATCATGATACTGATACATCTTTAAGCCAATCAATTGGAAAATGGTATCTTCTCATTAGTAAAATCAGTATTAGTGTCCACACAGGTTTAGTCAATATATTAGCAGGCAAATTCGTTCCTATATTTAAATTAAGTTTGTAACAGTAAAGAGTTATGCAGAATAAATACGTATAGAACCAAATAACTAGTAATACTCATCACAAAAATTTTAGTGGTTTTTTTTTTACTTTGCACTATGAAAATTACAGTAACTAAATATATATTTCATCATATCATTACTAACATTTTTCTGTTTGTTTTAAACCAACTTTTATTTTATTCATTATGTTTTGAAACAAGAACATTGCTTTTCCTTAGGTCTGTGAAGCCAAATAGGAAAGTTTTTTTTCCTTTTACCTCCACTACATTGCTTCTCAGAAAACTACCTGGCAAGTAATTTCATGAAGAACTTTAGAAAAATACCTTAATCTTATTATTCAAAAACCTGAATGGCAAACAATGGTTTCTAAGTAGTTTGATCACTCTTCTTAAACTTCATTAATACATGTATGGGATACTGAAAAATAATCCTAATCCTCCCTTTGGCTGAGTTATGTATGTTAAACCTCGTTCCTACAGTTCAATCCAGACACAGCCTGCTCTGTCAGCATTTACAGCCATCAGCAGCACTGTGCAGATGTGCATTATCCGTTTACAATTATCCCAGGTTAGGAACTTCATAGAAGTACACACTAATCTTTGGAAAAAAGAACATTTTGCTTTGTATGGGTGCAGCACTTAACATGCTCTTCATTTGTTTATATTGGATGAAACAGCACAATAGCGTTGGGATAACATCATCACTTGTATTGGAAATGGAATAAAATACCTGAAATATTCTATCAGCTGTTGTATTATTGCTTAGTATTTTGAAAGCATTCATGAATAGTGGACAAAGTTGGGCCTCTGCGAGGTAACAAGGACAGGACCTGGCACAGGGCTCTGGAGGGGTGCTTATGCCCTGCCTACTCTCTCCAGAAATATGACTAACACAAGCAAGATCACTCAGTGCCAAAGCTCCCTTTTTGACTTCCCTAATTTACTGCAGTTAATCTTTAGGGAAAACTAAGCACTACATTTTGTCTCTCTTGCAGACATTCTGACTAGTCAGCTTCTCTTCCAGTCTTATAAGTCGAGTACACTCTAATCATCATCATGAACGCTTTTAACACTGCTGTTCCTCAATCTAGCTGTACCTAAATATAGTTCAACCTCAACCAGCTAGGCCACACTTAGATTTCTGGTTATCCAAAACAAAGCTTTATTCCTGAGCCATGTGTATTAATGACAATGCCTTGATTACCCAGATATATTTCTCCATCCCTCATGACGCTTAGATAATGACGTTGGCTTTATTATCTCTTGCAGACGAGTTATTCTACAGCGAGATATGTTCCCAATAAACAGTTGGCATCAGCGCAAACAATTGTCTTAACTGAAATTAAAGTACACATTAGGAAACATAAAAATATCACGGTGAGTGAAACCGTGTTATTAATGTTTGGCTTTCCATCAGTTTGATCAAGAAAATGCCCTAGAGAATTAAGGAAGTTACTGGAAGTCATTCAGTTGCATTACACGCGTTTCAGCAGAAGACAGGAACCAGAGCTGCAGGCTCCAGGCGCGGAGTGGGGAAGCCTGGGTGGAGAAATGGTGACCTCTGCAGGTGCCTCACCCCACGGCCACACCACCTCACATGGCCATTTAGCAATAAGCAAGGTGTAGTTTGGGCTGCTTTCATCTTTGAGAAATTAAAATAGAGAAAATTAAACGTCTATTTGATGATGACATAGCAACATAAAATAAGCTAGAAAACACGGGCACGTGTTAATTTAAGAAATAAACGCTCATCTTTGAGAAGTCAGAAAACAATACTTCAAAGGACAAAAACTTCAAAGCACGCTGTAACTTCAAAGCACTGCACCAACATTAATAAACACTCAGGACATGTCTGTGAGGTAGAAAAAAATTTCCTTTTTTAATGCTTGTGTAAACAGGGCACAGAGATTAAGTGATTTGCCCAAGGACACAAGTTAGTAGCAAAACTGAGATTGCATGTCAGAAATAACTGGCTTAAGCCTCCTTTCTCAGACCAGCTCCACTTGGTTAAAACACTGAGCAGACGCTCCCTACATGGACACTTATTCAGCAGAGGCCAAAACAGAGATTTCTCCTATTAATAGCATCACCTGCCCTTTTTAAGGTCTGCTCTAAACTCTACCGTGTTGTTCACAGCTGATACCCTCCCACCAAGTCAATGCTGAGTACCCACAGATCTATCTGAATTAATGTAATCTTACACACAGACAGAGTCTTACTTCTGCATTTCACAATGATATTGGAGCTTACATGCTCTGTGTGAAGATTTTCAGTACTTCTGTGTCACAACAATTTACTCACTACAGGCTTCTCAACAACACACAATTAAAATACAACCAGCACATCTACAGTGTAAAGTTTTCCTGACGACGCTATTGAAGCTGAACCTGCACTAACAGCAATCAGCATTTTTTACTACGTGCTTCTAGAGTAACACATAAAATTTGCTCAATGCATGTAAGCTGCTCTGCTATATATTCCTGCTATAGACCCCTACTGCTGAACACAAAGATCCTTCAGTGCTACCTGACAAAGAATACAGAAGCAAAGCCCATCATTTTATTTTCAAAAAAACCTAATACGGAGCAGTGCTTGGATATGTGGAGCTAAAGCAGAAATGAAAGTGGCCTGTGAAGAACTTAAGGGGGAGGGAAAAAAAATCACCTCAGATGCCCCTTAGACAGAAAATAAATGTAAAAGATAAAGGCCAAAGATTTGCCTCTTCCTTTCTCCAACTTATTTTTTTTCCTACATCTTTAGTAATATTAAATTTTGGCATTTTTATTTTTAATGAAGAGCTTCCTGGTGATCCCATGTGTTTGTGGTCTCGTGCACTTAATTAGAGGAGAAGAGCTGTGGAAACTTAATATTTTTCCCTTCTTTAAAACATTTATATGTCAAATAAATAGAGTTAATAAGTTAAAAAGATGTAAACAAAAAGCTTCCAAAATTTTCTTGTCAAATGTGGTTCTTGTTTTAAGAGAATTTCCTCGTAAGTTACACACTTATACTGAAGAATTTTTTTTTAAAAGTGCATAATTGCATTTTGAAGACTGTGATTTGCATCTAGTAACAACTAATTTGCTGCATATCATTTTCCCAAAATAAAGTCCCACAGCAGCTCTGTAAGAGATGCTGCTTGCATATATTGTTGAAATGTTCCTCCTCAAGGCCAGTTAGGAGTACTGCACCCTTTCATTTGTACTGTTCACTAGTAAACTTTCTGTCTTCAGAACACTAGGAAATTACTGCCATACTAAGAGACTCTTCAAGAATATCACAATTTCTGGTTTTAATTTTTTCAGGACTTCCAAAAGTTCTTGTGCTGTCTGTATTAATGATACTGCTCAGCACTCATGTAACATTTTCCATTGCTGGAACTCAAAATTTTCCTGTGAAGGTAACCAAGTATTGCTATCTCTGTTTTGCATGGGAACAATAATAATGATGACATAAAGATCCCATTTCACCAAACTTCAAGTAAGGGCTATTAATTTACTTGAGACACAGATAGATCTTCAGTACTTTGTTGAGTCAAATCTGAAGACTAAATAATTTGCAGATCACAAACTGAGTCATTAGCAGACTCGGGGACACAGTTCAGACCTCCTGACTCCCTACAATAAACCATAGTTTTCCATGTTGTGTGTTAACAACCATTAACTAAATGACAAAGGCTTTGCTATTCTTGGTGTAGGGCCCTTCTTTGCATTTCAGAGGAATTATTGAGCTCTTAAATTGGCTGTAAAATTTGCTGACTTGGTAATTGGCTGGCTTTCAAAATATATATTAAAAGTCTTGCCTTTCCTGGCTATTTCTTCATTATTTTTTTTTAGTAGAATTAAGCTTTGCGAGCTTACTTATAAAACTAAAGTCAACAGAAAAAAATTAAAAATCTTATCAGTCACATTGTATGCACTATTAAAGAAAATACATGCAAAGGCAGCAGGAAAGGACACTGAACTAAGAAACAGATGGTGAAATTTCCTATTTGCTTAAATAAGGTCAAGCTTTCAGCTTTTCAGCTCATTTTACTTCTAGCTTTTACAGAACTCTATAAGCTCAATTCTCTCAATTGGTTTCAAAATGTGCAGATGATTATTATTTTATTTCCTTCTCTCCATAAGGAATTTTACCACCAATAAGTTAAATTAATTACATGTAGATTCAAAGGTCCTACACCCATACTGAAGACTACACATATTCACAGGTCTGAAGCTCTATTTAATTCTACTTTAAATGCTGCACACTGAATCACACCCCTTGATCCACCTGATGTAAAAGAATTAAGTTCCAGACAGACTCCAGGTTACAGCAGGAACGACAAGATAAATAGCCTTTAAGTTAAATACACCTCATGGACCAAAGTTGTAACTCATATTAGAAAGGCTGGATCACTTTTTATAACTAGCTGCTTATACAGTTTATTTTTCTCCAGGTCTTTATGTTTTTATTTCATTACATTATAGGGCTTTCACCTACGTAGCTGGCAACATGTACTCTTTCATTTAAGATCCGACACAGTGTGTAATCATGGCAACAGTAACTATGCCGTGAACTTTCTTTTGTCATGTTTAATAGACTAGTCATTTAGGCACTTACAAAAAACAGCTTGGCCAGAGGAACAGAGGAACTCGGTAAACAAAGATCTTCTATTCAAATATCAGATTCACAAAAGCATTTTTTTCTCCCTAATTATGCATTAAAAAAAATCTGGAAGAAGTCTTCCAAGTGGAACATCTTTGCATATCACAGATTTCTGTTTTGTTATTAAACTTCACTTGTTGCTAAGGAAGAACAGAGAAGATCAAAGGAATCCTAACAACTAGAAAACCAAAGGTGAGGGAGTTTTGGTTTCTTTCTAATTCTTTAAAGATTTATCACTGAACTACAACAGTTGCTGGTTCATAGTTCTACGAAAAGACTGTGTGAAATGATGTGAGCCTGCTTTGCTATTTCTTATTTAACTTCAAATATCAAATAATAGCTCAATGCACTTTCTGATTAGCAACATGATCATGCATTCAACTAGCCTGTTTACAAATCCATACGCAATTGAAGTCCTAAGGACTAAAAAAGAAGAGCTAGTAGAAGGCATAAATGACCCAGACCATCTTCTGAACTGGCTGATAGACAATGGTGTTTTTACTCCAGAAAAAAAGATGGTCATGAGTTTCTACAGGACACGGACAGAAAAGAACTCTCGAGTTTTAGACATACTCATTTCTCAAGGTGAACGAGCCTGCAGGCTCTTTTTTTATCCATGTTTAAAGCAAGTAGAGCCAAAACTTTATAGCAAGATAAGAAAATATGTCAGTGAAGTAAATGAAAGCATTGGAGATGCTAGAAGACAACTGGTAGGATATTTACTCGAAAAAGACAAGCTTTGGTTTGAAAATAGAAGTGAAAGGCATCGGGGAAAAAAAGACAATCCTAGAAGAAAAAAGCAAGAAAGGGCTATTAAGAAGAAAGGAAAAGAAACTCAGCTTTCAAGAGCAGCAAAATCCAGAAAAGATCATGCTGATGCTGGCATCTTTGATGCTGTTGCTAAAGGAGATCTTTCTGAGTTAGAGAAAACACTGAAAGATAATGATATTAACACACTAAACTCTTCACGTGAAACACTTCTGCATGTGGCAGCCGCTAATGGGCATCTAACAATAATGGAGTATTTGATCAGCAAAGGTGCAAAGATAGGTCTGAAGGACAGGAAAGGAAGAACACCACTGCACAGGGCTGCTGAGAAAGGCCATGGTGATGCAGTGAAAGTGCTTCTCCGATGCGGTGCTTATATGTACAGTTCGGATACAGAAGGCAAGACACCATTTCATTTGGCCGCACAGAATAACCACAGTCACATACTGAAGATGCTCCTCAAAGAAGAGGCAAGAAGCTACAAGAACCAGCACAACTTCTTGCATATGGCAGCTCTTAAAGATGAGAGCAGTATGGCAAAAATGCTTTTAAAGGCTGGTGCCTCCACTGAGGCGAAGGATGAAAGAGGACAGACTGCTCTCAGTTATGCCATTTCTCAGGGGTCTGTAAATACTGCAAAAGTACTGCTAGAAGCTGGAGCCAGCGTTGATTCCAACATGGCAGAAAGAGCCTTCAACAGCACCCACCCATCCGTCTTCAAAACACTACTAGAATATTCTAAAGATCTGTCGTCTGACATCATGGAATCAGCTCTTTTTAGAGCTGTACAGAAAAACCTGCACGGGATTGTAGCAGCTTTAATCGACAGAGGTACGGATATAAATGCTTACAATGAAATGCAGTACACTCCTCTGCTCCTGGCGTGTGAAACAGGCAAAGCTGAATCAGCAGAAGTTCTACTTGAAAGGGGAGCAAACTTCGGAGTAAAGACTCCTGCTTCAGACACAGCTCTGCATTTGGCAGTTCGAGCTGGAGCTGCTTCCATCGCAAATCTGCTTCTGCGCAAAGGGATGGAAGTCAACCTCATGAACCAAGGTGACGAAACCCCGCTCCACGTCGCTGCGCTTCATGATCAAGGAGCATTAGTGGGCCTTTTAGTTAATGCTGGGGCCAAAATTAATGCTGTCACTAGAGAGCTTGTTACTCCCCTGCATATTGCAAGTCAAAGAGGTAACACTGATGTTGCCCAACAGCTGTTGCACCACAAAGCCAATGTCAATGTTAAGGATAAGCAGTCAAAATCACCTTTACACTTTGCTGCTGAAAGGGGAGACAAAGCAATGGTAGAGATGCTTCTGAATGCTGATGCTGACCCCAACGCACAAGACAAGGAGAAAAAGACTCCCCTGCATGCTGCAGCTGTGAGAGGACATCTCAGTATCATGAAAGTTCTGTTAGCTAAAAAAGGAAGATCTGGAGCTAAGGACATGGATGGATGTACTCCAATGCACTATGCAGCCATCAAAGGAAACACAGAGATGGTAAAAATTCTTCTGACAACAGGGAAAAATAAAAACATTGATGACAGAAACATCTGGAGAAAGACTGCACTGCACATTGCAGCGGAATATGGACACAGCGACTTGATAAATCTATTACTGAGCCACGGGGCAGCCATTAATGCCTTAGACAGCAGCAAGGATACTCCACTGCACTGTGCGTGCAAGGCTGGGCACTTCAATGCTGTAAATTCCCTCGTAAACTGGTCACAAGGAGAAAAAGCGAATTTACTAGCTGCTAACAGTCTCAAAAAGACCCCTCTGCAAGTAGCAGAATTTAATAAAACAGCAAATCAGGCTCAAATTGTAACACTTCTGAAAAAGAAAATGTTAATAACAAAATGAAGATGTAAAGCAAAAACTTGTTGCCCAGTGCGATCGAGCACTATGTTAAGACAGGCAGAATTAAGTTAGCAGTCAAAGGCAGCCATGGAAATAAAGGATCTTAAGATCCTAAATGTCTTAAAGACACTGATAAACTTCTAAGTATTGATTAGTTTTTTGCTTCTCTCATGAATCTCATACTTGGAACCTATTTACAAAGCATTGGTCTTAAACACATTGCGTATGACCCCCTCTAGTATAAATCAAGACGTTAAAAAACAAAAGATAGAAAATAACTTTCCATATATCTGTGAATATTAGCCAGACAGCTAATTAGTACAGATAGCTTAGTTAAGCACTGTTTGGTGAAATCACATTTTTTAAAAGCTGTCTATTATGAATAAGGAGATGTGTATACTCAAGGATATAGAGCACAGAGATGTTGGAGTAGATAACACTGGTTTTGTTTAGCTTAGGCAGACCTAACTGCAGAGTGCTGCCAAAAGAGACTGATCTGCCCTCTCTTTCAGCCCAGCCACACGTGCCTGCTCTAGGCTGTATGTATGAGCTGATCCAAACCATCCCACAGCAAAAACTGAACAACAGGGAGAAGCAGGGGAGCAAAGAGCTGAACAGCACTGGCTCTCCCCAGGGTCATGTAGTATTAGCTTGGTTTATGCTGATTACAGCATTGCACTCTGAGCTAAGCAGAGATCCAAAGACATCTCCCTGCAAATTTACCAGCGTGGGGTTTCTCTACTCTAGATTTACTAGACCCACTTCCTATGCGAATAAATCCTAACAAGAGGCTTTGTGTAAACTAAGAGGAGTAGTGTGTGCCCAAAACTTTGCTAACACAATGATGTTGTTTGCAGGACACTATTATGTGCTTCACTGACATTCAATCTTGGGCTGGACCCACTTTAGATATTTCTATCTTACGCCCTACGACATGGCACTGACAGATGCCGAGACTATAACAATTATTTTTCTTTCTATCTTTCATGACACCATTTGCCTAGATTTTCATTTTTAAGTACAGAGAATGAAAACAATAATATTTGCTGTTTATTAATTTCACTTTCAAATCAATTCCAGCACAAAGATGAAATGTTCAGAATAAAAAGGTTGCAACAGTTTATTGGTTCAAAAATATTTCTATTGTCATCTCTTAAAACAGAAACACTTTCTTGAGTCAACAGAAGGTTCTCAGGGCCATTTGCTATAATGATAATCAACCCTCATGGTTCTTCACACTTCCCTTCAGTATATGATTAGACACCCAGTTACCATGAAGGGACAAATACTTTTTGTGAAATAAGACACAGATTTAAGAACGGATGGGAATAAAACTGTGACTTTTATAGCCACGTTACAACACAACCTGCAAAACACAGGGAGGTAAGTCATGGCACCAAGCCTGACAATATTCAAAAAGCATTTTGCCAACATGTGCCCTCAGACACATGGTCTGAATCTTGGGATTGTCCTGTGCAGGGACAGGAGTTGACTCGATGATCCTTGTGGGTCCCTTCCAACTCACAACATTTGGTGATTCTATGAACACCCTGATGCTGTCATCTTCTAGATGAATGAAAAGACACGACGCCATGCTCGGACATACACAGACAGAGGCCACCAAAACCGACATTCGCATCACGATGGACCGAAACAGCATCCCTCTTCACTCAGCGGAGCACGCTTCAACGGGCCCGGCTTCACCCCGGGCAACTCGCAGACCGCCCAGCTGCTCCCGCAAGCGAAGAACGGCGAATCGCCAGGCGGGTTTCCGTCCCCCCGCCGCCCTGAGGCCCGGCTCCCCCCTCAGAGCTCTCCCACCCCACAGCGAGCGGGGCAGCAGCAGGCACGGCGGGGCGCGGCCTGGGCGGGCTCCCACCCGCCTCACTCGCGGCCCGCTCTTCGCTTCCCCTCACGCTAGCGCTTCCCCTCAGCCCCGGCGCTCTCCCATCCCTGCCTGACATTCACCCCTTTCCCCTCCGCTCGTACCCGGGAAGCCGCCCCTCAGCGCCCGGCTCGCCCTCAGCTGCCCGCTGCGCGCCCCGCCTACCCCAGCGCCATCTCTCCGCCTCCGCCCCGGCCCGGCCGCTCCTCAGGGCGCAGCTTCACTGCGGGCTGCTGCGCACGCGCCTGCCCCGTCACCCGCGCGGCGTTCCCGCCTTTTCTCGCGAGATCGGCGGGGCCGCTGTCATGGCGGCGGCGGCAGCGGCGGAGGAGCTGGAGGTGGATATCGAAGGGGACGCGGCGGCCGTGCCCGGCGAGGCGGCGGCGCCGGGGTGAGTGGGGGTCGTACGGCGGGCTGGGAGCCCTGCCGCTCCCGGGAGCGAGTCCCTTCCCCCCGCCGCGGGGCAGGGTTTGTGTGGCTGAGGTTGGCGTGAGGGCGCGGCGAGGGGGAGAGCGTCCCCAGACCCCGCGCTGCCGGCCGCTGAGGGGGCTGAGGGGGATGCCGGCCGCTGAGGGGGCTGCCGGCGGCTGAGGGGGCTGCCCAGACAGGGCCGCGCTCGCCCGAGGCCTCGACCGCCGCCGGTGCTGGCCGCCGCCTCAGGGGTGAGACCTTGGAGTCTCATTGAGGGCCCGTGCAGGGGGGAAGCGCCCGTGTTGGTCATCCCAGGGCAGGGCAGTGGGAGCGGGGCCTGTGGATTCACTGCAGGAAGGTGAAGGCAAAGCTGCTGTCATCGCAGCCAGCGGGACCTGAACTCGGGACACTCGGGAGCGAGACTGCTGGGAGATTCCTTACAACACGCAGACAGAAGGTGCTGTGCTGCATAACAGGCAGTGAACTTGTGGAGGCAGATAGGTTCGGAAAACTGAATGTAGGAAGGGTCAGAAAACAGATTCAGCAAATTAACAGGTAAGAGATCTGTGAACAGATGCTGAAGTGAAGGGGCAGCAATGCCAGCAGTACAAATCTAGCCATTGCAGACGCTGGGAGAGTATGAGAGGGTTGTACCAGAGACTCACGTGCTGTCCTTGAGTAGCATCTGTTGTTGCCACTGTTGGAGACATAACACCAGGCAAAGGGGACTATTGATCTGACCCATTTCTTGATAGGCTCCAAAAGAAGCAGGAGTTATATTGGTTTCAGGCCATACATAAGGATTTATACCTACCAGTAAAGAGATGTTTGAACTGCTGGCCCAAAGCAGTTCAGAATAGTAGGTGAGTTTAATTTAGTAACGTCGCAGGGGATATAGTGCTAATTAGCCTTTAGAGAAGTCTCAATATTCTAGAAGCAAAGATTTTTAAAACCAAGTAATGCTGTAAATTACTGAGGAGGTTGTATGCTGTATTAAAATAGAAGAAAGTTGATCAATTATGTTAATCAGTGACAGCTTTGTAAAGGTTTTTAGTTATGTACAGAAAAGATGAAGCATAATCTGGATGAAGTCTGTAACAGCACTGACAACCCTGTATGATAGGATTCTTATAAATCTTGTGTAAAAAGATTTATAAATCCTCCTTCCTCAGGAGGAAAACGGAGTTTTCTTTATAAGGGGGTGTTTTTACCTTGTTGGGGGAAAAATGTAGAAATGTGAAGTGGAGATAACACAACTTAATGATATTTTTAATATTAAAAAGATAGGTTTTTTAAATTGTCCATTAAATCTGCTTCTTTCATTTGTGTATATTTTACAAGGTCCCTCTTTCAGTCGTTCTCGTTGAGAATTGTTACTGTTCAGGATGTCACTGGTAGCTCGTACTGTCTGCAGTGAGATAGGTGAGGAGTTGCTACTGAGATTACTAAAAATGATGATTTACTGAGGGAGATTTATGCTAAGCCTAATGGAATATTCTAAGACAGTAACATTATATAATAGTCTGCAATAAATAATTTTAATTCTAGTATCTAACTCTGTCATCTTCTGTATTGTTTTTGTTATTTACAACAACATGATTTTAACTCTGACAGGATTCATTTTGTTTATGTTTGCATTGTTTTGAACGCTGGAATCTTTTTCAGAGGTCATGAAAACACAGCTTCAAGCTTGCTGCAGGATCATTATCTTGATTCATCTTGGAGAACTGATAACAGTCTTGTAAGTATTTTTTAATTGAATAGGAAGGCTATCAGAGCTTGTGTTTTCTCTGTTCTCTTCCATCCATGCACTTGCTCTTTTAGGTTGTTAACCAGTAATTTTTGCTTTACTTTTAGAAGCTGTTATATATTTATTCTTGATACTCAAGTAACAGCATGACAGGCAGAGAGGTCCTGCAGAGAGATCTAGATAAATTAGAGAGCTGGGCAATCACCAACTCTGAATTTTAATAAGGGCAAGTGTCTGAAATTGCACCTGGGACGTGGCAACCCTGGACACACACCCAGCCTGGGGAAGGAGAGGCTGGAGAGCAGCCCTGCAGAGAGGGACCCGGGCGTTCTGGTCAGTGGCAAGTTGGACATGAGCCAACAGTGTGTCCTGGCAGCCAAGAGGGGCCCCCGTGTCCTGGGGTGCATCCAGCCCTGCACTGCGAGCCGGGCCAGGGAGGGGATGGTCCCGCTCTGCTCTGCACTGGGGCGGCCTCAGCTCCAGCACTGGGGGCAGCTTGGGCACCACAGGAGAAAAAGGATCTAAAGCTGCTGGAGAGTGTCCAGAGGAGGGACACAACACTGGGGAAGGGTGTGAGGAGAGGCTGAAGTCGCTCGATTTGTTCAGCCTGGAGAAGAGGAGACTGAGAGGAGATCTCATCATGGTCTAGAACTTCCTCCCAAGGGGAAGAGGAGGGGCAGGTGCTGAGCTCTTCTCTCTGGTGACAAATGAAAGGACCAGGGGAAAAGACAGGAAGATGCATCAGAGCAAGTCTAAGTTGGCCATGAGGAAAAGGTTCTTGAGGCAGAGGGTGGTGGAGCACTGAAACAGGCTCCCCAGGGAGGTGCTCATAGCACCAAGCCTGACAAGATTCCAGCAGCATTTGGCCAACATGTACCCTCAGACACATGGTCTGAAGCTTGGGATTGTCCCGTGCTAGGGCAAGAGTTGGACTCCATGATCCTTGTGGGTCCCTTCCAACTTACAACATTCAGTGATTCTATGATTCTGAATATTAAACCATATTTGTATTGTTTGCAGCCATGGACGTTGGACAGCAGCATTAGTGAAGAAAACAGAGCTGTCATCGAGAAAATGTTGCTGGAAGAAGAGTATCCTTTTGCTGATTTGCTTGTATGTTTTCCTGTGTAATAATAGCAAACTTCCTGTTTCCAAAGGAACAAATCTTTTGTAAAGGTGACTGAAGCACTGTCATCTTGTAGGTAGACTGCAGAAATCAAGGAGGACCCCTGAATTAATAATCTAGCTACTTGAAGCTTCCTCTCATGCTTCTGATTCTTTGGAAAATTACTCCAAAGCTTGCCTAATTTAAGCTGGCACCAAAAATAGCAGTATTTGTTCCCACTTCAGTTGCTCGTTCGGTGCCACCTCCAGCGTTGTGCTGATGCAGCCATTTGTGGAGCTTCAGAGTGAACCCAGTGAAACAGCTGATCTGGCTAAAAATAGCTGCTTCTTTTTTCTGGATTGTTTCTCACTTTACTGTCAGATTTGGTTTGGCTACATTCCTACTTCTGCCAGCATGCAAGATGAAAATGGGAAGCTGCTGCTTTCTTTAGGGTTGGTTGGTTTGTTTGTTTTAGCAGTGTTTCTGGCAGAAGTTGACCTCACAGACTAGGTAGCTGTTAGCAGTAGTGATCACAGTCTAATTTATTTTCATGTGCTTTTTGTAATTGAATGTAGTAATACACAGTAATAGAGGAACAAGAAATAAAGCAATTAAAATTTTCCTAATAGAATGAATGATTGAGGTTTAATTTGAAAATAGATAAGGTATCAGTACAAGGAAAATTACTTGAGTATGTTTTCTAAACATGTTTCAGAAAAGGAAAAGGTTGTAGAAACAGGATAGATAGTTTGCTGCAAGGAAAGTGAGCATGGGAGTTCAGAAGTCAACTTTCACTTCCTTCTGTGTTAAACTAGTAGGAGTGTGTGAAATGGTGTATTTCCATTTTGAAAGCAGTGCTTTCATGTTTTTGCTTCCACAGCTGAGTAATTATGATCCAGTATAACTTATGTGATTGTTAGAATTCTCATGGTACAAATATCGCTGATACTTCAAAAACTTCCTTAGTAACTATTTCAGATATTATTTATCTAATAAATCACTTCCTGAAAAAATATGGCTCAATCAAAAGGAAGTGGAGAAAAGATCTATGAAAAGGTAAGCTGTGTTCTGGGAAAAATTCTCAGTTAGGTGAGAAGAAATTGAGAATCCTTCCAAAATAAGTTTGTTTTTGCTGAGATATGCAAGGGCATCACAATTATTAATTTTATTTTCACTTTGTTTTTTATTTGCAGCCCCCATAAGAAAACTGGAAAAGTCACGTACGTACATTTTAATGAAGGAGTTGCATTTTTCAAGTGTCACATCTGACTTTTTTGAAGTTACTGGATGCTATTTAAAAAAAAAAAAAAAGTTTTAGTTCCTTAGTTGCTGTTGTTTGGCTGTACAAAATTATTTGAGACCTCTCAATGCAAAGAAATACTGTATGTAATAATAAGCCTGTAGTTAAGTAGTTTGGTTTTTGTAGCACAGGGGTCCTTCTGGAAAAAACCTGTGTTAATTCTGATTTGCTTTCTTGCCTGAACTGTTCTGTTTGCTGCTTCTGTGTATTTCTCTATCATTAGTTACTGATCAATGTGTTGCCTTGAATCTTCCTTTGTGATGGAGGAGCTGACATGATTCTTGATATTTTGTTTATCAGCCCCATATAAAACTCAATACCTGGGGTTTGGCAGAAGATGAGGAGTAGTCCTCCTGTCAGAGGGAGCCTTCAGTTACTGGGGTTTGAGAATATGGATTTTTAAGAAGCCCTGACTTCTGTTTCCTCTTCTCCTAGGGTGCGATCACCTACAAAATCAGCGAGCTACTCATTGAAGTGGACATCAGAAGAAAAAGAACTGTTTGAACAAGGACTGGTAAGTTTGTTTATATGTGTAGTATCTTGAAAAGAAGTGATTAGTTAATCTTAAATAACAAAATAATAATATAAATAAGCATGTTATATTTATGTGCTTCTAGTTTTGTGCTTCTAATGTTAAAAATAATTGCGATCTACTAAGAGTTTAATGATAAATTAGATTGATATTGATGAATCCCCCAGAATGGCTTTGTTTATCAGATTTTATTCATGTGAGATCACAAAATAGCTCAAATATTCAGCTTTATGAATTCTACAATCATAATGCTGTAGTTAACTACCAGAGGTATAGCGTGTGCTTAAGGCAAATCAGCTGGTAAAGTGAAATCCATTAGCAACTGTTTTGAAGGTCTTTAGAGATTATATGTTTGTACAGTGCTGAATGTAATGGGGATTGCTTCACCAAGGACAAATTCATTTCAGTAGGATTCCTGGGGTTAGTAGGCAGCACAATTCACAGTGTGTCTGAGCTGAGTGAAGAAGATCCTCTACTTAAGAAGAATAGCAGTAACTTATTGTTGGATATGATTTTCTTCTTGGTAGAGTATGAGTAGTGAGGTTCTTTACCATAGATTTGCTGTACTTTTGTGCATTTGTAACAAATAATTGAGATTTTAAACTCTTTTGGCACATAAAGTGCAATGTCTGGAATGTCAGTTTGGGTAACTTAAATGTGCTTTCTTCTCCTAGGTAAAATTTGGCCGCCGGTGGACGAAAATTGCCAAGTTGATTGGAAGTCGCACTGTTCTGCAAGTGAAGAGCTACGCTAGGCAGTATTTTAAGAACAAGGTAAACAGATTATCTCTGTAGTTAGCCAAAAGGCTGTTTGACAAGTGTGCTGTTGTACATGTAGCTTGGTTTTGACCTGTCTTTTCAGGGTACTGCTGTTAAAGTACATACTCTGTTTATTCCCATACTCAGAAAAGTGGAATGTGCTTATTTGCAGGTTTAAATATGAAATCAGACCTGGTTTCAAATTCCTAGAGTGACTTCAGCATTTTTTATTGCTGGTATAACTAAACAATAAATGTAGCTAAATAAATGTAACTAAACAATAAATTATAGTCTCTTATGCTGTTGGTTGTTAGTCTGAAAATACTTGGTTTCCACTATACAGCTGTTAGCTGTGTGCTCTAGTTTTAGCTTTAGCCTCATTTGGGAGTTCAGGGGCACTTAAGAAGAAATTACTCCTGTCTGTGTTTTTTGGGGGGTTTTTGTTTGTTTTAATGGAAATACATGTGAATTTACACTTGAGCTAGAAGTATACCTATAATGCTGTGTAAAAGTCAGTTGTAATGGATTAAAATGTATTTAAAGGGTAAAATGAGGAAGAAATACTTTAGAATGTCTGCTGTTCGAGTAAAATAGTTCTGAGTGCTCAGGAGGCAGGGGAGATTGCTTTGGTTTTCCCTCCTAAAAGTCTTTTATATTTTCATAAGGCAAAAAATTGTGATTCTGAAAAAGAAGAGCAAAGCCAATGTGATAGCAGTCTTCCCATGGAAGGTGGGACAAGGGCAGAAGCCTGGACATCTGGAAACTTGAGAGGCCGTGCAGACCCGAACCTGAATGCAGTGAAGATTGAAAAGCTGTCGGATGATGAAGAAGTCGACATAACTGATGACATGGATGAACTACTTTCTCCTGCCTGCCAGCAAGAAACTGGAAAACCTGAATTATCTGTTATTTCAAAAAGCCCAGTTGAGGAAGCAAAAGGAACAGAACATGTTTCTTCATCTATTGGTCACAGTGCTGCAATTTCTTTACCTAAAGAAGATCCTCAACACACCAAGCAAGATACAGTGGATGCGTTAGCATTTCCAGGTGTTGCAGCAACGTGTTCTCAGCACCTGAATGGTGATAAGTCTGAGAACTTAGATTATCAGCAATACAATAATTGTATTGAGAAAGCTGAACAAAGCAGACTAGTAGCCTCTCGTGGTACTGGACAGGTAGCTGATCCGGAGCTTAACGAGGAACAGAGAGACCTGGCTGATAATGGATTGCTTTTTCCTTCCCCCTGCCAAGTGGATGAAGATCATCAAGAAGAAGCAGAGGAGCTTAAGCCACCTGATCAAGAAGTGGAGGTTGACAGAAGCATCATTCTGGAGGAAGAAAAGCAAGCTATTCCGGAATTTTTTGAAGGGCGCCAGGCCAAAACACCGGAGCGTTATTTGAAAATTAGGAATTATATTTTGGATCAATGGTAAGATGCATTAATTTCCTTTACTGAAATAAGTGATTAAGATGACTCATGTCCGGCTTTGTTGTAATTAAAACACTACTTAGTACTAATATCTTACTTCTGAAAAGAGTAAAATTAATTTTATGGTGGCATTATACAGATTACCAGTGAACAGCACTGATTATTAATGCTTCTTTTGCATCTTCCAAGTTTTTTTTCTGTCATTCTGGAAGCTAATCAATGAAAAGACTTTGAAGCATTATGAAAATGAGTGTCCAGTATCAGAACAAGCTGCATCCATTTTGGTTACATTATTTTCTTCTAGTTTTTGTAATCCTTTATGTAGGAATGTATATATTATTTTAATAAATGATTCCTCAAAATAACTGATGAAATTAATTCTATAATGAGGTCTGTAGCATTGTAGTACTGCCCTTACAGAAGGGCATCTAGAGGAAATAGTCTGTGCTAGAGCAAATAATGTTGACCAGAAAAATATTTCAAATTAAGAATCAATTTGGAGTAGTGCTTGTACACTTGAATTATATTGCATTTCTAAAGAAATAGTTAGAGGAACCTTAGTGATTTGTGGTAGCTGGCTCAAAATACAGTTTGTTCTGTTAAGTTTTCTTTTTGTGCTTGTTGTGTTTGTTAGCTTGCTTTGAAGTAGAAAGAGTTGCTGAGTTTAACTCTGATGTCATTCAGTTGTCTTGTGTATTGACAACTTGTTGCAAAGAAACTCTTAAAATTCCATACCAGAGAATTATAGATAGGATTCAGGATCAGTTTAAAAGCAGAGAATGAGTGCATGGAGAGTGAGAACAAGCTCATTTATTGCTCCAGGGAGGCCTATGGTTATATGAGCTATTTAGACTAATGTCAGATTAACAGCATCATAATACTTCTGAGTAGTTCATTGCTTCTTGGCATCAGTCATATTGAAGATTTTGTTTTAACCCAAGGAACATCAGTTTCACTCTCTATAAGCCTAAAGTAAATTGTGTGTTCTCTGAAGTTTATATTTTTGCTGTGATCTCTGTGTAGTGTGTGCACCGTGGAGGGGAAAAGCCACTTCAGCAGCTCATCTTAACCTCAGCTGAAGTCACACAATTCCTTCCTTCCTCCCCCTGTGATTTGTTTCACTATTTAACAATGTGCTATACTTTATTTTAGGGAGAGGTGTAAACCCAAATACCTGAATAAGACTTCAGTACGTCCAGGCCTTAAGAACTGTGGTGATGTGAACTGCATTGGACGGATCCACACGTACCTGGAATTAATCGGAGCCATTAACTTCGGCTGTGGTAAAGAGATTTGTATTGGAATCAGTTCAGAACTTAAATTGTAACCAGTTCTTGCTGGACACATCTATTGTTGACTGTCATCTTTTTTTTATGTGAAGGGTAAAAATCAAGGTTAGTAGATGTGTCTTTAAAAGCAAAGTCCTAAGTTCACTTCCCTGCAGTGTGGATCACTGCATTTAATTGGAATCAAGCATCCACGTGGATAATCTTCCAACTTCTCTATACTCTTAATGTCTTAAATAGTAATTGTTGTTACATTTAAGTTCCATAGAAGAGATTATTTGTTAGGATTGTATTTAGTCATGTTCCAGCCTCTATGGCTGTAGCCTATTTTGGTATTAATGTTGAAGGACTGCTTAATGTCCGGGTGTACTGCTCCCACAGAAGCAGTTGGGGTATACTGCTCACATTAATCCTTACAAGGAATGACCTTCTGAGCAGATTGTCTCTCATGACCTTTGAAAATCTAGAGGAGTTTGTAACCTGCTTAACAGGGTTAAGGATTTTTGGTTTCACACAAGACCTTTTCTTTCTTTTTTTTTTTTTCCCCTTCTCCCTTCCCCTCTCCATGTTTACTGCACACCAGCTGCTGGAGTGAGTTTGGTTTTGGGGTTTTTTTGTGTGCTTTTCTGTGTGTCCAATGTTTGGTTTGTTGTTTTTTTTTTCCCTGGTACTTTCTGAACCTAAAATTCTGCCTTCACTCTGTGTAAGACAGAACTCTGTAATTCTGTTGTAATAATTCAACATTATTGTTTCTTTTCTCACACTGAATTATAAGTATTTCCTAAAAAAAATCAGTGTCTTCATCCTCAGGGCTAGTTTTTACAAGATTCAAATGTGAAAATTAGGTGACATGTTTTAAGGATATGTACATGTATAAGTGACTAGATTTTTTTTAGTCTGTCTGGATCTATTTTGGTCTGAAGCTGAATGACAGTCCCCTAAGAGAGGAGGAATGGCCTGCAAATACATTTTGTCTAAAATACATTGGCAGTAAGGAAGGAGGTTTTCCTGTCTTAAAAATGCTGTGGTAGTGGGAGAGGGCTGCACAATCCGTCAGCGATACGACCATCAAGAGATGTCTTTTTTCACTGTGGGGTTTTTGTTGTTGCTTCTTTCTTTATGGCATTTGTTGTTACCACTTATCTATGTCATTCTTGGCTCTGTACCAGAAATAAGTGGCTTCATACTTGACTGAAGCACAGTGTATCTCTGTTCTGTCTCCTGTAGAACAGGCTGTCTATAACCGGCCCCAACCAGCTGACAAAACACGATCCAAAGAAGGCAAAGACACGGTGGAAGCCTACCAGCTCGCTCAGCGCTTGCAGTCCATGGTATGTTTTGGTGAGGGAGGTGGGGACAGCAGAAAACATTCAGCATGGAGAAGACCTTTTCAATTTTCATTTTCAAGTTAGAGCATCTCAGGAGATTCCTCCTCTCGTTCAGTTTACAGTTTCATTAGAATGCCCTGTAATTCGAGTGCCAGTCTCAGTACAAGTTCTGCTCTCTGACAGGGCTCTGCCCTACGTTCTGCCAGCTTACACATTGATTTCTGTACAGGTACTTAACTATGGTTGTGTTTCAGTTTTTTCCCTGCATCCCAACCCCTTCTTACCCACCATGATTTACTACCCTGTATTAGCCAGAAAATAGTGGAGTTTGTGGTAGTGTGTGATTAAGTTGCTCGTGTTTTAACTGTTCAGTGTACTAGGTATGTGATACGAAGGACTGAGAGCCTTATGCACACAATTAGCAGGAACTCATAACTACATGAATTACCAAGGCTTGCCAGATTTAATTTTCATATTCACATTCAATGTAGCATTTTTATGTACTTCATAGCAAAATAAATCAGTTGAAGAGAGGAAAACTAAAGCAATCTCACTAAAAAAAAAAAAGAAATTTAAAGAACTGTAGCATACACTAGTTGTAAACACACTCATTTTACAGCTTTTCCTGTTGTCTCACCTATAATTGAGAGCTGGATAATAATGCAGTGTTGCTGTCAGAGATGCTGATCATCCATGGAGCATCAACCAGGTGTTATGCTTTACAGCCTTCAAAACTGAAAACTTCTCTGATGATATTTCATGACAGGCTGTGAACTGCTTAATTCTACAGAACCCCAGGGTGTTCTTTCTTTTCTGGAAATATGTTGTAGTGTTAGTAACATTCATGGGTGTGATAGTTTCACTGGGCCAGCCCTTGGCTGCAGCCAACACAGCTGGTCACTCACTGCCCCCCACCCCCAGGGGATAGGGGAGAGGATTGGGGCAGGGTAAGGAGACTCGTAGGGTGAGATATGAACAGTTTAATAATAGAAATGAAATAAAACTTAAAATAAGAATGATATTAAAATAATAATGATAATAAGAGGAATAAAATATGCAAATGAGTGACACCCAGTGCCATTGCTCACCACCTGCCGACCAAGCCCGGCCCGTTCCCAGATAACGGTCCCGGAGGAGCGACAATCCCGACCTGAAACCGCAATCCCGGGAGAGCCAGAGCCCGAGCGAGAGCCCGAGTGAGAGCCAGAGAGGGAGAGCCCGTCATGGATCTCCTGCCCTTGGGGGACAGGAGATGGAATATCCCATTGGCAGAGCCAAACACCAGTTTATTAATTTAAATATCCCTCACCCCTTTAGATCTTGCACCTGTAGACAGAACACCAAGTCCTTCACTGCCAGCAACAAAAATGCAAACACAGGGATGTTCTCAATGTCTCTCTCATAACAAATCCCAGCTGAAAGCAAAACACAGCACTGTTCTAACTACTGACAAGAAACCCAGCTCTGTCCCAGCTAAAACCAGGACAGTGACCTTTTGGACAATGTTCTTAGGGCTGATTCAATGAGGTCAATGTAGTTTTTTCAGGAGTATGATCTCTGACTCACGGTGATTTGCTTGCTGCAGCGCACAAGACGACGGCGAGTGCGAGACCCTTGGGGAAACTGGTGTGACGCAAAGGATTTGGAAGGACAGACATTTGAGGTAACCCTTCAGTGGTTCAAACTTTCCTTACAGAATTAATTCGTGCTAATTGCTAGCAGGTGGTGTCGCATCAAATATACAAGGGAAACAGTTGTGTAATAGGTTCTTAACCTCTCTTTGTGGAAGCAATAATTTGAAAATTAATTAGCAGCTGTTACATCCTTATGCTGCTGATAACTGCAGCTGTACTTGGAGTTCACAAAGGTGTTCCTGTTGTGAGCATGTGTGGCCCTATGTGGTTTTATGCCTATAAAGCTCTTTGCCTTGTTGGAGCTTTCATGACCCTTTGTTTTCAGTTAAGTGCCTTTCTAAAGCTAACAGTAGGGGATAGGAGAAGACTTAAATTTTATTTTTTCAGTTCTCTCTGGTTTCAATTTATGAAGTGCTTAGAAAAAAAAATCTTACAAGTTTGCATATTTTATAGAATATTTGGAAACATAATGCCCACTTAAGCATGTCCATTCCTACAGTTTTAAATGATCAAAAAAGTGAGGAACTGTGAACATCCTATTTTTCTTGTATGGAAAAATTTGCAGCCTTCAGTAATATGTATCTGTAACAATTACTTCCATAAAGTTGCCATACTTATTTTTGACTAACTGTGGTTAATAATTCTAACACTTTCTGCAAAATACATACTGGGATGGAAATAAAGTTTGGAAACACTCATCCTGAAAGAGGTGTCATGATAAATTCTGGCCACGGATTGTGATGGCAGGTTTTCTTCTTATTACCACACTTGCATTCATGCACAGTTTGCGATATGGGCTGTGATTTTACTGAATTGGATTGATTTGGGGAATGCATGTAAGAATTCTCTCATCAGTCCTTCTGTGGACTAGATCTCTGGTGGTCATTACTTTCACACTGCTTGATGCTGCTGTGGCTCTTGCTTTCTGCCTTGAGTAGTTCTGTAACACACACAAATCGATAGCGTTATCAAGACGACGCTGATGTCAAGGATTTACTCTGGGCTGGTTTTGGAGTCGCTGCTGAAAGAGCACTGAAGACATTAAGACAGTTTTGGTTTTTTGAATTCTTTTTAGCATCTGTCTGCTGAAGAATTAGCAAGAAGAAGAGAGGAAGAAAAACTGAAACCTGCAAAATCTTCTAAAGGTTCAAGACAAATAAAAAGGTATTATTTGATGTACATCATGTTCCAACATAGATCTTCTAGAAAGGAAACAAATGTCTTGGCTAGTGTCAGGCTGGAACGCTGCAAATCATTAATATTCCAGTCTGAAATAACACAGATGTATTTCAAATGTTTCATATTGAAATTCACAAGTGTGGGTGGTGAAGTTTCTGTGTTGGGTGGAAATCATCCTAGCGTGGTATGAGAAAGTCCAGTAAAGAAAACAAAGTTATTCCTCCTCTGCCAAAGGGACAGAGGGAAACTTGAAAAGTTTCCTGACTGTCCTACATCTTTAAAGAAATTTTCTTTCATTTTATAGTTCCTTTGATCCCTTTCAGCTGATACCGTGCTGTTTATTCACTGAAGAAAAGCAGGTATGTACTTAGGAGTGAATAATCCAGAATGCTTCATTACTTCTGTTACTGTTCTTACACTCATTATGGCATGTGTCATTTCAGGAACCTTTTCAGGTGAAAGTGTCTTCTGAAGCACTTCTAATAATGGATTTGGTGAGGATGAAGTTTTATCTTTCAAAAAGCTATGATGTATAAGTTGTGCTATTTCTTTTAATGGCCAATGTAAGAAGATTGAGAAATACAGTACTTAATAAATTAACTTCTTTCCATGCAGACCTAGAAGCGAGAATCTAGTATTAAATAAAACCCCTAAAGATGGCTTTCAGGTTATGCTTATGTTGTTTTAGAAAGTACATGGTTGTATACCAATAAGGCTGTTACTACTTAATACTCTCCATTGTATGTTAAATATAATTTAGTTAAAGCTACTTTCTAAAATAGGTTGCCATTTTGAAATCTTAAAGGTTTGTTTTCTACTAGTCTGGGAGCTGATGTTGTGTTTAGAAAGCAACATGTGGGTTTTTAATAACCACAGGTTGTACCTAAGCTGGTGCAGTTGTTCAGCACTGCACAGCATTGCACAGGCTTCCACCTAGCATTGCTTCAGGTGTGGAAGTGTTACACACATGCACTGTATACATACGTGTATATAATCAGCAAACTGAATCTCTTATGTTTGCTTTAAATTGAAACACTGGGTGTTGGAGAGTCTTTAGCTGTCCTAAAATTTCCTTCTAAATGTCACTGAGAAGTTACTGACTTGTAGCTGTGAAGCCAATATATTCTGTTGTGTGCAGATCAAAACTGGGAGAAGTTATACAAGTTGGACTTTAATATCATTAATATCATGGTTTAATATCATTTTAGCACTCTCATGTGTCCATGGCAGAAGTAATAGGACTGCTAGGTGGAAGATACTCTGAAGCTGATAAAATTGTAGAAGTAAGTATTTGTCTTTTTACATTAGAAAAACCCCAAAAAACCAAAAAAGTTAAAACTGTCATGATAATATATATTAATGTCAATGTTGCTTCTGAAGGGCAGCTATTTAAATATATTGAAGTTATTTACTGTAGTCTTGAAATGTTAGAGTTATGCTTATTTTAAGTGTTGACCTGTCAGCTCGGTCATGAGGAAGATCTGGTGTATGACACTTAAAATTCTTTAGATTGTCTTGAACTGATGGAGATTTCTTGCATTTATCCATCTGGAGACTTTTTTAACAGGTCTGTGCAGCAGAGCCGTGCAACAGTCTCAGTACAGGGCTGCAGTGCGAGATGGATCCGGTGTCTCAGACGCAGGCCTCGGAGACGCTGGCTGCCAGGGGATACAGCGTGATCGGCTGGTACCACTCCCACCCAGCCTTTGACCCCAACCCCTCCATACGAGATATTGACACTCAAGCTAAATACCAGGTACTTGCTGGTCTGTACATCCAAAAGGAATAAATAGCATAAAAACCCCTAAAGCCTCCCTGGCATTTGCAAAGTTAATACACGTTATTGCTCTAATGCATCTTAAAGGAAGTTCATTCATAAATGGACATAAATTCTGTTTGTTTCATTTCAGAATGCTCTTGTGAAAAAGTTGATATTTTTTGTATGTGTGTTTTTTTTGTGTGTTTTTGCTTTTTTAGAGCTATTTCTCCAGGGGTGGTGCCATGTTCATTGGAATGATTATAAGCCCTTACAACCGAAATAATCCTCTCCCATATTCTCAGATTACTTGTCTGGTAATCAGCGATGAGATCAGTTCTGATGGTTCCTACCGTAAGTACCAGGATTTTATCCATTGTCTTAATTTTTCTTTTCCTTTTGGATACTTAGGGGAAATAATTTGTCTCTTCTTGAACTTGTGAAATAGGTATTTATATATTTATGTTGGTAACTTTGTGCTGTACAAAACCAAGAATTTTACTTTAAAGAGTAATCCTGCAGGTAGTTCATGCTGTCATGCAAGAACATACAGGTATCAATAGACAGAAGATTGTTTTTCTGTATTAATATTTCCCTCAATCTGTGAAAGAAATTAACAGGGTTGGGACAAGGGTCGCTGTTATTTACATGCATCATCCATATGAATAGCTGAGAAACTGCTTTGTGTGTATCACTTGGACTTTGCCGTGTTACAAAATCCTGAAGAGATGCTCTGATCGAGGAGACAGAAGTAGAATAGCAAGAAAATGGCCAAAAATCCTTACTTGAGTAACTCAGCATTCCGAAGGTGAAAGGATCAAACTTGCCAGCTGTCCAGGAAAAGGCAAGATATGAAAGCTGAAATGCTGTGCTGGCGTGAATCCCAACCTAAGAGGCCAAATTCTCAATTAAAAATGTCACTGGCATTTTATGAAAACGGGATGTTTTCCTTTCTTGAATTGTTAAGGACTCCTCATAAAATTAACAGTATTTCAAGTTACTATCAGATTTTCTGCTCATTCCCTGACATGAGTTTGAGGAGAATTCCCATGATACCAGTATATGGTTATGGGAGCTGCCTCTGCTCTCTCCTCCTGTTTTTGCATCTAAAGTCTGAGGTTTCTGGTTTTCTTGGCAAGGCGATAGCAGAGGCCGTGTGAGCTGACAGTTCCCCCTCTGTTTTTTCCTGTGGAAGCAAGCAAGGGAGACCATCTGCCTGCAGACTTGCTTCGTAGTCCTGGGGGAAGTGAAGTGATGGCCACATCTGTGCAGTAATTCCTGTTTACTGTACTGGTAGGACCATAATTTTATCCTCATTTCCCACTGTGTGGGATTAAAATAATTAGAAACTCTTATCTGCCCTTAGAAGTGGATGGTTTTTGGTGACATACTTTTTCTGCTTGAGATAGCTTTTTGTAAGAAGTTGATTTCAGGAGATGAAGGTAAATATGAAGTTACCTCCTGTGGCTCTTTGGGAAGGTTACACCGTGGCAGTAGCGCTATAGTACTGTGCAAATAAACAAAAATCAGGATTTCACATGAGCCATAAATATTTCTATAGATTAATTCTTACCCTTGGACTTGTATTCTGCACTGAACACGTCTCACATTTGAGATGTGTTCAAACAGCTAATTCTATTTATTGCTTTCTGTTCACCTACTCTGAGCTGTAGTTGGAAAGCATGTGTTTCATCCCATCACATTCTTATGATCTTGGAAAGACTTTGTTGTTTTGTTTTGATTTGTTTTTAATGACTTACTGATATTTACAGTCTTTTTTTGTCCCACTCATTTTTGGTAAAGGAATTGTGAGCTGCAAGTAAATTTCTGGTGTTCCTTTAGAATACTTTCTAAATTCCACTTCCCACTCCTGCAATAAACTAGAAGAATTTCTTCCTTTAGGAACAAAATTCCTCTGAAACCTGGAACAATAGTCAGCCACTTCATCAGCCAGTTTGTACATGAAAAGCTTAGAGAGCCTGCAGCAGTGTGAGTGGTACTAAGTTATAAAATCTCCATTTATTTTGCCATTTTTCTGTCACGTTGTAGATTTCTGTATGCTTCCTTATGGCACGAGGAATTAGTGAGGCCAGGGAGGAGAACAGGTTTGTTCTCTACTCCCACCAAAATTAACTTTGGAATCCAAAATAAGTCATAGTTTTACTTTAACCTTCTTAATGTTGGCAAGTGACGGGACTGTGAACTTCTGCAGTTAGTAATAAATTGTGAACAGTTGTGGGGAAGGAAGAGAGTGCACCTAGAACTTGAAAAAGAAAAAAGTTGAGTGTACTAGAAACTGACTAATTGTCTTCTGTTGATTACAGGCCTGCCCTACAAATTTGAAGTGCAGCAGATGTTGGAAGAACCTCAGTGGGAATTAATATTTGAGAAAACAAGATGGATAATTGAAAAATACAGACTCTGCCACAGGTACGTGTCTATTTCTGATACAAAGAACAGCCAGTTTCAGATTTTTGCATGTTTATTGTTAATGTTGCAGTAAAGATGTGTGTCTGCTTTCTACAGCACTGCTCTTTGTTTTTCTTTTAACAGCAGTGTCCCCATGAATAAAATTTTTCATAGAGATTCTGACCTGACTTGTTTGCAGAAAGTAAGTTTTCTTCTTTTAATTTGTAGCTTTTTAAATTTTAAATGTTTTTTTTTAAGTACAAATCTGTTTCATATCATCAGAAGTCACCTGAAGTTCCATTTTTACATACACAATGAAAGTAACTGTTCATTTGAGAGAGCTGGGGACAACAGTTACGTGCAGATACCAAGTTTTAACCTCAGTCTGGAGAAGAAAGAATGTCAAATTAATAATGTCTCTTCTCAGCATGTTGTATCTGTCAGTGTCCAGAACTGCATGTGTTCTGAGAGGAGATTTGGACTTCTAGAGCTTTGTTCGATCAGGAAGGTAGCGCTGTGCCGTGTTTGTCATGTGTGAGTGGGAACTTTTACTTCTGCAGTCAGTGTAGTCATTGCTGTGAGGTTCTGAATGACTACATCAGTAACATCAATTGCACAAACCAGGCAGAAAATCTGCCCAAAGCAAAAGTCATAAACAGAAAACACACACACAGAGATTACCCACATCTCATTTATGTTTTCCTCTTAACATGACTGGTTATAAACAGCTTAAATCTAAAATTGAGGTAGAATACTCTCGAATTTAGCTGTTGCATAATTGGTTTGGAAGAATTGATTTTAAATTACCCATGTGTTCCTGTGTGACTGTTCCTTTCCAAAATTTATATTGTACAGTTGAACACTTTCTGTAGTGTTACTCCTCAATAAATAAATTAAAAATAATTCTGGAATACTTATCAGCTAGAAGGGGGGAAAAAAAATAAACTCAGGAAAAATGTCAATTTAAAAAAAAATCTCCTTTTCTTTTGTCTAGCTTTTGGAGTGCATGAGGAAGACTTTGGGCAAGGTAACAAACTGCTTCATTGCTGAAGAGTTCTTGACTCAGATAGAAAACCTATTCCTGTCCACGTACAAGAGTGAGAAAAAGGGTGATGCTGAAGAAAATGAGAATGAATGTTCAAATGAATTACCAGTGTGAGGGCTTTAACTAAACAAAATCACAGATTTATTTTTTTTCTCCCCTTCCTCCCCATTATGTCAATGATTTCAGAATAATTATCCATTTTAACAGTAACTGTTCCAGACTCCAGTCTCATCCCACTGTTATGGTTTCAGCCTCCTTTGAGACACTGGGATGTGTGACCCAACTGCACGAGGACCGCTCAGTACTCACGTTTTATGATAAACGAGTTCCACAGAATTAATTGCCTGACCAACAGTCTGCCATTTGGGAAGAAACAAAGCCTGGCAAGAATACTCAGCTTGAGTCTTCAAGGAGAGTTTGTGCTTTCTCAAGTCTCTCAGTTTGGGAATTTTCTCTGTATTTTGTATCTACAGGTACACATCTAACTTGGAATTAATTTGTTCCTTAATGCTTTAGAGATTTTAAGTTTGAATGAATTCACAAAAGAGCAACTTAAAACTTAATGAAATGAAAAGTTTGTAGCTCACTGATTTCAAACTGGAAATCCAGTCTGAAGTTCTATGCAGTTGAGGTTTAATGCATCATCTGATTTTTTAATTGTTTTTTTCCCCTCTTGATCCTTGTGGTTAATAGCTTTTTGGCATGTTCTTTGCCATCTTGCTTCTGTATTTGAGGAGGGAAAGCTGGCAAGTTTTCATGACTTCTCAGTAGTACTTGTGCTTGTTTCCAGTGGAAATGATAACTCCTGTCTTATTACAGGTTGCATTCTTTGTGATCTTCCATTCTACTGGGAGATATTATGTTTTCTGCCAGATCATTCTGATTTGTCCACTTCTAATTGCTGCTGTTTCCTGTGGAAACGAGCTCTTGATTGACAGCAAACTTAGTGCAACAAGCAGAAAAGTATTTGTCTTTAAAGAAAAAAACAACCCACCAACTTTTATACTCAGTCTTCTCTAAAATATGCAGTTCAGTAAGAAAATATAATGGTTTGTATCAGCTCTTCAGTTGTAATTTCACACCAGTATATATTCAGATAAATTACTCATAAAGAGATTGATCTTGATTGAGAAGTTTCGTGCTTGCCACTTGGGAATGTTTCATGAGCTGTATCACTGTGAATCTTTACAGAAAAAAATGTGCTTTAAATTTTGTGTTCTAAATCTAAACTTGACTGATATACAGTTATCACTATTTACACAGATTTATCTTGGGCAGAGTTTCTCAGGTCTAAAATATATTTGAAAACATGAAGCACGCAAGACCTTGAGTTTATATCTAGAGGGTGACAATGGACTCAATTCTTATTTTAAAAAAATATATGTGTGTGTGTATATATATCTAGTTCTACATAAGATAAATGGAATTTAAGATTTTCTATGTTTACATTTTTAACTTCAGCTTTTCATTTGTATAAAGAGTTTGAAAAGCTTTAAAATTGTACAGTTGCATCCCACAGAGGGAACCCCTTAACAGGACGTTAACGTGACTTTATTACCATGCCCTGTGCGACGTCAGTCTCTTTGTGTTACCAAGTGGACGGTGCAGAACCTGATCCCATGGACATGGGAGCCCTTGATACTCGGTGAGTCTGCTGATGCAGATGCTACGGACTTAAAACATTGGTGAATGTTCTGTGCTCTCATCTGTGTTCCATCTGCTGGTGCACAGCTTTAGATCCCACTACTATGTAGCATTTACAAACATGGTATATCCATCTATATAAGGCATGTTGACTCGGTCTGCATATATTCTAAATGCTCATCTTGGGGACTTCCTAATTAAAAATATTGCATGGCTTTCTCTGGTTCTAGTTTCAACTACTCACCTGGTGAGACAGCATTCCTTCCCTGCTTAGCTGTGGAGTGGGCTGCAGTGTTAAGGGATTCCTTTGCAGTTTCAGTAGGTTACTCCAGAAAAATCACACAGTATCATGTATGTACTAAAAGCTGTAATTAGTTCTGATGCATAGGAAGAGAATTTTGGACCTCCTGTGTAACAGCAAAATGAAGTAGATCATGTTTGTTGTCCACATACAGTCTGATTTCCAGCTGTGTAAGGGTGGATGTCAGTATTATCAAAGTGGTGGTAACAATGTGCTGGCTGCTCCTCTGTTTAATGATTAAACTAAGTACTAAGAGATGTTTTAATGGGATTTAACAGTGATGTAATATAAGAAAAGTTTGAGTAAAACATACTTCTGAAGCAGTTTGTCTCTTGAGAAATGGACATGGTGTGGTATTGAGCCTTTGATACGCACGCAAAGATCCTAAGAGGGAGAGATTCTCCAGGAGTTTGTTACCAGGGTGGTGTGGGAGGAAACTCAATCACTAGTACCATCACAATGCAATATTATCACACCATACTGTGTGTGAATTGGAAATACAGCATTTGTGATGCTCGGTAATAATTGTTTTTGGCAGGAGCCATGGTAAGAAAGCAACTTACTTTTCATCATTTATTTTGACTGTGTGGTTAATTAGAAAAGTTTGGAAGTTGCATGCTTCCAAGATAAAGATGTATTTTACTAATACTAGCAGTTCTGCTACCAAACACATAGAGAGCATTAAATATTTTTATTGGGAAGCTCTTTTTTCCTCCATCCAGCTGTTCTGTTTCTGCTAGCTTTGTTTTAGTGGACCTATCATGGACTAATGCACAATTTCTTGGTGTAAGACCAGCTGTTATGCCAGGTTGCTCCTCAGGAGATGGGAAATGGTTGATTAGCAAGTAGAATGATAGAGCTTAAACTGGAAGAGTCAACAGTTAAAGAAACAAACAAAATAAACCTGAGAACCTCTAAGATGTAGCTTGTGGGCAATATCCTTTACAGGCATTTGTTGGCTGAGTCAAGTTTTGCTGTCCCAGTTTCCAGCTGTGCTTTTCTTCACAGGGATACATGCTTTGTGTTCCAGGGGAGGGCAATGTCCATAGTTTGGGGTTTTTTTTAAAAGAAAAAAGTAACTTTCAGATAACAATTCAGTTAAAGACAACAACCAAACAACCAGAAAAACCCCAAACCAGCCAAACAAAAAGAGTTAACACTGTCACCGCGATGTACTTTTTTCCCTTTTGCTTGCTGCTTTGATAATCCTGACGGATGGTGTGCAAGAGTCGACTAATAAAGCTGTACATGCAGTACCTTGGAGGGTGTGTTCCGTGTTTGTAACTGTTCTTGTCTCTCCAGCATCCCATCTGGTATTTACTCCGTTAGTAACAATAACCAAGTGATTCAACCAAGCTCAGTCCCACTAGAGGGAGCGTTGTCACAGCTGATGCAAAAAGGGTTTGAACAAAGAGCCAACTCTGCTTACTAGGGCATGTCAGCTCCCGGGTAGTGATGAGATTCAATGGGCAGGAGCGTGTACGTTGGTGTGGATTTGTTTCTTCCATCTGTCCTTACAAACCCTCTGCTTTAGTCTCCTTCACAAAATTATCCGGTGGTTCTTTGTGGCAGGGATGCCAGGATGGTAGATTGGTGTTTTCTGTGCTGTTTTCACAGATAATCCTGGTTGTAGGATCACTAAAGTAATGTCTGCCTGGGCAACTCCAGTGGATTCTGAAGATCCATCAGATTACCTTTCAAACAACTCTATTCATTACCCAACTTTCATTCCAGTGTGTTGGTTCTAGTTCTGTTTCTGCCAGCAGCAGGAGCCAGATCCACATTTTCCTGCTGTGCTAGCAGTGAATTTGGTCTGCTGAGCGTTACAGAGCGACGAGGACGTGGTGCTGTGTAGGGGACGGAGACGCTGTGGAGGTGGAAAGCAAGCGGCACGGAGGGGTACGGCGCACCCGAAACACGTGCGTGGCAGGGGGCTCGCAAGGGGAAGGAACACGCTGGGCTGATGCTGTGAGCCCCACTGAGGGGCTGAGGGACATCAGGATGTGTGCACGGTGCACGGGAAGTAGCTGGTTGTCAGCATCTCAGAGAGCATTATAATCATATTTGGTACTGAACAAAGTGTGTAATGGCCCAGATAAAAGCATCCTGGTTGTTTAATTGGAAATGTCTTGCTGTTTTACATAGACCTACTGCCCTATTTTTTATGAGATCTAGAACTGTGCTGAGAAATTGTTTCCATGGAAATAACTCACTCCACATTTCCTATAGGATTATTCATTTTGCAGCCTGGTGTTCTAAATAATTAACTCTTGTAGTACCATTACAGCTTAGCAAGGATTAAAAGAAATAATACTTTATTTTATTGTCATAAACACATTACATATATTTTATATATATATATATATATATACACATATGTATGTTAAAGGAATTTAACTCTGTGGGTAACTCTAGGTTTGCTTTATTGACAACTCAGAGTTGGGCCATCACCACCACAGTGAGTGGCCAAGGCATTGCAAAAATCAAGCTCTCTATATAAGTTAAATTTAACTTTATAAAATAGATATTCTTTTCAAAGTTCTTGGTGTTTTCCCATGAACCCTCAGTTCCAAATTTCTCATTAATTAAAAATTCTATTAAAAGTCCATAAAAATTCTTCAAACCTGGCTGATTCTTCTCATCTCATCTCAGTTCCTCTTCAGAAGCTGCAGCCCCGCTGGTCCCATTCTGGTCACTGTGTTCACTTATCCTCTTGCATAATCTCCCTCTCTGCTCACCTTTGCACTTCTACGAAAAACTAACAAAATTACATTTAACTTTTGCTTCCAAATTCTATTATTCTTGTTGATTCAGCTGGGTTGGGTTTAAACCAACCATGGAGAGAGCTATAACTATTATTCCATTATTTCATGCACCTGTTTCTAATGTTTCATCTTAACCATAATACTTCTGTTAATATCATTTTACCTATCAGCATTCTCTTAGAGAGTCTTTCCCTTTTACATGTATTTGGAAATACTTTTGTCTTTAGAATAAGTCTGTTCTCTCCTTATTTACAGAGGGGAACATCTACCAGTACAAAAAGTTCAATGGAAAAATGCACTTTTATTTTGGCAATTTATGCAGCTCTGTCAGGGAAACTTAAAATTATTCTTTCTTTACCCTTCTCTGGCTGCTGTTTTGCACTTTTTGCTTGGTGATGGGTATGGTTTAAAACTATCATCATGTTTCTGGCCACCTTTGAGGGAAGAGACAACAAATGCAGATTTTAATTAAGGTAACAGCCATGAGAATCTTCCACCAGTCAGGAAAAGAGATGATCCTGTTTTGTTACCTGTGGTTTTTCTTCCATATATTGCTTTTGTCAAACCCTTCCTTCTCTACTTTGCTGCATCTGGATGAAGGGGAAACTGTCAAATGATAATATGAGGCTGAGACCAAGTGTGATAGTTTCACTGGGGCAGCCCTTGGCTGCAGCCAATACAGCTGGTCACTCACTACCCCCCACCCCCAGGGGATAGGGGAGAGGACTGGGGGGCAAGGATAAGGAGACTCGTAGGGTGAGATAAGCACAGTTTAGTAATAGAAATAAAAGAAAACTTAAAATAATACAACTATTAAAATGATAATAATAATAAGAGGAATAAAATACACAAATGAGTGATACCCCATGCCTCTGCTCACCACCCACTGACTGAGCCCGGCCCGATCCCGGAGGAGCAACAATCCTGAACCAAAACCACAATCCCAGGAGAGCGAGAGCCCGAGTGAAAGCCAGAGAGAGCAAGAGAGGAAGAGCCCCTCATGAATATACTGATATGATGTGAAATATCCCAATGCCAGTTTAGCTTATTAATTGAAATATTCCCCACCCCCTTAGATCTTGCACCTGTAGACAGAACACAAAGTCCTTCACTTCCATGGACAAAAATGCGAACACAGGGATGTTCTCAGTGTTTCTCTCCTAATAAATCCCAGCTGAAAGCAAAACACAGCACTGTTCTAACTACTGAAAAGAAACCCAGCTCTGTCCCAGCTGAAAACCAGGACACAACTATGAACATCAGAGAAGCAAAGTGCTGTTTACCAGCAGGTCCTGTCACTGCCCGTCCGTGTGGCGCTTTCAAAGCAGAGTGCGGGCAGCGCCACTCTCGGCCGCACAGAAACTGCCAGCGCTTCCCTGCAGCTGGGTGTGAGCTCTGTTTGCAGCAGCTGAGGCTCTGCGCTCCAGAGAGAAGAAAAACAAAACCTACTCTTTCTAAAGTTCATAACGTGAAATAAAATAAAGGCAAGATATGAGTAGGCAAGTGACAGTTAAATAGATTCTGACTTTGAAGGAGGGATGTGATTTTTTTTTTTAAAAAGGCAGATCATTATAGGTAAATGAATGACTTGGAAATTAAAAATGAAGTAAGAGTTACTAAGCTATTATCAAAGAATCATCAATATGACAAGTTGAAATACCTGGCAATTTTAGTAATGATTTTAGCTGTAGATCTCAATTATTTTCTAAGAAAGATAACTAGTTATTTTTATCTGAAAGGGAAATGAAGAGGTGTGATCACGTGCTATAAAGGAGCCAGGAATGCTGTGAAGAACGTGCCTCATCTTCACTCCCTCAAGTAGGGTGTGTGTTCTGTGGCTGATTTAGAAATAGGTCTGGCTGCAAAGTTCAACTCCAGATTGCACCCTTCTCCAGAGGTACAGGATATTTACACCTGGAGCTCTCCTTTTCAACCCATACTGTGTGATAAATACTGATGGGCAGCCAGGTTCACTTCCCACTGTTCACCCAGACGCACGCTGTCACTCCAAGCAGCCCACCTCGCATGGCTTTGGAGCCGGGCAGGTAAAAGGAGCTGACCACAAGACAGCGTGCAAGTTGTATAGATGGGGGGATGACATTGTGTGGTCATTACTGGTCCCAAAATAATGATTTATAAAGCCTTGACAGTGTTTGACAAATCAGATGAATGAGACTTGTTTAATGCAAACTGGAAAATATCTTTCAGCCGCTGCAAAAACACACGGAAATGGTAACTCGTGCTTTGCTGTAGATCATGAGGACGCTTGGGAGCTACTGGAGTGTTCTGCAAAAGGCATTACTCAATGTTCAGATTGAAAAATTTCTTCAGAAACAGCTCACAACTTTGTGAGGGTAATGCAGGCGTGAAAATCATCATCCCTACTGCTGCCTGGGGATGAGTACATGCCAAAGGAAAGGGGGAGAGAAGCTTTCTGTGCTGGAAGATGAGCCGGCGCTCCTGTGCTCTGTAAGTAGAGCAGCCATGGAACTGATGAACAGCCATCCCTCCTGAATTGGCAACTGCTGCAGCTCCATATATATATAAAATAAAAGGCTTTATTTTATAAATATGTGAAAGGCAGAAAGGGGGAATTCCCTGACTGACAAGAATCTAGACAGTGGAATGATACAGAGGCTGTGTGATGGAAGAAACAGGAAAAACCATGATGGAAGCGGAGGGGTAGGATTTCTTCCAACAGAAATGGGAGAAATTCCTTAAACGTGCATTTACACAGTCCATAAAAAGTCTAAAGAAGGAAAAGAGTAAGCTGCTTGTGCTTTAATCCATAAGGGAAGCCCAGGATAGGAGCTATGCTTCAGGTTGGCTTTTGTCTCTTCCCTGTTGTTTCCTCATCAAGTCAGAGGGATGTCAGGCATCTGGAGGCAGGCACTGGTGCCACTCCCCGAGAAGCCAGAGATGAAAGTGCAGCTTGTTGACTTCTCTAGGATTTGGGTAGGAGATGACAGTTGTTTTAGAAGGAGAACCTGTTTGGTGGATCTCATTTGAATCTTGATAAAGGGAGCAGCACACCAACGTGTAGAAACAAGTAGATTCCATGAATGGATTAAAGCCTCAGATATAACCTGCTGTCACCTGGGACAATCCACGCTTCTCACCTGCAATATGGAGCCGGTGTTTGGGGTTTTGCTGGGTTTGATTCTGGTGGCAGCTTCATCGGTGCAGAACAACTGTACCTGTGCGACCGACAAGTGGGCAGTACGTGCCCAGGATGCAGCTGGGAACTGCACCTGCACGCTGGTAGGTTCAAATCACAAGGTAGACTGTTCAACTCTGACTTCAAAATGCTTGCTGATGAAGGCAGAAATGATGCCCCTGAAGGAGAAGCACTTCTGGGGCAATCCCAGCGTGCTGCTAGACAATGATGGCATTTACAGTCCAGACTGTGAGGACAGCAGTATCTTCAAAGCCAGGCAGTGCAACCAAACCAATACTCGCTGGTGTGTGAACACGGCTGGAGTAAGAACTGACAAGGGTGACCAAAGCCTGCGTTGCAGTGAGCTGGTTAGAACAAGCCAGATCCACATTGAACTGAAGCACGAAAAAAGGCCCAGAGCCCTCAATGTTCCTGACGTGGCAAGCGCCCTGAAACAGCTGTTTGAGAGCCGGTACAAACTGCACCCCAAGTACATCGCAGTCATCAAGTACGATTCCCCACTTATCCAAACCCACCTGTACCAGAGTGGCTCTCAGAAATCCAAAGGTGATGCAGATATAGCTGATGTAGCCTACTACCTTGAAAAAGATATAAAAAATGACTCCCTGTTTCATTCTAACAGTACATTAACTATCTCTGTCAAGGGAGATGCTCTGGAGATTGAAAAACTAGGGATTTACTATCTGGATGATAAGCCACCAGAGTTTTTCATTAGACAACTGACGTTAGTGGTATGCCGACAATCACAGTACTGACTGCTGGCTTTGGCATCACTGTGCCGGTTATGCTGAGGTGGCTGCGAAGAAGAAAATGTAAGAAAGCTAAGATTGAAGAAATGGGTGAAATAAGAGCATCAAGCTTACCACTGCCCTGATCTGAAAAAAGAAAGGCAACAACAGGAAGAAAAAAAAAGGCACAAAATATAAATAGCAAACAAATTCAGCGTATATGGATGGATTTGGATATTTTTTTCCTTTCTACAGGAATTTGTGCAGTGATTGTTCTAAATTATTCTAGTTTAGTAAGAATAACTTTTTGGGGGGTTTGGATATAAACTAATTTGGGAATCAGTTTCCTATATATTTTAAATGAGTCACAATTTAGAGGCTAAGAAAAGTGTTACAGCTGTCTGTTTAGCATAACATCGAATGCTTTCACTAGTAGCTTGCTTAAATACTGTCTAAGTAATTCTTGATATATCCACTTACTGAAATTCAAATACTTGTCTTGGCATCACGGAGTTACAGAGCTGCTTTTTCTGTTGGTAAAAACTTCTTTTCAAATGTAAGGGGTTTTTTTTAAAGCTGTTGGAACATTTTATCAACAAATAATTTAATTAATATTACTGAATAAACAAATAAAGTTTGGGTAAGATACTGTAGAGCACCAGAGGCTTTTATACCGAGTCATTTGTTAGGAAATATTCCTGCAGTCACTTCCAGGTGTGGAGATTCCAGGTTTCTGAGTTTGTATTCAGGCAGCACAGTGAGCTATTCCCATTTGTGCTCTTTAACAAGGGTCTGACACTCCGAGTCAGCAAAGATCCCTTGATCCCAATGCAAGCGTAAGTTAACCTTGGTGTTCTGCCCAAATTCAAACGCTGGTAATAGCTTTCTGTCTACCTAAATTCCCTTTGCAATTTTAATGGGAGGAGATATTTTTCAGTGTTGTACAGCTTCACAGAAGTGCTACACAATGCTTCAGGACAAGCTGAAAAAGAGCTTTATTCCAGTAGAGCTGCAGAGGGAATTTGAGAGCAGAGTGTAATTACTGAAGTTGGAATTTGGCCAAGACACTAGATCTGGACTTCTTTGCTACCTACTCATCTGCTGCATTCCTTGCCTGGGAGGTCACATCCACCATGAAGAGCATTTTAAAGGAAATAATGCTAGTTGTTAAAAGTTGAAATAGTGGCAGTTACATTCTCCATACTGCATACAGATGTCTGCAGTCTCATCAGTCTAATCTGCTTACGTTCAAAATGAGAGCGCTACACCTGGGCACTGCAGCAGGGTCAGCTCTTTCAGTCTGTTATTTATTTCCAACGTCACTAGTTTGTAATTCTAATCCACTATTTCTAGGGTAAACTCCTCAATATGCATCTCTGATTCTACTGGAAAAAAAAAAAAGTACACCAGGAAAAAAGCAAAGAAGCTTTGATTCTGTTTCTGCATTTGTTTATCTAGATGAGGAAGAAACTTGCTGTGTGGAGGGTGAGGGTGTTCATTTGTTTCACATTTTTTGGCTTAAAATACACCATTTCCATTTAACATCATTCTTGTTTATTTGGAAAAATTTAAAAAAAAAGGGGGGGCTGGAAAAATATTGGGCTTTGGATAAATAGAATAGGGGGGGATACATTGCATTTCCCTAAAATAAGATCTTTATGCAATTGTATCAGCAATATTAATACATTAAAAAGGTTTTGGATCAGGGTCTATAATCTATTGTGTGCCTTATGGCAACATGTCCACGCTGGTTGTTTTTCAGCCCATTAGTACTGATAGAAAATGAAGTGAGAAGTTAGTATCCAGGCTGAGTTTTCAGAAAATTAAGAACTTTTAGCCCAACTTGACACAATTTTGCAATTAGGCTTTTATAAAATGGATTAAATTAAAAATCTGGAGCTGAGTAGCCCTCAGTGCTGAAGAAATGTAGGATGAGAATAAAAATTTTCCATGTACATTGCTTAACCACTGTCTAAACTTATGCAAAGCTGATAAAAGCCATGTGTTTGAGAGGTTGGTGCTGTCCTTCTATCAGGGAAGATCACAAGATGTGCAATCTTTTCTGGGGATCTACTGTGGCTTTCAACATTCTTTTAAAATCACTGCATTTTTCTCTTTTCTGTCATAAGAAAAAAATTATTTGCAAGGTGAATGATGAGATTTTATATTAAAATAGAATATAAACATGAAGGCATAATTTTGATTAGGAGATGTAAAAGTGACAAATTGTTGAAAAAAATCTTCACAGGTTAACAGTTTCAGCATCTTTCTTTGGCTCCTGCTTTTGTTTTCAGAAGCTGAGATTAAGAGAGGCTGTTGTGCCATTCATATTTTTATTAAAGGACTGCCCCACGAAAATCATGTGTTGTGTCAGTTATTTCCTTGCCAGTCATCAAGCACCACTGGACTGCATGTTGCTAGGGGATGGAAAATGCACAAGGGTCATTTAATAGGAGTGCTAAGGTACGTGTCTGCAATTAATCAAAACAGTGGGAAGATTAATTGCAGTGTAGAGCTTAGAGAACCTCTCTTTGGAGAAAAAAGAATATTTATTTTATTAATTTTTTATTATTTTTTGAATACAGCTATGCAAAGCTACTGTAGGATCTGGACTATAATAAACCAAACATGCCCATTGCTCCTGCTAAGTATTTATTTCTCTCCTGCTGCTCCAGTCATACCACCTCTCAGACTATATATTATCTTTCTGGCACATGGTAGATCAAGGATTTTTTCCGTAACAGTCCATGATATTCAGCTTGTTCGACTTTCTGTCTGCTGCTGCTGTTCTTACTGAAAAGGAGAAAATGAACTCCTTGCCAGCTTTAAAGCTGGCAAGATGTTTTTTATTAGTCATTCTAATTTAGAAATTTCTAACTGTGAAATTCCAGTTATCCTTTCCCTGATTACATCATCCTGTTCTAATGGTGTGTTTGTTCACTGTAATTAAGTAATTAGGCTTTACACTCTTTGCAGTGGGTTCTGTGGGTACAGGCAGCATGGTGATAGTGCTGGTGGTGGTTTTATGTTCTAGGTGGCACTGGCTGACAGCTTTCAAGCAGTGCCCTGAACAAGGTGATTCACATCAATCTTGTATCAGCTTCTGGGGGGTCTGCTCAGGTATAAATGTATTCAGGGGATTGTTTTGGAATGTTAATATTCTGTAGGTACAAATACATATTTATGTATCTATGTGTAGGTAGATACAGAAATAGCTGAAATGAGAATGTCTTTGTGCTATTAGCTACCTGTATTAAATAACCTGCTGCTGTTTTGGAACAAGAAAGAATTATCTTCTTGTCCCATCCTCCTCTGATAAAGGATAATCACTTTATGGATGTTTTGACTTGGATTATAGCCTGATTAGGTTAACGATGTGAAACAAAACGCTTGCCACACAAACGCACACCAGCACATCTGTGATGTTAAACACTTCATGACAACTTAGAGACAAGATCCCCCCCAACAGTCCTTATAATGTTTAAATCTCAGGGAATCACCTTAGAAAAACCAAACCAATTTCTATTGCTTGCATATCTAAACCACTTTTTCACAGGACAGTTAAAGAAATAACAAATTAACCCTTCCTCCACTTAATTGGCTCAGTTAATGCTATTGAATAGTCTTCCTCGTGCAGGTATAATTATCCTTTCCAAAGTATTTCCACTGATTCGCCTCAGGGTTTTAAGTCCTGCAATTACCTCTTTTTTTTTTTATCCTAAAATTAATCTTCAGTCATTACAATTGCTATCAGAGCAGGAAAAATCAACTTCCAGAACTTTTACAATTATTATTCTGCAGTTCTAACAAAATTCCTTGTACCAAGATTTATCTAGTTAAAATTTCCTACATGCCAGGCAGGCTGACAAGATTCCCATCTCATTTTCATGATGATCCCTATTCCCTGAGGAATAACACTCTTACAGTCCTACTCCAGCACAAATTAAGCGCCACGGAAACAATTAGAGAGACTTTGTATTATCTAAATGAAAGACTGAATGAGAATGCATTTCTAATTTTCCACTGAGATTTTTTACATGTGGGGCCAACAGTACTGGTGGCATAAAGCACCTAAGTTTTGTTAAATACATGTCTGTCCTTGTAAAGCTTGAAATGGGAAACCTCAGCATTTTTACTGGTCTGGTTGCACCCAGAAAAGCCAAGTGGAACAACTAGAAAGTAAATGGATGTGGCTACGCTGTAGGCACTGCACTGTGCAGACACACTCACGTTTAGCACTGGTCTGTTGAGTTCTCCTTCTTCCTTCCTGTCTTCACGTGCTCTTTTCTGTGGCTGGAAATAAGGCAGCTTTGTAGCTGTCTCAGTTCTGCTGAAGGACTTGAGCAAAATCTCTTGAGTGTAGAAGGTTAATTAGTGCTCTCTTTTTCAGTCTCTACAAATAAATATGCAAAAAAAACCCCCCAACATTTTCAGATTACTTGAAATAAAAGTGGAGAATCTGTGAGGTAGAAGAATGAAATCTGCTCCACAGAAAAAATGGTAGAAAGCTTTCATGCTTGGCTTAGGAATGGGTAATTTTAGGTAAAGAAGACCAGAAAAGGAGGCAAATACAAAGTCTAAGAAATAAGGACATTAAGCATCAGGAGGCATTAACGAGAGTGTCCATCTCTCTTTATTTCTTGACAGCTGGGACAGACACAGACCTAAGGTTTGACAAAGTGCTTTTCTGCTGCTACAGCTCAACTGTTTTTGTGTCTGGAGCTGACAGTCACAAACATTAATGTCGTACTAATTGACTGTCTTTGATTTTACTCTGCATGCACCTTTTTGATAATGGGGGCTGGGCAGGTCTTGAAACAAATTGTGTCTACTGCAAACAGACTTTCTACCTGTCACTACATCATGTTTCTTCTTGGCCTGGACTCCAAGATCTGGTCACTATGTACTTTCTTTGGCAGCAAACATCAGTGCTTAAGTACTGTCACAGGAGAGAGCCTCAGCAGTAAAAAGAGATGGACAAGTGAGTAACTCAGCAATCACTGAGCAGTACTTGCCTGTGCCCATACAGAGTACATAAACCTCACTCCTGAGAGCAAAGATCTGTGTTTCTTTACCTTTCCTAAAGAGAGGGCTTTTGTTTACATGCAAAGCCCCAGGGCCTGTATGAAGCCTGGGCTGCCCTGTCATTACCACACCTGTCTCAGCCTCACCCTTTCATTCAGCAAATAACCTGTTTTACACATGGTATCATTTAAGATGTACTGCTGGCTAGATGAATAGGCTGGAAGTTACATATTAGGTTAGCAGCTTGCCATTTTCTTGTAACTGGGAAAAGCCACACATCACCTCCCCACCTGCCACTGTGACTGCTGCCTTCCACAGAAGTGTCACCAGCTGCTTTGGTTTGACACTTCGACACTTCAGGCCTTAAAGAACAGCAGCAAGCAAGCCCAAGGCATAACACACATGAGTTCTGAAAGCTGAAGGGGCCTCTAAGTCTGGCCTCACGACCTCTTTCTTGACAGGCTGGTCCAGTGATGCAGGAGTCAGGGCCAACCCCAGCTGTGAAATGAGGCAGTGCACAGGCCTTACAGTGGGGAAAGGCAACACAGGAGAAGGGAAGGCAGCAGCACAGCTCTGCAGCCCCTGAAGGGATAGCCCCGCTCGCCTCCCTCCCCAGCCTCGCCAAGGCCCGCCACAAAATGGCGGCTCCGGGCCCCTCAACCACCTCGCGCGCCGGGGCTCGAGGCGGGGGGCGGAGCCTCGGCAAGAGCTGCGGCGAGCGGGCGCGAGCGGCGGCGGTTACCGCCTGAGGGAGGGAGGCACGAGCGGGGTCGCGAGCGGCGGCGGTGGTCACCGCCTGAGGGAAGGCGGCGCGAGAGGGGGCGCGAGCGGCGGCGGTCACCGCCTGACGGAAGGAGGCGCGAGCGGCGGATGCCGCCGCCTGAGGGAAGGGCGCGCAGCTCAGGCAGCCGCTGGGCGGAGCCGGGCCCGCCTCGCCTCCCGCCGCCATCGACGGTGTCCCGCGTCAGCCCGGTCTGACCTCCTGCTCCGCCTTCCGGGTGGTGAGTAGGGGAGCCCGGTGCAGGAGGCCTTTCCCGGCGCAAAGTCCCAGGACTTCGGCCAGAGCTGCGCCTGCGCCGCTCCGCTCCGTTCCGCCGCTGCTGGCGGGCGCCTCAGTGACACCGCTCCCTCCCCCGCCCCCTCACGTCTGCCCATGTCACGATAGTCGCGCCAGCAGCGAGGTGCAGAGATTACTCGCGTGTGGCATGCCAGGTGTTGAGGGCCGGCGGCCGAGGTCAGCACCCAAGGGCGGCTGGGGGCGTCAGGCCGCTGCCACAAAGGGAGGAGAAGGAGAAGGTGGGAGGAGCCGGCGGCCCGGTTCCTGGCTGAGAGGAGAGGCGATACGGCGGGGGCTGGGCAGGGGGGCAGAGGCCGCCGTTAGAGCCAGCGGGTCCCCGCAGGCGGGGGTGGCCGGGTGCTGGGGCCTGCCCAGCGGGAAGGTGTTTCCATACCCCGTGAGTAAGAGGCTACCGCTGGGAGACACTAGGTTTCGCTGTGTTAAGTCGGTTTTTACTGTAGGCCGGGTGCAGCCGCTATGCACCCTGCGTGTTCAAGGGCCAAGTATTAGCAAAATGCCCCACAGATCCTGGTTTTCCTCAGTATGTGTGAGTGGCACCTGTGGCAAGGAGCCCAGCACAGAAAGGTGATGATGCACACGTCTTGCACAAGGGCCACCTGCAGTCATTCTCATCCGGTGGTAAAAGCAAAAGGAAAAAATGACACTTTGCTTCGTTCTCAGTGATGTAAGACATTGACTTCACAGTCAAAAGCAGGTTGGTATCTTAAACCTGCAACAGGATGCGGTTGTAACTGTGACTTTTGTGCAATGCAGCTGTTGGCAGACAAATACACGGTACCTGTTCAGATGAAATGATGTAATGCTTCAGAGTTTTGTGTTTGGGTGGCTTTCTTAATACTTTTATTTTTTTCTTTGTTTCAGGGTAACCAACCAAAGAAGTTATGAATATAATCAGTGGTATAAAGTTGCCGGGCAGGAACTGCATTTTCTTTCATTTGGCTTCTTTGACCAAACGGGGGAAGTGCAATTGCCTCTACAGATCTTACGCAGGATATTGCCGAACTCAAGTCACTTGTACACAAGATAGGTGCCAAAGGCTGGCTTTGAGTGGAAGTACTAGAAACTGTTTTTTGATTGGAAGCCCTGACTCCTGTAGAGACTTCACTAGTAAAGGACTGAGGTGTCTTTTGAATAGCCCGAATACAGAATCATACAAGAATGCACACCACAGTTCAGGACGGTTTTGGTTCCAGTCTTCTCGACCACTGGGGGAGATCTCACCCCTCTCAATCAGTTCTGTAGGGCAACTCCCAAGACATTTTTCCACTTGCAACATTCAGATCATCAGGTCTTTTCGCACATCACCATCATTTCAGGCTGCACCAGTTCCTCTTTTCTGGATTATTGTTAAACCAGCTCAGAAATTACTTGCTATCATTCTTGGCAGGTAAAATACTATCTTACACCTCTTATTTAAGACCCCATTTATACAAAGATGTGTGCTTGAGTTTGTGGAGAATGTAGGTATATCTGTAGTGTTTTAATACCTGTGAAAAATTTTGCAGTACCGGGGCCTAAACTGACAGTTTGTTCAGGAAGAAGTTGTTTCCATTATCAGAGGTGTTAGATGTACCTTTTGTTCTCCTGATTCTCATTTACCTGTGGTAGAGGGAGATGAACCAAGACACTAAGGGGCATTCCTTCTCCTGTGGGGGGTTAGAAATTGAGTGGGGTAGAAGCCAATTACAATATAACCTTCTGTAAGCTCATACACAAGGTGAGACTGATAGAAAATGCAGCAAGGGCGGACACTGACAAACCCCTTTTTAGCTGTGTCCTAAGCTGACACTGTTTGTGTCTTACAGGAGCCTAAGAAATTGGTGGAAGGCGCTTCCTCCTAATAAACGGGAACTTCTTAAAGAAAGTGCGAGGAGAAATAAATGGAAGATTCTCCTGGGTGTCAGTAGCTTGGGAGTTCTGTTTGTTGTGTTTTATTTTACTCACTTGGAGGAGACACCCATCACTGGGCGCGCTCGACTGTTGGTGTTTGGAAAAGAGCATTTTAGGGAGCTGTCGCAGATGGAATATAATATGGTAAGATTATAGAGAAAAATTCAAAATACTTAAAAATCATTAATATTTTTTTAATGATGAGATAGTCCAGTTAATGAGATGGGCAGATAATCCCAGTGGTGTCCTAATAAGGTTTTAATTGCACGCCCTGCAGAGCACCCCCATCAGTTACCCCCTCCTCTTGTCCTCATCTTTTTTTAAGAGTTCCCTTTTCATTAGCAAACTGCTCAGGGGCACGTGATAGTTAAAGAGCACGTTACATGTATGTAGCAAACATTTCTAACTGCATTATTGTAATATAACAAGAAGTATAAAAACCTGGTAGAAGCAATAAAAATAGCTAATAGGTACGTGCTGAGATCTGTCTCATTTTCTGTGTGGATTTGAGCATTCTTTGGCGCTTGTTTAAGGCCCTCTCTTCTAGGCTGTCACTTTGTAAGGCAATACTCTCCACCTGAATTCAATTCTACTTCTTTTTTTCATTGGATAGGCTCGTTTTTCTTTAATTGCTTTCTTTTAAACTGTCCATTGCACTAATTTCTGTATCTTTGAGTTCTGTGACTGTTCTAAACCCAGTGAAACTTGAGAATCAATATACAAATGTCACTGTACTCCTGTCTGACAGAGAATGTGACAGAAGAAGTACAAGGATATATTCAAATTACATCTTTTGTATAAATTTGTCCACCTTACAAATTACAAGAGAAATATACAGATACAGAAAAATTATAAATTCAGATAGAAATACAGGAAGGTATAGAAAGGTTTGACAAATTGTGATGCCAAACCTAACTGTGTATTAGGAAAATGCCAGATACAGGAGACTTTAGGACCAAGTTTATATTATCTTATTTTTGATCTGTGGTCAGTTTACTTCCTTTTAAGTTTACTAATCCTTAACTTTTGGGTCTGAAAGCTTGAACTCTAATATATTTGCTTTGGTTATATGAAAGAAAAATGTATTAAAACTTAGATTTAACCAACTTGTGTATAGCCACTAAATTAGTCATTTACTGTGTGTTTGTTCTTCGTGACAATCAATGATTTTTTTTTTTTTTTTTTCCCCAGTGGATGGAGGAATTCAAAAGTAAAATGTTACCTGAGACAGATGCACGCTATCAGGTTGTGGAGAGAGTTGTTGGTCATTTATCTGAAAGCAATAAGGACATCCCACAGGTTTCGGCACTCAAGTGGGTTATCCATGTGGTAGATGAACCAGGTGTAAATGCTTTTGTGCTTCCAGTAAGTTGAACCCAATATAAAAATGACTAGTAGCATTGAAACAGCATTTTATTTATGTATCTTTACTTAATTTTCACTTTCTTTTTGTTTACAGAATGGTCAAGTGTTTGTTTTCACTGGATTGCTAAATGCAGTTTCTGATATTCATCAGCTGTCTTTCATTTTGGGACATGAAATAGCTCATGCTGTGCTGGAACATGCAGTAAGTATTTAAAGAAAACTGTCTAAAATTCTTAAATTAATTCTAATTAATTAAGATTTTTTCCTATCACTACCAACCAAAGTTTCACTGTAACTCTTTCTAATGAAGGAAAAACTGAGTTTGAAATGAGAGTATTCTGATTACTCCTGTAGGACTTGATAACTGCCAGAAGTCCTGTAGTTGTCAGTGTTAGCACAAAATCTGCCAGTGTTTTTATCACAACTGTACGGATGGATTACGGCTCTCTGTTAACTGTCATGTAGAACTTGGTCTGGAGGCGCCTCCTCCTGTTGCACAGACCTAAGGAGCTAGAGGCACTCAGCATCTCTGTTTGTTATTCCAAGACTCATTAATATCTACAGAAGTGGATATACTTTAATAAATTATATTAGTTGCTTGGGCTCAGTTGAGCCAACTTGTTAAACTAACAAAATATTTCTAATAATGAGGATAACTTGTTTGTTTGGAGCCTGTCTCTATGCCCAGCTGGCCTCAAGAAAGTATTGCATAACCCAGCTTGTAAGTGCTCAGATCAATTTGTTGCATGTCAGATAGAGCTCAGAAAAACAAGAATTTCAATTTCTTTCTTCAGGATTTCCCATTTTCTGACATTAAAGGAATGCAACAGAAAATATAAATATGTTATGCCTAGTGTCCCCTTATCCCATCAGTGTTCCTGTCTAAGTCATGTCTGTCTCTCCTCAAGTTAAAGAACAGTCTTCTAGGTCTCTTTATAGATTTTTCCTTCTGACTGAGGTGTGTGTTTCATGGGGTTTTTACTGAAGAGCTCTGCATGCTGCCATCATCTTATCTCGAGCTTTGAATCTCTCAGACTGGGAGATACACACAATGCATTTGTTCCAGCTATATTTATGCAGTTGGTGTGGATTCCAGATTGAATGTACCTTGAATCTAACTGAATTTTTTTGTGCAAGCAGGTGAGCTTATGTTTGCCCTGTTCCTGTGGCTGCACAAAGAAAAAAAACTGGGGATTTTTACAGTGTTTTCAAATTCTGTTGTGTTCTAAAGAAACGTCAGGCAGTAAAGAGTGAAAACGGGACCATTTCTGTTTGCAGGCAGAGAAAGCCAGCCTGGTTCACTTCTTGGATTTTCTGTCACTCATCGTTCTCACCATGATTTGGGCCATCTGTCCCCGTGATAGTTTGGCAGTTGTTGGCCAGTGGGTTCAGAGCAAATTGCAGGAGGTAAGGCTGACGTTTCCTATTATCCTTCCCGAGTTCCATGGAAAAATACTTTTAATCTTGGGGAGATAGTACCACTAAATAGTATGCTCGGGGGGAAAGGCAAGAGGAGAAATATTCTAAGCAAATATTAATATTTGAGTATGTTTTTGAATGAAATATGTGTTTATAAATCTGCATCTGCTTTAGTTGATATAGATTTTCATTTGTTGTCTTGAAGAACTTTAGCTCTCCCTAAAGGACTGGATTTAGCTGAACAGGCTCTGAGTACTTTCTTGCTAATTAAGTTAGATGGTTGTCTTTTTGAAATGTACTTCACCCATTAAAGTTGTATGTGTTGAAATGCCATGTTTTTATTTTGAGTAGTTGTTAAATCGTTTCTAAACCAAATAAAAACATATGGAATTATTTAAATATATTGTTGGTGGTAAGAATGGTTTCCAAGATAAGAAATTTGAGAATCTAAACACTCTTTTAAAGTATAAACCATGCTATAATAAAACTTACTGAAATAATCTTTTCAGACAGCTTATATTCCAGTAAAGTAAAATTCAGAGGCTTTGTGGTGCCATTTTTCTTCAGCAGTCTAATTTACTCTCTGCCTCCAGACAGTTACTGATCCATTTCTTCTTAAAAAAGTGGAGTTTTTTTTAAAGACATTTTGCTTACATCATAACATTTGAGGTGAATTTAAGTTAATTCTTTAACTTCTCTTGATGCTTTTCCTGAGATTTCCCCTGGTTCCTCAAAAACATAAAATTAAACATAACCAATCTGTTTTGGTGGTACTTATGCTAATGGGTAGATGTGTGGATTCTGAACATAAATTATCTCTAAAGAGCTTGGATATTTGTACAAGTACCGAAGAAACCAATACATTGATGAATGCTAGCCAGCGTTTTGAAGAGCTGAATTTGGAAAAAGCAAAGTGTGAATTAGTCCTGAGACTGCTCATAATTTAGACAGCAAGATTTAACTCCCTGTCAGCAGCTTTTCTCCTCTTCTAGGCTAACTGCAACTGATATTTTGGCATTGTGGATTGGAGTTGTGCTTTGGGCTGCAAATGGAATCTGAATTTCAGCTCGTAGTCCTAGTGTGCTGTAGGAAGGATCTATCATATACGAGATACTGTGCTGTAATGTCCTGGTTTAGAGCTCTGCTCTGACTCATCTCCAGTAACATTAAACATTCCTGTGTGTAATGCAGGATAAATAAGTGATTAATACTGGCAAAGTTTTCATCCTGTGTAGAAAGAGACTGAAAAAAAAGTTTTGTTTCTGTTAGTCACCCAGGAGTGCAATGTCTGTCCAATGTCCTCCATTCAGCATTTGCCTGTTGTGCTTACGTGAGAATGAACTTTTCTGTCCATTTTCTCAGGATGTTTCTTTTCCTCTTCTTCCAGAACTGTGTTTTACTTTTTATACTTCTAGCATCACACTCTATGAAAAGGTTATTTAAGCTACATTGCAGTACTTGCTTCTGTTTCAGTATTTGTTTTTCTTTTATGTCCTCAGAGGCTTAACTTTTTAACCTCCTGACTATTGTTTATTTTTTTATTATTGATTGTAAGTAGTTTTCAATGACTTTTTGTAGGCTTTTTGGCATGTTAGCTCCATTTTTACTTCTTTTCTCCAATCCTAGTGATCCTGAACTACCAATTGCGTTAGTGTTGTGTTTATTTTTAAAAATACAGCCAAATTTTGCAAGTAGTATTGGGATAAACATACAAGTAAACAGTAATACCCTAGTGCTTAACTGTAAATGCAGACATTAGGGGTAAGAGTTTAAACCCTGATCATTTTATTACCATCTTCTTGCTGTCCCAGATCTCTCTAGATAGGTTATTAAGACACATGCATTCAGAGCATCAATTTTCTGGTTCTTAAACTTCTGCAAATTTTTTTTGAGATGAGTGCTGCCCCTTCTAATTTAAAATTGTTTTAAACCTCCCAGAGAAGAAAACAACAAGTGTTTGTAACTGGAGAAATAGCAAACTGCCTGCTTGTGTTCTGTTCCAGTCAGTGCTTTGGGTAGTCCTGTTATCTGTTACCAGCTTAATTTCCCTAAGAAATGTTTAATAATTAAACAAATAGTTTATCTGGCTAACTGGGAAATGGTGTTTCAGGAATATATGACAGACTAGCCAGGGATATCTTTGCTGTTTAGCAAATAAATGTATTCCAGTAGACCCAGAGCACTTTTCAAGGCAATAGAAATATATATTCCACTTCAAATAATTACTTTATCTTCAGAGAATTATAAAATTAAATTTATAATTGCAGTGTTTAAGGTCTGTAAGGAAATTAAGAATTAAAAGGGACCTTGTCTATGCTTACTTCTAAACCAGTGTGTTTGGCTTGAAAATACCTGTAGAGGATCAGCTTTGGTTGGCTTTTATTTTTGACCTAGTAAAGAAAAAGTATCAGTACTACTTTAGAAAGAAGCAAAAGGTTACAGATACCTTTATGTACTCAAGGGTCTCACCACTTCTTCTGGTGGTCTTAATTTCTGCCTGATTTTTCTTTTTCTTTTGGAATGTTATAAGCAAGACATATTTTTTTTTAACCAAATAAAAAACTGATAAAACTTCTTTCTCTTTACTGACCTTGTACATCCCCATTCTTCAGTTGGTATTTCCTAATCGATGCCCAGACCACAATGTTGTGGCATGCTCCTTATCTCTGCAGGAGCAGGCTCTTTTAACAGGTCTTGATTTGCATTTGCTATAATCTGATATAGTAGGGTAAGGCTGCCCAAATCTATGTGAATTATATGTACCAGAAGATCCTGAGTTATATGTGTAAATAACCATTTGAGAAAACTACCACTGTCTCTTAGTGTGTGTTATTACAATGTCATACCCCAGAAAAAAGGGAAAGGAGTGGGTCAGATTTATGTCATCTAGTTTGATTTCTCAAGGGCAATTTGCAACTTGTGTTGGAGGATAATCATGACAAAGGAATGATTTCTACGTGAAAATGTTTATGGCTCCATTCCATACTGCGGGCTGTTTAACACACCAGATAGATCATACCGGGCTTAAAGACAGTCATCGTAGAAGTTTAAGGGGACAACTGGAATTTTTGATATGTAGTAAAAAATCTTAATGCCATTTTTTACCTATATGCAAAAAACTTAGTGTCACTAAAAGTGAAGTGAAAAAATTATGGTTTAAAGTTGGCATTGACGTTTTGGTTGCTGCGAAATGCTGTGAGGTTGGCTGATGAGAGGGGCTGTGAAAATATATATAATTTGAATTAATTTCCACTGAATACAGGATCAATGAGTTACTCAAAATGAAATTAAAGATTACATTAAAAAAATTAAGACTGATCACGTGTAACGTGAACATGATAGATAAACACCTTTTCTTATGAGAAGATTAGAAAAATAGCTACAGTGCTCTACCTTTGTACATGTTCAAAACCAAGAAATAGAACTTTGATGTGCTTCTTTGCAGTTTATGTTTGATAGACCATACAGCAGAACGTTGGAGGCTGAAGCTGATAAAGTGGGACTTCAGTTTGCAGCAAAGGTAACTACAACTGCTTGGTTTTATTAGCAATTTACCAAACATTTTTCAGTTTCTACTGTAATCAGAGGGAGTTTCACACTGAGGAATGCTTTACCATATTATAGTGCAACTGAAATATTCTGATCTGTAATATCTATTCTCATAACAGTACAGTAAAATTTAAGAACTTTTTGATATTGTGATTATATTTTCTGTGATTGCTGATAATCATGGAGTGTATCAATATTTTTCTAGTATTTAAAGATTTAATCTAAATACAGCCATAAAAATAATGTGGCTTTGCTAAAGTAAGACAAAAATTTGGTCAGAAACTATTCAGCATTTTTTTCCCAATTTGTTTTTTCAGTCAATTTTTTTTTTGTCCCTGAGGATTTTAATTCTGAATTAAAGAAACTAAAATAACTATTTCTAGCAAAGTGCGATAGTTAGATAGGTGTTAGATAACTATGAGAGCAGCACCATCTAGTGTTAATACTTCATAAGCAACATTTCCTTTTCTTAATAATTATTAATATTTCTTCAAGGAAGGGTTCTTAAAATTAACTTTGATTCTGGGATTGAAAATGCATTTGTAGTTTAAAGTCATCTAAGGGAGTAATACAATCCATGAATAAAAGGTAATTGCCGTGTGGGTGCTCACTGCTTTTTCATACCTAAGACGTAGGGCTATACCAGAAAGAAACAAGCAAAATGGTATCTCAGCATTTCTTTGCTTATGCAGAGAATATTTTTACAGTAATAGTTTTAAGAAATAAATTAAAAGGCTAAAGCACCACTTATGTATTTCAGAGGGGGAAAAAAAAAAGTAGTTTCCTTACCTTCTGAGTACTCGTCTCTTTTTCTCTTAAATGAAAATTAATATAAGAAATATTTTTCTTTTTTCCCCCTCCACTTAAATGCAAATATAAAGGAGTCTGTTGATATACAAATGCCGTTCTTAAAGTTAGTGTTCCATGACTTTCTGTGGTTAAATGTATACTTCTCTGTACAGAGATAGGAATTCTGCAGAATTACCATTTTAATCTGTTGTGGATTATACAGATCACCCTTGAAAAAGGCAGTGTAATCACAGAAAAGCCTTTGCAATTCATTTTTAGATGTATTTAAGTATGAATTATTATCACTTTGTATTTTTTACTCTAAACTTCTTCCTGTAAATTTGCCTAAATCTGTGGAGATGATTAATTTGTTCTTCTGCTCTACTGTGTCTAGTGAATGTAACTTAGCATAAGCAGCTGAGGTGTTTTTTAAAGAACAAGTACGTGCCAGAAATTGTGAATCAGTTTTCTTCCTGAATTGACTAATTCAGATGTAAGTTTTGTAAGTGAAATTACTTAGATATTAAAAGGAACAAATCCACTGTCTATCTGGATGGGTCTTTCACTGCATGTAAATACTTTAGAACAGCCTTTTCCTGTCAGGTATGAAGGGGACCATCTTAACAGGCTTTAAAGATTTAAAATTGAAGATGCCTGTTGTAATTCAATGTCCATCAGAATGTATATTGTATTATTTTAAAAATACATTAGTGTATACATTTCTTTTCTGTTTTCAGGCTTGTGTGGATGTACGAGCAAGCAGTGTGTTTTGGCAACAAATGGAATTAGCAGAAACCATTCAAGGGCAGCCCAAGTTACCAGAGTGGCTCTCCACACACCCTTCTCATGAAAACAGAGCTGAGCACTTAGACCGGCTCATCCCGGAGGTGAGCGGAGCTGGAGGAAGTGTGTCTTTTTCTCTTAGGAAGGTTGCTGGAATTAGTTCGGTATTGATTCGCAAGCTACTTTGGTATTGATTCACAAGCTACTCTTTTAGCATCGTGCTTATCTTTCTCTTTAACCTTGCAGAAATTATCTGTTACAAAGCTCTCAACCTTAAAGGTTTTATTAAATGAGGGAGAATTAAGGTAGCACAGGTAAAATGTAATTATATTCTAGTTTGTTTTTTTTTCCTTTTCTGATTTCTGATCAAAGCATAATATTTTTGCTTTTGAATGGCCTCCGTGGTATAGATGTGTGTGTCACAGGTCTCATCCATTCTTTTTTCTTTTTTGCCATTTTGGAAGCCAGTTTTTAAGTTGGATCTCTAAATTGTCTTGGCTTCTCTTGCTTTGGTAGCTAGATCTACATTGTCAAATAGAGAATGCTCTGTCCTACCCTGTCTCTCTGACTGGTGTGGGATTGAATACACCTCGGATAACTGTGCCTCAGAAGGATGTCACATCCCCAGTAGAAGATTTCTTAACAGCCCTAGTTAGGATAAGTCTCTGTAGATTTTGCAGCCTGATTTTTTTTTCCTTCACATCTCTGTTTCGTAACATTAGGGAGCAAATTTTACCCCACTCCAAGGAATTTGAGCTAATTCACACAATTGCCCATCAAACTGCAGTCTTTTCTCTGTTCCTTCTTTCACATTTCCTCTCAGAGGAATGCCAAGTGGATAGCTGCTTGGAGACTCTCCTAATTTCATGTGCTACTTGCTGGTAGCTTAAGGACAGAAAACTGTTGCAAGTTTAGTAATCTTAGTTTACTATTTCTTTAAATAGAGGGGGTTTTAACTACAGAAAAATAACATGGATTATTTTTTGACTATTTTTTTTCTTTTAATAATAGTGTTAAAGCACTTTACAACAGCAGTGTTTTTCAGCAAGCTAAGAGGTGTTTAGAAATTCCCTTTCTTATAACCAACTGGTAATTTCTTCCTCTTTTTTTTAAAACAAACAAACAACAAACCTCTCAGTCACTGTAAGTCTCAATTCCAAACTGTAAAGACAGTTGAAGATTTATTGGCAGAGGGAGCACTAAATTGTGGAGGTGTTTGCTGATTTTGAAGTAGAAAAAAATGTTTTCATGAAGCCTTTGAGAATGAGTGCAGTAAATATTCTAAATGATGGCATAAATCAAAATCAGCATCAGGAGGTTGGAGACTGGCTAGACTGAATATTTTAAATTAATGTACACAAATTCTGTACTTTGCAAAACTATGTTATGAAACTGTTTGGATGGTTTTCTAACACATTAGAACAGCAGAATGGAAAATTATACTTGTGGAGCCTCAGTTTTAGTTAGATTAAACATAAAGGGTTCAGGATCCTTTATTTTCATACAGGTATTGACTGGCTTATAAAGTGGTAATGAAATAAATTGCTACTTAAGTTTAGCACAGCACTGAGCAAATAAGTTAAATGTGTAGAACTGGCAAGTGGTGCTATTTCTGTCTTATCTCTTGCAGTTCAGCAGGTGGAGGAACTTCCATCTTTTTACAGCCACTCTCACTTCCCAGAGAGGTGGAGGCTAGGAAATTTTCTTCCAAAAGATAATTCAGGAGGAGATGTTTTCATTTGCCTTTTACCTTAAACATTCTTTGGAGTAGGATGAGAAAGCAGGGGCTGAAGGCTTCCTGCTTTTTAAAGTTCACTAGATAAATGAGGTTGATACTGCAAAAGTGGAATAAAAATGAGAGGAGGTGTATAAAGGTGTTGTTGGAGGCTTTTTGTCTGAAGCATTGACTTCCCTTCATCTGAGAGCTGCCTTCTGGAAGCTGTATCAGGCATTTATAGGGAATCCCAGGGCTTTGTTGTTGTTTAATATCAGTGCCTTTTTGTTTCATTGTTCACATACTTAAAGCCTTTCAGAACAGTATGTATATCATATATTAATGGCCATTAGATATTCAGAGTCCAGAGGGAGAAACCAGATCTCAAAACAGTCCTTTTTATGTCTCTGAAAAAACTGTAGTTCTTAGACACAGTATCAGATCCATCGTGAGCAAGAAACAAGGGTTTAAATCCTAAAAAAAACAACCCTCTGCTGGGTTTTATCTTTGTACTTGACTTCGGATATGACTTCAGTTGAAATTGCCCTTCCTCTGAAGATAGGAATGAAATAGACCAGTTTGTAATAAAGATAGTGATACAAATATTGTTGTTTTTCATATACTGATGGTTTTGAAGCGGAAATGGTTTTCAAGACAATATAATATCTACTATTTGACAAGTTACTGTAGCTGGAGGAAATAGGGATAAGTTTTTGGACTTCTCAGGCCACACAGATGTTTCTCTATGGACTTCTAAGCAAGTTCACAATAAAGAGACAGTCATATAACGTGAGAAATTTTCTTCAGATAATGAAATGGCATGTGTCAGTGAGGGGACTTAACAGTCTCAGGAAATGTAAATTAAAGCAGGAATCCTAGGGATTCTTTTTTCACATAATTAAAACTCATTTGATTTTTTTCCCTGTCTTTTAAAGATCTTGCATCTGGTTTTCTGAACAAATTGTAAGCTACAGCCAAGCTGAGTAATTAGTAAATGGGAGAGCTATAAGCAGTTACAAAGTGGTGCTGTCCTGGAGAGTAGATAAAGGAAATTAAAAAGATTTACTGTGTTTTTAAAGGATTTCCCTCTCAGACTGGGAGAGATTTGGATTGTAAACTAGGAAGACAGAATATACTGTTAAATAGGAAACTGACATCTCCTGAAATTCCTGCATGGGAGGTAGTGAGATGCTCGATGGAGGCCTATGCATCTTATTTTCAGAAAAAGAAATCTTAAAAAAAATTTATAGTAGCAGGCATTTTTCTGGAGAGAAAAACTGTGGAAGTGTAGTGCCAGAGAGAAGCTATAGGATCTTCTAGTTCATCTCTGAACATTTTATTTTAATGTTCTCTGACTTGCTATGATTTGTCTACCTTTTTCCCAGTATGCTGTCCAAATAGAGCACTGTACATTAGCTGAAGCCTCAGCTATACTCAATAAAGCAGAAGGTTATCTACTGAGCCTTGCCCGTGACACAAAAACTCATCTTGACGTGACATTTGCTTTTTTGGCATCATGTTGTTGGCTGAGATTCCATTTTTGATTCACTGTAACTCCCATTTCCCACTCTTTCATGTGGAAATGCCACGTAGAGATAATTTTGAGAGTGTTATTAAGTTGGGTTATCTCACCTCTACCGCTTCTCTTTTGTTTGCTAGGTCAATTAACTTGTCAAAAAAAGTGAATTAATTTACTTTGGCAAGACTTGTTCTTGCCAAATCCAAATTGGCTGTTTATTATTTTTATTATTGTTTGGGTAGTTATTGCTTATTCCTAGTCTCCTGCCTTTTGGATATTGAAGATACATTTATTTCACTTCCTTATCAAAACCATGTTAGTATATTTGCCCTTTGCTTATGATGTGAAGATGACTTCAGATAGTTCTAGTACTAGAATATATTAATTAAACCCTGTTAGTGTGAAAACTTAAAGGAAAATAAGAATAAAAAATAGACCTGTGTTCCTAACCTCTTCATAAAGTTGTTAAATATTTTGTCACAATTCTTCTGTTCTGTGTCAACAGAAGCAGTGAACGATTTGAAGTATTAGCATTATATAGAAATTGCTTTTCTTCTCCATCAAGTAAGAAATCTATCCAATCTTTTAATAACCTTTTTACTGCTGGTTCATTTGTAGAACCTGTTATCTTCCCTATGCCTGCTAATTGTAATTAATTTTGCAACTTGGCATTTCCGATTTTTAATATATTTTTTTTTTTTTTCCCCTACATGCTTGTGCTGTTTCTTAGTTGTTGTCAGAACTGTGAGGTCGTCAGCCTCGCCGAGGTACCGGCAGGTAAAACACAAGAGGCTGTAACCCTTGGTCTGGTGTGCGGACAGGGGAGTGATGTGACTTTTATACTGAGAGAGCTGACAGCCAGAGAGGTAGGGTGCACTCCAAAAGACTGTAAGGGGTCGAGATGCAGCAGTTAGCCTGGTATCTGTGACAGTGGTGAAGGATTAATACCAAGAGCTAAAAATTACTTGTTTCTATATTTGTCTCTGCTGGTAGGATTTATATGAAAGCAATAGGATGAGGCCGACCTCCCTAATTCTTATGCCTTCCCCCCTCCCAGCTCCCACCAGGAGGTGACTGCAATTATATTGATAAGAAAAATTGCTTCACCTTTGTTGTGTACAAGCAATAGTTTTGATATTTTCTTTGAGCTCATCTGAACCAGTAAGCATGCAGGTGGTCTTTATTCTGAACAGCAATACTTCGCTCTTAAGGTTAACCTGAAAAGAACGGCATTAAAGTGCTCTCAGTTCCCAGGTGAATCTACGTACTCACTCTAGCTAGGTAACCTTGTCTCAGTTCTGTCTTCTCTGTTGTGAACATTCTTCAGTACAAACAGTCAATGAAACTCGTTCTTATTATAATATCAGTATGCATGTGCTTCGTTAAGAATGTTTTTACTTGTCCTCTTACCCAAACTGTCAAAAAACAATTTACTTGAGCAATATTAAATTACCAGATTTGAAGTTGCTAGCGATTTTTGGAAGTACAGTGTGGCTGACCATATTGGGCTGTTTTATCTTTCAGGAAAAATTATATTGTATTATGTAATTATATTTTATTATATAATTAGCCTGTTACTGGCATCTTAATGACATTACAGAGCTACTGGCACAAAACAAAATAGGAGCAGTCAGTTGAGCCAGGGAAGGAACGCTTTCTAACTAGGGCTGAGTGTTGTATGGCAGTCACAAACGTACACACAAAGGCTACTTTCGCTCGAGTATGTAGTTGTAGCTGTCTTTAACAGTGAGATGACATGTCAACATAGCTTTCTGTTCTCATAACTGTAGTGTTTTAGTGGCATGTGAGTTAATGGTGTTGAAGAGATGCCTTCTACCCCCTTGGACAGCTTTATGTCTAGCAAGAATGCAAAGACAACCACAGAGTAAAAATGTTAACGCTGAAGTATTGTTTTTTACCTTTGCTGTTATGACTTTAGTATTTTAGATAAGTGAAACCATGGAAATAGGCCAGGCACTATATAGCCATGAAAACCAGAGATATAAAATTGCAAAATTAGTTTAAAAGAGGATTACGTTGCCCTTTTCAGGATACAGCCTAAATCTTTGTATTTCCATTTGCCTTGAATAATGTTGCTTGACATTAATGCAGTCTTGCAGCAGCTTATGTTCTGGAAGAGAACAAGAGAAAACTCTTGGTTTGTCATAAATGTCAGTTTAGAAATTAATTGGTCACTGAAGCAGAAGAGTGTTCAGTGGTACAGTTACATTTGGTGACTACATGGACGATCATGCTGTAGAAAAACAAATACTGAACACTTTATTCGTATTTTTTAGAAGTTAGACAAGAGAAATATTTGCATGCCTAATCCAAGCTTGTGTATCCAGTAATTTGAATGTTAAATTTCAGCAAGAAACAGCTGGAGAAGCTATTGCTGCATTCCTGGAATGCATCTTTTCTCCAAAACCAATAGTTACATTTTAATTCTGTTTGTTTATAGCCATTTACAGCAAAATCCTTATCAGTTTACTGTAGTTAAGTTAGGGAGAAGTGTTTTGGTACTTCCTTACAAAGGAATGAGTTAGGAAGCTCTTATCTTCTATTTTAAAATCTGCTTTAGTAAGATGTATTCTGTGTCTCCTGTGGAAGAATACAAAAATATTTCAAAATGATGAGCATATACTTATGCATAGGTGTACTGGAATATTTTAATTGGCATTTCAGCCAAATCTAGTGTATGTAAAGCAGATGAAAATTTCTGCTCTGTTTTTTAAGTGCAGTGCTAGAACTGCTATGAGAACTGTGGTACTTTCTTCTTCCTCTTTAATCTGTCTAGAACAAATAAATCAACCCACATTTTCTGCTAACAGTCCCTAGTACTGGTCAGGGAGTCACCTGACAACAACACGGGACAGGTCTGGCCATTACTTTCCAACAGTCTATGGTTATGAAGAGAATTAGAATAAAATACACTTTTGAACTTATTTTCCCATGAAAGGATTAAAAATAAAGCTGGATGTTAATCTGCCCACAGTTTGATGCTGTTAACTGAGGCTAAGATACAGATAATACTGCATAAAAGTGACCACTGATCAGCACTAAATATCAGGCTACTTTTTGACTTGGTGTTTTCTCAGTGTTTCATTCTGCAAATCTTGAAAAAATAGTTCTCAACAGAGATGTAGAACCCTCTAAAAGTCTACATATAATATTTTGGTATATGATGCATAGGAATTTGCTTTTCTTGATTAGTTTAAATGGGTCTTGTGAGAGAATCTGTGGATACTGTGTACCACTGCTTGCAAAGTACTGCATTGGACTTAGTTGTGTGGTATCCACTGTTAGCTCTAAAATGAGTTGCTTGTTTTTATGGACTAATTCAAGTATGTTCAGCTTCATTTCGATGAACACCAACTTAAGCATCCTTTGAAACAGCTTTATATTAATTTGTTCATGGTGCCTTTGAGACATGAAATTCATCCACTGTCATACCTTTCTCAGATTACCCACAAGGCAGAATGACCTGGGGTGTAGTTTGCCTGCACTAATGGATTTTGATTCTCTGCAAAATTCTTTGGCCCTTTTGTGTCTCTACTTTCTAACCTGTAGAATGGAAGCAATGGCACTTAATCAGTGAGCAGGAGTAATTAAAAGTTTGGTCTCTTGGTGCCAGTCTTTTTATGCAGATAAATTTTTACCTTCTAGAGACATTATTTTCTCAGAACACTTGGAAGCTGTGAATTCAAATGCTTCTTGTAGGTGAGATCACTTGTATAACTGGACCTTAACTATGCCAATCAACTATCTGGAGCTCTGTGTCAAACAGTTAAATGTCCATTATGTTATTGGAGATTTTTCCCTCCTTTTTTGAGTCAGACATCTATATATAGTTACTTCAGTAACTAGAGTTACTTCAGTAATAGAGCATAGCTGATTAAGTAAATTATTGACAGCCCTTTTTTTCTTAGAATCATAGAATCAGAATCATTAAGGTTGGAAAAGACCTCAAAGATCAACAAGTCCAACTGTCATCCCAACACCACCATGCCCACTGAACCATGGCCTGATGTGCCATGTCTACACATTTTTTGAACACCTCCAGGGATGATGACTCTTGATGTTGTCATTTTAATTTACATGTGAAATGTGAATTAAAAGGTAGAAGGTACTGATGTGAAGAAGTATTACATAAAATAATTGCAGAATTTCCTATCTCTTTATGCTGTACCTTTTAGAGTATCCATTCTTTGAGAGGTTGTGAGAAAATTATTTTCATTCTACGTTTTTGCCATTGTTTTACCATATTGCTACCTTTCATCTCAGGAATTCTTGGTTTCTGATGAAAAGTTGTTCAGTAACATCTCAGACTCAGTATTATCCTCACTTTATAGCTTTATGTGCAAATGCAGACATTACTGGAAAGCCAAATTGCTGCCTTTTTTGTTTTTCTTATTTGAATGAGCTTGATTTGTTTTCCTATGTATTCACAGGCTCTTAAAATAAGAGAGAGCTGCAATTGCCCATCTCTTTCTGGACCAGATCCTCGCCTCATTTTCAGACTTAACGTGCAACATCTCCTGGAATCATCTAAAGATCAAGAAACCCCAAATTCTACAAAGCAAGATCTCTCAAAACCAAAACTGGATTTTCCTCATACTCAAAAAGTGGAAGATATGCCAGTAACTTTTGCAGTTAAACCTACAAACTAATGATAGAAATTTTCACTTCTTATGAAAATTCTGGTCCCTGAAGATCTGTCTTAAAACACAAATTTGTCTTTGAACTATAAAGAAGATGTAGCCACTTATATTCTATGTTTCTTTTATGTGATCTCTCACTCAAAGCAATAAGGAACCATGCCCACACAAGAAGAGGAGCATGTTGGAATAGAAAGTTTCTTACTCATCAAGAGTTACTAAAATAAATCACTTCTCAGGGGAAAGATAATCTCATACAATCCAGTCACACAGTGTAATTTTCAGCTTTATCAGGCTCACCTTGGTCAGAGGACAGATGAGCCAGAAGCGTCCCTAAAGCAGAGGAGAAAGTATAATTTTCATCACTTAAGTTGTCTGGTTTATCTTGCTCTAATTTGGGTTAGATCTGTTCAGCTTCATTTGAGAAATAATGAGGAGAGCTTACCGCCCATTCCACATATAGAATGCTTAAAAATATTAAGCTGAGATGTGGTAATAGCCTATGGGCTAGATCCACCCCCACTTAATTAGGTAGATTTACTGCTGGGATTTTTCTTCTTTCTGAGGCATTTTAGAATATGGATTGATTCAACATTTCCTTCAAAGCAACCTGAAAGGGTTGTGCAAAGTTCCATTTTTAAAAAAGGAGTTAAATAATTTTCAAGGAAGTCTCTCTTCTGAAAGAAACACTGTAAGACAGCTTTTGTAGCTGTACCTTATCCTAAAAGGTGACTTCTCTTCAGGAAACCAGCATCTGATGCTGAGCATCTCTCCCTCCCCCCCAGTCTCCCTGAAGCCACAGATTTTGTACTGTGAAGACCAGTATACACAGTATAGGTAAAGCTCTGCCTCCTGTGATGGACTAGCCAGTATTCCCAGCATGTTAATCTTTATTTGCAACTGTTTGAGTTATCCTTGCTTTGCAGTTGATGAAAATATTGAAATCTCAGTCTTGTGGGAGGACACAGAAAGAGGCAGCAGTGAATGAAAATAGAAAAAGGAAATCTTGTTTCTTTATCTGTTAAGATCTACTTGCCATTAGGTTTTTTGTTACTCACTTGTATTAAAAATCTGTTTAATCTATGGTGGGGTTTTACATGAAGGGGACATTCAGAATATTTTACAGTGTATTGTATTTTGAAGCATTGTTTTTATATATGGAGAGGGGCAGACTTTGTCATATTTCTTTAGTTAAAGGAGAATGCAAGCTTTTAAAAAGGAAAAAATGACCTATTCAGTGTTGCCAGTGAATATAGTTGGAAAAAAACATTGAGAACTAAGTAATTCCTTTACTGATATCAGTCGACAAACCAGGGCCCTTTGAGAAATGCCTGCAACTACCTAACTTACATCAGCTTCTCTCTGAATAGAGGGATCTGTGATGCTGATGATGCTAGGTCTGATTATATTGGTCTAGATTGGCTGCATATTGCTTACAAGCTGTTTTTAAATCTCTGCTCAGTACTCCTGGCAAGAGGCAGAAGGTCCAGCCTGGCCATTATTCATCCATCCATTTTTATTCTTAGTGACAGGAGTTTTTGTAACAAACGTGCAGTGATGTGTTGAAGCATTTGGACATTGTCACCTGAAGGTAAACAGAAAAATACACCATTTAGATTTCCCTGTGGACCTTATAGTTTATACTGCAACGCCGAGACCCCAACGCTGCTGCCTCTCTCTCTTGTTCCAGTGTCAAAGCTTGTTTTGTTATCCAGGGCTCCTGGTTGACATCCAACTTGATGCCTGTGTCTGTTAGAACTAAGAAGAACATGGAAGAGTTTTTATAGCATTCAAGATGAAGTTGGAAACTACACAAGTTTCATATTTCTACCATCTCTTTTAAATGGCTGAAGTATTGCAGAGGAATGCTGGCGATGCAATTTTTAAGTTCACTGGGGAAGATTTTTTTTTATTTGTCTGTAAATGGTCTTATAACCATGATCATGGTGATGTGAAAGAAAAGATTTCAGGACAGAGGTAATAGCTCATATTAGACCAACAAAGGGCTTATGGACTTTTTCCAACTATACAGGTCTAATGAAACATACCTCTCCTTAAATATGTATACATGCACATATGTGTGTGTATATATATATATATATAAAATGTACACACACAAACACAAGAATTTGGCTTCTGCAGTAAAACACTGTAGTTTTTAAGTCCAAAATGAGATGTTGAAAATCTCAGGTTTTAAGTGACATCTTTAATTATCCTTAATATTTTTTCAAGTGCTTTGGGAGACGTTTCTTCTTTCCACTTTTCTTGTGTCCAACACAGAAAATGCGTTGTGCTCATCTGCCTCTTGGAAGGCACTTTTTCTTTAAATTGTTACTGAATACTGTACATTACATTGGGCTATATTGTTAAAGTATTTTCTTTTCTCCTTCTTGAACAGAAGAATTACAGAAATGTTGCTTTACGAAGGTTTAGCAAGTCATAGTAAAAATTGCACTTTTAAAATTAAAGAACATGTAATAATTTTAAGTCGTGTGTGTATATATAATAATATCTATATTTTTCTATATAATATATAAGCTATAATATATTATTAATAATAATTATTATAATTTCAAAATATATCCCTTAGGAAAATACTATGGTTGCAAGTTTTTCATTGCAGCAACTCTCACTGTAGAAACTTTTCATTGCAGTTGTGTGACTTAGTATGTCACAGGAGAAACAGATCTAGGAAGGGTTGCTGAAGAAATCCAGTACTTGAAAGACGCAGGTCGTGTGAGAGGGAGAATAGTGGCTGAAGTGAAAAAAGGTAAGATAGGTCAGTAAAAATGCATCTGCATTTCCACCACCAGTATTTCATGCTGTACTTCACAGCTTCCTGTTGAAAGATGAAGTGTATAGTACAAATTTCACTGAATCTCTTAAAGAATTTACTGTAGTGGGAGTGTGGAGAGATTTGAGAAGCAGGGCATGTGCATACAAAGCAGTCCTGTAACAAAAATGGCTCCTTATAACTTTTGGGTTGTCATGTTTACTCTTTTTTTTGAAATACTGAAGTGCCAGGAAAGCAAAGCAAACAGCTGTTAGAATATTCTTTGTTCTTGAATTCTGTTTGTAGTCCTTAAAAGAGAACAATCCTGCAAGCTTGATGCTTTTTTTATTTATTATGTACGCTGCCACAGCTTTTTTTTTTTCAGTGTGGTGTTGGTATCTCAATACTCCCAGTTGAAAAACTATTTCCAATGTAATAATCTGTTGTAAGCTGTTTTACTGCCATCAAAATTCTCTCTGCTGAAAATCCTTGTTTTTCCAGATCTTGGGAGCTTTTGAAGGGGGAGCAGGATGATCACAAAGTGTGGTTGGTAGCAGAGGTAGCAGGGTAAGATTTTTCTGTCAGCAGTACACTGTAGCTTCTTTAGGTTTCCAATCCATATTGCAGGGTGTGGTTATTCACCCTTATTAAGGATTGATACTAATAACTTGCATTTCTAGATCACTTGAAATACCTTATAAATACTTGTTAAGTTTTTCTGTAATACCTGCAAAAGTGAACTTTCTAATAGTTTTATTGGAGATACTGAAGCTCAGTAGTAGAGTGATTTTAGCAAAGCTTTGGGGAAGATCAGTGCAAAACTCTAGGGCTAGAACTCTGGTGTTCTGCATCATTCCTTAGCTCGCTACATCCCACTGCATGATACCTGTGTGTCTAAAACCAGAATCCTCGTAGCAAATTGAAGTGATAGGCTTTGGTGGTGGTTACATTTGTAGTTTGTCACCTTTTGTTATGTACCTGCAGCGGCTGGATGTCCCCTCTTCATGCATACTTGATTAAGATACAGTTATTTGTTCCTGATGCAGTTATTTCTTAACTACTTTCTCTTATGCATAAACTGGTTATTGTTTGTTTACTGCCCATCATCACTAAGGAGCTGATGCCTAAATCTGTTGATGTGGTAGTTATTTAATCTCAAAAAAAGTTTAACCTCTATTTTGTGATTCCACCAAAAATTGGGGTTTGTTGTGTGTTTACTGTCATGTTAGCTGTAAGATAACTGCATAAAAGTTGTCTACAATTCTTCCTCTCCTGCACCTCCACCCCATCATTTTCTTGTGCTGCAGGTGCCTCTGCTAGAAGCAGCAAGGGCTGCTGAGAGAGGAATCGGGATAAGCAGAATGGCCTCTTAACTAAGTCACATAAAATATGAAGTTGAATGTTCTGCCTGTGCTAACTTCATTGCTGGGGTTGGCAGTTGTTGGCAGATCTGTAAAGAGAAGTGACTGAGTGTCTCTGGTGTCCCGCATTGCTGCCTATGCATATTGCAGCCATCCACTCTCGTGCTGTTTTTTCTCATGGAGCCTAAGGCTACGTGCCAAATACAGACCTAGCATAATATTCCTGGCCATGGTGGTCTGGCTGTGCTGCTGGTTAAAGTCTGCTGTTCTTGGTACGAGCCAGGGGTTCTTACCCTGATTTATGAATGGATGCAGAGAATTGCTATCCCATAAATTCATTATAACTATTAAACTAAGCTGAAATTGAACCTGTTGACCTGGAAGTGAATGGCTCCATAACATTTCATTAATCCTTTCAGATGTTTAATTCCTTCTAATTTGATATTTCAGATATTATCTTCTCTACAGATATAATGGCTTAATTAGTATACATTACATGATGTCTCTTCACACTACAGCATGTACAATATTTATCCACTAGAAAAGTAATTCAGTAGAGCTCAATTATAATACATTGAGTAGAGCATAAAAGTTGAAAAGGATATGTGCAATACTCATAATATTTTAAGCATAAACATTTTAAAGCAGTATTTGTTGATATGTCACCTTCTAAAAATGATGTTGCTAAGCCTTTTGTTGTAGCTTACTAAAAAATTTCAATTTAAAATCAGATCCTGACAATACTGGATTAATTAGCAAATCATAACCTGCTTTTGGTGGGTCAGCAGTTGATGGAAACCTGATGTGTAACTTAGTCACCTGTATAATATCCTTAATATATTCTTTTATATTGTTGGAGACCAGCAAAACAGATATGAAAATACATGTTTGAAAAATAGCTTTCTGTTTGATATGGTTGTCTTCTGTGTCTTAATTTTATAAAACACTGCTGGCTGATAGCACTTCTTGGTGATAGAATCCAAGTATGTGCTAAACATTTAACCTGTAGCATTCAGCTTGCAAAATCTTTTAGCTGAAGACACCTGTTTTAGCTCCATGGAACAGCTCAGGACAGTGGTTCCAGCTGGAACTGCAGGGAACAGGCAGAGAGAAGTCTTTGGAATTTGATCATTTTGCTTCTCCCTTCCTGTGAAAGTCAGTGGAGGCACAGATATGAAGAAGCTCTGATAGTTCATCTTAAAAACCGTTCATTTAACTAGTGGAAGTAAAAAGTTTGCTTGTGGCATATGCTGCATGGTCAAAATTGTCTACTTTTTCCTTCAGCTTTCACTGTCATGTAGATTTTCACAGGAAAGGTGTGTGTGTTATAACTGTATTGGGACATATTGCAGACAGCCTTTTGGTCATTCTGTTTTTCATTTCTTATGGCTGGTACAAAGACTATTTTCCAAGGTGAGTCCCCTCAAAATGATAAAAGTTGGGATTTTTTTTCTTACCTGTTCATGAGTGACATTGTAGTCAAAACCCATCAGTTTCTCTCAGGTTCTTATCATGCCTTTTCTACACAATCCAATGGAGAAAATTAATCAAGTGCTGTGGCAGTAGGATTGAGCAAACCAACATTTCAGCATCAAGTCAATGTAAAAAAAGGGTGTAGGGCAATTCCTGCATCAGCAACAGAATCTATTGAAAGTGCTGAGTGGGCTGAAAACTTGATAAACTTGTAGGAAGCTCCAAAGTTCTTGTGACAGTCTGTGCAGGTTCTTCATAGTCTCAGCTACCACTCTTGACCTTTCCAAATGGCTGTTGAGGTTAACCCAAGGGATCACAGAAGATGAAAGGATCTGCAAAAGTGGTATTTCTTAACTCCATCGCTGCCTGATTTTTAGCATTGCACAGAGCATTGGGTTTGACCCGATTCTCAAATGAAATATTTTCCCCAAACTTTTAAAGGATGTTTTTATCATGTAGATAATAAAGTTGATTTTCCTTTGTCTGATCAATGTGTACAGAGTAGTACCAGAATTTAAATAACTCCTGCCCCAACCCAGATACTTCCCTTCCTACCACTCTGCAATCTAAGGCTTGAGGTAATTAAATTTATCTCTTTTTTCCCTTCTAGCAACATTGATCTATATTGTATATTTGGACTCTAGAGAATCAGGACTCCTTATTCCTGCCTGGGATATGTTGTCGTCGGGTTTATTCCAAACGTGTATGGAATAAATGATGAAGGAGTATATGATGAAGGAATAATGTAGCAAAGTTGCAGCAGTGTGATTTGTAAGCCACAAGGTGGCACCTGGGCTGCCTGAGCTGGTCTTGAAACTTGATGCATTGCAACACCTTCATTTTTAGTCTGGCTTTAGTAAATTATCAAGGTGATTTTTCCCTTTCAGTGATAACTGCAATGACTCTTCTCTGGAGTAAACTTGAAACAGCGTCCTTGCAAGCCAGTGATTCTCATGTGATTCTGTTGAAGGCTTTCAGTTCTTCTTTATCTGGATAGCAGATAACTTTACAGAAAGCTGCTGTCTGGCAAGCCTTGCTTTCCTTTAGCAGAGATGATCAGAAAGGAGTGACTGACTGAGTGAAAAATTGTACATGGAGAAATTAAGTATGCACCATTGGAGTTACACTTGTAGTAGCCAGTTTTGAGCCCCTGTTGCAAATCTGGTCTGCTTTCCTCCTACTGTAGGGTAACAAATGAAGACAGAACGTTTCATTTTGGTGCTGACAGCATGCTTGTCTCTAATGATTACAACAGGATCTGTGCTCTAAGGAGATAAGAGATCTGCTTCCACCTGTGTTTCTGATGTCCTGGAGCTTGTTCCTTTTCTTCCTCTACAGCCTGTCAGGGAGCAGCAAGAGTGAGACTGCTCCATGATGGAAAGTGAGCTGGGAGCTGGGGTGACCACAGTACCAGTTAGTTATCTCACAAGCAGGGTGAGCAGCCTGGTGCTGGTGAGAGAATTGGGTCCCATTGACAGTCCAGTGGTCATCAGGTGACAGGTCTGGTCCAAGATCAGAGCAGGAGGCCCAGCCAACATGTCAGGCTCGGCAGGGAACAGGGCTGTGTATGGACTTTCCTCCACTAAAGCTCATCAGGGCCTGGGGGCCAAGCTGAAATGGAGCCCTGGGTGGTGGGTACTTGCACAGACTCCTGCTGCATCTGGTCAGGGTGGTCAAGGCCTGCTGGCATATTTGGGCCCTGATGCAACCACCCTGGGATAGGAGAGGCAAGGGTGAAGTTCTGAGCTAAGGAATAGAGCCTCCAGATTTCAGTTTCCTATGCCCTCTTGCGAAAGTCACATAGATTTTTAGTGTGTAAGTTTCTCTTTTATAGAACAGGAAAGTGAGAGAATGAATTAATTCAAGTTATGAGATGGCAAGGGTGTGTCAGGATGGATATGTATCTGAGGTGAGGACAAAATGGAAATATGAGGATAGGCTGGTCTTATTTTCTTCTCTAGAATTCTGTTTTTAGAGTATGAGGGATAATGGAGAAGGGAAGAGATAGCAGTTCCTTAACCTCAGCCAGGCCTTCTTGTCCAGGAGGGGGAGAAATGAGAGTATCCTGGTTTTTTTCTGGTGTCAGTACTTGGTGTTCTCTCTCTCCCTCTCTCTTTCCTCCCTCCATGTGAGGTATTTCATGAACTAAAAGAGTGAGGGAAATAATTGAGCTTGGTGTTTAGGGGAGCTGAACATGCATCAGCTGCATTTCAGAGACTTTCAGAGGTTCCAGGTATACAAAGAGTGTTCAAATTCTGAGCCTGCAGGTTTCTGTGTCTTCTTCAAGCACTTTAACAAAAAGGCAAATGGTTGTCAAAGCAATTAAAACCTTTGCTAGTGCTGTGTTTGGTGGGCTTTTGCCCACTTCTTTGCTATGCCCTCAGCTGTATCACCCTCCCATTACTTTGATAATACAGATGAGGCTATGCTGGTCTGTGTTTTACCATTTTTTCAGCCAGCAAGCTAGAAGGAAACAAAACCCTTGAAAAGCAACAGGGTCCAATTTTCACTGTCAACAATGAGGCCTCTATTCTGTTCACAGTGAAATCCCTGGCAAAAGTCCCAGTAGTTAGATCTGGATTTCTCCCTCCTTAAAACAATATTCTTCCTTTTGTGCTTTATCCTCTGCTTGTCAGAATCAGCTGATTATGAGCTCCTGCACAGATGACATTTTATCTTCAGTAAGCAGGAAGGAGGCATGAATTAGGGTTTAGAAAAAATGTTCAATAATTAGCCACAGAGGAAGGAAAACATCCAAAAAAAGTACGCAGAAGGAATTGACTTACTTCATTTGACTGGGCTCAAAAGTTCAGCTGTAATGATAGTGGTTAAATTAATTATGATGATTTGGTGACAAGGAAGCAAGCTTGTCCCTAAATGATGTGTATTATTTTTTAACCAAGATGAAGTCATTGCATGCTGCTGCTGCTGTGTCCTGGAATCAGATGTCAGGTATTCCTTGGGGCTTGTATACTGCCTGCTCATTCAGGAGGTGATGCATGATGGCACAACGTGATCACATACTAACCTTTAAGCCAGAGTTTGGGTGAGTCTGTGGAAGGTTTTAGTGCTTTCTCTAAAGACTTCATTATTGTGACTAGCTATGGTGGCCAGAGTCTTGGAGATTATGGTGGGTTGTGACCTCTGGCATTAAAAGGGCAAATTCTTACATTTTAGCTGGAGGTAGGCAAACTGTGTCATGGGGCTGTGTACTACCCTCTCTTCAGTAGTGACTGCTGTCCTGAATGCTGCTGATCCTCCATCATCTGCTACTCCTGCACCTCAGTTACAGCTCCATCCTGCCTTGGCTGCAGCTTTAATGACTGGAGGTGTGTGTGGGCATAATTAACATACATGCTACACACGTCCCTGTATGGTATTGGAGAACTTCTCATGGCTGTCTCATGGTGTAGTATTTAGTTGTGCCCCAGCTTCAATTCCTCATGGCTGTTTGGTCTCTCTTGTCATTCTAGCAAACTGTTTTTAATACTAACTTACTTTTGACATGCTGACCTCTCCTTATCTTTGTTGTCAGTATTGCAAGAGAGAGGACGCACTGAAATTACTTTTCTGTATGGCTGTGGAAGCCACTGAGACCTATGGGCTTCTTGATTTTTCTCTGTGATCAGGTCACAATCTATCAAGCTATCCCTGAAGAAATCTCCATCTCTAAATTTTGGACTTTCAGTTTTATTGTTTTAATGTTCCATAGTGCCTGTGGGACACACACGTCAAGAGGCTTCACATCTTGGAGTAAGTTTCTTCATGGGTATCATGAGCTGATACATCTAGGACTTTAAGGAGGAGGACCTTGAATTTGATGGGTGTAACAAGGGCATCTAATGAAATGAGCACAACATTAGTGGAGAGAAGTGTCCAAAAGGTTCTCATGCACCGATATCTGATGCACTGATCAGTTTCCTGAGCAGTAGCAGGTTTGGAGGTCTTTAAACTTTTGTTGCCGTTGATGTGAAGTCAGGCTGTTACTCATTGCCAGCCTCTGCCTGTGTAGCTGTGAGGCCTGAGTTTGAAGGGATATGGCTGCTGGTGGTCAGAGCGCTCACACAAAGATGCCATAATAAAAGCATAGCTGTTTTTTGAGGGGAAAAACCACACAAACATTTATACCAGTTTTGCTTTGTTTTAGTACACTAATAAAAATGCATTTTTGCCACTTATAACTTTGCCTGCATAGAAACACTTTGCTGTAGTGGTTTACAAGTTTCTCTGTATTGGTAAAATGTTCCTTACAGTCATTTGGACTTGGTGTAGTTTTTATAGGCTGTTTGCACAGTTCTGCCTCTTGGAACAATAGGAACAAAACACAGGCAGGCAAGGCTTTCCTGCAGGAGCTATAAGCACAGCTCTTCCTCTCTAACTCTAGACAGAGCTGCTTTGTGACCTCTGTCTTCTTCTAAGGCTTCTTCCATCTAACCTTCTTTTTTCTTATTCCCTAGTTTTCCACTTTAAACTTGGTTGCTTGTGAAAAATGCAGTGATAAATCCAGATAGCTACTCTAGCTACTTCTCTTTTCTGCCTCTGTTTTAAAATAACAAGAAAAGCTTTGACAGCTAAGAGCTAGGCGAGGTGAAGTGGCTTAACCCATGGAGTGTGGCAGTGGCTGCAAGTAACGCGTGGCATCTTGAACTCTTCCTATAGAGACTTTCACCCCAGGTGCTGATACATCAGTGACTCTTAATGTGCAATCTATTAGCATGTTTCACTCTAAGAGTCTAATGAGTTGCAGTAATCCAGCCTGGAGGTCAGAGATGAAAGGCTTGCTGTTGAAGCTGCTTATTGAACTTGATTCCCCCATCTTTAGAAGGTCAGAAAACTCATCCACCAAGAGAATGACCTTTGCCAGGTCACAGAGACTGATGGGCAGGTTGGCCTGTGCAAATCTGAATTCTGAAACCAGTCTTGGAAGCAGATAGGAGTGATTTCATATATTCAGTAAGATGAGGTTATTCTGTATCTTTGTTAGTTTAAAAGGCTAACATAGGAAATCCTACATCTTTTAAAATGAAATTGAATATAGAATAGAACATTTTCAGATTAGTATGCTGATAGGTTTGGATTGCAGTAACTCATTGAACTCAATGAGATCATGTTTATACATGTCTGCTCCAGTCCATCAGGCTGACCTAGTGAAAAGGTAATAGAAAAAATGCAACAAAGAAACTGTCAATACTGAGACAATTTAATTAGGATTTTATGCCACTACAAAAATTGCCTAAATAGAGAACACAAAGAAAAAAATGACCCCAAAAGACCTTGGCAAAACTGTATCTTACTCAGGCATCCTAAGGCTTTAGACATTCTGGTGCAAAGATAGCTAGTAAAGCTGTGTGTGATTTATAGAAAGGAAAGAGTTTAAAACAAAAAGAAAAAAAAAGGAATCTGTATCTGTATCTCTCATCACCCTCAGATGGGCTTCAAAGACCGAAAACTAGTCACCCAGGAAACTTAAAATCTTGCAGAATTCTCTCCTTTAGTATAAAAAACATTTTTGAAACCCTCAGTATTGTGATTACTTTTGACAGTAAAACGTGTGGATTTGTGCAGTGTTTGTGGAACACAAAGGGGAGGTGTCTGAGGTCCCTCCAAGTGGGAGCTTTGAGCTTTTTGCTCTTTCAAAGCCAAAGATTTTGGCCAAAGCTCTGTGGAAGAAACAGAACCACCTTCTCCACTCCTCCTCATTTCATAGGTGCCATGTGGTTGGGGGTTTGTTCCCTCTACTGCCTTTGATTTACACTGTCACACAGACAAATCAAAGCCTACTCTTTATTTATTGCAGCTAGCAAGAGTAGGCTACAGACTTAATTCAGGATATGGACTCAAATCCTTCCCTGGAGCAGAGTATAGCGCTTTGTCATTTGCAAACACTTGGAAGCACAGTGCTTTAGAGTTCCTGTAAACAAGAATAAATTCAAGGAAAATTGTGAATTACATGTGTAGTTTGAATGAATACATTGGAATCAGAATAGCACACAGCAAGATGAATCTATCCATCATGGGCATTTAGTGTAAAGCCTGTATTTGCTTTTCTTTACTATCCACACAGATTCGATCAACATAGCAGTTCTGTCATTTGCTAAATACATGGGCTCTGCTTTCCAGGACACCAGCTCATCAGTTACCAAGTGAGCAGCCTGTCATAGGGCCTGCACAGACCATTTGTAACTGTCACCTACCCAGAGATCAGAATCTTCCCAAAGTCCAATCCTTTGATGGCTTGGAAATAGGGTAGCTGTGCCTGGTAACGGGCCTTGCTGGTCAGAAGGGAGGTGCTGGACCTGGAACCTAGTTAAGTTAAGTTAAACTGGGCTAAGTTAAGCTATCACAACATGGAATTGGCAAGTTGGGTCTCTTGAAGTTACAGGGTAAGTACCAGCCTGCAGCATGATAGCTTTAGATCTTTGTATTTGTTTTACATTGATGTCAGAGGACACAGGCAACCACTTCAGCTCGTTGTTTTTGGAATTCTGTCTCTTGAATCATAGTCTGCTGTATTTCTTTAGAAGAGCTGCAGGAAAGGCATGGGCACCATGTCACAAACTTGGACTAACATCTAGGCACAACAAATAAACGCTAAGAAGGCAGCACTGCCTGAAATGAACCCCACCCCAACTCCAGAACATTTTACCAAGCTCTTTCAGATGCCAGATTACTGTGTGAGTTACAGGGTGCTTTTTTTTTTTTTCTTTTTTTGTTTGGTTTGGGGTTTTTTTTCTTCCTTATTTCTGCTTTTGGGAAAGCAAAAAGTTTACATCTTTTCCTCAGTGTGTTTATGCCTTCTGTTACATTGTTTTCTAGTCCTTAGTAAATTCCTTAAATATAGTTAGGATGATCATTTGCAACCATAAATGTTTGAGATCTTAAAGGCTGGGGGTTTTTGCACAGTTCAGTGCTTTCAGCTCCTGCTGTGTCTCCTTGTACTTTCCTTAGTTCTCTGCAGAGAGTCAAGGAGTTTCATAGTGTTAATGCTGCACAGCAAACACAGTTTTAACATTATTTAACTCTCATGTATCCTAAAAACTGCTCTAACATGTATCATGTCTTTGATCCCTAATCTAGATTAATTGAATTCTGTTTTATTTTCTGTCCTTTTAAGATTATTATTTTTATTAAATTAATAGCTGATACATTTAACTGCAACAGAGCAGGAATTGTATAGTGGCTGCATGTAGTTCTAAGCCAAAATTTCCCAGGGATTTTGTAGTAAGTCCAGTTGCCAGAGATTAAGTGCTCTTAAGGACGTGTTGAAATAATCATAGAATCCCAGACTGCTTTGGGTTGGAAGAGACCTTAAAGCTCATCCAGTTCCAACCCCCCTGCCATCAGCATCACCTTCCACTAGACCAGGTTGCTCAAAGCCTCATCCAACCTGGCCTTGAACACTTCCAGGGAGGAGCAGCCGCAGCTTCTCTGGGCAACCTGGGCCAGTGTCTCACAGTAAAGAATTTCTTCCTAATTATCTAATCTAAATCTCCCCTTTTTCAGTTTAAAGCCATCACCCCTTGTTCTATCAGTACCCACCTTTGTAGTCCCTTCTCAGCTTTCTTGTAGGCCCCCTTCAGCTATTGGGTATTTGGATTAAAGATTCCCTGAATACTGTTGGCATTCTAGGTCTTGTGACCTACAATACTTCCTTGTGAGCATCTGTGTTCTGTCACTGCAGTAATGCATGTCAATAAAAGAACTAGAGTGACCTAGGTAATGTCAGTCATGTATCTCCCCTTCCTTTTGTCACTAACAAATAGAAGGGAAACTTTAGTGTCCCTTCTGATTCCTGTGAGACTTCTGATAAATCTCAGGTTCTTCTTCAAAAAATGACAATAAAATATTTTTTGTGTCTTGTAGACCTGTTGCTTATTAATTCATTTAAGGTTTGTGATCATCTGGAAACTGGTATCTACTTGCTTTTTTTCTTATTATTAAATACATGGAAAAGGTGGGCTCTGGCTGTGCTGCAGTGGGAGCACTGTGCCTCTGTGTCCACTTGCTTATGTTCTTCCAACTGGAAATTTTGCCTAGGCAGACTTTGAGACCTCAAGTTATCTGGTGAACTGTCCATAACATCACCTCTAGCATGGCTGTCAAAAAGCCAAGTTTTTAATGTATTTCTGCTGCTGTTGCTTAGGCCAGCTGCAGCGTGTGCTGCGTGAGCACGTCAGTGCTGTTACACTAGGCAGCGTGTGAACGTGTATATCTGTACCAGCAATCCCAGCACACCTAGTAGAGATCCAGCTGAAACCTCCTGTTTCCAAGGGAGACCCTGTCACAGCCCAGCAGATCTCACTAATGCAAGGCTGTTTTGGGTTTTCAGACTGATAGTTCTTATTCTCACTTTTGCACCATTACACCTAGGTAGCTCCCCGAAGGACTAAAACTGGCTTTTTGCTTCTCACCCTTCAAATACTTTATGATGACATTACAGTTTCACTTCCCCCTTTCTACCCAGGTAGCCTCAAATCAGACTGCATCCCCACATTCTCTTATCATTTATGTTTTCCAATTTTAGTTTCCAATAAGTTTGTCAACATCTTTCTTTTACTATGCTAGAGTACTCCTAATTGTGTGATTCTCTCTCACCGAGTTGTTTCAGTGACATTTGCCACTTAGGAAGGAAATGCCAGACTTCCACGGTGCCTTTGCTTTTCACAGCTTAGGTCAAACCCTGCCTGCACGCTAACATACTTCCCTGCATGTTAATTTTAGTTAATAGCTATTCAGTAAAACAATGCATCCCGCTCAAGATATATGACACAAATTAAGCTGAACGCCCAAACAAATTCAGCAACAGACCCTGGCCTCAGTGGGCTCTTTAAGTCCAGTGTAACATACATTTACATTGTTTTATTTCTCTCTCAAACTGTAACTTGCTCCCTGTGGGGTTACATTGAGTTAGTTTCATTTTCACACTGTACCAGGGCCACGATAGCCTTGCATTTAAATAGTCTCATTTCATTTTGATATCATGATGTCATCTCCATAGAGGCGTATTGAGACTGTCTGGAGAATATAGTGCTAATGCCAAAGCAGAATCAAGCAGCACTACCCAAGCTAGCCAGTTGGCTAGCCTCATTGCTGTGCTGCACAGTAAGCTTGGCTTCAATTTCTGAGCCCAATCCTGTTCTCTGGACTGATAATGCAATTTTTTTTAATATCCTTTGAGTCCCGTTCAGTCTCTCACTGGCAGGAAGCGTATGTGTGTGGGAAATAAGGTCTCTGGGAGAGCTAATAGTTTTGGTCACGTGTGGGTCAGAGTAACTGGGAAGGGCTGGTTCTCTTATGCCGGTGTTTTTCCATGGCTGTAGCCAGGGGAGAATTTTCTATGGTGTCTAGTGATGATTAAAGCTACGTGCTGGAAAACCCCATGGCAGGGCAAGGAAGGGTGAATCCCTCCCCTAGGCACCATGGAGTATGGGTGACTCTAACCTACCACCTGGCTGTTCTGGAGCCAAGAACAAGTAGACATTAATGAGCAGATGCCCAGGGTCCTCTGAGAAACATGTACACACAGCTACTGCAGTGCCCCGAGTACCCTGAACACCATGGTAACGCAGAGCACTTCCAACTGTAAATGTCAACATCCTAATGGCAATCCCTGTACATCTGTCTGCCGCCTGCGTTTCATAAACAACTCACGAGTTGTGTCCTGCCACATGAGGATTTGTGCTAGACCACCCTCTCCCAGCTCAGCATGAGCCACCTGGGGAAGGACAGAGCCAAGTTCCAACTGTTAAGAGCATGTCTCCTAGGCCAGGATGCAGCTCTGGGACTTTGCCGCACACTCCAACAAGCATCATGACTTCATGGCAGCAGCAGGCCTGCTACTGTAGGTCAAGGAGTTTTTATTTATAGAGCTGCCATTAAATCAGTCTAACAGAGTCATACAGTATTTATGGTAAGATTAGACACATGACTGCATCTAAAGCAAATAGCTTCTTGCTTCTTGGTGGAACATTCACTTGGAAGGGAAACCCTAGCTTTAATGTGTGTTTTTTTTCCCTACTGTAATAAGATTTCCAGGAACAAATTCAATTAGGCTGTTTGACTCTAAAGGTGAAGTCTTTGTGGTTAGTGTTTTTCTTTTAATTATTTTGTTTAAAAATAAATGAGTTCTGCAGCTTTTGAGCTTGAGGGTTAGTGGTTTGGTTTTAATTCTCCCCAAAAGCAGCGAGACTACTTAGTATGAACCTACAAAAGCAATTCTGTGAAGCTGCTGGTTGTAGGCATTTCTAGAATAAAACCATTTGTTAAAGCTACCTCTGGGATCCAGTGCCTATATACATTTGTCAGAGGACACACTATTGAATGCTTCATTTTCCAAACACGAAGCCAAGATAAATTATATCTGGGTGTTGAGCCTTCCTGATATAAATCAGTGGCATATCAATAATAGGATTCAGCTTCCCTCTGAAATTTTAAAGTAAATATGCTAGTATCCTTGTGGGAAAAGTAGGTTTCATTTCATGGACTTCTGCAAGGAGTATTGTCAGTAGAGTCTGCTTTTTAATCTGGCCAGCAGACTAATGGGAAAGTAAGTGTAAAAAGACACAAACTAAACAGGATTGGGATGGTGCTTTGGAACAAGTTTGATTGATAAAGCAGCGAGGTCATTTGGAAGCCCAAACTGATGCAAGTACTTTAAGGTTAGAGATGAGAAAATGAACACTTTTGAAAGGTCAGATGAGACTGGGAAGTTAAACTTAGTGGGGAAGGAAGACAAACAATATATGGAACTAAATATTTACTGCATTAGTCTTTCACTTTAGAGGCCTGGGACCAAATCTTCTCCTAAGTCTTAAATAACAATTAGTTTGCTGGTTTGATTCTAAGCTTCACATGAGGTGCAAGTAAAGTTCTGAAATCTGTTTGTTATGATTGACATTTTATATTGATTTTAAAGTACTTTTGCTCACTTATAAAGTCCTCAGTTGCATTCATGAACTGTCTTTCAAGGCTGACTTTTCACTTATGCTCTCCAAAGAGTATCTGCTAATTTGCTGTGACATCCGTATTCATCTCAACCTGGAAACAGTTAAGGCTGGAGCTTTATGCCCTATGGCTTTGAAATCATCATTCTCCTTACAGACAGAATACTGAATCTGCTTTTTTCCATTTTGTATTTGAAAGCAAATTATTCTACAGGGGCTGAGATTCTCCCAGGACTGTAAACCTCGATACACAAGTACCAGGTAGCTAGCTATGAGAGACAAAGATTGCTAGAGACTTTAGTGATCCCCTTACTCACATACCCAAGATGCAAAGAAGGGCTGGATTCATCGTATCCTCTGTGTATCCTGCACACCAGCGGTAGGTGCACTGTTACTCCACTGGCTTCTGCTGCACTGAGACACCATACAAAAGTGTGATAAACGTGCCAAAAGGGAGAAGAGCGAATAAATGAAAGAAAAGAGGGTGTACCCCAGATGGCAGAGGTAGTGAGGATAAAAAAACAGAGAAACAAGCAAATGGACACAAAAGAAATGGAGAATTTCAGCAAAGATTGGAAACACATGACAGATTAACACGTGTCCTGCAGTGGGCAAACTGTCCAGTAACACAAATGACAAAATAACAAAGCCTTGTGAACCCACATACTGTGCTCCCTTTTTGTCCTTTGTAGACTACCACAGAAATAGATCTGCTTTCTCACCCTGTAACCCCAGTGAGTGAAAGAATAAACAGTTCAGAGGCCAGGGACTATACCCAAGAGTCCTAGGTTAATTTCATTGCTTTGTCACAGGCTTCCTGTATAACCCAGGAAAATCAGATCCCTTGGTTGTGCTCCAGTGCAGCAGTAGGGAAGGGATAGAATTGCCTCTTTACCTCCAAAGACTATGACATTGCATGTGTTACGAACTGCAGAGCTGAGCGATGGGGACAAGGACCAAAGTGTGTTTGGTGGTATCATGACATTAGTCCCTTGCTATTTGCTTGCAACTTTTTGTTCTTGTTGATCAAAGCAAGAGAAGGTAAGAATATTTTGGAAGGAAGATGCTGTGGCATTTCATAGAATCACAGAACCACAGACTGGTTTGGGTTGGAAGGGACCTTAAAGCTCATCCAGTTCCAACCCCTCTGCCATCAGCAGACACCTTCCACTAGACCAGGTTGCTCAAAGCCTCATCCAACCTGGCTGAGAACACTTCCAGGGAGGAGCAGCCACAGCTTCTCTGGGCAACCTGGGCCAGTGTCTCACCACCCTCACACCAAAGATTTTCTTCCTAATATCTAATCTAAACCTCCCCTCTTTCAGTTTAAAGCCATTTCCCTTTGTCCTGTCATTAACTGCCCTTGTAAAAAGTCCCTCCCCAGGTTTCTTGTAGCCCCTTCAGGTTCTGGGAGGCCACTACAAGATCTCCCTGGAGCCTTCTCTTCTCCAGGCTGAACAGCCTCAACTCTCTCAGCCTGTCCTCACAGCAGAGGTGCTCCAGCCCTCAAATCATCTTTGTGGCCGTTGTCACTACAGGAATCTCCTCTCTTAACTCATACTTGAAAAGGTTTTTTTCCCCCCCCCATCAGCTCCATACAGATATTCAGAGTGGACTCACTGATTCCTAAAGGCCATGTTTCTTTGTAAATTAATATTTTACCTGTAGCTATCTGCCATGTAATGTGAATTAATGCTAGCCCTCAGTGACTCTTCTTTTATTTATACTCATCAGGGTTTAGTGACTTATAGGATTATAGTCAAATTCAACTAAGTAAAGAAAAGGAGAGCGAGAAATCATACTTTTACTAATACTAAGAAATGTTTGTACAGCTGTGGGTTTCTACTTCTTTTACAGTAAACACTGTTTTATTCATGCTTGTTATAATAATTTCCTGTGTAATAATTCATACAAAGCAAGGCATCTCCCTTCTCCCTTGTATTTAATTATATTTATATTATTTGTTTACTGATGGCAAATACTTTCATAGATGAAAGTAGATAAAAGGAAGAGATGAATCAATCATGGAAGACAGGAAAAATGTGTATCATCAGCAATCTGCTGTTTTTTTAAAACTGGGGCAAACACAAACTTGATACTTTCTGGTTGCACTTACTACTGTTACGGTACCAGCATACAGTATAGCAAATAGAACTTATCTTTGCCTCCAGAACTTTACAGGAAGAACAGAGCTGTTAGATTAGCTGGAGAGAGGTCAGACTGGGAGAGGAAAGGCTACCTTGTCCTCTGTAAGAGTCACTGATGACCAAAAAGGCAACTTGGAATCCTAGGGTGGTAAAATATCTTTGGCTTAAGTAATCTGTAGAGTCAACAGATTTCCTAACAAGTGTTATTGTGAAATATAGTGTTCACACTGTAAGAAAGTCTTTTTACAGATTCTGAAAGTCTTGGCCATTGCAGCTTCTCTTTAATATTTTCACCTATTAAATCTAATTGTTAGGCTTCCTGAAAATGGTACACTGGGATCAATCTCTCCGCTCGTGCCCATCTTTATTATTTCCCAGTCCTTAATATTAACTTCTGTTGTGTTTTCCCACATGTTACCTTTCCAGCTGTAAAGGCTAGAGTGCTTTTCTTGTTTTTACATAATGCTAAATAAGGGAGAAATTTATTATATCAGTAAGGAATCATTGCACTAGAACCTTGGCTGTTACTCCAAATATTTTAAAGGGTTACAGCAAAAACACAGGATGCAAAAGTACCACTAATAGCTGTGGAAGTTCATTTACCAGTCAGATGTTTTAATTTATCTAAGGGACCAGATGCAGCATCTGTGTAATCAGGTGCAATATGCTACAGTTGTGAAGCAACATAAAGAAATTTGTTGAAAAATGAAACCAGAATGTTTGCTGAGAAGATCACTAGTCCATACCACAAATGGTACAGTATCACTAGCCATCAATAAATACTTTCTTATTAAGGTTCTTGGAGTCAACCCCTAGCAGAGCTATGTTCACATATAGGAGGCAGTACATTAATTACTTTCAGATAATTTGTACATTTTTATCTGCTTAATTTGCCTTTTTTGCCTTATTTGCTTTTCAAATTTCTAATTTCATTTTTCAAATTCTTGACACTTGAAATGTTGAAGTGTATTAGTCATATAAACATCATTCTTACAGCATGTTTGACTTCAATGGACATGTCATGGCCTGAAAGTCCCTTATACACCTGTAATTTGCTGTATTATATAAATCTATCACATGCAATCAGTTCAGTATAAACCCTGTAAGACAAGATTCCTGCTTCACTGAAGCCAGCAGCAAACTCTCACCAAATGTAAGTTTTCTCTGATTTAAAGGCAATGATTCAGAGATTCTCTCAAGTGTTTAATAAGACTAAATATTGTGCCAAAGGTGATTTGCTGAGGTAGGCTACAGTTCAGAAAGCTCTTACTGGTCCCAGAACACATTCCTACTGCTGGTCAACTGCCTTTGTAACCAGATACTATTATTATAAAAAGGAACCCCCAGAAATCAGCCAGCCTCAATTTCTGCATTTGTGATTCAGATGTAGGTGCACATCAGCACCTAGGCTGCACAGCAGTCTTGAAATATGTTCTTGCTTTACACATTTTAGGCTATAGTTGGTATTTCAATAGATGTATTGTGTTCTGAAGTATCCAGGGGAGCAGGGGGAAGAAGTCCCTTTGATTTCTCCTGCCCCCCAGTATTACTGTTATTGATTGGTCCTTACTGGTGAAGAATGACTTTATTAAAGTGGAAACAGATGACAAAGTCAAATCCAAGAGTATTCAGGCCAAATTCTGCTTTCACCAACACAAATCCAGGGGCACTCAAATGGATTACAGATTTACACTGGTGTAACTGAAATCAGAATTTTGCCCTTAGTCTTTAAGAACTCATTAGGGATAAATAGCCTTTTAGCTAATGAAACTGTAGCATTTTTGTTAACAGCTTCATAATGATATACAATTGCCTTGATAATTGGAAAATTTACTTGCCTTTTTCCTTTGGTAAAACATGGACACTGTTGTAGTTGTTACATAGTAAAATAATTGAGCCATAAAATCCAGACACCCAGAACATGCATTTAAGGATAAGCAAAACACAACCATAAGCAACTAAGCCCTACTCAAAACTGGTTGAAATCAGAACTGTGAAAAATACGGTGGCATTGACTTTCCCAGTGCCAAATGGGGACACATGTTTTCACATGGGGTTTTTCAAAAACTGCTCCTCCACCCCTAACTGGGGTTTTGTTCTGTGCCAGAAAATGTTCATTTAGTGAACCTTGAAAAGTGAATGACCATGTCCAGAGTGTAAATGTCAAGTTGGATACAGGCTTTTGGCTTTTTCTGAATCCTAGCTCTTTTTTTTCTCTGGATCAGTTTGATTCAGCCTTGCCAGGTTCTATAGAGAAACAGCCTTTCCCTTCCCATGTACAATGGGAAGCTTTTTCAGGTTTGGCCTCCAACCCCTCCTGTTTGGCTCAGCAGCTGTGAATACTGGTCCTATAAGGTTTCTAAGTGGCAATGCCAATATTGGATGCAGTGTATATTGTTCACTTGGCTCTGGGGTTGGAGTTTTCCATTCTCCAAACTCCTCTTACCTATGAGGATATTAACAAAACTCTCTTGTCTTAGGGTCAGCCAATCTGTTATCAGAAAATGCTTCCACTTAAATATAAATCATTCATCTCTTCATTAATGCTTTATTGAATCATCTTTACCTGCTCTGACAGGGAACAGCAAGATCCAACAGCTCCTTGAGGGATGGGGAGTGTGGTGGTTTCAGCCACAGGCAAGACCATGAGGTCCTTCACTCACTCCCCTTGACCTAGTGACATGGGGAGAGAAACACAACAAAGGGCTCATGGATGAAAATGAGAACAGGGAGGGCACACTCACTAATTATGGTCACAGGCAAAACAGACTCGACTTGGGAAAGAAAAATCAATTTAATTCATTACCAGAGTAGGATAGTGAGACCACATCTTACACCACCTTCCCCCCAGCCCTCCCTTCTTCCCAAGCTCAAATCACTTTGCTCCCGATTTCTCTCCCTTCTTCCCCACAGTAGCACCAGGAACAGGGAATTGGAATTGCAGTCAGTTCATTTGTGCTGCTTTTTCTGTCACAAGATCCCTCCTGTGGGCTAAAAGAGTTCAGGAACAAAGTGTTCCAACATGGCTTCTCAAAGAGTCACTGCCCTTTTGGGCACAGCTCCCAGCTCTGGCATGGGGACCTTCACAGGCTGCAGATGTGTCTCTAGTCCAGTGCACCTCCTGCCCACCATTCTGAGGCCTTGATCATCACAAGCTCTCCACATGGTCACAACTGCCCTCAGGCACAGCATCCTGTTCCAGCATGGAGTCCTTCATGGCCTACACATGGGTATCTGCTCCACCACTGAACCTCCATGGGTGCAGGGGAACCTCATTTGCCTCCCCTCTACCCTTCTCTGTGCTGATTTGGGTGTCTGAGGTTCTCTGTCTCCCCTTTCCTCCTCCTCCTCCTTCCTCATGTCAACCATACTCTTTTAGTTCAAAACAATGATCTTTCCTCCCTTGCCAGGCATTTCCCTATCACTGACTGGCTCAGCCTGGGCTGGAGGCAGGTCCACCTTGGAGCCAGGTGAGGCTTCTCACAGGGACCATCACTATAGCCCATTCCCCACTAGCAAAACCACCACCTCCCCTCCAAACCCAACACAAGGAGCCAAGAGCAGTAACAACAGTGGAGCAGGGGCTTCACTAGCCAGAGCCACATCCCACAGTACCTGCACAAGGCAAATAGGGCAGATGCAAAGCTGGTGGCCAGGTCCAATTAGGAGTACAGATCATGAGACATCGTGGTGACAAGCCAGGAAGTCAACCCACAGGTCAGGATCAGGGCTTGCCACGTGGGCCCATAGCAATGAGGCAGGGCCAAGGTGGTTAATCTGCAGGTTGGTGTCTGAATCAAGGAGCACCAAGACCAGGAAGCAGCATGACCACAGTTACATAGAAAGCCAGCACACCTCAGGAAGGAGCTTAAATAGCATTTGTGGTCTCATGGGTGTGGGTTACAACTCCAGGTGAGGCTGGTCAGGGCCATTAAGGATTTTAGTGCCCTCAGAGCCCTGACCACCTGGCAGATCTATGATACGGTCTCTGCCAGTTAGTGGTAAATTCCACGGGAAATGATAAACCTGTCCATTGTGGTTCCATAAATCTGCAAGAGTTTGAAACTGTCCAATGTGATTCAGAAGTTGTGCTTTGATTCCCCAAATTGTCAGAAACAGTGCACAGAACTGGTGCATGGGTCTGTTCCTGGCTAGAGCAAATCACGTCCCCTTTATGTTTCTTTCATTTCTTCACTGTTGTTGTCTTTGACTTGGAAGTTGTTTGCTTTGGGGTTTAATTCGTGTTGTGTATTTATTTGGAGTGTTTAGTCAAAAATTTTACCTGAAAATGCTAGGTGCTTCTGCACATTTTGCTAATGTTTTGGAGAAAACATGACTAATGTGTTTCTGGAGGGAAAAAGAGTTTCTGTTGCTTTGATTTATTGGCTATTCTGATTAACAACTTCTGTATGTTTAGATCTGAGTAACTGATCCAGGGTACTCACCATGGAGTCACACCCTGTGTTTGACCTTTAGACCAAGGACAATTCATAGACCAGCCACTGGGGAACACTTTTTCCAAGTATTTAAGGAACATAACAGTTAAATGAAATATGTACATTTGTCTGTATGTCCATAGAACTAACTGAATGTGTTACATGAACTACCTTAAAAGTAGTTTTTAACCAAGTATTTAATACTCACCTATGGCAGTAGAACTGATGTTAAAACATTGAGGATGCTCTGCACGTTTTTCCATGGGTTTTCAGTCTTTGTGAGTTTCACTTTGCCTTTGTTGCTGTATTATTAGGTATGGAGACAGATAACTCAAAAAGCAGAAAAGTGATTTTGTTGTCCATTTCTCAAAATCTGCTTATTAGGTTAAAGTCAAACATTTCTGCTTTCTATTGTATTTACCAAAGCAATAGTAATAAATATTGACAAAGCTAAACAGCCTCTGGGAAGCAGCAGCCTAGAATTGCTATGCAAACATGCTTTAGAAATTACCTACAGACAATACTGCTGTATTAAAATAATAATCCAAATGAGACTACTTGCTTGAATACTACTTGTTTTGCTTCCCTTTACATCGAGGAATAATGACGGATCTTGTACTAGTTTTGAATGAAAATATCAATTGGGGAGTGGATTTACATAATAAAATTAATAGAGCATGGAAAGCTTTCAGCATCGCTTTCTGATTTTCCTCTGTGTGTCACAGAAGTTATATTTAAGAAGACAGATGATTGCAAGTTTGTTTAGGAAAACAAATCCTCCGGGCTGCATGTATGAGCTCTTTCCATATGACAGCTGGCCCAACTCACAAAACACTCGGGTTTCTCCTTTTCTGTTCCTATAAAGAAAATCAGAATTGTGCAGCGTGCCACGTGTAGGGCAAAATGTCCTCATTTGCCCACTTTTTCATATTCACTAGCCTGGTTCTCTCCATGTAGAGATGCTTTTCTTAGTGATGCTCTCTGGAGTGCAGCCACCAAAGAGGAAAGGCAATCAGAAATTTATTTTAAATTTTATTATATTTTATTTTTATAAACCTCTTATCCAGTCTGACACAAAATTTTATTTCTTTGCACTTACAAAGGGAAGATTTTGCATCAGTGTAACTTTCCATCTTTACACCATAATTACCCACTGGTTAATCATTTCACCTTTATCTGTGTCTGACCTTCCTGTTACAGTAGAGGAAACCTAGCAGTGTCTTTTTCCAGTGGTGCAAACCAAGAGATCTTCCAGAGTGTGATGGGACAGGGACTAGTGTTAGAGCTGAAGGACCTAGGTCTGGAATGCCTGCTGTCTTGTGGATCATAAGGGGTTTGTCACATAGCTCCAGATTCACTAATTCCTCTCAGAGCTGCAACCATCCATTTTTACAGTGAGCAATAATCTCTGATTTTGGTAATCTTCATACCCAAAAATCTGTGGCTCTCCATAAAAGGGGAAGGAGGTCTGTTTTGTTGAGCCAACTGGCTGAAAAATGGCTGAGCCTCAGGAGAGAAAGACCGAGGGAAAAGGAGGAGGACGAGAGTGGTTTTGACATCTGAGATGCTGGTTTGTCACACACAGACCCCTTCATTTGTTCACAGCCCTCCTGGAGAAAGCTCTAAAAGTAGTGTCTGGTCCTGTAGCCAAAATCTGTCTTATTTTCCTGCCCCATGCGTGTTTTACACTCTTCTTGCATTATCCTGTAATGCTGCTGGTTTTGGATTGGTGTTGAGTTGCTGTCTGTGACCGGCTTCTGGCTTTCCAAACAGGGATATTGGGTGAACTTTCTGTGCTCCTTTGAGACTGAGCCTCTCCAGCTGGCAGTCAATTCACTGACTACTTTATGAACCTTGGTTTAAGGCTTCTAAGAATTCAGTTTGAGCTAAGAGGAATTTACTATGAGGTAGGGACGAGTTTGCAAATGGCTACTAATGGAAACTTCATGGTACCCTAAGGGTGATGAATCAAGGAAGGTTCAGGTTAAATAGAATTTGTTTCAGGGTCTGTGGAAGAGTGGAAAAGTGATTTCCTCAATCCCAGTTTCTTTTGTGATAAATCAGACAGACAATTTCTGGTTGACTTCCATTGTTTCCAGTCCTGTCAATAAGGACCCACTTAATATTCAAATCTGTTTTGTTATTTTTACATATAAATTCTATTTCATAACAACAATACTACGTTCCAGGCAGCTCATTTGAGAATGATTACTCTACTTCATAGGTAGTAAAACTCACTTGGTGTCATTATACAATCCAAGGTGTGTGAAGCAGACAATTGCCTATAAACATGCTGCCTGATGGGTGTTAATGCTTCATTATATTTACTGTCTTCTTTTCATGGCTTCAGGTAGCATGACAAACTTTTTCCCCAGGCACAAAATTTGGAAGATCTTTCTCTTTTTCTTGGCATAGCAGTTAACGTGCCTCTGATGTTCTCTAAAAACTGAAGAGAATATCCTCTTCTTCACTCTTTGGCTAGAGGTTTCACAGTGTAAGAACAATGTCACATGTGTTGTTTATGTGAGAGAGAGTCTCTTTACAGAAATGCATAATTTATGTTTTAACTTGTATGCTTACATTAAGAACTTTGCTTAATTTCCTAAATAATGTCCCAGTTTACGTTAGCACTTAAGCATGTGCTGAAATGTTTTCTTGAAAAGACAAGTGACTTTGCAGTTGTTCCTAAATGAGGTGATGATCAAAGTTCTGGAGTAGATCAGTCCCTTAGAAGCCAGAGACGCCCAGCTAAAAAAGAGTCCCCTGCTTATCTGGATGCATTAAGACATCTAAATCTAAATCTAATCGGTGGCTGAACATTTTGACCATCATATTTTCAGTGCTTACCAGTGACAGTTGTAATTATTATAATTATTAATTTAAAAAAAAAGAATACTTGACTGTTTCTTCCCCTCTTACCAAGAGGTTCAGTGTGTCTGTACTTATTTGAAATGGAAAGCTTACCCTAGTCAATGAAAATCAAAAACCTCACACGTTTTATTCCTCTTTAGAGGAATAAAACCTCATCCTGTCTGGCTATAAATATAATATAAATAGTAATAAGAATATAAATGTTGCTGGCCAGCTGTTTTGATCTTCTGAAACACAGAATATTTACATTGAAGATTTAAGCAAACAGAGGCAGATAGTTCTGTGAGAGGCTGATATAATGATAGACTCTCAATGGTTTTGGCATTTTGTGGTCAGGGCCTTCCATCCAGGATGCAGGTACTGTCACACAGAACATTGTGTAACCCTGAGACATCCTCTGTTGATTTCTATGGGCAGGAATCTTAGGCTTTTATATCACTTATATCTTATACTTTTAGATCTTACACTTCTGTGATATTAATATGATGATTGGTTTTCATGGAGTTCTGTGTTCCTTGGGAAAATGGGGCTAGGAAAGATTTCCCGAGTCCCTGAGTCCTGCCTGATGCTGACTTTGGCAAGCACGTGCTATAATCCCATTCACAAATTGTTAGGTCGTCTTGCCTCCACTGGAAATCTTCCAGAACCTTGGTCTTCTTAGAAACCACCTAACTAGCTTATTAATTTTGCTAGTGGTTCATTGATACCGATAGCTTTTGGGCTCTTAATGCCTTTTCATTTCATGTTTGCTGCTAATTCCCTTTTGCTTCATGCTTCCTCCTTGGGGTATTTGGTCTTCCTGAGGTATTTAGAAAAAGCATTTGTATCACTTTGACTATTTTATAAAGTGCTTTTGGATCTATCCCTCTAGCAAATCTATCCATCTTGTCTACCTCTTCTCCTCAGCTATGATCTATAGTCAGCTAAGTCGCCCCTACCCCTTCTTTTCATCTGCTCCTTTCCGGCAGAACTTTTTTGTGAGACGGATCGTATAATCTAAACCTCATCTGGTCACTTTCTACCGAAGCTTAAATAATTGAAATGTCAATAACATACTGTTTAAAATCTATTCTACTTAATCTCCCAGAGTGGTGTGTTGGCAGATTGTGAATGTCACACTACTGATGAGCAAAGGACTTGGATAACTATGAGCTTCTAATCAAGAAATTCATCTAAGATTGTATATCTGCGTAAGAAAGGCTGGCACAGAAGGGTGAAGTACTCACTAAAAGCAGTCGGGCCTAAAGTGATTACTAAAGCAATTCAGGGCTTCAGGGACTCTACAGAATATAGGTCTCTGCAGTGATTCAGTCCTCGTAAGTCTGTCTGATTCTTCCCTGCTGCAGTGCTCCCTAACAGAGGCGGTGCTGCAGCATCAGCCTTTACGTGATGCTCACTGAGCTGACTTTAGGAGCAGCAGGGAGACAAGGGATTTAGGATTTACCCCACTAGCTGAGGCGTGTCCATTTGGGTTGGGATGGCTGCACTGTTGCCAGTGTGCTCTCCCACTTGTGTGCTAGTCCTCTTGATGAACCTTCAAATTAACAAGTCTTGAAGCCGTGGATATTCACATCTCTCAGAGTTATTGTCTCAAGGTATCTGCAAATTCAGATGGACACCGCCATATAAGTTGCATTTAGAATATATTATCAGGATTTTATTTTCAGTTGTAAAAGATATTAGATCCCAGTCAGACACACAGTAATGCTATTCTAGGATTTTACAGTTTATTCTAGTGCTTTGAATAATGAGTAGAATAACAGTTTATTCCAACCATTTGAACTGCACATCAGCGTGGTAACTGAGAATTTATTAATAATGCTTAGAGCTTACACATTGCACTTCAAAGAGACATACAGACAGTGGGTAATTAATAACCTGATGCCACTGATCTGTCTGTAAACTTCAGTTCCTGACACAGACCTTATTTCTTCTGAAGTGCAGTTATGATGGCTGAGACCTAAAGCACAACTTTGCAGAAGATCTCAGATGTCTCTGTGGGTAAATAGAAGACTTTGACTGTGGCCTTATGAGAGCTGGAGCAGGGCACCCAAGCTTCAAGTCTTTATCTTCTCTCTGGCCAGGAAGCCAAGGGAATGCTTCTTAGCAGTTTTTCTGTCTTTGAGTGATGCCTGTCATAAGCAGTTTATGCCCTGGTGCCTGAAGAGGGGCAAGCTCCTACCACAGGAGCCTACAAAACCCAGCATGGGACAGTGGAGTTTCTACTCATCAGCTGAGTGTTCAAAGGCCCAAATGCAGATGACAGCCCTTCCTCCTGTGTGAGTGGGTTTCAGCACAGTTTTGGCACCCTGAAGAGTGTCCTAAAACTAGGCTGCTGCCTTTTCTGCAGCAGAACTTGCTCAGGGTGAAGGTGTGCCTGCCATAGAGCAGATGTAGCCTTGAGAAGCCCTTGGTCCTGCTCCAGGGCTGGACTCAACATGGCAATCAGAGAGACCTGCTGAGAGGCAGGTGTGGGTGATGCTGGGGTGGGTAGAGGGACACAGAGAGTGTTCATCATGCAGTACAAATTTAGTTGAGTACAGTCTCGTACAGATTAAATTTTGGAGTCCAGAGTAAGGAGAGGCAGTGCCAGTGCCAGGAGGCAGAGTGGCATGAATGGGTTGTGGTAGGAGGGTACCTTATTCCCAGAGTCAGAGTCTTTCCAGGATTTATCATCAAAGTCAATACACAGATGAGAGATCTCTCCTGACACTTAGGAGTTACTGGCACCAGTAGTTTGCAGTCAGAGGATCAGAGATTCAGGCCTAGTACTTTAATGCAACTTATTATTTTTCCAGTTATTTTAGGATCTACCTGTCAGAGGTTAAATCCTGCCAGTGCAGTTCATAGGCTTTCTGATGACCTTGACATCTGAATGTGGGTTATCCTTTCCATGCTTAAAAATTTATTTTGGTGGTCTAATCATTCCCCTTACTGAATACTCTGTACAGTTACTTGGTATAAATATTCACATTTAAAGGTAAGGTAACTAATCTACCAAAATCACACAGGAAAACTAGAGAAGAGTCAGGAATAGTAACCTGGAGTCTTTGCTTAGTAGCAACATTCACTTGATCCTGTCCCCCAAAATATTGTACATAACTAAACCAAGTCAACTTACTACCTGATAATGGAAAAGCATTCTAAACCACAGGTTAAATTTGTAGTTTGCAGGTACCTTTAACTATCATGGATGGAATAAAAAGAAAATAATTTAAAAAAAATTAGGAAATAGCTTTGCACTCTTGATTTCTTAAGTGCAGAAGGAAGTGTCATTCTTGCAGGCTCGTGCTTTTTCATCTGATTATTGCTAATGCAAATTGCCAGTAGGGAATGTGTAAATCTGCACTGCAGTTCTTGAAATTGGTGCAAACAGTACATTTTTTTTTGCAAATATATCTATCCACTTCAGTCCTGTAACATAGAATGCTACTTTCTTAGTGAAAGACTTGATAGACATTGGGTTGTCACAGATGGAAGATCAAAATGTTATTTCTTAAAAATTGTGCAACCATTTTTCATTTTGCTAGGTTCTCACTGGGTGTGTAGAACAACAAAATTTAATCTCTGTACATGGTTTGGAAAATGGAAGTTGTACTTGGGGTGGAAAGTTTCATTCCTGATCAGAGAGGGTAAAGACAAAGCACTCAGCAAAAAAGTTTAATAATGGATCATTTTTCTCCTCTCCTAGAGCAGGAGACAATTAGAAGAGAACATGATGTGGGGGAAGTGAAAAGAAAACAACACTATAGAATTATTGAGCTGAACAATATCCTCTTGCATTTCTGAGGGAGGATTGGAGAGAAGTTGACATTTTAATATTTTCTAAATTACTCTGCAACATGTTTTCTGATGAATCTAATCTGGCGCCTCTTCCAAATTGATATTTCATCCAAGAATGTTTGGGCAGATATGTTATTAAGCCGGTAATTTAGATTTAGCAAGTTTTTATATTTCAGTACATTTAAAAAAAGACAGCCTAATTTCCAGAGTTAAAGGAATAGGGCTCATTATTTCCCATGCATAGAGGTAAATTGTTTTACTAGCAAAACTCTGTATTGATTTTCATCCTACATCTCAATATTGAATGTTGTTTACACTAAGAGATGCGAGAGGGAGAGTGGGTGCTCAGGAGGCAGGAGGTATATGAAAAGAGATTTTTCATTGTGGACTAACATTCCTGCACTCCTGATATCTCTGATAGTGACTCACAGTTGTGGTCACTATTTGAAAGCAAATAACAAACTAAGTAAAATGATTTGTCTTAACTGTTCTTGGTAATTCTCAGTAATTAGTAAACCACCAGCTCTCCAGATGCCATCTGGAGCTCTCACCTTTTGTCATGTGAACCTTGTTTTCTGAGCCACTTAGAGAAAACTCCTGATTGAACAAAAGTGAATTGCATAAATGCTTCTTGTTTCTACACTTCAGATGACTTTGATGAAGAGAAGAAATCTCTCCTCAAAAGTAACTTAACTATCAATACTGATCCCCTCCTTCATTACAATAAGCTATCAAGTGACCTTCAGCAGATCACCCATCTTTTCATCTCTTGACCAGTAGAGTTTTGCAATATTTCTGGTAGTAGCAGCATATTTTGGAATCTTGAGGAGCCTATTCAAACCTGTGAGCTACCTGTATGGCTGCTGGAAAGTGTAAGGAAATGGGTGAATGCTTCTCTTTGTTCTGGTAATTTAGAAGTGTTGATAAATAATACTTCAAGTCATAATGAAGGTTGGAGGCTGTTGCTTTTGATTGAAATTTAAAATAAGCTATGTCTGCTAGAATATATACTGCCCTACTTTTTTATAAATCACAAGTTTAATATTCATTTATAAACATCCCTTTGCATATGCTGAGAAAATTTACTTATAAACAACAGATATAATTCATCACCACTACAATCTCACCAGCTTTATTCAAAATTAAGTTTTGAATCTAGGCTTAAACTCATTCAGGTAATTTCTCTGCAGAAACAATCTTGGCCTTTGCTACTTACTGTTAGCAAGCAGCACCACCTTTCAAGTGCTGATGTTGACACAAGAAGTAGAAGTGTTCCATTTTCTTTTGTCTTCCAACACATTAAGTTACTTGGCACTTGACAAACTGCTGTGATTTTGTTCTTTGGGACAGCTGCTGAAGTGGTCAGGTCAGAAGGGAAGTGGGCATTGTATTTTGGATACACAGGGGATTTTTTATAGACATTGGCTCAGTGTTTTTTTTATTTATCAGTGGTGGGTATCTGAATCTAGGACTGTAACAATGATAATATAATATATATAACACATAATATCTGATTTAGAGTTATCAACATGCTGGTTGTGTGGAGCCTTTTATGGCATTTGCTCATCAAGGGGAATTTGAAACCCATCAGCTGACAAGGGGAAAATATATTAAAAAATTGCTAAAAGACTTAAAACCAATCTGCTTTGCACCAACTTAACTTGTTGCTAGAAAAGCTGTCCTTGTTTAATTACAGAGCAAGCTAAATTTTTCAAAGGTCTGCCCATCCAGTGTTTACTTGGCTTGTCTACATTTGATGGAAGAGAACTAGGAATTCATTACGCATTGACAAACGGAGTGGGCTGAAAGATTTTCTCCAGCAGTGGACTGAGCTCAGTGCTGCACACCATCAGGTTTTGTGTATCCAGAGTCGAACATATTTACTATTACAAAGCAATCAGTCATTTAATTACTGATGAAACAAAGCAGAAAGCTCTTAAATGTATCCACAGCGTATTAATCTTTTCTTCTTTCTGTTCAGTCTTTTGTCTTTGAGCCAGACACAGTGTATGTCTTCTTTGTCTGGTGCATACCCTTTATTTATATTGTAGTCCTAACACTGTTAATCTGCTCAATAATTTATAAGACAGCTGACCTCAACATTAGGTGAGCTATTGAACAAACATCAGGGAGTGTTAAATTCAGTTTAGGCACTGTAGTCTGAAAAGCCCTCAGAGTCCATAGGCTCCACTAAGCCCACAAAATGCGTGGAGGGAATAGGCGTCCCTGGGCTTCTGCACATCCTCGTCTTCTGTCATTACCCAGCTGATAAATATTTAAATCACAGACTTAGGTGGGTGGACCACTTTTTGTCCTATTGTCTCCTCTTTCACTTCTGTGGCTAAAGGTATAATCTGTGCACACAAACCCTGTTTAAGTACTCTGTTACTAAGGAAACAAACTTGTCAGGCATGGACCATGTGGGAATAATGGTGATTTATTTAGAAAAGGAAAGGTTTGTCATTTTAAGCTCACTACTACAAAATTGCTTTTTGATTACCTTCAAGCTTATTGCATTGTCTTGTCACAATAAACTATGGGAACAAGTGGAAAGGTTAATAATTGTGGGCTTTGTTCTTGTCAGTTATTCTGCAAAAGCTCGTACAGGAGACCTGCACCCTTAGCTTGAGAGGAACCAATTCCAGTAGGACTGGAGCAGGATCCCGGACTCCATTTCTGTTGTTGTTTTCATCTGCTCATTTCCTGGCTGCCTCCAAAGGCAGCATGGCTGAGATGCGTCGATAATGCAGACCAGCTACCAGGATGGACTCTGTGATACACTGCTAAGGGTAGGCAAGGTTGTTTACACATGTTTTTCAGAGTGGGGGAAGGAAAAGCATCTGAGCAGGGTAGAAGGGCCAGGAGATTAGAAAGTCCTTTGTGAGGTCTAAACTGTAATACATTTTCTGAGCCCCATCACCGAAGGTTCCTTGTTTGTTAGAAAACATCAGGGGTTTATTTTATTTTACTTTATATTATTTTATTTTATTAAATTTTTTTTAATTATTTTTCAGGAAGTCCATTTAGCTCCCAGTAATCAGATAGGAAAAAATTTCCAAATAACTTCAGTGTGCTTTGAGCTAGGTCTAATGTGCTTTTTGTCAGAATAAATTAATATTAAGTCAAGAACTTTCTCCTGGAGAAAGTGGATCTTGCCCAGGGGTGTGTTCACCAAGAATCACTGTTCTACTGTGAGCTGCCTAAGGATTAAAAGTTAAATTATTTGAGGAAGAATACAGTGTGAGGTTCAAATTGTTGATGAGATTGGGGATACTTTAAGGAACGATTGGCATTAACAAATCACCCTAAAGGCTTCTGTTTTTTCACAATGTGACAAAAAATTTAGCATGATGGAAAGTTTTTGAAGTGGCAGTTTATTAGGGTGTGGTTGTTTTTATGATAAAGTTTTAAGGAGAAACTCAAAATTGTTAATATAGAATACTTTTGAAAGTGAATAGGCTTTGGGTTTTTTAGCATGCAATGATGACACCTTTTGAAATTTTTATTGAAGTAACTTTAAGAATATTTGAAATCTAAATGAAATGTTTCACAGGGCTGAAAGATAATTTATTTTCATATATAATTCACATTTTGACTTTCTATTCTTATTTGGATTGGCAAAACTAAAAAATCATGAAGCTTTTCCCAATAGAGGAATAATATTTCCTACATACTTGGAGGAAACACATACATACATACATACATACTCTTGCCTCTGTCTCTCAATAACAGCAGTCTTTCCTGCTTTCCAGAAAACCCTTAAGGCTGGTTGGAAAAGGAAAAAAATCCTTGCTAATATCCGTCTGCAGTCTTTTCCCATGTGAGATTACTTGCCTCACATTTTCCTAGAAAATGCATAATAGAGGAGTAAAGGAGGCAGCATAAAGTATTTATGGCAAATTAAAATTCACCTCCAGGACAATTTAGATAATAGGGACATGGGCCACACCTGTTCTATCCTTCACTGGAGTGAACTTTTGAGGAATTATTTATCAGTGTAGCTTATTTTCTTTAGCTACAAATATGAATGAAGAATAAATTCATCACAACATAACAGATTTATGTTGTAATTATGACCAGTTAGCTGAAACAGTTCTGCCAGGACTGGGAAGCTGTCTTCAGAAATGTTGCTGTTACAAGAATATTTTTCTGTGGTGGTGCTTCTTTCCTTCTGGAGATAATACCCTCTTTCCATTTTTTCCTGTTTCCAAGGATGTGTGTCTGGCTTTTCTTCATAGCCATGGGCAGACAATGAAATCACTCTTTTTCAGACTTCTGGCCAGGCCTGGGTGCTTGAATGTGCGGCCATTTGATTCCAAACAAAGAGATTTAAATGGAAACCTTAGAAAACATAATCTTACCTTTCATTTGCTCACCTTATATTCCATCTAGAGGTGACTACATCTTCCAGAGAGGAGTCTCTTCAGCCTTTGGCCATGCTCCCACGGCCTGAGAAGAACTGCTCAGCTGTAATGTGAGCTTCCATTTAAGAAGAATTTTTAGGCAATAGGCACTGTAGTTTTGATCTAACATTGGGATACTGCTGAATGCTTGAATGATTAAGTAACTTGAGATTTTGTTTGTGGTTTTGTTTATTCTAAATGCTTTTGAATATATTTTTATTTTGGCATATAGATATTAAACACACTGTGGCAATCAAATGCTAAATCTTGTAACTTTGCTTTAAAATGCACTGAAAGAGGTGATGATATAGAATAAAAAAGATTTCACTGTCATGCTTGTGGGCCATAGTGCAAAAGCAGTCTTGCCACTATCAGTCTGCCTGCCCTTCAGTCTGCTCAATCAATACTTGCATGAATAGCTTTTCCCAAGAGATGAACACAAGACAACACCTTGTTCATTGCTGGATGTAGTGCCAGTGAGCCATGACAGCAGGGTGAGGATGGTGGCCTTCAGAAAAAGTCACCAAAGCAGAGATTCTTGAACCATTTATACATTTTCACCAAAGAAACACTATTTTGCCCTTCCATATGTCCCTTATAACAAGTGTAGCATCTACCCACATTAAAAGCCAGAGCACATTTCAATAAAAGAAGACAATAAAAAGCATTAACGTTACTCACTTTGATGGAGGAAGAGACTCCTGTTTCTAATCTTCACTTTGTGGCAGTGCAATTGATTGCTTCACTGTGTGGTGTGGGGCTGGCGTTGCTCTCGAATTTGCCTGTACTGCCTGCAGCTCCCACTGCTCTCATCTCTTCAGGTGACTTTGCAGCTTGATTAGGTCCTGCTGTGTGTGTGTTATACCTCCTCAGCAGAGCTGCCACCTGTACATTTGATCTCAGTTGAATTCCAGCTGTAAGAAACACCCAACAAAGTCGTGTCATGTAGGGAACAGAGTTGTTTGGGTTCCTGTTGCTATAACTACAATGTCTAAAAAGCCTTGGGAAACCCTGGCTGGAGTTTAGCAGGATGTGACATTGCTTAAAAGTGACTACATTGTAAGGATTAAAGTAGATCTGTGAACCCCTAGTGATTCCAACAGCTTTAGTCTGAGAGTCACTGTTGAGAGTGAGCGATCCTATATCCTCAACCTGAGACTCCTGTAAGTTTCCCATATTTAATTTTTATTTTTATGTTTAATTCATTATGCAGTAAAGAGTACAAGGAAAGGGCAACATTTTGTACTGGTAATTTCCTGCCTTATCTTCAATAGCATCTCTTTGATGTGGGACCAAGGACATGTGCTGTGTTCAGACTTGTCATTAAGGACTTCATTCACTGTTTTGAATTCCCTCTAAAGACAGTGGAAGGAAATGGACAGCTATGTAGAATGATTCATCCCATTCATTTGAAGAGTGTGAAGTCTTTTGGGAAGGAGCCTGTCCACTCTTCACTAAGTACAGTGAGAGCCTAGACAACTGATTCAGACTTGAAGCCCTGATGAAGTTAAACTCAAAATACTAGGTGAAAGAAATCCAACATGAAGTGCTCATGCTCGCTGGCCAGTCAGCCACCAACAGGGACCAAATCCTGCCCCTTGCTGTTAGGTACATGCCTTCCTCAGAGGGGCAATGTGGGGCTTTAGCTTTTGCCACAGCAATAGTGTCATTTGCACTCAACTAGTTCAGCTTAAAAGTCAAGGAATAATTTTTCTTCTGTAATTGGACATTTAAGTTCCTTGTTCATGCAGTACAGCTCTGTGCTTGAACCTTGTACCTTTTTAGAAGCTGATTCAATATTAGACTGATAAAATCACAGGAAATAAAGTTGGAAGCATCCTTTTTCCTGCTCCAAGAAAAAACCAACTATACCTAGAATGACACAGATGCTATCAGCCAAGTAAGAAGTTAGAATGCTATCACTACTCAGGGTCTCAAGTAATGCAACCGTACAAAAGCGTTGTGACTGAATACCCATGGGAGGCTGGCTGGGAGCTCGGCTGGGCTCTGTAGGACTATAACTTTACTTCTTCTTTAAAAGCATATATTCTTTTCATGTTTCTCTGATTTTCAGAGCCATAAATTATTTTTCAGGCCTTTCTAACATTAAAATTGTTACCTGAAGACCAGAAATGATTTACTGAAGAATAAAAAAGTCCATCTTCGTGAAGTGAGCCTCTGTAAATATCTTAGATGTAATTTCATAAAGGCAAATGGCATCATTTCAATTTTTCTCTGCTCAAGTGGCAGTAGGCCCAGCAGAGTGAACAACAGAGATGAGATAGGATGTCTTACAAATAAATCCAGTTAAAATTCTATATGTGAATTGATTGTATTTTATTTACCTAGACATAAACCAGATTCTAGATAATCAAAGCTTTGGCTTGCTGCACTATATTTGATTTTTCTCAACAAGTTGTTTTGTGGGAGGCACAGTGTACATGAGCTTATTTTGTAACCCATTTTGTTTTCCTCCCAAGCCAAGCTAGAGCAAATAGAAGAAGTTTGATGTTGCTGAGAGGTATTCTGCTAGGATTGTGTACTTGTCTTACAGCACACCATTGTGACTGCCATTTTGGGGACAGCAGGACACTTCAGAAGCACAAACAGTAAGGTTCATGTTAGGAAAGTTCTATTAGGTTTCAATGTTCAATAATTTAGCTATCTAATATTTTTAAGTGGGTGTAGCAAAAGTTGAGAACCACCAAGATGAAGTTCTGGGCTTTGCTGTTGCTTTTTCTCTCTTTCTAGTTTAATACTTTGCATAAAGAGACCTTGGTTTTAAGAACCATATTTGTGCCTTCTCCCTTAAGGTGCAAATCTAATTCTACTTTAGCTAAGAGAGCTACCTTGGAGCTGAAACCAGAAACTTTTTGGTTCTTAAATAGTGTGTGTGGTAAGAGGAAGAGAGGAGGGCAGGGGATAAGAAGATTGGCAAGTCTGGAAATGGAGCAGTTCTGCTGTTTAGTTCTAAATCATATATGATGGTCTGAATAGACAGAACATAAAAATCTTAATTTCCAGAGGGGTTCATCTGATGTCTTTTGTGATGACTCACCTGATTAACAGGATCACATAGATTGATACCAATCTGATTGCTATTTCATGGATAGTTTTCCTGAGATTTTTAACCCTATTGCTGCTGAAGGTCAGTCTTGATTTTAAGGCAACTTATAATTTGCAAGAATTCTTGAAAGGGCTTCATAAGCTTCACATTTTTCTTATCTCTTCTGTCTCTCCTTGCCCAAAATATTAGCCTATTGTAAGTAGTACCATTTTTCTTGGAAAATACACAGGGCATTCTCATTTTGGAAATCAACCCTTTCAATGCTATTTTAATGTCTTCCCTATATTTCTCCTCTTCAGACACTGAGAAAAAGTCTTTCACCATTTTATGACAAGCAGGGAGCGTTTCCTGTGTGGTAAGTGAAGTCAGCACATAAATAAACAAGGCAGTCTCATTAGTGTGTATTGTCAACTGTCAGTAATGGCTGAGAGTTGCAGCTTTGGATATTAAAACCTACTTTATTCAGCAAGGGTAAGTTAGGATGCAAGGGCTATTCCCTGTGCTGCTTAAAAAGTGCCAGGACATCTTTAGCTTCCAGCTGGAAGAACCACCAGAGACTAGCAGGAGGAATCTTAGTTTAAACACCTCATTTGAAGGTCAGAACCTCTAACAGTGTAGCAGGAGTACATTGCAGTGTCAGCATTGGTTATGAGCCCAGAGCCTAATGTAGGGCTCAAAACCATGACCTTCTACACCAGAGGCAAGAATGTTACCAACTGTGCCCATCTGACATTAATTAAGCCCTCATTAAAAAGGAGGGCTTTTTTCCTGGGTTGAAATGTGATTTCCTCTGCAAGGTTTTATCATGCATATTTTATTACGAATTTTAGCATGTGGACTATAGACCCTGTTCTCTGATCTTTTGGAATCACTGTCCATGGCATATGTTTCATGCAGATGGGAAACAGAAAAGAAAGAAAAATATACATATTCATTTGTTCTAGTTTGTAAGATAGGTGGCTGTGTTAGGATGTTCAGGAGCAACTTAAATGGTGGAGTTTATCATCTATTACCACATACTGATATGGGAAATACTCCATGTAGTACTAGTGGGGAATGAACATACAAACTCTGCAAGATTTAAGTTACATGTGAGTCCTAAAGATTATCCAGAGTTTGCATATCACCTGGCAATAGAATCTGGGAACAGTCCCAAGCCCTTTCTGCTTATTCTCATGAGCTCCTCTGGGAAGCATATTTACTCACAAGCCTGTTTTACCTGCAATATAACACACATTTTCCTTTGAACCAGCCAAGTCTTGCAGTCAGTACAGGAAAGCAGCAAGACAGAGTTCAATGTTAACAGTGTCTTTATTGCTAACAATATCTAAATGATTTATCAGTATTACCGAGGCTCTTTCCAAACTGGTGCTGCAGAGATTGGCGGTGTCTGGCTGTTTGGATACTGTCTAGGAGCTTGGATGTCTGGTCTACTCTTAGTTTTGCCATTTAATCATGTTTTATCCAATATCCCCATCAGTAAGAAAGAGGGAAAAGTCTTGAAACAACTTCATAGCCACCTACTGCTTCACATCTTTCAGAGTTAATATACAGTAGTTCAGAACTGAAGTGCTGCCCAGCGGAGCACCCTTCCCTCCTGCTTTGGCACCAGGTCACTAAGTTACAGGACTTTCTCTTTTTGTGACACAGCTGAGCCGTGTGAATTCCTCCAGCAGAGGACAGCACTTCTTCCAGCTGTGCTCATCGGTGTACTGATTAGCTGGGCGTGGGGTGTGAAGAAAGCTTGTATACCTCTGATGTTTTGGTGTCTACAGCATGCACCTGTCTTAACTACAAAAGCCCTAAATAAATACAAAAATAAATTTCACCGTGTCAGATAATACTCCTTTTAACAGCACTGACCTCACAAATCTTTCTTTTGATTCCTCCCTCCTAATCACAGCTTTGATTCCCCCCTCCTAATCACAGCTTTTCACTTCCAAATACTTTTATATTTTCCTCCCTTTTAATGACACACTTTGAGTTCTTCCTATCTAGTGGGCAACTTAGAGCCAAACCTCTGCTGCTTTCTCTTTTTCTGAGAAGACAAGATTCATCACTCAGGATTTCTTGACCCTCTAAGGAAAGAAGCTGATCTTTCTTCCCAGCTCTGTGGGAATCCCTAATGCCAAGACACACTTCACTGGGAAATCAATATAAATAAAAAGCAGTGAAATGTCTTTGTTGTGAAGCAACCTCTTTGCATTGCTCGTGAGCTCATGCAGAGGGCACATCCCAATCGCCAGCCTAACTGAGCAAGTAGCAACACCATCGATTCAGAGTCCATCTTACTTCACATCCTCTCCTGCACATCGATTCACCCTTATTCCCCTTCTCAGCTTGTCCCCTTTGGTCAATTGATTAATCATCAATATTACTCACCAAAGGCAGCTACAATTAAACAGACATTAGATGACTTCCCCTCGCATTTAATAACACTGAGCTTCATCAGACACCTAACACATTGCCTTCCTCAAAAACTTCAACCAATATCCAGTTGAAATAAAATGCTGTAAATTTGGTAAAGCAATTGATCACTGAGAGGAAGAAATACACAAAGATTCAGACTGTGGAATTTCCAGAGCATGAGTCTGCAGGTTAGGTTTCTGTCCAGAGCAGCATTTTAGTTCTTGGAATCCCTTTTTATTTAATATTGTAGTGTTACATAGCACAGCATTGTATAATACAATCACAGTATTATTCACATCACCCGCAGCCTCTGTATTTGCAAATCATGGTGTCAGCATACATGGCAGTGTATATTTTAATATCAAAAGTCTATGCAAAAGTGACTTCAGCTCATAAAGATATCCTTGAGCTAGCTGCAAACTAACTAGTCCTCTCCAATTAGCAACATGCATTAGTGAGAAAGTGAGCACCTGCTACAAAACCCCGCGGGAAGCTGAGTTGGGCGTTTTGTTAAGCACTGCCTTTCATTCTGCGCCTTCGTGCTATCGACATTCATCCGTGAGCTGCTGTAACTGAGATGTGTGTGTATCTCAGAGCAGTCCAAAAGAAACATCTTATAATGTAAAGGAATTAGTTCATATAGAGGCAGAAATGTGTTGTATGGAACAGAGAGAGGAGAATATCCACTTGAAGAGTTAAAATCTGTCAGAGGGGTGGCTGTAAACCAGTGGCACCAGCCCTACAGCTGCTTTATCCTGGACAGGGCAGCGTTAGCTGGCACAGACAGTCCAGATAACCTTGCTTCATTCTGTGGGCTTCCCCTAGACCTATCTCATGGTACTTCTCAAGTCTCACCAAGATTTAGTTGCCTTTTCTTCCCTCACGGGTACCAACCACGTGAATTTCTGCAGTGACAGGTACTGATCAGTTCAGCCCCAGGTTGATGCAGTACTCAGTGAAGGGAGGCCCTTATGTTATATTTGCATAGAAATAAGTACATTATCTCAAGCCTTGACTTCGCACTAATTCATCTGTAGATTATAGACACTGAACTTCTACCCTCTGCTCACTGTCTAATAGAGATACTTCACCTTGGCCTACATGCAAAGATATGTAAGGTGAGGGCAGAGGAAGAAGAGAACCGTTTTGTTCTCAGGGTGCATTTGAACCCTCTGATGCTTCACAGACTGTGCAGGTACATGGCTCAATACAAAACAGTAAAACCACTACTCCTCTGGAGATGCTGAAATTGTGCCTTTTACTGAAGAGAGAGTAGGATTTGTCTCTCAAACTATGTAGTCAATTGATACTAAAATACTTGAATAAACTCAGAGAAATAAAAAGAAAAAAAATTAGAGATGTGAAGCAATAGAGAGCCTTGTCATTATCATAACCTGGTGAAAGTTTCTTTTCTTGTATGCATTCATCATCCAAAGACTCACTGTTTTCATAAATTTCCTGCCTGGCAAGTTTTCCATCCACAGATTTCTAAGAGAGTTGAAGCCCCAGAACATATATTTAGTGCCTGCCGACAGGTCCCTAATTATGGCTTGATTAATCACAGCAGTGCCTGCACCTGTCTGTGCAAAACATCTTCATTTTTGCTTTGTGACCCGTGCAGGATCTGAGAACACATGTAACAACGGCTGTGGAAGCACCCAGCTTGCTTTGTTTCCCTGCTGTTAGTTGTGCTTCTGTTCTGACCAGAACAATTGATTTCTGTTTTGTGGGAGTAGAGGGCTTCTTGCTTTGATGATGTTTCTGGAGAGGCTGGGACACACTTGGAAGCTTTTCTCAGGAACTGAAAAAGAGATAAAACCTGGTTGTATTAAGAGTTAATTTTTATACACCATGCCTCCCACAGAAATGGGTTCCCATCAACTCCAGTGACATCGATGGGCAGGTTCACAGGATTTCCCCTGGATATGGATGAAACGCCTTTGTCTTTCGCCAGCCGTTAAGTACACTGGGAAACCTCACAGGTCTTGAATTGCTGCAGGGTTATAGGGAGATGCACAACTGTGGCTTTGACTGGTTTTCCTTTTTCAGCAAATGCAATAGATTTTTTTTTTCCTTTTGCTTTATTTAGGAAAAGTCTTAAGGAACCCTATGTAGGACAGGGTAGTTTGCACAGGACTCAGCTTGATGCCCTGAATAAAGAGAAGGAATTCATGGAGCACTTGAGAAGAACATGAGACTCCAAGCCATTTCCTACTGGGAAATACAAAGAGCACAGAGAATCCAGTGAACTGACTGTGCTGGGAAGGGACTCAAAGGAGAGGTTAGAGAATAGTTTTCTGCAGAGGGTCCTTTTTTATTTTTCAGAGAAAGACTGAAAAATGAGAGACACTTGGAAGGGATCCAGACAGAACTGAGAAAAAAGTCTTTTTTATACCACTGAGATGAAAAGGCCCAACTGAAACTAGTCTTAGTGAGGAATGGGAGCAAAACACATCAGCTTTCATCTAACAGGCTGAGGATTTGCTTTTCAATTTGGCAACCAGAGTAAATCTGGAGGAAATAAATTTGGTGTGGATCAAACCGAAGTAGACCTAATGTTTTTCATCCTGAAATGAAAACCAGGAAGTTAATTAGTACAATACAAAGCCTTCTCTTTGACCTTAGAATGAAATGTTTTCTTTTCAGGATCTTGTAAAAATAGCCAAAGAAATGAAAGGTTTGATTGACCAAACAGGAGGAGCCATGGCATATCCCTTTTATCCTACATTTTTGAGACCCAGTCTCTTGTCTGCCTTCTCCAAGAAACAAAGGGATGTCATTCTGTGTACCTTGCCTCATGCTAGCAGGCTGCTCTTGGAAGGGATGCCTTGTGTGGCTTTTGTTGATGCTAACATTGCCAGGGGTGGTGCTGGAGCCCTTCTTTTGGCTCACATGCACCCGAAATGTTTCCCCTCCCCTTTCCCACACAAGAATGCTGTGACAGAACAATCATGTTTAAATACAGATTCAAATATACATGGAATTACATCGAGCACCTGCAGCTCTACAGCTAGAAAAGTCTCGATTTTGCAGGAGTGAAGAACAGTTCTTGCAATAAAACTTACCTGTTAGCATTACATTTGCTTCCAAACAACACGGGCTGTTGTACTTCAGGAAAGGATTTCTGGATGTAGTAAACAGCTCCATCCAACACACACTTCAAAAATAAAACAGAATTTCTTTTGTTGTGGCTTTTCTGTTTTGGACAGACAAAGGCACATTGTTATTTGGAATCTGTGAAGCACAGAGAATGTGCTCTGTATAGCATGAGGCATGGATCCAGGATTGCCCCAGCTGGCAAACTGAAGGAACAGAAAGGAATACAGGAGAAGGGAGGCTCTCTGTGTAGGCAGGGCTGAAGACACACAACTAGAAAGTTATTATGATAGAAATCAGTGAAACCATATACAGAAGGATCACCAAGTTCTGACTGACAGGTTGGAGGGGAAACATCATGGATCTTAATCAGCCTGGAGGGAGGGAGGAGGCTGTAGTTGTAGAAGAGTAAAGTTGTGAAGATAAATAGGGTATAGGCAAAGTTTGAGTTGATATGACTGAAAGAAAGGGTCAAATATTACGGAGCAGAGAGTTCACTAAATCTTGTCAGCTTGCATGTGAGAAAGAGGTGGCAGAAGAATAAAAGATAGTGCTGACATTGCCAGCCTGGGAGAAGGGGAGGGAGGCAAGGAGGCAGAAGGAATTAAGAAAATAATGGAGAAAGGCAGGAAGGGGGAGAGTGGAGGATATAAGAAATAAGGTGCTCAATTTTGTCCAAGTTGCCCTTGAGCTGGCAGGGGGGTTATGCTGGATGATGTACTGAAGAGATTTATGTATATGGGGTAGGGTTGGAAGGGCAGATTTGTGAGTTGTCAGCGTGGAGGTGATAGTGGCACAGCAAGAGAGAGCCATGAGTCAAAGGAAGAGAAACGAGCCCAGGTCAGGCCCTGGGAAATTTCCAAAGAGAAGGAAGGAGCAACATCACCAGAAAAGTCACCAAAGAGCAGGATGTTCACCAGGAAAAAAATAGCAGGAGGAACTCAGAGCCTAGTTAAGAAATGGCTGGAGAGTTTGGTGTGTGGTGGGAGCATAAATATATAGAAGTGAATTGGGGGGAAATTAATCAGTGTTGTAGTTATTACTAATTAGTTTTATATGGCATGGGTTTGAGGGAAGGATTCACTTTGGGTAGCAGCTGGAGTTCATGGATTGCTGTCTAGGCTGGAGTATCCCAGAGGAAACCTGTATCTCAAGTCAAACAGGCCAAAAGGGAGGGAGGGCAGAGGCAGCATGGATAAAAAACCCAGGAGAAGACGCACTATGGCCTCTCACTGAAGGTCTCCTCCATTTCTAATGGCAGTGACATTTAGCCACCACAGTGATTAATATTTGCTGACTATAAGCATCCATGTGGTGTTTGCAGTGAGTTATGGGCACCTTGTCCTCTCCTAGGCCTGAAGAGTCATCACCTAGAGCAGAGCTATGTGCATGACAAGCAGGCAACCAAATTGTCTGGTGGAGTTTATTAGGAACTAATAAATGCTCAGGAACGCAGAGTAAACACAATTTCACAGCTCAGTCTATTGGCTCTTGCAGGGCACCAACTCCAAATGCAGGAGTCCCCCCAGCTCCATTTTCTGTGGGCACCTGCCCAGCCTTTTCTTGACACCGTGAAATCTCTCCTCTGTCCATGCAAGTGATGGATCTGTCACATGCTTAGGCTAAGGCAGGTGTTAAAAAATGTCTTGTAGAGTCTGTGCTCCATGAACATGGAGGATGTCTTGGTGTTCTTTTCAGATCTGTAAAGCTGCACAATGGCCAGAGGGTCTTTTGCTTTTAGGTCTGTCCAGGCTATCTTGCTGCTGCGCTGTTGGGATGCAGCTCTGCTTTGTTGTAGGCTTTCAGCTCTGGTGCCTGCATGGGAGTGGTGGGGCTGGGACCCTTTTGATGCTCACGCTTCATAACTGAGCAGCACAGGCAACGGTCCTGTGAACTGGGCAAGGAATGGAGGAGTCAGGGCTCTCGGGACCTAACCTCAGCTTGCTCCCAGACAGGGATCTTGCCATGATTTATTTGCCTTTTGCTGGGTTTCAGACAAGCTGTAAGAAGGTTTAAGAACTCAATCTATGAGGATGGTGTTCAACTAATGGACTCCTGTGTAAACTCTTCTCTAACTCAAGCATCTTTCCATAGCACAGTTGTGAAATGTTAAGATCTGCACCCTGAGGATCATTGGCAAATGGCAAACAATTGTCATTGGTGAATAACAGATCATGTTATTGCTCTGATTCACTCCATGCACCTGCTACATACACATGTGTATAAATAACCACTGGATTTTTTAATATTCTCATCATTTAGCACAAACCAGCACCCCTCTTTTGAAGAGAAAGATTTTATGTGCACCACTTGCATGACTGGGAGAAGTTGCTTTTCAGGACAACTCAGGTACCACTTCAGGGAGTTAAAAGGCAAGTTTTCAGGACGATGCTAACCTTCACAGGTTCCACCAGGAAATGTGCACCCAGATTTTTTTGTGGAAAGTGAAAGCTGGGGAAGGGAGATTTTGAGGAACCTCATTTACAAGTCCTGATTTTAAGAGGTGCTGAGTGATGCAGCTGCTCTGCACACAGTCAGAACAGTGCATGGAAATCACAGAAGTAGGAACTCGATGTCTAGGAAGAGTGCAAAATCCCAATAGGCCCCTCTCTGCATCTTTAGGTACCTAAACACCTTTAACCATCTGGTGTTAGGCAGTAAGGTCTCATAAAATATTAGACAGATGTAGCAGGTAGGTAATTTGATTTTGGCCAGCAAACAGACAATGTGATTTCAGATCGTGTATTTTTTAGCTATTTTCAATTGGTCTTTTTAATTTGACTTTTATTTTGAAGCTCCTGATTTTAGGCTGTTATTTTAAACCACGCTCAGCTGGTGACTCTGATTGCTTTTCAAACCTTCTATTTTATAACCTTTGTACTCTTATGCATGAATCTAGGCCAAGTTACCGCCTTCTGTTCACTTTCCAGTGTCTTTGAGCTCTAAAGTAAGCAAAATGCAATTTCCGTCTGCTGGGGCTGGGCAGCTTGGGAGACACCATTCTTGTGGGGTTTTGGGGGTTTATTTTATTTATTTTTTTAATTGGCTTGTATACATTTGGATGAGTCACCATCCATGTGAATTTTTCTCTACACCTTGTTTAGTCAAGCACAATTAAAACAAAATGTGCACAGGGTTTTTTTGCCTGGTTTGGAGCAGGGCTTGTTCTTGGGTGCCAGTGGAAAGCAGAGGTGGATGCTGTCACACAGCAAGAAGATATTAAGAAGGGAGCAAATTTTACAGCTCTCCTGTGATCATTGTTCAAGGGAGAATTCTCAAGAAATGAGAATGAAAATCTAATTGATGGCCTGATTCTCCATGGCTGTGCAGCCATCCTTTCCTTCTCTGCTTCTAATAAATGCTCTCTGCATTCACCCCCACATGTGCAAGAAAAATCCATGTGACCAGATAGGGAGACCTTTAAGAAAAGACCAATATTTGCATATCTATTATGGGTATACTCAGTGTTATACTTGTTTCATTAAAATTTCTATTTGGATAATATGTAAGGTCAATACTGTCACTGTTCTGGAAAATTCATTTATTTTAAAATTAAAGCTAAACGTAGCAAGTATGATTCTCCCCATGCCTCCACCTCTCCAAGTCCACTGAGCTTGACAGAGTTAGTGAAAGCAGAGTTGGGCCCAGTATGTTTAGAGATGGGGGTCTGCTGTGTGGGAAAAAAACATGCTAATTACATAAATCCTAATTTTCAAGGTAAATCACTTGTTATAGACGCTCTGAGTTGCTGCTTTTTTATATTCAAGGGCTGGTTATTATTTCAGCTGGGTGCCTACTGAGGTCCATTAGCTTTTACACATCAGTTAAGGTTGTCAATTGCTGGGATTGAAAATACATGAAGAAATCCTTAGGATTACTTAAAAGTACTGTGCTTCCCCAAGGTTCCCAGCTTTCAAACCTCAAGCAGCCATTATCAAAACAATTTGCCTGTTGAGAAGGCTGAAGACAGGAATTCTTATCCCAGAAGAGAGGGAGAGCTGCTTTCAAAATCGGGTGTCGGTGGATTTCCTGCTCTGTTTCTGGGCCATTAATATTTTTTAGGGCCTGTGCCTGATCTGGTCTAAGTTCTTCCAGAGTTTGGGTTATTTTGTGTGGTCAGTTGTTGTTTAAAAGTATGGCTTAACAATCTTTAAAATAGCATCTGGTTCAACCCTCAGAAATCAGGAAAGGGGAAGAAATGATCTAGGGCAGCTACTATGGAAGTCACCTTTAAAGTCTTACAAAAACATATTAAAAGCTAAAGCTATTTTCAACATGCACCAAGGGAAAATGTGCATTAAGATGGATCTGTTTTAATTTTAACATTTCTGGTGTAAAATTGTAGTGTTATAAAGGTTTCATTTTGTATACAGGAATCTTCTGTGTGTTCAATGCTACTGAAATTACAAATCTGCTTTTTAAATAACCGTAAGCTGGTTACTAACTTTCACCCTTAAGGCAGCTGGCTTGAAAGCAATCAGATGGTGTCTGTTACCCTTTTCCAAGGTGGTAGTGGTCTCTTATATGTCAAATGAGCTCAGTGGCTTTAATCCCTGTCCCAGATGTCCACAGCACAAAGAGCAGGATCTCAAGCAATAATCTTTATGTCAGTCTCAACAGACAGAGCCAGAGCTACATTGACCCAGGGGAGCAAGACACTTTCTTGTCAGCAAGGATTTTTCCTCCAGCATAAAAGAAGGAAAATTTACATTAGTGGTTACACTGCTCTGTCCTTTCTCTAGTGTTATTTCCAAAAATTACTTTCATTTGTAGATGAAAGACTGGCTGAAGTGGAAGTCTGCGGCAAAGAAACGTCTAAAAACACCTTTTTCATTCAACTTCAGATCCTATGCAGTGTGCTGGTAGTAGGACAACATTATTATTTTATAGGAGGAGACTGGATTACAAAGGTGGGATTCATCCCACTGTATTTAAGCATCTAGAATTTAGCTGTAGGTACCCTTTAGAGTTAATGAGAAAGAACTGGTTTCTTCAAAGGGTGAATCAGTGGCAGGTGAATTTTCTTTCAGAGCCTGTGGCAGTAACTTTTAGATTCCCTGAGTTAGGCCATGTGAATGCCACCCTGCCTGACAAAAATCTTTAGCAGGGTAAAGACAGGAACTCAGGAATCCAAAGTCCACCACCTGATTGCTGGACCATCTTCCCTTATTTAAATTCCTGATTTATTAATGAAACAAAGATATGCAAATAGTTTCATGCATGTTATTAGTCTGGGGAACCTGGGAATGAAGATGGTGTTCAAGTGGGTAACCCATAGTAGCTCCAGCTATTACATTCAGGAAAGCCAACAGGGCAGTACTTAGGGCAAGGTGTATGTTCTGCGACCTGGAAGGAGCCCAAAGTAGCAGCACCTTGGACCCTGCCAGTTTTTCTGTGTTGTAGGGAGCAGGTACAGATTCTTTTTACATGAGATGGTGCTGGAGATGAGCCTGATAGTGGAGGTGGAGGTCTTTGGAAAATTCAGATGTCTGTTCAAACTTCATAAGCTGAACTCATCAGTTGTGAAACTTAAGGCCAGAAATGACTGTTTCAAATATATCTTCAAAGTGCTGTTAAATGATGGCTGAATATAACTGGCAAAAAGATTTTTAAAAACCCAAACACAAACATTTGCTACTGCACTGAAATCAGGTGAGGTTTATATTAGAGATATGGAATTTTTCCGTTTTCCTTTAAACATTTTGAATTATTTCTGTCAACAAAAAGATTAAATTGGTCAACATTTCCACAAAGTGTTTATTAATCTCATGCAAGGAGATGGATTTTGCATCACCTGTGTATATATGTATTTATCATCTCGTTAGAACTGATGAAAGTGGGTTTTATTTAGCTTGGCAAGTGTCAAGATCTAAAAGAGGCCTGAATGATGGTGAAATTATATCATCACTTTAACATCAGTGAGCAGGAGTTGTTAAAATGGTCATTTCTTTTCAGTGCTTCACCCATGAGTTGAGAAATCCAATCTTATCCTTCTAGTAACCAGTATTAGCACAGGGGAATAGAAAGGAACATCTGGAGGCAGAAAATCCATGGCATTGACCTGGGGAGGTCAAATTGTGATACTGGCCAGGACTGGGGGAGAGGGGGCAAACGAGGTTAAAGGCCAGATTTGAATCCTGATCGATTAAATGAAGCTCAGAGAGGGACTCAGGGAGTAATAAGGGATTCCTAACCCTGCCTGCAAAGGGATTCTGTAAGCCTGCAGCTTGATCATTCTTCTGGGCTGGGAGATGAAGACTTTGCTGATTAGCATGCAAATGCAACAGCACTGTAAAAAGTTCCAGATGATTTTATGACTAAGCCTTGCTGCAGGGAAAAAACAAGTTTGACAATATGCATTAGGAAAGGAGAGGTGAATGAAATTAGGTGTTAGTCTACAATCAGGGTGGTTGGGAAGATGCACAGCAAGAGGTGCAGCTCCATGGGACGTGAGAAAGAGAATCCTGCAAACAGAAGCACAGACTGAAAAGGGGAAGCTCCTGCTGTTTAAAAAAAATCCTAGTCTAATAAATGCAACTTTCAGCCTGGCACTAATGAAGCAGATTAATAAGGCTATTGGAGCCCATATGGCCACAGAGATTTCCTTAGACTAAACACTGCTAATGAATGTTTTCAGAAAGTGGTGTTTACACTCAGACATATTTCACCCTTGGAGTGACCTCCTACCTGAGGTAACTGCAGTTTTTATCTTCATGCATCACATGCATGGTCTCTGAAATAAGTGTTATTCCCATTCCACAGGTAGGAAAAGTGAACCAGAAGAGCAAAGACCAACATTTGCAAAAGCCACCTCTTACGTCAGGCCTTGATTTTTAATTATCTCAGAGATGATTAAAAAAGTCAAATTTTTAACGAGTAGAATGAGGCCATGAAGACAGTCAGCAGTAAAGCGTGGGCTAGAGTGCAAGCTTATCCTGGTGTCAATTCTGTGTGTGACTGTGGGTGTTGGAGGAGAGGTTATTTTGGCTACTGCTTATTAGAGCCAGCTCTGCTGCAGGCATCTGACTGCCCAACAACTGGTGGCAGTCCCCATAGTGGCAGAGGCCTTCCCTGTAAACATATATCCCTCTAAAAACAAATAACTTTTAGAACCTTACCAAAAAAGGTTCAGTGGCAGGACTCCAGCACGGGTCATCTAAGTCACATACCTGTTTAGCTCTATGAGCTTTATGTGTTTCACCTCCTGACACACTGGCTGTCTTTCTTGCCCAGCACTTCTAGCGTCCTAAAGGGAGACCAGACACATTTAAGTTCAAAATTACAGCCTGGCTGCTTCAGTTCAGGCAGTCAGATATGAAAACATACTAGTTTCATTCTTAAATGGAGATTCAGTTGGCTGCTTATCTGCTGAACAAACTTATCTACAGAGATAACAGGAATGCCAGCTCCAGGCTGCATGCAGAGCCCCTGTTCCACTTTCTGCTCAGCTTTCTGTCCCCACATACTTCCCTGTCATTTTCATCTGTGTCCCTACATAGTCTTGACCAGTCCAGATAAATGGATTTTCTTTTGCTTTCTCTAGAAATGGGGGATTTTAAGCCCTAAATCTCCCTGGAAATAATTCTATTATAATCTTTCCTTAAAGATTTCTAAAAGTTCTTGTCCCTGGCTGTGCAGTTTACATTGAGTGTGTGATGCATATTCAGACTATTTTCTTTTAGCTGACTTCATGTTTAACTGCTGCTTTGTTGGATTTTCCACGTAGTGAACTACTGACTGAACTCAATTCCCTGCCCCAGCATTAGTGCCTGAGTCAGGTGAAGTGGCTATAAACATGCATACCATTATGTTGTGTTTAACTGTGGGTGCAAATGTGTGCTTAAAGACAAGTTACCTTTGAAAATCAGACTCAAACTACACATTTCTCCTGAAAAGTTGAGGAGAATTCAGCTCAACACCAACACATGAATATGTATATGTTAATGTATGTATGTGCACGTGCACATGCCTGTGTGTGTACCCTGTCCAGAGATAACTCAGACACATCTAAAATCATACCCCATCAATGTGAAGGGCAAGGTAAGAGCAAAACCAGATGCATCAGCTGTCTCCAAGGCAGTTAGCCTGTGGAAGGAGGCAGACCAGCACAGCAGGTAGCAAATGTCTTTTTCCAGAGCATGGAAGTGACTGGTGTGTAGGCAGGCATGAAGGAAAAACCCTGCATTACTTTTATTATCAATCTGCCTGTCAAACTACTGTGTTAGGCAGGGACAGTAGGCTGGAAAATAGACCAATATTGAGCTGCTTTTTATGTGTATGTGTGAAGGCAACAATTCTTAGCAAGGGCTTTTTACAAAAAAATTTACTTAGTAGTGCCAGAAATTAAATGTACAGGGTTAAGACAGAGAACCATATGTGTGGCAGTACAGGGAGGAAAGAGAGAGACCTTCTTCTTAACCCAGAGCTGCTAGTCCTGAGGGATTTGTTCTTTCCATTCTCAGCTGTGCTTGAGCCCTTCCATGGGAGTGCCTTACTCATTCACGGAGGGGAATGTCCTCCACGCTCAGTTCCTTGCTTTACTCTGTGCTCTTAGTGCAGAACAGCTGAAAGTAAAAGAAAGATAAAGTAAGAGACAAGGGAGAGGAGAGAGCATGATGCTGTGTGTGAATTTTCCATCCACCCTCCTATTGTTAAATGACAAGAGAGGGATAGGAAAGGGGAATCCTCAAATGGTACCAGCTTTTGGACAGAGACCACTTGCTTTTTTCTGATGCTTGTGAATGTTGCTTCTCTTTTGTGTCAAACTAATATTCCTCTTGAGTAGGGTGACAAGGACAACAGCACCCACAGCATAGGAAGCATAAGCTCTTGGATGGGAAACGATGCTGTGGTGGCATTGCTGAGGTGTGTGTGTGGCCCCTCAGCTGATTCAGGATTGTCAGAGTCTCACTGTACCCTAAGGATGGGCTGAGAAATAAAACATTTTATCATTAAATTACATGTGACTGAGATTGGCTGAATTAACATATCCTGGTGCATGAGAGCTGTCTGATAGGAATGAAGATCACTCCTCAGCTGCTCATTATTGCCAAGGTTCCTTCCAGTGTCTGTTACCCAACGGAGGTTGGACATTAACAGTTCCAGTTGCTGGCAGTGTTTGCACAGCAGCTTTAATTGTTCAAACTTTTCACACTTATGGCAGCTGTTGGACCCTTTGTACTTTTGGTTTGATATGTTGAATATCTCTTTTTAAGAAGCTTTTCTTTTAAAGATTAACAGTAAAGCAAAAAAAAAAAAAGCCTTTTACATCACTAATACACAGTGGATAAAGCATTTCTGCAAATTTTGAAAAAGGTTTATATTTTCCACTTTCTGACATTTGAGAAGTAAATCTTGATTTTGCTTTTTTTTGCTGAATAAGTGGTTGAGGCCATCTCTGCATGTCAGCAGGTTGCAATGAAAGCAAAGACAAGTTTAAAAAGGGTCATGTTTAGTGAGATTGTTCTGAATTCTGTTAATATTTAATACCCACTTTCCTACCTAAGCATTTCGGTACTGTTTATCACCATGGCACCTGAGTGCTTCTCAGACATTAATAAGTGTATCCTTGTCTATTATTGTAAGAGATAATTGTTCTATTTGGGTGGGTTTTGCATCACAGATGGATCAAAGAGCACATTCTTCAAAAGTGTTAAAGTGGGAAAACTCATAATTTAAGATTTCCGAAGGGAAGTCCAAAATTGCACATGCAAAACCACATGAGATTGTCATGTCTCTGTACCCTGTAAGTACCCTTCAGCTCCCAAACCAAGTGGTCAACTTCTTTTCTTGCTGAAGCTTTAGAGGAGAACATTCTCTTTGGGAAACATTCAGTATCCTTTTCCCTGACATCAGACTGGCAAAGTTTCTGTTCCAGTTCTGCCAGTGAGTGATCAATAAATATGTGACTGAAGTTAAAATACCTCTGAGGCAAGCAGAAGAGATCTCTTTTATCAATTTCCCCTGTATCTTAGAAAAAAATGAATATAAATCTGTCTCTTTCAGGCAGGATTGCATGAACGGTAGGTTTATTTGCATTTAGCATTTCACTGCTGGCAAGAAGTGTTTTTGCATTAAACATTTGACCGTTTGACCAGCAGATCTTGCTGCCATCATTTAAAAAGAGGTGAACAACATTAAAAAGCCCTCCCAGGTTAAAATGGACAATAAATATAGGTAAGAGTTTGCACAGGGGAACCAGGCTGCCCAGTGCACATGTACTCAGCTGGGTGCCCTTGTCACAGGTACTGGTTTTGTATCTGGTTCCCCAGCGTGCTGTGGAATTTGAATTCTTCCCTTCGCACAGCATGGACAAGCTCTCAGAGTCATTTTACTTCAGGCTCTTTTGCAAAGGCAAATGGCACTGCTGGAAACTAATCAATGTAATTTTTTACTCTTCACAGAGGTCTATTAGCAATCATTGCTGCAATCTTGGGCTGTAAATGGGGACAAGTGCATTCCTAAATTCAAATCCAGAAATGTTTTGTATTTTCTGTAAAATATTATTGCCTTGGCTTGTCTCTGGACAGCTTCTTTTGGGGCTTTTTGTGTTTTCTCCATTTCCCTAGATGCTGTAGCTGCTGTCAAATAGGGAGACGCTGCTGAGGATATTGAAAAAGCTCAAATAATAATGACTAGGAAAAAGCTAACTCTAACATCACTGCTATTGTAGAAGCCTTGCACAACCTCTTCCTATGTATATGTAGAGGAACAAAGTACAAATATTAGTTTTATTAAATGAGACACAGACACTTAGGTTTTATGCTGCCTGCCAATGGAGAAGAAAATAATCATTTTCACCATACTAAGACAGACACAGCTTTTACAGTGTAAAATCCCAACGGAGACAAAGTGCTGCAGATTTATCATGGCTAAGCTAAGCAAGGCTATCCTTAGGGCAGACTCATCTAGTTCTCTTTCAATAGAAATTTTGTTGGCCCAACATTTACAGCCAAATAACTAGTTTTTGTTAAAGACAAACAAACAACTTGTTTATAGTGTAAGGATGTAACCTAAAGTGATTTGCCAAATCCCAAGGAGGAGTTCTGTGGAGTAAGGTGTGTGGTGTTACATTCTCAGATGACTGCAGGAACCATTGATCAAATTTCCTTTTCCTATTGAGTATTTATATGCAGAGCAGTTAACTTAATTGATAAATGCAGGTTTGGCTAAAAGTTTCTCTGCGTCTCAAAGAGAAGCCATTTCATTTCCATCCCTTGCCCTGGCTTCTCTGAGAGCATGAGGATGAAGGCTGTGGTTTCTTTTATGTGTGCAGACAAACTGCTTCACTGTGCCCATCTGGGTAGGATTTAAGCCTAAAATGAGTGCACAAAATTAAATTCTCATGTATTACAAAAGCTTGCCCATTTATCAGAATAAAAATTACAAGGATCATTAATTTGTGCAGATGTAAGTTAGGAACTGGAGAGGGTTTCCTGATAACCAGTGGTAGCATGTGATATGCTCCATCGCAGTCATGCCAAGGATGAAATGTGTTGATTGCCTCCAGGGTTAACCCTGCAGCTTTCATGCAGCGCAGAAGCAGCTTGTTCTGCTCACCATGTGGCACGGGAGCACAGGCAGGAAAGGTCACAGGAGCAATCAAGATCAGCATATCCCTACTCAGGTAGAGACCTCCTGTGGCTACAGGATTAGCTGCAGGATCTGAGATGACTTTGAATACATATTTACTTTTACATGTCCTGACTCTGTTATAGACATTTTTTGATTCATTAATCTCTGTCCGTGTTTGCCATGAACTTGGACACTGCTTGCTGTTTCTTGCTGTTTGTCTGGTTTTCATCCTTGCTGGGTTTTTGAAAAATGAAAACAGGAAGAATTGAAAGGTTAGATTATAATATGTCTCCCTGCAGGAGGGAGGCATAATCTGAAAGGCTCCTGTGATAGTTTAACTAGCAAAACCAGGACAGCTACTTTGCTGATAGTATGACTTTAAGAAGGATTCTACAAGAAAACTAATACTAAGCATCTGCAATTATCAGATTTTTTTTTTAATATTATTGACACTTTCTAAAATATTTTGTGTTTTAGAGGCGTGAATTTAGTTGGGGTTAAGAGGATCTGTACATCTGACCTCCTTACATCGTATCTAGAAATCTGGTACACAAATTTCAAGTTGAGACTTAAAGGCCAGACAAATTTTACTCTCCCCTTTTCTCTTTACCATTCACACAACATTTGGGTAAGCAGTGAAAGCACCTTTCCTTCAGGAACACCCCAATCCTCTCAGCACCTACCCTGCCCAGCACTAGAACAGGGGCAGCAGTACACACATGTAGTGCTGTCTCCAAGGCAGATACTTGTCAGAGAGAAGTCACTGACCTCCTTGTTCCCTTAGCCCTGGAGATCCTTGCACTCTCATTGCTGAATCTCCCCAGAGAGGTGGGGGTGCTGATGCCTACCCTGGGAGGGAGAGAGCATTTAATCTTATCATCTGTCTCAGCTGACATCCCTGCTGATGCTGGAGAGGAGCTCTGGGGGCAACCCCCAGCCAGCAGAGCAAGAGATGTCCATTCCAGAGGATCCTCTAAATGAATCCTCAGCATTTTCATTAAAAGGAGACACTCCTGCTGCACAATTATGGATTGTGACTCTCCCTTTTTTCCACAGGCAGAGAGCTTGTGTAAAAACTGACTGACATTTAAAAATGCCAGCAATCTTATTAATTCTTCAGTTCAAGAAGTGTTTCTTGGGGCTCTGTATGTGGAATGCCACTGAGAGGACAGAAGGGTGACACAGCCACACTGACAGAACTGAGCTCTTTACACAACTGCTGGATTCCTTTAAGTCTTACTTCTTTAAAATTGTGTTTACTGTGTAACTTCTGACTAACTGGGAAACGCACCTGTGAAGGTTAAGGCACCTGGTGCCCCTGAGAGTTACAGCTGTGTGCATACAAGCTCCTTTGTGCTCTGTCCCATGATTGACCTCTTTCTGCCTGGAGAAGAGCCCCTTCTGCAGGAATTAAAGGCTGTTCTGTCTTCCTGCTAGCACAGAGATATGCTGCTGCTCTTCCTCGTAAGCAGAGTGCACTAATGCAGATTACTGTCCACCAGTAATTCAAATGGCATTGCTAATATATTGCCCTTATTCCAGGATCACAAGTTAAATTCAAACCAGAGGACAGTACGTGTCAGGGCTTTTCTCTACTGGAAGATTGAAAGGCCAAGCACATTAAAATGTCTGTCTCCTCACTTCCCAGGCTGGCACTCCAGAGAAGCTGTAGTGCTTGTTTGAGATCTGGGCTCAGTTAAGCATCTGCCAGAAAAAAATGCAACCTTTCCCCCACCCCACCTTTCTTATTAGCTCTGTGCCGAGCTGCAGTTCTTTTCTCTGTGATGGAGGCAGAGGGAGGTAGTTTCCAGTGGATGAACTATTCTGTGAGCTGCCTTTGTACAGCTCCCACTGCCTTTACTGAGAGCTACTGAGCAGAATTTGGTCCTAAGCTGGACTGATAATGCAGCTCAGATAATACTGCACGTTCCCCTTGTAATGGCTGCTTCAATAGACAACTCTGGCATATGCTGCTGCCAGCTTATTGTCACTCCTTTATCTTGGAGAGAGCTTGGTGCCAGCGTGCTGATTCCCACCAGTAAAGTGACTGGGATCCTGCATGTTTAATCTGTGCCAGGTGCATGTATATTTTGATGTAAAATTTGTTATTTTGTATTAAAAATCATTCTCAGTAGTGGGCAAGTATATTGTTTTGTGGGATGTAAATCTAGCCGTGTGCTGCACATACAACATCAGAGCCAAGGTTACTTCACTTCTAAATCTCCAGTGACCATCCAGTAAATAACAGCTCTTGAAGTCCTGAGTCTATTGGCAGAAAATATGACTGTAGATCACTCTTAAAGGAATGACTCATTGCAGTAAGGTTAGGAGAGAAGAGAGTGAAGAGGTTTCTCTAATCGGTTGATTTGGTTTATTAATGCAACAGCTACTACTGCATTAGCAATTATATTTAATGTGCAGAGAATGAAAAAATCAGATGCCTTCCAGTTCCTGCTGTAGGTATGAAGCTGCTTTTTGTTGAAAATGGGAGTGGTGTATGAAATTATCTCAGGGTAAGAGGTTCTGTGTGCATTAGAGTGACAGCGAGCCATGGGTGCTGGCCACAAATTGTGAAGACACTGTTGTGGGTTAGCACAAGGTCTTAAATCCTGCTTTTGAGAGCTTTTATTCTTTGACCTGATTCACTGCAGAAGAATGAGTTTCAATTTGGAATAAATTTTGACCCAAATAATTGAAAGTTAATCTCACTTTATTTTACATAATGCTCTATGATAATGCAATTGTAACATGTTTAGTGTGGGGCATAGAGGGCAACAGTCTACAGGAGCTGACATTTTGCATAAAAGAAGCAAAAAGAGGTCCTGAGTTTATCTATTCAAACTGATAGCAGCAGTTGAGAAGATTAACCTTTTAAATAATGACTTCCCCTCTTTTATGTATTTTTGGGGGTTGTCTGTTGTAGGTATTCATTTATGACACTCAACAATTACTTTATGTGCAGTATGGTATATGTGAACTGAAGTTTACTAGGTCAAGCAAATACAGAAGAGATCAAACCAAACAGGGTGAAAAAAATGAACTATAACAGAATAAGTGTACTGCAGGTCAAGTACTGCTTGAATGAAGCAAGGTATTGGTGTAACTTGCTAGATACAAAATGCTTTCCTTCTTGGGGAGTTATCAGAAAATATGCACTCAGTGAACCAGAAAACTGCGAAATTATTTAATAAAATTAATCCTCAGCTGTGAATAGCAAAAAATGTCAGACTTATTTTGCATCTAGATTCTCATCCCAGCAAATATAAATTTATCCCTGGATTCTTTTATCCCGATTTTAACATTTGCTCTGTTGTACTGAATATAGCTTTATACCCAGTCCATGTTTTCTTAATAAGTGTCAAGTTAGCATAAAGAAATAAGGAACCATGTTTTCAAGTAGGATTTAAAACCACAATATTTGCCTTTAGATATATTTTCAGGTGTAAGCCAAATCACTTCATTACATATCCTTATAAATCTGATATTTGCTTTCTTTTACTTGCTGGCACATTCTTGTGTTTTCCACTGGGCTACTTGTGTTGTGGAGGGAGCACCTAAAAGGGTAAGGAATAGAAGGAGGGACGCAGCTCATGGGGCAGTGGATGGTACTTGTGCTCTGTGTCCAGGCTGCAGAATGTGTGAGTCTTCCTAAGCACTCAGGCTAAAACCTCTGAGTCCTTCAGGAGAGCAGGGCCCCTAAGGCTTGAGTGAAGACAACAGTTATTAGAAAGCTTGCTACTGACCCTGTGAGATCTTGGGTCTTCTCTATAGCCCTGAGAAGGGAAGGCAGAGTCCCTTCACTGTGATGGCTTAGTTTATGGCTTAGCTTGTGACTCATTCCTTTGGGACACGGAGCTGTTCTAGCTCCCCATTCCTTGGTGCTTGTCAAAACTTGTGTCTACAGGTTGTTCTGCTTGCTGTTGTAGCTTTGGAAATGGACCTGAATGTTATGGGATAGGCTTATAGGTGTTCATGCTTCTAAGCTGCACGAGAGAAGATAATGCAGATACCAACACAAGCCTGCAGAGAAAAAGATAAGGAGCTCTTGGAATCTTAGAAACTGGTAATTTGACTTATATTCATTTGCTCCTCTACAGCTATGCCCATTCCTTGATCTAGAAAATAAATACATTAATTTCTCACTCCCCTACCAAGGTGGCCTAAAGGAGTATTTTCTCTAACTCCAGTCGTATTGGAAGTTGGAACTTTTCAAACAAGTTGGTGCCACTTTGCCCAGCTCTATCAGTCAGTCTCCACCTTCTGCTTCCCCTTTAGCTGTGACATCCTTTATTCCTGCCACACCATTCAGCAGAATGAATAATTCAAGGGACTGATCTGGTTTTACTCTCATCTCCACACCCCGTTGTCTTGGCCTCTCCAGGCTACTACCTTTAAGAAAGTAGCTTCTTGCTCCCTTTGGCAGCATAGGCATGTCCAAAGTATAAGGGAGTTTTCCCTTAACTGCAATATTTTCCTTGTAAGTAGCCAGAGCAATTGCAGTGACTTTTGCACAATCTTGTGACAATTGCACATGGAGGGACCTTGCTTCCCCAGTGATGGAAAGTGGCACTTGTGATGTCTTCTTGGATCAGAGTGTTCTTCTTGTTAAACAGTGGTCACCCACTTAATGAACTGCTCACAGCCTGCCTGCCTGTTCTTTCAGTGCTTGTGAGCGCTGGGGCACTCGTGCATTTGGTGCTAGCAGGACTGAAGGACTGGCAGCTGCCACCCCCATTAACTCCCCTCACAGCCCCGCTCTGAACTGAGGTGACCCGTGTGCGTGGCTGGATTCAGAACTCCAGCAGCAGGAGCTGAAATTGCCTCTGTTCAGATGCTGGAGCAGCCAGTATTAATGTTCAGATTCTCTGTCCCAGCTCGAACAGCTCCCTTGAAAACTTCTCCTTTGAGCTCCCCTCTGGTTCATTTTCCCTGGGTGAAGCCATCACGGTGTTTCACTCAATGTCAACACACCCTTTGAAAGAGCAGAGTCAGGACAGAATGGGGAGGGCATTACTTCCCTGCCTACATGGGAGTAATTTGGGACTGAAGCCATCAGTGCTCTTTGAAAGCTGAGTTATTTCCATGAAGATGCCTTAGGAGTGCCAAATGTTATTAGAATTCACATTATTATTTTGATTTTCACCTGTCAGTACTGATGTCAGCGACAGGAAAGGGCACTACAGTGGAAATGCGATCCGCTTGCTTTTCCCCAACATGATGCAGCACAAAGATGATTGTTATGCTCTGCTTTTACTTGGTAGCTCAGTCCCAAAGGGTATTGTATTGCTGGATGACATTGTGCTAGAGTCCCTGTGCTTGATTTTATTTTGAGTAGGTCATACCTCTTTATACCCAGATAATGAACGCACTGTGCACCTGGTACAGGCTGCACAGTATTATTTAAAACATGAGTGTCTGAGCATGCCTGAGAGTGAAGTTCTCTCATAAGCTGCAAACCCTTATTCAACATTAAATCAAATCAATGTTAATTTGTGAACTAATTAGCATTTCAGGCTTTTTTTCAGCAGTGTGGTGATTTTGTATATGATGCGATGTGATTGTACCAAAGTACATAATTAAGGAGCTGAATACATTGTCTCCTGCTGACATGTTGCAAAAGGAGTTTCTTTCAGAGAAGGATGCTCACTACATCTGAATTAAAATAAAGATACACATCTGAGTTCTGTGCATCTGATTCATAGCTGAATTAAATTGATGTAATGTCAGAATCTAGGGGCCTTGTTGAACAAATGAGCTGAATATATATTAACTGAATTTACTCGTTCATAATTCCACTTTATTTTAATGAGGAAATGGTAGGATATCCTTTGGTGTGAGACAGATGATAAGGCAGATATTCTGAGTGGGGAATATGCATCAAAGAAAACCGAGTGGTTTAAGGAGAATTTTTTTTTTTTAAACTTTGAAGTTTGTGTGCTGGAGTGCAGGAACTGTCAGTACTTGCTCAGCTCAGTGTTCACTCTCACCCAGAATCCTCTCCCTGGCAGTGGCCAGCACCAGGCAGCTGGAAATCGAGTAAGAAATACCATCAGTTCTGTAAGAGCTGTCTCTCTTACAGCAAAACTGATGGCAGTCCCCTCTACATTTACCTGGCAACAAGCATTTTAATTTAGACACCACTACCCACACTCAAGGTTTCTCTAAAAAATAGGTTTAATAATATTTGTGTCCTTTGTGAACTATAAGCTGTCTTTGATGACACTGATTTTTTACAAGTACCATGGTTAAGATTTCTTACCATAAAGCAGAATGCACAATCTGCACCAACAGAACACTGCACCTATCTAATATAAATATGTGAGGTAGTAATGCAGGCTCACTGACGTGTACAGTCAGGAACCTTGTTTAAGAAAATCAACATACACTTTGTAAAAGGTTTCTGCAAAACTGAGCGTGAGCACGTGCTTGTAGTTCCCTGCAAGATCCCCGAGTCAATCAGCAAAATTTCATGTCCTCAGATAACCTTTGCCCAGGTGAGTTACAGCTCAGCTGCTCACAGGAGTCAAAATGTGATTGTTTGTTGTGCTGAGGACTCCCTGGTCTCCTCCTGCTGACTTTGCCTCGATGGAGGTGAGTGTGGGACTGTCAGAAACTGTTCTAGGGGTCTGTCCTTTTGGACTGACAGGCTATTCTTGTACCGGTCTGACTCAGACTGAATTGCCTAGAAGTATGATTCACATCCTTCTTGGTTATTTGAAGAATTAAACACTCAAAAGTGTTGGAATTTAAGTGATCAGCTCCGGCTGTCAGGGTCAGACTCTGAATGAGGTGACTGTGACAAGTCATACTTCCGAGCTGCTGTTTTGGCTCTTTTTGTAGACTGTTTTTCTGGGTTCTGCTTCCTTCCTAGACCTGACTGACCGAGGGCTGAGTGCAATCAGAAAGGCTAGAGGCTTTAATTTTTAATCTGGTGCTATAAGAAAATGAGGCATGTTGGATCTCTCTATCATAGAATCACGGAATGTTTTGAGTTGGAAAGGATCTTAAAGACCATCCAGTTCCAGCCCCCCCGCCATCAGCAGGGACACCTTCCACTAGACCAGGTTGCTCAAAGCCTCGTCCAACCTGGCCTTGAACACTTCCAGGGAGGAGCAGCCACAGCTTCTCTGGGCAGCCTGTGACAGTGCCTCACCACCCTCTGGGTAAAAAATTTCCTCCTAATATCAAACCTAAATCTCCCCTCTCTTAGTTAAAAACCATTTCCCCTTGTCCTGTCATTGTCTTCCCATGTAAGAAGTTGCTCTCCTTCCTGTTCAGAAGCTCACTTCAATTACTGGAAAGCCGCAATAAGGTCTCCCTGGGACCTTCTCTTCTCCAAGCTAAACAAGCCCAGCTGCCTCACCCTTTCTTCAGCAGAGAGGTGCTCCAGCCCTTGAAACATCTTCCTGGCTCTCCTCTGGACCCACTTCAACAGCTCCACATCTTTCTTGTGTTGGGGGCTCCAGGCCTGGATGCAATACTCCAGATGGGTCCTCCCAAGGGCAGAGTAGAGGGGGACAATCCCCTCCCTCATCCTGCTGGCCACCCCTCTTTTGATACAGCCCAGGATACACTTGGCCTTCCAGGCTATCCATATACATGATCTTGTAGTCTGTCTTTGAAAACTTTTGAAGCCTTCAACCCAATCTGACAGGTCATTAAGTTCTCTCAGATATGGTACAGATTACCTTTGGGGAAAACACAGCAGCATGGGCTCACAGCTTTGGTAGATGTCCCAGATCTGTAGTGAACAGGCTACACTGATTCTCCAGCCCTGAGAAATGCAGGCCCTGAGATTCCAAAGGTATTGACTGGCTTACCTGAGAGGGGCTGGAAGTCATATGGCTGGGTATGAGCTTTCTCCAAGTCTTGCCTGTGGAATTCAGTTGCCTACAGAATCAAAGAAAGCGGTCGTGACAGTACAGCCACCTCGTTAACTTCTGTGCCTCAGTCCAGCACATCGTGTAGCTTCACATGATTCAGCTGCAGTCATCAAATCTAGTAACATTTGCCTTATAGTACGAGAAACATCAAAATATATTTATTTATTCAAGCTGCCTTTCCCCCAAATCAGTCAATGAATTATCTAGATTAAAATTTAATGAAATTACATTGTAGATTTTCATCTTAAAGGTCCAGGAGATCTAGCAAGAGGCTAAAAATATGAGCTTAGGTTTAGTGTGCACTGCACTCTGTGAACCTCAGCCCCTTGCTACTGAACTGTCGTGCTAGCTCTGGACAACTGCATTTTGGGAGGAGAATTGCCCCTGTTTTTCAGCTTTTACCATAACTCTTATATGTTGAAGGCATTTAAAAGGTTTAACATTTCTCCCAGTTACATTTTATGGTTGATTGTACGTGGTGCTACCTTTGTGCAAATGCCCCAACGTGCCAATATTTTCAATGCAAACAGCAGAAAGTTGAACTGTTTAGAAAAATACAATTGAGCCCGAGAACCATGCTAATTATATCCTTGGTTATTTTCACACAGAGAAATATTTCAGTCTACACTCTGTGTTTATATGCTAAAGATGTTTCTTCTTGTCTGAACTAGCAAATATACCTCAGGGAGCTTTATTTTTGGTTACGCATTTAATGCAGAACATTATTTGCATCACAGAAAGATCACATCTTCCCCTTGCCCATTGCAGCTTTTCCATACCAAACCTCAGGCTTTCCTGTTATTTGTAAAATTGCTTTTGTTTCCAGTTAGGATCAGATTTAGAAATGGAAAGATCAGGGTATATTAGTATTTGTAGCTAAGGGTGAATTCTGCTCCAGGTGTGGAATGCTAAACCATGATGGGAAGGAAGGGATGTGCAGGACAAAGGAAGGGCTTGGAACAGGTTTTTTGGATATCAGATTGCTACTACCCTGCAAAAGAGCAAGAGATGAGGACAGGAGGAGTGAGGTGTAAAAGCAGGGAAGGAGAAGTATATTCTTAAATGTTGTAGATAATGATTTTATACTTCCTAAGTTTTGAGGTAAGTGACCTTGCCTATTTGAGAAGAAAGCTGACACTGGCTTATCAATCAATTAGAAACCCTCAGGACATTTCAGGGGGAAGGTGCACAGAAAATGTTCATTTTTATGTATTCATGGAGAAATCCTCAGAATGTTCCAGTTTGTGCAGCCAACACTGATCTGTTTAACCATTTCCCTGTCATCTCCCTGTTTGCAATGAATTTATAAATGTATTTTTAATTGGATTCTACTCTTATTAGCAGTCTTTTTTATTATTATTCTAGGCAAATATCACAAAATGACTGGCAACTCTAGAGATAAGGTCTGCTCTACTTTCTAGCAGCAGCTGCAATATCAAAGGGGTTAATTTAGATCATCAAGGTTTCATCTTCTTGCCCTCTAAGGTCTGATTCATAAAGCTGAAGAGATGACTTCAGAAATTTCCAGAGACAAATGGGGGAGAAAATCAAGATATATGAAAAAGGGGGGTGGAAAATTAAGTTTTGTCTCAGTGTATGTGGTTACCAAACAGGGCTTGAAATTCACTTATGTTCTTGTGCAGATAAGGTGTTGAGATGTTTCCCTCAGCAAAAGGGCAGTCTTCATATCCTGGGCCAATTTTCAATATTGAAACAGATCAATGCTCCATTTAGTCTCCATCCCTGGCTAATGCAGGAGAGAAAGAGAGAAATCCTTGATGATGCATTTAACAGTTTAAACCTACAGAGATAAAATTGCTTCTAGCTAGTGTTTGCCTTCTGCCCCTAAAGTATAAATACCAATCAGTCACCATTGTAATGCTGTTATAACTCGTGCATTTGTATATGAAGTTGATACTAAACATCTCGCTGAGCTTTTCTAAATACTGTGCTCTGCTCTCAACATCCCACAGGTTCCAATTCAGCAGGTTAATTAAACACTGTTTAACTACCACTGTCTTTAACTAAACACCATCTTTCTATTAACTTTTATTTAGTTTTGCTCTAAATAAGCATTTGAATCTTTGGGGGGGGGGGGGGGGGGGGAAAGGCCAAAAATTGGTATAGTTCTAAACCATCCAGCTCACAGAGTACAAGATGTAATGGACAGTTATGCTTGAATCTTCTCCTTAACTGCAAGGAAATAGAGGCAATATTCTTAATGTCTCCACTGGGACAATTACGTTGGCAGCGTCTGACTTGGATTTGATCAGGTTCTGCTTTCCAAATTTTGAACAGAAGAATTCCAAAATTTGCTGATCACCTTGCTAAAGCCTGAGATGTTAGAGGTGGTCTCAAAAGCTTCAAAGGTAACACTGGTGCTTCCTTCCTAAAACCATGCAGAGGTGCCCTGTTGTGGAGACCACGGGTTATAACCATGAACCCTAAAGCTGTGGAGACCCAAGGAACATATGATGCTGTTTTCAAGAGAGTAGTTTTAGAGGGCCATGATAGGTCACTTGCAGAGAGAAAGAAAATCATCTGTTCTCTGTCTCTGGTGGAAAGCAAGTGATGAGGGGTGCTGGGCTGAAATATCCATTGTGTTTATATAAATTCAAAGAGAAGATGAATAGAAATGGGGGGAGTTACAGCAAAGTGCTGGGTTATTATTCCAAACAGATCAAGACAAATCTAGGGCAGTTCCACTGATTATTTTTCTAAAACTGAAATACAAATTCAGTCCTAACAGTGGTGGGCTACTGGCAATTCCAGGCAGGGGGATGGTGTGTGCTGGTTGGTTCTGGATGTGGTAGTTTATGCTTGATTTGCTCAGTGAAACAACAAAGGCAGTGCCAGGACTGCACGACTGGGAGAGGAGGAGGGATGCTGGCTTAGAGAGGCACTGACAGGCAAAGGAACACTGAGCAAAACCACAAGTCTGGGTCCTGGTTATTTCTACCACAAATGTTTTCTGCTGTTTATTGTCCACTTGGTTATTTAGATGAGACTCAAAAGTCATGCTTGCTCAGTGCAAGTGTGGTGGTGCTTTGATATTGACTGAAGCTGTACTTGTTACTCTACTACATCATGATGATCATAAATGACAAACATGAAGCCAAGATACTCAAGAAACCAAGATTTATCAGGGACTTCTGGACCTCATATGTAGAGGCAGAAGAAGACATGATCAGAGAAGGAGAAAGGGAGGGCTTGGAGTGATATTCTTTAATGTATTTTTACTTGAAGGTGGGAGGAGAAAAAGAAGATGGTTTTGTTCATTTGAATCAGTTATGAGAAAAGAACAAACGTTTGCATACCATCCTTATGCACTCAGTCATATGCCTTAAAAATGTTTTATGCTCTGAGAAAGAACAAATTTGTAGAGCAAACAGTGAATATTCTTTAAATGCAAAATAGGCTCTTAGTTGAACAACCAAAGCCTGACTACATTATGTCTGGATTAATTTTACAGTGGTACCAGCAGTCAGATAACCCTCTTCTTTCCTTCACAAACAGCAGACAGGTAGTAACCCAGTGAGAGCACAACATTTAACCTTTTTCATTTTATTTTTTAAATGCCAATTTCAGTCCTCTCTGCTATAGAGAACAGTTGCAAGTTTAGACACAAAACCAGAAAATGATAGTGCTCTTCTTATTTTTGTTTGATTGTGCGTGGAAAAGGTCCAGGCTGTTTGCTTTTTACAACACAAAGGACAGAAATGAGCTAAATTTCTGCCTAGAGAATTCTCAGCACAGGTGTGCAAGCTGAGGGATAAATTCCCTGAGCAGTGGAGAGAGGAGCAGTTGGTAGGCACTGTGAAATTTGGGGGTTTCTTAGCTCTTACTGACATGCCTTAAATCATCAGATCATGTTGGTTTATTAGCAGAAATAAATTCTCTCTGTTATTCTGCTCTTTAATCTATACATTCCTGCAAATTATAAGCATAATTTAAGAGATTGCAGGATCTCTCCCTAAAGAGTTGATGAATGGGAATGATAAACTGCAGCAACATGTGAGGAAAGCCTCTTCACTTCAACTCTGCCCTGACAGCTACTTTCAACAGTTCAGAGTTCCTGGTCTGCTGTGGTAGCTTGTTTCTGTATGATGGCACAACCAAATTACAGACAGAGATATGCTTATGGAAATTATGGTCTGTAATTATGTTTATTCTCTAGCTAACAAATAACTTTTTAGCATTTAGGAAAGTCTCCTTGTTCTATCAGACACCTCTGCAGGAACTGCCAAGTGCAGAGATCTAAATGATCTTCTTTCCTTTCCATTTCTTAGGTCTAGAAGAAATAAAATTGTAATAGTGATCTGTAGTGTATTGAGGAATGCAGGCACATAGAAACCAGGATTAAGTTCTGATAGCATCTGAGTCCGTTATCTTTTTGCATTTGCTTTTGATTGAGTGTCTGTGAATCCACACGGTTTTGTAAATTTTCCCTTCCTGATGCACATCTCTCTGTTCTTTGAGAAAAAAACAGCTGAGAATGTATGTATTGTTGAATTGACCTCATCAAATTCAGCCCACAGCTTTTAAGAAGTTAAAACAGAAAGTCATGGAGCACCTGCACAGATTCTTGTTTACTTTAGAAAATCTTGAAGATTTAATAACAAATGTTATCCTGCTTTATTTCTGAGCTTTCAGAAACCACCCTTGCAGAGAGAAGCCTGTTCAATGTGCTACGTTTTGAATTAACAAGTTAATCTATAGCTCCTTGCTGAAAGTGAGGGGAAGCAATTACTGGTATGCAGTAGATCACTTTAATTTCAGGTATACGTTCAGATATATCTTCATTGGCCCAACGAAGGGCTGGGGTCTGGACAGAGAGAGTGAACAGTGATTAGCCAAAGCAGCCCATGTTCCTTTTCCTCATGAAGTTTAATCAGTTACTCACTTACATGACATTTTTCAAAAGCTATTCATTACTCTTAAAAGCTGCTTGATTCTGTGACAGCGCTGACTGTGTTGCCTATTGTTGCTGCTTTTGCAGACAGGACCGTACTCGTGTATGGGTCATATCCAAGAAGATGCCATTAACAGAAGTCCCAGATTCAGTAGTTTGATGCCAATATGAGAATTACTAATGTTGGACTATGTAAATGATACAAATCAATTAACAAGAATTTTCCAATTATTCTATAGCATGGGTGACCCACCACAATCAACCCCAATGCCCTCTTATGTAAAGCAGCATTTCCATTTGCTTTTTTTTTTTCCCTGATTTCTTCCTGGCACAAATGTTTCTTACCCAGAATGATTATAAATCAGATATCCTGGATTGCTGGGATTCGCCTCACCTGTGGGACGAGAATTTGTCAAGGTAGGGCATGGGCTCCCTCCTACCCCTGGCAAAGCAGCAGAGCATACTGCTGTAGCTGCCTGTCCCTCCTGCCCTTTCTCCCTAGTGTCTGCAGAATTTCTCAGTGCTGCAGGGCGTTTTCAGCTGCATGTCTGAGTGCTGCTGGAGTTGCCATCTCATTTGCCAGGTTGGTGACCAGACCTGCATCCCATTATCCTTCCTGGTCCCTTCCCTCACAGCATTCTCAGAGCTCTGCGGTTTCTAATGACCTCCTACTTCCTTGCTTCTTTTGGGTCCTGGGGTAAGTGAGGAAGAAGAGAAATTAATGGAGATGAAGCTCATTTAAAAAAACTAAAATAATAGAAACTGCTAATGTATGTGGTAAAATATTGCAGTGTAAATTTCTAGGCATTACAAACAGGGAGAGAAGTTTGTTTAATCTTGTTCTACAATTTTTGCACAGCCATGGGCTCCTTTGGGTGCCGGGTGTTTCCCGTGGTTACTTAGTGGTCTATAAGCACATGTCCCACTCTTTGGACCTCATCATCAGATGTAATTTATCTCACTGTGCCACACCATTACTGAAACTCACAAGAGGCTGAATTTAGCCATTAGTCTATAAATTTCTAGGTTTTCTAGTAAGGTGAAGAGTCTATAATGAAAAATAGGAATTATTTAGAAATAGAATTTCAAAAGGGAGCAGGTAGAAAGCACCTGTGACTGGGAGGAAACAACATCTTCTCCAGCTGCATTGTTCTGATTAGTTTTATATTTCTCCAGCACATGGGAATCATTTGGCTACACTTACACTGCAAATTCGATTCGAGGTAAGCACCAGAGCAGAGATGTAGTGTGGTGCCTGGGCAGGTGCCCTAGGAGGGGAAGCAGGAGTTGTTGCATGGGATGGTTGTGACATGACTGTTTGGATTGAATCCCAGTGGGTTCTTGAAACATGGAGCTGCCTTTTCCTGCACACCCAGTATTTACTAATGCAGTTGATCTGCAGAAATGAAGCTAAAACTATGAAACTGGGTAATGGAAGAGCTGCTTGATAGGCAGTCAGTGGAAATTCCTGGTGGAAACTAAAGCAGGTATAGAAGCAATAAGCTAATAGGAAACATTGTGCCTGCTAATGAAGGAGAAAATAGTGAGGAGGGAGTGTGAAGGGGCATTATTACTGAAGCATTCACACTTCTTTGCAGAGCTCCTGCTTTTATATTCAGATTACTTGATGATATGCTGACTCATGGAGTTTGTGAGAGTTACTCTTTTCCATAGTGTGAAACTAGCAGGTGATTATTTTTTTTCTTCCTTTCTTTTTTTATTTTAACCAACTGTTTCCAAAGGCTGACTTTCTTTGCTTATAGTAAATGTCCTAGTTTTAAAGTCAGTCGTGTAAGGCATGTGTCTCTGTCTTTTACCCCTGCCTGCACTGAACTGCGTGCTTTTTGATGTTGAAAGAGGTATCTCACACAGATTGCAGCTCGCAGTTGGTAATGAGGAGGAGTTGTCGTCACCGTGCTATTCTAACATCCCAGTATGCTTTCTGTAGTGTGAGAGGATTATTACTGATGCTCTGCTGGCTCTATTCATTGTTGTGAATGAATTATGCTTTTAAGCTGGGCATTAGCCTAAAAATACCTTCAGTAACTTAAGTGGGGATTATTATTACTGATCATGTTTATGGTTGTTCTTAAGAGCCCACCAAGAACAGAGCTCCATTGTGGCAGGCCCTGGATGTGAGGTGCTCTCTGCCCCAGTGAGTGTCTGTCTAAAGCGATATATTCCGCGTGGGGCCAGGGACAGAGCATACAAACAGGATGATTTCACACAGCAGATACTTTTCTGCTAAAGAATACAAAACTGACATCTTTTTCCTCCTGATGCTCTTGTTTGTCTGAGGAAAGGAGAGCATCTCTCCCCTGTACTGTTCTGGGTTTATGCAGTGCAGGGTAGAGTCCTCCCACCAGCTACCGTTACACTTGCTTGCCTTTATCTGCTCCTACTGCCTGCAGTTTTGTTTGCTCTCTTTCCTTGGGTGTCACAGAATTGTGGGGTGAAGGATGGTGGGGAAGCAAAGGCTGAGAGTGGTGCCATGCAAGTCTAGCTCTGTATTTTTCTCTTCAAGTTTGTCAAGGTCTTTTAATGATGAATTATTGAGCATTTGAATCTGGACATGCATTTCACCATAAGCAGAGCATTTTAGAGATGAAAGTGAGGAGTTAGGTTATACAAAGCATTGCTGTTGGGTGGCTTATGGGGAAAGCTGTTGTGAGGAAACAACACAGACTAGCCCGTGTGCTTTCTCATTTGCACAGATTCAGTTGCTGTCTTATTTCTCCCATCATAAAATTGTCTCTCTTAGTTTTCCAGGTGGATGCATCACAGGGGCCAGAATGTAGCCTGACAGGTAGAAATCAAAAGCAGCATGTCTTAGTGATGCTTTGTCAGCTGTGAATAACAAGAAACGTTTGGGGGTTTGTTCTGAAAATCCAGATGCCATCCATTGTCAGCCCTCAGCTTCTGCTGCCCTGGGCAAACCTCGTAATATGTCATGGGCAAAATGTTTGCTCCCACAGACATTTGCCTAATCTGTCTGTATGGCAACTTGAAATCAGGTGTCAGCTTCTTTCTGGAATGACATATCTATTTCCCTATTAACCTGAAATCCAGAGGACAATATTGAACATGTTCTGTGGCCACCAGGATGATTTGTGCTCAATTCTTAACAATTTAGGTGACTAATTGCAGAAGTTAAAAAGCAAACACAGAGTCTCTAAAGCATTATGTTTTTGCATAGTAATGCTGATAAATAAGCTGAGAGTGGAGAAGATGAGACCTGCCACAGTTAGTCAGAGCTTGGTAGTGACCTCCCCACCCTCAATGGATGTGAAGTCTTGGTGCATATAATGGATAACCTGTCCTTTTTCCAGTCAAGCGCCATTTCCAGTACAGTCTGTGAGCAGTGGTGTAAACATGTTATGCTGGTGTGTGTGTTTATGTATCTGTCTATATGTATGCTTATATATGATCTGGAATTACTCAGCCTGAATATTTTAGGATCTTTGTTTCATCTAGTGATATATGTGACAATATATAGATCTATTCATTGGAATAACAAACAAGATTTATGTGTGTTGCATGCTGTAATCCATGTTTGTATCAATGGGTATTAAAACGTGTACCATGTTTTTGCTTGACAGTACACTTCATAATACATTATAGGAGTAATATTTACCAGCCAAATACTCTGTGATAGTAATTTCTTCTGCTTGCATTCCTCTTTCTTTTAAACCTCTGAACTCAAGTTCCAAAAGGAGCAGATTCACCACAACTCTTTCCCTTGCTATACTTGATGGGTTGTATTCAATATTCAGTAAGCTCCTTGTATTTTAAATCCAAAAGATACCTCTTTAGAGATGTAACAGAACAAAAGTTTTTGTTCTTCCTAAATTACCTCTCAATGAGCTAGTGGTAAGATGTTAATTAGAGTAACCTTTCAAACGCCAAACTTCAGCTTGTAAGAACAGCAGAAAAAACAATGAAATGCAGGGTAGTGCCATGCAATTTCTCCCAATAAAGATCATTAAAGTTTCTGACAAGGCTTTGATGCCGAAACGCTGCCTCGCTCGTAGTAAACACCCAAGTGAAGCGAATACTCGACCTATCTGACAGGCCATGAATGCTTCCATTAGCATGGCATAATTCTAATGCATTTAGCGTGTATGTTTAATGCTAAATGCATTAGCACTTAATGTCAGGAGCTCCAGACCTCCTCGAGTCAAGGGGTTAATACAAATTAAGAATTGCAAGAGAGATTTGTCACTCTTTATAGCTCTGTGTTAGGAGTCCTAATTTCATTACCGAAGCTTACTCTGTGAGGAAAGAGTATTATTTTTGTGTTAGGCTCTTTTTCTTTCTTTTGAAAATAAAGGCCAATTACCCTGCTACCATGTGCTACCACAGTAACACCTCCTGAGAAGCCCCACTGTAACATCGTGGAAATATATACAGTAATACAGTAAAACCTGCAGAATGTTACCTAAGAAAATTTAGCTACCCAGTTTAATTAACACATTGACATTAGAAAATCAAGTCTGTAATGGACACCTATGATTAAAGGTGAACTTTTATTTTATCCTCTCTAAAACTGGAATGTTTTGGACTTCAGCTGCATAAGAGAGTGAGGCCAGTGTGTGAAATACAGCAACCCAGGCAAGAGCTACAGGGAGCTTTCCCTGAGCATCCAGGGAGAATTAAGTAGCCCTTAACCTTTCCACTTGACCTTGCCCCTCTTGGTACTTCAGCACAGACAGTGGCACGGCTGTGCCGTGATCCTCACTGGGGATCAGCCCAGGTGAAAAGTAACACGGGAGGGGGAACTGGTACGACAGAGGAGTTGGCTTAGTGGCTGGAACGAGCACAGAGGGATGGGCATCAGTTTTGCCATATTGCTGATGATTGCTTAACTGCACAGAGTTTGCTTTATTATTCAGTGTGCAATGAGGAAGATGCACCTGATCTCTTTTACATCACTGCAAAGTGACAGTGCTTCATTCCCTTAATAGTAATTTCTTCTAGCAGTAGTAGCGTTAAAGTCAATGGGACTGCAAACAGGGCACAAAGAATATGCCAGTCTCTGTAGGGTCAGGATGAAGAGCTGTTATGTTGATTGACCTCAGGAAAAAATCATTTTGAAGGGTTTTTAAAATGATTTTAATTAAAACATGTATTTAGATGAGTGGGATTTATGCTAATTGGCACTTGTACATCACCCTCATTCTTGAAGTTTTAGAGGTCTTACAAACTTCAGCTTCTCACAGTGTGTCGGTGAGATGATGCCTGACTCTTCCTCACAGAAAGGCAGGAAGGGACATGTTTGCTTACCCATCACCAGAGTGGCAGGGCCCAAGTGCACCAACAGGTCTCAGCTGTCCTGACCAGGGGCTTCCCTGCAGGTTCTTGCTGCCCAGGGTTCCATTTCAGCTCATCCCAGGTCCTCGCTGAGCCATGCCACACGTGGGTCCAGCGGGAGAAGCTGAAGTACAGAGGTGACGTGGCAGGAAAGAAGGCTTTGTCTGTCGCTTGGTTCCTGTTCAGACTTTTGCTCTGTTTTCCCTGAGGGCAAGTTCTCCTGCTTGGTACTTTGCTACACTTAGAATGTTTTGCTACTGTTAGCAGCTAGATGTGCAGGAAAACTTTATGTGGCATATCCTGACTCATAGCTGGTGGGCCAGGTCCACCCTGAGGAATATTTCTATGTGATTTACTACCTTTTCCCCAAAGAAGGAGGAAATACTACTATAAGAGCAGACATCTCCTCTTGCACTTCCATCTGCCTTTAACATCTGCTGCTGAGATCTGGAGGTGGATCTCAGAGGGTCTGATCCTACTCTTGTCACTCTGTGAAGGATTGCCTCAAGATCCCAACAATTTGTTTCCTTCTGTCACTACATTACTTCCCTGCCCCAGTGTTTCCCAGCTGCAGTCTTGGTTCCCCAGCACACACACACACCAATAATGAGGCTGGGGGTACAACTGTGGCTTCAGAGGGGACCAAGCATTCATCTCACTAACTAAAAGGATAAACAGTGTATTTCCTTTGCCTCTTCAGGCATGTTGGGGTATTTAACCTTTCAAAGTATTGTTAATATCTGCTCCTTTCAATAAGAATGCATTGTTGCTAATGTGTCATCATCTTCCTAGAGTTATGGCTACAAAACAAGTTACTACAGGGAAAGACAGAGAGGAGTTGTAGGACAAGGGAAGAGGTGGCTGTGGAGCAGGTAACTGTGCTGCACTCCTTTGCCCTGCAGCAGTTTGTTCACTAGCTGTACCCTAGCACCAGCCTCATTAACCCTGCCATGCCCTCAGAGTACGCTGCTGTCAAATGAGCCAGTCCAACACTGTGTGTGTGTAAGAACTTAAAGTGGTTTTCCTACACCTAGACTGAACATCAGCCATCTGCTCAGTTATAAGCTACGTGCTGGACAACACAGTGTTAAAATGCCTGTAGTCTAAGGTGTATCAGTAATAGAGCCTAAACACAGGCAGCATGTGAGCATTGAGCATTCCTCTGCTTATCTTAAACTGATTGGAAGGTATCATTTAAAATTAAAGGAAAAATCCAGTTAAAAAGTATATTCATGGGAGGAAATCTAGTGGAAGGTGTCCCTGCTCATGGCAAGGGTGTTGGAACTGGATTAGCTTTAAGGGCCCTTCCAACCCAAACCATTCTATGATGCTATGATTTGAAATTTTTGGCTCTCATTTCATGAAGTGTTAGATAAGTGGATAAGCAACAGAAGATATGTGATAAAGTTGTCTGTGTTCTGCATTTACATTTGGGTAGTAATTCCAGCTGAGAAAGAGAGCCCTGTGAATTGACATGCACCTTGTGCTGAGTATCACAGTGTTCTGAGAGTCTGATTTAGTTGATTTTGGATGAGGTGGGAGTTAATTAACAGCTGCCAACATGCATGCCTTCCCCATGAAAATCCGAGTGGTGAACTAGGATAAATCTCTGGCTCTGCCATCAAATGGATCGACGTAATGAATAGGAAGCAAGGATAACTGCTGATGTGAAATGAGACTGGAGGTAGCAGGACTTTTATCCTCATTCTCTAACAAGCCCTGTGGTATGTGGCATCAACAGGACACCTCCAGGACAGTCTCTTGCAGCAGGATGGAGGTGGATGTCTGGGATACACAGGTGTGAGCTGGAGCTATTTCCCAGCTGTGGGTTCTTAACAATCGCTGGAAACACAAAGGTTTGGTCAGGCCTGGACTTCCCACTGCACTTGGCCTTGGGAAGTGTGACAACCACTCCTCAGCTGGCCAGCAGCTGAGATCACTGCTTGTGCTCTCAGTTTCTTCTTGGCCCTTGGCTTTTATTTTGGTCTAACCTTGGTGTCTCTCCATTCCCCTGGTATCTCGCTCTGGCCGTTACGCTGCCTTGCTATTGCCTTGACTGCAGTGATCCCCAGCCTAGCTGTGCTCTATAAAACGAGACCTTTTCTTCCTCATGCAGCCCTGCTTTAGCACACCTTGAAACTGAAGAGAGTGATAAATTGAGCTCAGGCTGTACCTTGGGAAGAATTACAGCTCTCTGAACAACCACGCGTGCAGGCTGAGTCTTTTCCTCTCCACTTTCCCTTTTTAAAATGAGCACTTATATTAAAATCATGCCTCTCAGTAATCTTTGTTTATTAGCCTGTATAGTATGTGTAAGCTCCAATTGTAATACATTTTACTGTGTTTTTGGCAGAGTCTTCCTTACACTTGTTGAAATATTTGAACATTATTTAGGGGAAAAAGAAAAAAAAAAGAAGGAATAAACCAACCCACAGAACCTGGTAAAATATCTGATTTCTTAGATGCTGTTCCAACTATACAAAAAGTCCTCTATCTTAGGGTTTTCTCATCTGTGACTTCTCCAATATAAATGTCAATAGACAAATTTAGATCTCAACACAAAACCAAATTGCTTGCTGTTTGTAAAATGCATATATTTGTGTTGTAAATGAGTGTAATGGATGTAATCCAATAACACTACTATTGCCAGGACTGCTTTCTTTTTGCTTATTAAAATTACATATACATTTAAAATAGATTTATAACTGCCTATTTCTATACTCACGCAAAATCTGTCATTTCATTAGCTGTGCCTTTGATAGTTAAGACTTCTGTAGGTGTTTTCATGCTTTCTTTGCAGTTAGTGGAAACGGGAACTGTTTATTTGAAGGTTCTTATTTTTAGCATCTGCAGCTGAAAATGTGTCTACTCAGTTATGTCAGTGCCACAGCTGACATTTATTAAAGATACATCTAGATTAAATGGAAATTTATAACTTTAGATTAATGGAAACTTTTATTTTTTTTTTCATACTTACAGCAAATAAGTTTATTGGCTGGCTGAGAAAACTCTAAGTTATCTGTGGCTTTCCTGATCCTTGCTTATACTGTCACACCTACCAGTGACACGTGCGTGGCATTGCCAGCTCTTCCACGGGTGCCTCCCTCATGGGCTGCTTGGTCCTGCTGGTCACTGCTGGCACTCTTGGGTTTGTCCAGGGACTAAGAGGGGGGAGCAGACTTGCTTAGACTTGTCCAGACACTTAACTCAGCTTGAAACTGGATTAACAAACCTTTATTTAAGTCTGTGTGATAGAGAGCAAACATAACCCTGGGGACTTGGGATCAAGCAGATGGGAAGTTGTTTAACCCCCAAACAGTTCCAGCTAGAGGGCCTCTTTATACAGCGTAATCCTCTTATGCATCCACCTATTTCTTATCTCCCTAAGTGGCTGAATATTTTATTTATTTGTGAAGTGTGTGTGCAGTTTCATTCACATTGCATGCACTGTGTGTTCACTGCATGCTGTATGTCGTCTTCTGCTGCGGTTGTTCACTTCCCAGTCTGTATCTCTTCATCCACACACCACCACGATGCCTTCTACAGCCCTCTGTTAGTCCTCAAACAGCTGATGTTCACCTTGTTAGCCTGTCCTGCAACTGTCCATCAGTCACTCTCAAGCTCCTTTATTTTTTTGGATGCATAGCTGCCATGGTTAGACTACATATTCCCAAGACCTTCATAGGATTGTTCCATGCCAGGAATGACCCAAAGAAATAGTTGGGATTGTTTTCTTCCCTGTTTTCACTAATCTGTTTGCAGCACGTTCATCTTTGTATGCACCAGTGTTTTTGGGGTCAAGGCCTCACTGATGTCTTCCAGGTTCATCCAGCATCATCTTGAATGAATTACTGCTTTGTGCAATCACTAAACAGAGAAGGTAGTGTCTTCTGGCAGAGCAGAACCTCATGGGCAGTAATTAGACTTAGCATCTGTAAATTACTTTGCAAACCACATCTGAAAGGTGCTAAAGAAGCACCTCTAGAGGGATTATTAATGCATACAAATAAAATGAAATTTTGAATGCTAAATAACTAAACAAAACCCAAAGATGGATATTAAAGGTATACTAGAAAGGCTATAAATCCGTTGCAACCAGTAGGTTGGAACAGGGTGTGGAAGTGCTAGAAACACATCTGTCATCAGGGTAGCTGTAGCAACCTTGTTTCCTGAGTGCAGAAAAAGAAGCTTTGATCACAGCTGTCACTAAAGCACTAATATCTTAAAAAATTAGTATAAAAAAGAATGGAGGGTTATGACTTTGAAAACTTGTTTCAAATGTTGATTTTCTTTCTTTCTTAGTAAAATGTATTTTAATGAATATAACTTAAGGCCCCTAATATTTTTGAATTTGTAATTTGATTTCATCCTTTTCTTCTTGTTTACCTGTCGACCTCATTTCATCAGCTAAATGTAATATGTCTTTAATTAGTGAATAGTGACTAACATCAGGGAACTGGAACTGCTCTGATTGTATTACATAGTGCTGCAAATCAGGTCAAAACAGTACTCGGATACAGAAAAGAAATTCTTCTTGTCAGGTGGGTATTTACCCTGATGTTTTAATTCAGGTCAGTGATAAGCTTTTAAGGTAATCTCTCATTCACTGCACTGTGGTTCTTGGAGTGCACAAAGTGGATTTCTTTAGTGTGAAACTAAGTCAGAAGAAATGCTGCAGGAGCACACCTCATCTGCCTGCTAATGGACACTTAGCCCACTTAAGTCAAGCTTGGGCTAGTCTGAAATAAGGCCCCTCTGCAGATCTGCTCCCATCACACTCAGGTAGCCTTGATTCCTGTGTTGCACACTCTGCTTTTACTCTCTACCTGGTAAAGAAGATGTTAAGATTGTGGGATTTTTTAAATTTTTTTATTAAGGACATTCTATGAACCTGTGAGGTTTTTATGGTATTTCAGCCTCATCTGAAAAGGGAGCATGAAGGCCTGTGGTTAGACAAGAGGGAGGGGACTGGGCCTGTGTTTATTCCTCACTCTGTTGGCCCTAGAGAAGTCCAAAGCATCATAACTGGAGCCAGAAAAGTCCCACTGAGAGGAATGTATGATTGTATTTATTTCTTCACTTTGAAGTAGAGAGAAATTATTTAAGAGCTGGCTGTGAAGGCAGACACAGACATAAAGATAGACATAAAGAAATCATCCTGACACCGCTGGTTCCTAAAGAGAACTGGGAGCTGGGAGTGAGTGCTTTAAGGGATCCTATAAAGTGGTGTTTGTTTTTGAAGCTATTCTTCAAACTATTCTGCATTTTTGCCAAGGTCCTGCATAATAAACAATGCATCCATAATAAACAATACCTTGGGGAAATATTAGCAAATCAAGTGATCAGCTTTGGTTTTAACTGCTTCCTCTAGATACTGGACTGACTTCTGATCTGACTTGATACAAGTATGCAACCTCACTTCTTGTGAAGCTGCAGCCGTTACGTCCGTACGGGCAGGTCTCTGCTGTCTCTGCTAATTCCCTGAGCAGGAATTCTTCTGCTAATTCTCTATTAATTCCACCTAGGCCATGAATCAGTGCTGCTTGTTCAGATACAAGAGGCCACAAACAACTCCTGTACCAGTAAGTCCTGTCTCTTCTCTGCAGGTTTGTCCCAGCACTGATATGTATCTTTGGGGCTGGTGTGCCTCTCCAGGCTTGGAGTGCAGGAAACCACCATCCCCACCTGAGAGTGTGTGCGTGTGGGAGCCAAACTGGAACCCAGACTTGAGTTAGAGCCTTATCTGCCTTAGTTTGATATATTAGTGTGCAAAAATGTGAGAAATGAACATATTCCTCCTTTATGGTCTTCTCTTTGGTTCTGTGTTTTAGCAAAAGTATCTTGGTTGAACCAACAGGTTTCCCACTCAAATCTGGGGTGGATGGGAGGGAGCTCAGTTTTATGATGGGGGGTAAATAGAAGAGAAGGGACTATGGATTTACATTATTTAAAAAAAAAAACCAAACAACAAAGAAAATTGAACAAAAAAAGATGCTGACATTATCTGTCTATCCTCATCTCTGAAAGAAACATCAGTTTTTAAGCCTTCATGTCGCTATGTCAAATTCAAATTTTCTAAAAAATAATTCACTGCTCTGGTTATTCAGAGATTTCAACTACACCACATAAATGCAGGAGGTGTGAACAAAGAGCTGTGTCATATCTTTGGTAACCATTGAGTGAAATAAACCAAAATCTGAAGGAGGTCATTTTGCTATTTTGCTTATCACTGTAAACTTGCATGTGAGCATCTGGCTGAGAAGGAGTTAACTGTGTTTGTTCACTGAGGTAGAAATACATGGAACAAAATAGAGAATCACTTCATTTATAAATGTTGGATTCACTTGAATTTTGAATGTTGAATGGCTTATGATAGAGTAAGGAAATGTTTGGGAATAGTGAAAACAACGAATGGTGTAAGACAAGATACGACATGGGAGAAGGGCAGAAATATGACGGTGGTTAAACAGAGCTGTTTGCGTTTGTACCCAGAGGTAAGGAAGTGTTCAGGGCAAAGACCACCTGTGTGGGTTGGTTATGTATCAAGTACTTAAGATCTGACTGTGGTTTCTTGTTTTGCCATTCTCAAATGGTAATGATGAGAGCTATTGGGATATGTTGTTTTGAACTGAGATTTCAAAATCTGCAGATGGCATTTTCTCGTGAATATTGTCTTGGACGAAGGACAGTTGAACATCCTGGCTAATGTGTGAAGTGTTACATCTCTTATCAGGATGTCAGACCTATTAAAGCAGGCACATATCTTCTGGATTTGAATATGTGTGAATCCTAGATAAAGCTAGAAGTGAATATGTGTAGGAGAATCCATCTTAAGTGACATCTCATTTCTGCCTTTCATTTAGTTAAAGCCAATAATAGGCTGCATAAGGAGCAGATGTAAGCTCAGATATGCTGTGCTAATACAGTGCTTATTCAGTGGTACCAGTTGTATGAATATGTGAAAGCTCTGGAGGATCTTGTGAAGAATACCCATGCAGGTTAGCTGCTGTCACATCCTGATCATATCTTCAGAGCAGAACTGGGAGTGCAACAGCTTAGCTTCTCTGTCCCTGAAGACTTCGGAATTTCAGACTTCCAGTACTGGTGCACCATTGGTGCTGAAGGGTTTAGAATTTCTTTGGTGTGTAGGGGAAAGAGAAAAGACTCAACCAAATTCCCAGAGACTTGGAACCTCCTCCCATTCCTGTCCCAGAACAAGTAATATCCTGACTGACTGTTGGGAGAACAGAATTTATTTAGATTTATTCTTTTTTCTGTTGGGGAGACAGCAAGGACAGGACACAGTTACTAATATGAAAAGATTATAAAGCTTTAGCTTCACCACTGTCTGCTACTGGATGGACCACTCTGGTGCTTGATTTGCAAAAGGTAAAAGCACTGATCTGGGGAATCCAGTAAGAGAGATGCATGACGTTAATCTCACGTCTTCTTCAGTGCATGGTTCTCGCAGCAGTCACCGCGTGCAGCGTGGCTGACGCTTTGAACTATCTCGGCAATCACGGGTTGTGCTGCCGCAACCACATCTCAAAATACAGATCCATGCCTAAGAACAGTAACTGCTTTCATGTATCTTGCATGATATGTTTCTGTGCTGTAAATACAGGCTGGGAGATCCAGGTTGGGGGGAGAAGGGAGTGAAATTATCTTTGAGAAGTCTTTTTTTTATGCTTGCTTGAACAAAGGGGTTTAGCAAACACTGAGCAAGGGAAATTGCCTTTCCTCTGAGGATTAGAGAAGTCAGCATTTGTTTAAGCAATCTATCGTGCTATGCTGTAAAACTTCTGTGCCTTTCAGTTGAAAGGAATGGGAAATGAAAGGTTTTGCATTTCAGGATGTACTGTTCCAATGTCTACCTGCTGTTACAGAAGTACAGACATGACTGTCTCTCCAGTGGTGAATCCTGCCCTTCTTTTTAAAGACAATTAAGGAGTGAATTTTCTGGGGCATATCTGGAGAATCTAAAATCTGGAAACTGTTAGCATACTGCTGTCTAAAACATCAAATACTTTTGGTCAGGGCTGAGTCCTTGAGCCAGAGGCTGCCCTGTAGGAGCAGGTGAATGATCCCCATTGCAGAGGCACATGTGGAAATCCCACAGCCATGTTGCTCCTTTGTCTCTGCTCAGAGGTACCAGCAGCTGGAAGCTCAACTGGATCTGCCATGAGTGGGAAAAGGGATTTCCCTGAGGCACCAGAGCAGGGAGAAGACACTCTCTGGCTGACAGCAAAGCACCTGATTAGAGGGTGCCTCAGCAGTCTCTCTCCAAGCTGTGGGCTGGCTGAAGGGGTTTTTTTCTGTGTAGGAGAAGGAGTAGGAGCTGGAAGAGCAGTATATGCAGCTTTCATAACTAACCTCACTTTGAGTGGGATTCTGGACTACATGACCTCCTAAGGTCCCTTCCAACATGAACTATCCTATATCCCAATTAAAAAAAGAAAAATCACTTGGTGACCCTGCCTGGGAGCCTCTTCCCTCCCCATGACATTTTTCCTTCTGCAGGTGTGGACATGAGAAACTACTGGCTTGGTAGGAGCAAAGTTTCTGTGTTAACCCGAGGATCTGGCCTTGCTGGAGATATTCAGCATTTATTTATTTATCATTATTCTAGATGAGATGTAGAGCACAACTGAACCTCTAATCTGTCTTTACAAATCACTTGGATTTATGAGAAGATCCTGAAATTCAGTGTATGGCGAGTTCATGTTGCCTTGCTCCCCCTGTGAATATACATTAAGACTGCACTGTATGTGAAGAAGGACCTCACTCTGAGTTTTTATGGTTTTCACTTCAGTTGGCTTACTGCTGAATAGTCCTTCCTTTTTTGGTTGAAGCCTGGGAAGGAGGGTTAGCTGTTAAGTTTAGCAGTAGCTGTGTAAGCTTTATTTTTACTTTGCTGTGTTATTTCTTTCTTATGACTGTTGCAGCCACCTGCCATCTGGGGGCTTCTGGACCTGCTTCAATAATTTGTATTCTCTTTTCCTGTTGCTCTGAGGATTTGCAAAAGGAGGGGAAACTGGATGGGTTATGTAGTGGGCTGCAAGCTCTGGAAGGAGCATTAGACATATTTTACTTGTTTGTGCTTAGCCAAAATTGCCGTGGTAAGTCACCACAGGGGGAGGGACTTTTTATAAGGGCAGTTAGTGATAGAACAAGGGGAAATGGCTTTAAACTGGAAGAGGGGAGATTTAGATATTAGGAAGAAATTCTTCACTGTGAGGGTGGTGAGACACTGGCCCAGGTTGCCCAGAGAAGCTGTGGATGCTCCTCCCTGGAAGTGTTCTTGGCCAGGTTGGATGAGGCTTTGAGCAACCTGGTCTAGTGGAAGGTGTCCCTGGTGATGGCAGGGGGGTTGGGACTGGATGAGCTTTAAGGTCCCTTCTAACCAAACCAGTCTGTGGTTCTGTGATTCCATTAAATGACAGCCAGGAAAGAAATCGGTGGCTAAGAATTTTTATTGGACACATTGATACAATGTGAACAGGGAGCCCCTTTCTTCTTTGCCCATAGTAGAGCATTATTGCTCGTCTTTATGAATGTGTGTGTACTCTTGGGTGGATCAAAACATTGTCAGGAGCCATCCCTGAAGTACTACCTAGTGCCTACCAAAAATGCCACCTTCTGGAGGTGCCGTCATCAGAAGCTGCGTTGGAGAGAAGTTCCCAGGAGAGCCATTTGTACACTACAGCTGTAGGCTTCTGGAAAGTTCTTGCAGTGAAATTCTCTCTCTTAAAAACCAGCTCTTCCCACTTACACATTGTATCTGTGGGTTTTGTAAATTTTGTTTATGCCTTTCTCAGGAGTCTTTATTTACAAGTTTCTGTGTGAAGCCTCTGTGTTTTGTACATCAATTTTCTTTCCCAAGAGACTGTGAAATGACTCAGACCAGCAGCCTTCTGTGATTCCAGCATCTGTATTTATGAGCTAGAGGATGTGTGTGATGCAACATTTAATTTTATTTTGCTTTTTGTTTTATTTTCACTTATTTTCACTTGGCATATTACTCATTCCTCCCTTTCCATAAATATACCATTGGTGTAGATTGCCTCAGACCAATTTTTACTTTCTTTGCTCTTTTGCCCTGGCTGATGGTCCTGCTCAAGTAGTTTGTTGGCCTTATGGTCACCTCTGGTCTGACTGGCACATTTGTCGTTCTATCAGCAATTCTCCGATCCCGAATTGCTGTGTTTAATAATAGTAGTTTTGAGATTCAGCATTGTCAACTTTGACTGTTCCCTTGACCTTCTCATTTTTCCTGGGAGGTTAGTGGGATAGATATGTAATGGGAAGATATGTTAAAAAGAAAGGCTGTGGCATTCATTACTCTTGCTATGAACCTTCATTTGTAAATGCTGGTTAATGGTAATGTAGCTGCTGTCCAGTGTGCTCTCATTTAGCATATGTCATGCATGCAAAATAGAGATGCCTTGCTTGCTTCGCTGCAAAATAACTTACCATTTGCTATCTACTAGCACACTGGTGAGAAACAAGCTGTCCTGTTCCTCTTTGAAGTAATAATACATTTAATATCCAAGTGGATTAGTTCAAGTGGTTGGATTAAATGAATCTTTTTGTAAGAAGAAATAACTATACCAGGTATATAATTAGCTCTTGCTTTTGTTTTTAATGAATTTAATCACAGAGTTTTGTCTTTTGGATCTTTTATAAGAAATGTAGGTGTTCTCTTAGTGCTCTTACAACCTCCTGACTTGGTGTTGATGCTTTCTTGGGGAGCTAAAATTAACGTAGCATCAGCTTCAGTAAGGCCAGAAGAATCATAGAATTGCCTGGTTGGAAAAGACCTTTGAGATCATCGAGTCCAGCTGTACCTGTCCACTACTAAACCAGATCTCTGAGCACCTCATCTATCTACCTTTTAAATACCTCCAGGCATGGTGACTCAACCACTTCCTTACACTGGAGTGAGGTCACCTCAGGTAGACTTATTCCTGGTGGGAAATATTAACTGGATGCAGTGACTGTTTCACATAGGATGACAGTGTCAGATCCCAGATGTGAAGGGTTTTCTGGTAGGCTTCATGCTTCCCTTTGGAGCAGTTACTCATCTAATTGCACTCTTTTTTTTTTATTTAGAAAAAGCAACACATTGCACAATAACTCTATCTAAGATACTTTAAGAATCTTACTAGGAGCATCAGAATTGTGTGACCTTATATTTGGACCTCTGATGTTACTCGAACATGTCTTCTTTTGCTCAGTGACAGGAAAGTAAACGATGTGTAGAACTGAGCCCCTAGTGACAATTTGTCTTCCATCAGTCTGTTCAACTTTTTAGGTAGCATTCTCTTTTGCCTGCCTAACACTTGCACATGACATGCAGTGGGACCCTAATCCTTTTGCCCCATCTGTGATTATACTGAGAGCATCTACAAGCAGGTTCCAGTGTCCGTGTAGGGCGAGGCTATTGGTAATTGATCACAGCTCCAGAGACACCTGCTGGGAGTCTATTTATAAATCGAGTCCACATCGAGTGAACTCTTTGGGGATAAAAGACCTTTATATATGCAAAATATTCATTTTTCTTCTAAGTGGGGTAAAGCTGTTTCCATCTCAAGGGATGAAAAACCTGGGAGTGTTCATGGAATGGAGCCCATCTTTTAATGATCCCATCAGCAGAGTTGCCAGGCTGACATTTGATTATCTCGGAACAGCGTAGTGCCGCATTACCACCTCTCCCAAATGGATGTTAGATTGCTTATCCATGCCTTTTGCAACACCCTGGCTGAATTAATTCAACTATCCATCCCTGGAGAGCTTCCAACAGAGACAATTCACTGGTAACAACTGATCTAAAAGTTTCCCTTCCAGGATTTTAACTCAGTCTTTGCATGTTTTGCTCATCCTGGGGTGTGTTGTGCTGTGTTACTGGTGCAGGGTAACAGAAAGCTGTCACCTCACTTTGCAGTGTGGGGGTTAACGCAGTCACTTTTCATCTCTTATAAACAAAGGTCTCAACAGACTTATGGTCATGAGTAAAATGAATTTGGTGCCCTTGACCTCATCTCTAGTGGATGCTTGTCTGCAATATAAACCAACCACAGGGATTGGTTCATGGTGATGGGCAGTTCTATCTTATATGAGATCCAGGGAAGGACTATCTGGGGGTGCTAAAGGCCACAGCTGAGGTGAGTTAGCAGAGTTATGTCAAAAGCTTGATTCCTGGGCACACCTCATTTGGTTCCACTCAGACCTGTAGCAATTAATTGCAATAAATATTAAGCACTTTCCAGTCTGTTAAAGGGAGCTGAAACAAGAACAATGCCATTGGTGTATGTTGCTGAAGCTTTGGGGTTTTAGTGCCCCTATAGTGCTGTGCACACCACAGCTGCTGTGCTGATTTTTGTAAAGGTACAGCAGTGCTTCCCCGTTTATACCGTTCATATTATCATCTCTGTAGCTCTAGAAATCAGTGCAGGCTGTTTACTGATGTTGCAGAAATGTGACTGTGGCTAGCTCTGCATTCAGGTAACTTCTACAATCACTCAGTTATTACTATTCTAAACTGTGTGGCTCTGCTTATAACTAAGATGACCTGACAGCAGTGCACCTGTTGGGAAAACCGTCACTGCTTTCAGAGGGAGCGAGCCTGGAAAGCACCTTTTCATCAGAATACGTCTTACTTAAGGAAGGCTGGGATTAGATCCAGTTTCAGACTTTACAGGTAATGCTCCTGTCTGATTTCTCATTTGTATCTCTGCCATTTCTCTTGGCAGAGCATCAGATCCGAAAGAGCCTCTGACCCAATAAATGCATAAATTATTTAAGATGCAAGTTAATTTTCCTTGGGCATGGTAACAGATTTAAATGTGGTACCAGCAGAGAGGACTAGAATTCCTTTCAAGTATCTTTTAAACATTTTTAATATATTTACATGATGGTCAATTAAAAGGAGCAGAAACAATGCTAGTAGTGGATTTCTTATTACTGATGCTTTTAAAATGGCTAGATTTGTGCTTCATGCTTGAGGGTATAACCCCACCTCCAACTAATGAGAGCTAAGATGCAGCTTCCCTATGGGCAGATTATTCCATAACTGCTGTACGGCTGCTGGCTTGTTTCCCCAGCTAAGGAAGGGCTAACATCTTGCCAAAGTCTCTTCCAGCCCCTTCCCTTAGGGCATTGTTTATTAATTCAGACAAAAATCTCTGAGAGTAATGCAAAACAAAGCTGTTCCTTGAACACCACAGCCTTTGTTCCATGCCCTCTTCTTTATCTCTCTTCTGCAGGGCTAGCTGTAGAGGAAGATTCCTTAGTGCGTGTTCATCTCGCTCTCTCCTGGTCGTATTTGAGCATCAAGCATTCCCTTTCCATCTGGATCTCAAAGCTGCATGTGTTGGTTTTGGCTAAAGTGGGCAGGATCCTGGATAGACCAGCCCCTCCCTCTGGGCTAGTACACCAATTTTAATGTTTCTGTTTTTTTTAATTATCACTTATAATAAATGAAATTAATGCCATAATGAGGGCACAAAAATGCTTCAAAGATGCTTCAGCAAACCCAGGGAGATGTGGCTGTCTATCTAAAGGCTCATTAAGACCCATTGCCACCCTTGGCTCTGACAACTGTGCTTGTGTGGTCCAACCTACTGTCTCATGAGAGTAGTGTGACTATGGAGGCTCTCTGCAAATGCAATGAGATGACTCTGAAACAGCAAACGGAGACAGTGTGGGAAAGTCTCTGGGTGTGTTTGGGTGGCAAGATCAGGATGAGCAAGCGGCAGATCTGGAGCCTCAGAACAATGTTCTGGTCCAGCAGCAAATGTGGAATGTGCCCAGTGAGACACACAGAAATACACACAATGCCTAGAAATCTATTTTCCTACCTTTTTGCAATGTTGTTTGATATGCAGCTTGTTTCCAACTAGGGATCACATTTATAGCAGGCACTCATGTCTGAAATTATCAAGAAAAAGCGGTATAGTGCATTCTAATTTAATTATATAAATAAGTTAAATTATTTATAAGGGCTGCTTCAAATCTCTGTTCTGAAAAATCTTTACAGACTGTATGTGATTTAGTATTAACACAACTGAGATGCAGAGGGGACATTAAGTGCTGCCTTTTTTTTTTTTTTTCCTTTTGGAAAACATAAAGAAGTCAATAATTGTCTCTTTAATATGCTGTAACTGTTGATTTTTAACCTTATTTCAAAGCATGTCTGAATACAGAGAGCAATTAAAAAATTCTTGTGAGCAGCAGTTTTAGTAGCTACCACAGTGACAAGTATAGGATCCGAGCCCTTTCTCCCCACTGGGGGCTAGAAAACCCCTGAGAGGACATCACCTATAGACATTTAGATACAGGTTTGGTACCACCACTTGCATTAGGACAAGTCTGGAAGAGAGCACTGCATTTTAAACGAGCACATTAGTACTTGGAAAGCAGCGAGTCACTGCATTGAGTGATGGTGGTACTACCTGAGAACAGGGGGGAAACTGAAAAATAAAAGTGTTAGACCCATTTTAATACAATTTGTGTGGTTCATGAAATACGTTCTAGTATCTTCTAGTTTCATTTTGGTCTCTCTGTATGTTTTAGTCTCTTCTGTCTGTACATTTTCCTGTTGTTTTTAGAAGCCTTCATCTCTATTTATTACCTGTGCCAAGAAATAAGGAGTTATTAACAAACACTGTCACTGCCTGTTGCTTTGTCCTTATGATAATGCAAGGGAAGAGCGAGGGCAGAGGTCTGAACAAGCTGCATCTATTTTGGAAAGAGGAGAATTTGAGATGGCCTTCTGCTTCTGGGACCCCTGAACTTCTGTGAGCCAAACAGGACTGAATTTCAGAGCTATCCTTATCTTAACAATAAGCCAAATCAGAACCTAGGATCTTAATTAACATTTCTGCATTTAGAATTACTTTTGTGAACACAATAGAGCTGATTATTACTGAAAGCCTCTTCAAAGAAGTTAAATTAATCTGATAAATCAATGTGGCCAATGCAGATAACTCTTGTGGAGCATTTTCAAGCTGTACCAGGATCTGTCAAAAAGAGTAATGAATATCAAATTTCCAAAAGTACACATTGTCAGGGTGTGGGGGGGCGGGAGTAAGATAAATGACACACATAAACTTCACTAACTTGGATGCTGGGTAACATCAGGATGCAAATTAAACTGGGTCACCAGAAGCAAACTTGAAGACAATAACAGAGAATGTTGAAACTGTTCTGACTGACGACTCTAGGAGCAGATGGCAAAGAAGAGGAAGCGATGTATGGGAGCAATGGTATGACATTTGTGCTCCTTCAGATGCATCCAGCTCCATAATAATAATAATAATAATCCTGCTGTAAATGAAATTTCATTCCCTGTCACATCCAAGTGAAGGAGTAGCACACTGAAAATAGCTTGGTAGTAAACTCACTATAAAACTGAGGAAATGGAGAGGCCCAGACTGTGGCTACTGCAGAAGATTACAAAGTGAGCAACGGGCCAGCTCTGTGTTTGCAGCAAACCATGAGGTTTCCAGGGAAGCTTCTTACCAATCTAGGGGAAAATTTGGCGTCTTATTCTTGTGTAAGAACATCTTTTCACAGTGCCAAGGCTCAGATGATAGGTGTTTTTGGATGCCAGTGAAACATGAGTGGAAATAGAAGATAGTCAGAGCTGCTATTTTTATCAAAAAGTGCAAGTGATTAATTCCTATTGATAAAAAAGGCATTATTTCTCTTTCTTATGTATGAAGTTAGAAAGGCAAACAGCAGAGGGTTATGTACAGAGAAGTGTAAAAAGAAAAAAAACCTGGGCTGAAATCAAGAGAAAGAGAGAAGATAACCCCAGAGTCACAGAGAAAGAGCAATTGCAAGGTATCAGAGGAAAGTTAGCATTACCCTCCCAGCAGGCACCGGCTTGGAGGTTGTGTCCCTGACCTCCAGGTCTGACTGGCCTTTTTAATATTCTTATATGCCTTTCTGACATTAAAGGATGGAAGATAGGCTGCAAAGCACTTAACAAATTACTAGGGGAGGTGGGGTATGCCCACATACAGTGCTAGCCCTTCGGATCACTTCTGGGTTACTGTTCCAGCAGTCACCTCTGTTGTACCATGTCCTGCTCCTGCCTGCTGCTGACTCCTCCATGATGTTCAGTAGGAGTGGTGATGTGATTTATTTTAGATAGATACATGTATTTAGATGTAAAGATATTAAAACTTTTATTCTTTGCAGATTTCATGACCCCCAGACTTTCAGGTTCTAGCTGAACTTTGAGCAGGGAGTATCAGAAATCTCACGAGAGTTTTTATTCTCAAGACTTCTAGCCCAAAGCATTTGTGTCACACAGCAGATTAACATCCAGAGTAAACTGCATCCTCTGACAAGATGTGCTGCTGTTTCTGTCTTTGGAATTAGGGGACAGGGTATGAGAATAGGTAACTTTTTAACAACTTTTTCTTCTCTTTCAACTCTCTGAGAGATTTATGTCACCTCTTTTCAGAGATGATGGTGAGACAGACTTGCCAGCTCAAGCTGAAAGATAAAACAGATAAAGGGAGTGGAGGGGGGAAAGCATTCCTTTTTTTCAGTTCTGTACAATGATATGAAAAGTGGGTTACAAACTAAAATACTGAATCACAAATTTTTAAGGCGGTTTTATACTTAAATCTTAGCCTTGTCAAGGCTGTGTTTGATATGGTTTAATTAGTGCTTCCCTTCCTTTGTGTTTGATTTTGATGTGTACGTGATAGATTCACACAACCTCAAGTGATCAAAAAGAGGCGTCTGTCAGTGCCGAGAGTCTGTGTTAAGGTCTCAGTTGGCTCCACGTGCACCCTAGATGAGGAAGGTGGGGATGGGTTATTAGAGGAATGTGAATCAGCTATTAAGAAATCACCTACAGTAAATGAAGCTAAGCCTGTTTTCATTAGGTTGCACGCAGTACCAGGATCAAACAAGTTTGGAAAGTTAAGTGAAACTGAGTATGACATCCCCTGTGATGGGACAGAGGGTTGTTCACAGCCTGGAGGTTTGCATTTGTTAGAAAGGTTTGTTCATTCTTCCAGTGCAAAATCTTCATTTTCAGCAATCACCATCTGCAGATCCTAACTTTTTTGTGAGACAATTAATATTTGCAAACACCTTTATTATTTGAGACAATCCAATAGGAAGGAAAGGAGATGGAGCATGTAATTGTTCTCGTGGGGCCTGGTGGTGGGATCAGGCTAGCAGCAGCAGAAGATAGGAAGGAAGCTCAAAAGTCTCTAGTTGGGGTTTGCTCACAGATGGAACTAGCAGTGACAGCAGACCCTGCATCAGCTTCAGCCAGTGACAGCTCTTTTTTTCCCTGTTTCCCTGGGTTTCCCTGGGTAACCTCCTTAATCAGGATGTGCAGGGGTATGTCACCTTCTGTTCCTGGCTCACTCCAAGAGCCTCGTGATGTTTCAAGCATCCTCATTGCTTTTCATTTCCTTAAGTGTTAATAAAAGTAATACCTGGTATCTGCAAGGGAGTGCTTGATGGGTTAAAGTGCTTTGATAAGCTCTTAATTATATAGTTATAATTTGTTGACTTCCCTTCCCAGCAATAGTGGGATGCTTCTAACACAAGGCAGGCCTCATTCTCAGCGGTGTCATTGGACATAATTCCGCTGATTTCATTAATTTACACTCTGATTTGCACCCCTTTTTCTTTGCAAGTCGATCACAATGATTGATTGATGAGGGAAATAGGTTTTATCATCCTTAGTCTTTAAATTGAATAGTCGTAGCTGCTGGATTATGCTAATCCTGGCGGTATCCTCCTTTGGTTGATTTGCATTGCTGAACAGAACCGCCCCCATCTTGTCCCTCCTCTGCTGCCCCTGCAAATTAGGGGATTAAGCGAAGAGGTGCTTAAGCTTAGCACTCGACTGATACACATGATTATGCAAATTGTGAAGGAAATCATGAGATTCTTGAAACTTAGCTTGAATATTGGCCATCTTCAATGTAAGAGCATACAGAAAATAGCAGTAGATAGTGAAACGAAGGCCCAGTTACAGCAAAAAAATGTGATCTTGAGCCCATTTTGCTTAATTCTGCACTGGGACAAAAAGCTCATCCTTCCTCAGCTGTTGGGCAAGGCACTCTTGAAACACAAACCCTCCTTTTCCATCTCAGCTTGCCAATAAGAAATTTCTGTACCAACCAAAACGAATGGCAAGTGGTGATAAGCAGGGTGATTTATTTTCTTGTACTGGATTTTACAGCGCTGCTGCTGCTGCTGTTTGTGCTAATATCTCTTTCAATAAAAACCTCTGTCTGTTTTCCCCCACTCCCTGTGCTGTTGCAAACGGTTCAGTTTGCCGTGGAGGGTGACATGTGACAATTAACAGAATCTCAGTCCAAGATGCCACTGAGCTCACTGGCTCTTGAATTTCCTTGGAGGGTGTTTTTCTGCTCAGTAAGAGGAAGAGCTCTGGAGGGAGATGTGCCAGCCTGCTATCCAGGGATCAAAGAGACATGGAGTCATCTTGTACTCAGTCATTTCATCCCCTGATTCTTGCAAGCCTGAGATCTGTGTACCCACCATGAGCAGGCGGAGGGAAAGGAGGATGTGTGAAACACAGGCAGGAGGCAGTAGCTTGTGTGATGGATACAAACATTAAATAAACTATGTTATTTACACACCTACATGGGCAGGTGAGAGAGAACAAAATGGCTATATGGTCTATGACAGGCTACAAGAGAGACTCAGTGTGTGATTAAATAATGAATAAAATATCATCACAAATGATAATGTTATATTGTAAATAATTCCATTTGTTTACCCTACTTCTGGCATTGAAGTTCATCTCCCTTGGAGAATTCTTTGACTTCTGATGCTGTTTTGCTTTGCATATGCTTGAATTTTTTATTTTTTTTTTCTGCTTTCCACAGAACCTTTATAAAGGTTCAGGAACCAATAGAACTAAGTGAATAATTCACAGCAAATAATTTCTTGGTTGAATTTAGCATCTTTATTTCTGTAAAATACCCCTACACGTTATGTATGTTTTCCACTAATTTATTGTTAAATTAGTTTCAAGTATGAATTCTCCTCTAGCCACCATCCTTCCATTTTTATGAACAGAATATAAACTCTAGTCTGGAAATAGTTGATTTTAAAAATTAGTTTATTTGTGACTGGAGAAATATGTATAATTTTTGGTTCCTGCTTGGATGACTACAGTATTGCTACTGGTATAAATATGTCCAAACATAATATTAGGCAATATGAATCTCAAGTTTTATTTTTCTTAATTCATATTTGAGCTATTAAAGTTTGATCTCTCGAATACTTTAGAAAGGGAACACAAGGCAGTCGAAAGAGATCTCCTGTGTTTTCCTCTAGAGAAACCATATGAAGGAATATACTTTAAGGAACACACAGAGAACACAATTTTTATTAATTATGGTTTTACTTTGGAAAGTAGTATTTTTAGGAGGTGTTTACATTGAAATACTAAATTATTCTTTCAGTGGATGAATTGCATGGGCGTGTATATTGTGGCTGTAAATCCAGACTAATGTTTACACCTGAATATTAATCTAAAGGTTGGAGTTTAGTGTAAGAGTACATGGGGATGTTAGAGCCATGCAATGCATTTTATTGGGAAGTATCTCAGAAATCCCTTTTAACTTACTGTATTGGCCTGGAAAGCATTAAAACCATTTGTCTCTGATAAAAGCAGAAGCTCTGTTACACCAGTGGTCCCAGAACATGTCTCCTTCTTCTGTCCTCAGGAGTAAAAGAGAAATAGCTAGAAGGTTGCTCCTTGGGGTGGAGGGAACAGCAGGGATGTAAGGCACTATGATGTACTTAGAGTCACCCAAGCAAAGACTCAGATGGAAGAGAGTCTCCTGCTTTTAACTGTCCAATACAGGGTATTTTTTTCTAACAGAGGTCAAAAGGAAACCTCCAGAAAGAAAGATCTGCTCTGTAGTCCAGCTAAGGATACAAATAATTCTGTGTGTATTTGGAAGATGTAAAGTCAAGTCATGCTACCTGATCTACTCACAGATGGTGCCACTAGTCAAACACCAGCTACCTCCCTTCAGTTGTCTTCTTGGTAAAACTGGGGTAGTGACACCTGTATCAAGCTCCATCCACAGATGGGAAGTGTAAAGCAAAAGCATTGTAACATAGAAAGTCGTAACACTTTTCTATGCATGTGAAACTTGTAGTATTCCTGGGCATTTATTTAAGTGTCTCTGTCTCAACTAAAACAGGGATCAGAGGGGTTTTTTTTTTTTTGCTTTGTTGTCTTTTAGGTGCCAGCAGAAGATGCATGCCCTGACTGAGAAAGCCAGGAGTTTCCTAAAGTCATAAGAAAGAAGAAAAAAACAAAACCAAAAAACCCAACAAGCTGTGATGAAGGAAGATGACAAGGCAAGTCAAACTTCTCTTTTTGGCAGAGGCAAAAGTTTGCTAGACATCTGCATGGAAGTTATGTGTCTGGAAGTTTCAGGGAGAACTGAACTACATAGCAAAGTGGGTTTGGCTTCCTCATAGGAATTTTGGGTTGACCAGGCACTATAACCTGAGGCATTCTCAGAACATGCTTGACCATGCAGGGAGACCTCAATATCAATGTCAAGATGTGAAGGTAGAAATAGTTTTTTCTTCATGTTTCATTACTGTCTGGGACTTTTTGAGTAACAATTAAATGAACCTCTGAGACGTGCTGAATAACAGTGAAACAAAACAAAGTCCAGGCTGCGTGCTGCCTGCTTCTCTGTTGTCTTAGAGCAACGTTTACCATAACTGCTGGGTAGTGTGGCAGGGAAATCTTCTCCTCATTTCCATTTCAAACTCTGCCTGCTCCGAGATGAGTATAATCAGTCCCTCACTGCAGTTGTGCACTGCAGCATCTTTGCTCCTGCTCCCTCTCTCGGGGCTTGCTCCTTTGCTTGCCCAGCTGTTTGTGGCACTCTGCTTCCCAGCTGACTCGGAGGCGCTGGAGCTCAGACAGCTCTGTGTGAGCACTCCAGTGCTCGCTTATTCAGAGCCACTTCTGTGGCTTTTTTGCTCAGACATCTGCGTTTAAGGAATGGAAATGAATGTCACTTGCATATAGATCTCTTTCAGTGATCTTTTGCAAGCATTTCCCAATTCTGTATCTCTTTGTTTGGATGGGATGGCAGATAAGCATTTGTACATTCCATGCTCTTGGTACAGATACCCATCCTTACACTCTTTCCATGCAAGTTGAGAGCCTTCCCGAAGCTCAGGGAGTTAACCATACCAACAGAGAGCTTTTGAACCCAACTGATCATCCTGTCTGTCTTTAGCAAGTATTTTTGCTAAAAGCAGGCAGGAATCGGTACTGGACCTGGAAGCAAAATCCTGATCTCTCAAATCCCACTTTGTACCCGAATCACAAGCCCACAACTGTGGTTTAATCCAGTCACTATGGGAACCTGATGGATTTCCTACCAAACATCTCCCTTCAAAAACAGCCAAGAAGACAAAAACAAGAAAACTGTTGGGGCCCCAAAAATCAGAGACACCATGAGTTAACACTGGAAGGATGCTGGGCTTGAGATTTGACAAATATTTTTGCCAAGAACTGAATTCCTCACGTAAACATGGTGGGACTGGAGAAGATTGGGCAGACAGACTGCAAGTTCAGTGCTGTTCTGTAGGCACAGCTCTTCTTTCCATCCTCACCCAAACCCCAGAAAAGAAATAGAATGGAAGAAACTCAACGTAAGAAGGGCAATCAGGGTACATCTCAATCACATAATCAATAAGATGTTTGACAGCTTTATTCATCTTTTATCACCCGTGAGTTAAGGATAACAAAATGTCTGAGGCAGCCATTGTCAAATGGCTCAAGGTTTGCATCAAAGCAGCCTATTAAGCGGGAAGAGCGATTACTCTTGTAATAAATATGTGACTTGAGAGAGCTGGTAAGAGATTGGGGCCAGGAAAAATGGTTTAGTCAAATGTGTCGGGTCACACTGACAAAAGGTTAACACCCTGTCACATGGAACATGTCACCAGCCACCAAATTCAGCAGCTATTAACACCTCCAGCAAGGCTCCCTCTCCTGTGAGGTACGGTGACCACAGATGCTTTCATGATCCCACATGTGAAGGGATATGTAAAGCAGCTTAAGGCTCATTCTCTAGCTATTACAAGCTTGATCTCCTAGAATTAGACAAGAACTTTAATCGCTGTCTCACTGCTGTGGTTTGCAAGCTCACACATTAATTTCTTCCTTGCCAGGGATTAATTTTGCTGTTTGGTGACATCCCATTGAAAGAGTGGACAAGAAGAGCAAGAAAGAGATCTGCACACAGATGGCAATTCTCCTTCCTGAACGCTGCCCAGCAGGCCGGTCACCTAATGACAGAGCTGGGTTGGGTCAGAGCTTCCAAGATAAATACTTAACACCAAACTGTGAACAAAAAAGGAAGTTTGATCTGTCGTGGCTATAAGCTGTCACTAAAAAGTATTCCTGCCTTCAAAGTCCATTTTTAAGCAGCAAAACCAGCACCTGCTCTTCTTCACTGCAGAGGAGAGACAGCAGCCAGGGAGGAAACCTCTTGTGGGACAGCAAGGCAGGGCTAGACACGGAAAAGAAGTCAACATGGGCATGAAGTGTAATGCCACATCCCACGGGGCCCAGAACGCCTCTTAGTGCCTACACTTGATCTGGGAGACCTAGCTGTGCTGCCCCAAGGCACGGGGATCTTCATGGTGGCTGCCTGTTGGAGAGGGGTGATGCCACCCCGTCTGTGTCCCGCTCCCCATAGTCAGCTCTTGGCTGCAGCCCCCTGCCACACAGCCGGCAGTGACGACCAGCCTGGTCCCTCTGGTGCCACCACCTCCGCGCTGTAATGACTTTCTTCAGCTTTCTCCCGAATTCCTGGCGGCCCTCGGGGCAGGAGCTTGGGGAGCGGATTGCGGTGAGAGGGGCCGTGGGGACGGTGCTGCCGGGGCGTCGGGGACGTTGAGGGAGCGTGCGGGCGGGCAGTGGCTTTGGAAGCCCCGAGAAAGAGCCCGGCCCGGGTCGGTGCTGCTGGGCGGGTTGTGGGGTGACCCGGCGGGCACCGCCTCCTGCCCGGGCCGGGCCGGGCGGAGCGGGGGTCTCCCAGGCGCGGGTGCGCCGTGCCCCGCTATTCGGGGGAATGCGGTAGCGCGGTGGCTGCAGGGGACCGGCGCTGCCGCTGCGCGCAGAGCCGCGGGGCTGCTCAGCGGGGAGCGCGCCCGCCCGCGCAGGCTCCGCGCCCGGCAGCGGGAGCACAGGGAAGGCAGGGAGGGGGCGCGCAGCCCTCCGCCGCCGGAGGAGGAGGAAGAGGAGGAGGATGAGCGGGGCGCTGCGGGGAGCGGCGCTGGCTGCAGGTAGGAGGCAGCGGCAGGGAGCGCGGAGCCAACCGCGGGGCTGCGCGGGGGCGGACACGGCCCTGTAAGGGGGGAGTCGCCTGTGGCCTCCTCATTCCCCCCTGTCACCTGCACCCCGCGCAGGTGGTGGGGGGGTTGGGGGTCCCCACTCTCCGCGCCCGCGTAACTGGGTGCGGAGGGAAAGGCGCGCAGCGGCAGCGGCGGACTTGGGCGCAAAGTTTTGTCTGGCGGGAGGGAGGCGCTGGCGCCGCGGCGGAGGAGCCGGCGGGGAGGGAGGGAAAGAGGGAGGGATGAGGGATGGGGCCCGGCCCGCCCGGTGCCGCCGCGTCCGCCGGCGAGAACTGCGCGATCGGGACGATGCGAACGGGCGCTCGGCTGGCGTGTGGGATCATTTAACACTTCCAGAGCCAACTTCGAGCGGGAACAAACGTGAGACACCGGTTACGCTCTCCTTTCTGCCCGTGTGTGCCTCGGGCAGGGCTCTCTCGCCATCCACCTCTGCCTGCGCAGCCTGGAAGGAGCAACTTGAACCAGCTCTCCCGCGTTGGTTTATTATTTGCAACCTGAATAAATAATTTTGTTGCCCTTCAGCCTTTTTCTCAACGCCTTCTTAGAATGTAGGTGATTAATCAGGTAGGTTAGTGGCTAATTAGGCGTAACGCTGTAGGAAAATAATGATGCGAGGATGTGTGGGGATTGACTCGTGATGCGATACCGTGTGCACCCAGGTTTCAGTAGCTGTTTCCCAATGTGTGCACGTTCCGTGTTTTCCTGATTTCGACTGAAAATCAAAGTGTAATGACAAATATGCTGTTACTTCCAGTGGAAAAATACAGTTTGCTTTGCCAGTGAAATGTATGGCAGGTTTAAAGTAAAATTTGGGGTGGGGGGGATGTTATAGAGAGGGGCTGTTTTTTCTGGTCAGTCACAAAATGTTTTATTTCCCTTTTAAATATGGTATTTCTAGTGCTGGTGGTTGCTTTGAATGTTTGGTTTGCAGAAATGAATTTCATTTCAGTGCCCTAGGAGCCTCATGAGAAGAGGTGCACTGCTGTGTCTTTTGAGGATAGTCTTTTTAACTGATCTTGTTAAATAATGTTGTTATTAAATGAGTGCAAATTGAAGCAAATGCATTTTTCATTGCCCACAAGTTGTGTTTCTGAGCTATATTTCTTTTTATGACCAGAGAGGCTTTTGCACTGCAGTGTTACATTACAGCCATATTAAAAAGGTCCTTGGAGCAAATAACCCTCTAATGCTGCAGCTCTGTTTTCGGTAGACTTCTGTACTTCAGTAGTTCTATGGGAAATAATTATGTTAGACTTAAGGAATCTGGGCTGAATTGATTGTGCTTTTTTAATTATGGTGTTAAATTGCTTGTAGATGTTCATGTGAGTGGTACATCTGAACCAAAAATCTGAAAAAAAGAAAAGCCCCCAACCCAAAGCTTTTATTTGAATGAAATATTTTTTCTCTCTTTTTTTTTTTTTTTTTTTGCAACAGGTTCCTCTAGTATTTTTCTTTCTCTTCCCCCCCTTCCCTTTCCTTCTTCATTTAATTGACAGCGAGTTCTCTTGCTTGAATATATTTCCTTAACCAAGTAGAGTGCCATGGTACATGATACCATCATTTAGTCTGTCTGTTGATGCTGCAAAGAATGAAGGCAAGGAAAACTACAGATAACAGGGGAAAAAGATTCCTGAGGTTGACTGTGTTGGCAAATTTTGTGCTGAAGGTTTATTCTGAGGAACCTCAAGGCATTGTAGATGGTGGTTTCTGTGGGATGTAATGCTGAAATCACAGCATAGGTCAGTCAGCACGTATCCTTCATCAGTCTCATGCCAAATTCTCTGGTGCGTACTTGGAAGGTGTGAAAAGCAGACGTGGAACTAAGCTGCTTACCTTCTAATGTCAATATTTGGTGCTAAAAATGCAGTTTTGGGTGGAAGAGAAGTAGGTTCCTTCTCTCTAACTGCAGCTGTTCAATACTGTTTTTTGTTTGCTGTAGAAAACAAACACCTATCTCTTGAATTAAATGTATAAAGTGCTTAAACTAAAGAGAGGGAGAGAGAATGACTCTGCTTTAAATAATAAATAAAAAATACTGTGTCACTGACTGGCTGAAGTACAGCTTTGGCCTGATCACTCAAGCCATGCTTCGAGCACATCCTCTGTGTCCAGCACCTTTCTTCTGGACTGGAGGATGGAGGTTCTTGGAGTGACTTGTGGGGTGATGTCTGCTTGACTGACAGATGCTTATTGCAGAGCAGTGCCCTGTGCTCTCTAATTTTGCCTCTGTAATGATTTCCTCCAGCAAGCTGACAGAGAATTATCGTGTTTACGATCAGGTTTTGGAAGGGTTCACCAAGATGCGGAGGAGAGGATAGGAAAATCCTTCCATATTTAGATCTCTCTAATCCCAAGCTTCTGTTCCTGTTGTCCTGCTAATTTTTTATTGATTGTTGTGGCAGTGACTGCTGTGTTTCAGAGCACAGTCATGCAAACATTTCTACTCCTGATAGAGTAGTCTTAAAACAACAACAACAACAACAAAAAAGAAAGTGGGAAGGAAGAAGTGGCTGAAAGAGACATCTTACTCCAGTCTTTTTTTCAGGTTGCTCATGAAACTGAGGCCATTGATGAACAGTTGTACACTTGTGAAATTAAATTTCCATGAAAGGACTAAGCTTTCAGTCCTGTGTTTACTATAGAAATGCCAAATGATTTTGAGCACTGCTTACTGTAAGGATGCGAACTTCAGTGTTCTCCAGCTCAAGACCATTTCTCCACTGGAGTGAAACGATGGTAACCGAAGTTGAGGATGGGTATCGTTTCTCATGTTGTTGTCAACTGTTGTGTGCAGAAGGAGCTGAGCTGGATTCAAGACTGGTATCCAGAGTGGCAGTACCTGAGCAGCAGAAAATTTGAGTCAGTCACTTCTGATGATGAGCTTTTTCCTTACCAACTTTGTATGTACACTGCAGATCAGGAACACAGTCTGCCTTTCTTTAACCATCCAATTCTGACATAAATTTCCTTTGCAGGTCCATCTGTGCTCATCAGATGAGCCCAAGTCATGCTTGTGCCTAATATTGACCTTCTGGTACCAACCTGTAATCTCACCACTCAATTCCATACCTTAGTACTAGGAGTGTTTGCCACTGAAGGAGGGTGCTGTTGGAGGTCCCGTGTCACTCCCTTCCCCTCTTTGTGTGGGGAGGTGAGCATGATGTTGCAGCTAAGCCAGCCTGGAGCTGGCAAATACAGGTGCTTTCACAGTGACACCTATTAAGTGAATTCACTGTCTGCAAGGGGGAAAGGAGAAGGGTTATGATACTCATGAGGAAATACCAAAATATTCTTTGTGTTCCCTGTTCATCTGACTGCAGGCTGCCTACAATTGCTCTCTCAGATTTTTTAAGGCTATCTTTTTGCTGTCAGAGCTCTTAAGAATGAAGTAGGTGGCATGTTTGTGGTTTACACTTTACTAGGGATGCAGAAGCAGGCTGGAAATGAAAATGAGGCATTCTCAACTGTTGCTAAGAGTTCTTGGAAGAGGGGATGAAAAGTATTCTTTTGAGTAAACTGGATAGCAGATGGAAATGACCCTTTACACAGTGTCTATAAAACAGCATGTTGGATAAAATGGTCTTATTACATGAAGTGCAGAGGGCGAAGAGCCTAAGCAATCTTGACAATTGTTTTGGGATTGTTCTACAAGAAAATCAAAGGCCTGTCAGTTTTTGCTTTTATGCACATAAATCACCTTTGCTCCTCCTGTTCTGTAAAACGCGTTGGGTCAAGACTTTTCAGTTTGCCCCCAGAGCATTATGAGTACTTACAGTAGAGTACATGTAACAGACAACAGGAGATTCATATTCCACAGCACTATCATTTTTCATCGGTATACCACGTTAAAGAACCTTCAACTTTGCTTTCAAGTGGGGTGAAGATTGTGCAAGCCAGTTAAAAGTGAGGAGAATATGTTCCAATATTCTTCTTTTTTATCCACAGATTGATGCATTCAATAGCCAACTTCTTTGATTCTTGCAACATTTAAATATGAGTGATGTAGTGGAAAAATACTGTATGAATATTTACTCCAGTTTTAACATAGCAAAGTTCTACTGAAGTGAAAGCAACTGCATCTGGTTCCTTAAGCTGAGGATATGGCCCAGCAAAGGACTTTTCTAATTGGCAGGAGGCTGGATCTGGTACTCTTACCTTTCCTTGCAGGGCAATATTTTAGGAAAAAAAATTATCTTACTGACATCATTGGGATTTCTCAATTGAGAAGTTAAACCCTCCTCAGCGAGAGGTGAGGGTGTTACTCTGGCTCCCAGAGCATTTTCTCTGACTAATGTATACAAAATCTGTGTTGGGATTGCCCAACTCTGGTAATTCACACACCTCTGGAGTGGAATACAGCAGCCATTCTGGGCTAGAAACATTATGCAGAAGGGGTTTAGGGAAGAGACATGAAGAAAAACTAATCCAATTGGAACTGCAAGGGGAATTTAGGAAGCAGAATGCAATTATCCGAGTTGGATATTGGCCAGGACATGTTAGTTAACATTTTTACTCTTGCGAGTATTGTCATGGGATCTTTAATGACGATGAATGGTCAGGGCTCTATTTTACATCTCATTTGAAAGCCTGAGCTTTCACTCATCTTGAGGATGACATGAACACTTTGCCTTCCTTCAGGATATGCTGCCTTGGTCAGTGTGCTTTCTGCCCCATGGTCCCAAGGCACGCCTGCCTTGAAACCCCACATGTCCAGGGGTTTTCTTCACCTTGAGCTGCTAAGCCAAAAGGAAACCCAGACACTCAGCCTTACTGGCTATTTCCTTTCTACTCAACTTCCTTTTTGTGGTGGGGTAGGTAGAGATGCTCTTACACCATCACTTCTCCCTTTCCTGGAATTTTGTCATGTTAGCAGTAATCTCTTTGTGTGCACGTTATTAGTTGCGGGTTCCTCTAAATGGAATCAACCCTTGTTGTCATGGCTGAGTGTCATACGACACGGTGCACCTTTGTAACTCTGGGTGGTCTTTATAGTGGGTTGTGTCAATGCCCAGAAGTCAACACAATTACTTGTTTCAGAGGTGAATAAAGTATTTTTTGCAAGAGCACACATCAAAACTGAGTTCTAATTTAAATAAATAAAGTCCTCCTGTGGAGAAGTCCTCCTTCGGTTTGTGTTGACCATGGCATATTTCCTGTTCCTTCCCTCAGCTCTGCTGTGCTGGTTCTTCTTTTGTTGTATGAGGACCAGTGTATGGAAGAATCAGTCATTGATAGTAAAATAGTAAATAGTTATCAATAGATAAATCTTAATGAAGAGTAACTGGTGTTTCAGGAGAAAGGATTTGATGTCTAAAATGTTTTCATCTCCATAACAATGATTTTCCATTTAGCTATCTGAACTGGAATCTTCTCAAAAAAAAAAAAAAAAAAGAAAAAAAGAAGCACCTCTTTTATGTGAAAAGGAATTGTCTCATTACAAATATGCCTTAACAGCAGTCCTTTTTGGTATTCAGGCTGGAAAAGCAATAGGATGGCAGTTACCTTCTCAGGGGAAGAAGAGGCTTCACGTTATTTTGGAGGTTTAGGGATGATGCATTTGTTGTGATTCAGTCAAAATACGGTTCTGAGAACTTGGAGGATTGCTGTCATCTGAGCTACCTTTTAGTCTGTTTATCACAATGCTTGCAGTCTGTCTGAGAGACCATGAAGCAGTGGCAGATGCTGAGAGATAAAATTAGATATACATCCAGACTTTAGTATATAATTTTATTAACAAATTATGAAAAGCAGTGTAATAGCAGATTCCTTTTCTTTTGGAAGACCTGTCCTGAGAGTTTGTTTTCCTGCAAGCTGAAACGTAAGGAGGCTATGTTTCTAAGATATGTATTTCACTAATACTCATGTGCAACACAGGTAGTTAAAAGATAACAGGGTTAATACTCTTCCTTAGAGCAAAGATTTTTGCTATTTATATAGAAATTTTCCTCAAAATTCTCATGGTAACATCAATGTCAATAATTTAAAATGCTGTTTCAAGATCACTCAAAATATACATAATGGATAAAATGACACATTTTGTATCCAAAGGTTTCCTCCCTACGTTTCCATGTATCTGTGGACAGTTTGGATTGTTCTGTAGTCCGTGGAAGGATGGGTCAAGCCAATATCTACATCTACATGTCTGGAACTTCTGGTTAAAAGTGAAGAGCTGAACACTCCAACCTGTGCTACACAGGCCTAGGGTGTAGTTTCCACAGAGTTTGTGGGGTTTCAGAGGGGTGGTTGTGGGTTCTGGGGAGGGTCAGAGTTACCCTAACATACAGGTGGCTCTTAATTACGCTGATCTCCTGTTAGGATGTGAATGAAAACCCCAACTCTGAGCTCTTTAAGATGTTCAGAGTATGCAGAATGTAATGTTAAGGAACAAAATGAATCTTCGTCGTCATCCAGAAGCCTTGGAGGAAACCACTCATCCTTATCTTTGTAAAATAACAATGTCTTTGGTCCAAGGCTTCTTCGCTGACTGTGTAAGGCCAGATTTTGTCTGTCATAAATAAAGTGAATGGGCTTAGGGACTTCATGTGTAAATAAAGTGCCCGTTCCATCTGCCTTTGTGTGGCTTGACCCACAAAATAACAACAAACGCTTCCACTGCTTGAAAGAATTTGATGAATATATTATGTTGGCCAGGTGTAAAGCTGTGATCTGTGACATTTCATGCCTCATGTGGGCATTATGCTGTCATGCGGCACAGTGGGCTGCGTTAATAGAGTCTTTGGGGATAAAGACAGAAAATATGGACAGAAGCTGTTGTTAGGCAAAATAAATTATAGAGTAGCTCATCCAGTGTGAGAAGGATTGAGTGATGTAGTTTCAAACATCATTTTTTCAGTAATTGTGCTGTTTGAATTGTGACCTACTTTAACAGCATTCTATCGTTTTTAGTATTTCCTTATTCATTACATTTTATACACACTCAGGTGGTTTACTACAAGCTGTGTGGAAATTACAATGAAGGTCAAGTGCTCTTTGTGAAGATAACTTATTACTGAAAATATTAACTTGTTGTCATTATTGTTTTCCAATGTGAAATTTTATTTGTCTGTTGGATGAAGAGATGATGTCGGGCTTGTGTTAAAGTATATGATTACTGTCAATAGACCAAAGTCCCTCCAGTCATAGGTCTGATGTACATGATCGCTGAGCAAGTCTCACTTAAAATTGATTTATTTTTTCCTACACTGTTGAGCTGGTACAAGCCCTTATTAGAAACATCTTTAAGATTAGGACTGGCTTATATAGACTTAACATTTAAATGCCTTCAGTTAGCTGAGGCTAAACTGAAAATTGCAACTTTACTATTGAAATAACCATGCCTACACATGGTTCTGCAGCCTTTCAAATGAGCTTAAATTCATGCTTTAAATTATATTAGTTCAGTATTTTTCATGTGGAAAAGGCTTTGTGGCTTGATCTGTGGGAGGAGTGTGTAGAGTTGGAGTCAAGCCTTGGTTAGGGTTGAGAATATGCTCTTTATTGCTGGTGCTGGTGTCACTTCAATTAAATCACAAGTTCTCTGTAGCAGTTATCCACACAAATGAGTTTCCAACAGTTGCCTTGTGGTTAATGGATGTGTAATTGTAAATTGTATGCAAGAGTTTGGAAAGATGTGTCCTGAGATCAGGGCATCAGGATCACCAGCTTCTCAAATCATAATCCCACTTTGGTGCAGCATATGTGTTACTTGGCTTAGAGCTATGAGAAGACATACCACTGGAAAAAAAAGAAATCAAGCTTTTCAGCGTCTCTGCTGTATTTACAAAGTGTAACAGACATGTTGGATACTGATGCATCATTTCTTACATGTTATCAAAATAGAATAGTTCCAGGTAAATGTCAGCTGTGCTTAGTGTCTAAAACATTCCAGTTTTTATTATGCCTGTTTGAGGTTCCTCTTAGGAATCAAGTATAGGAAATGTAGGAAGAAAACAGAAGGGTTGCAGTGAATAGTCACCATTTTGGCTGTTGCAGCAGATTGGGGGTTGAAGTGTTACTGTCTTTCTCATTTCATGACCAAAGTTCTAGCCTGTTGGTCTCATGTCATGGACCTAAAGGCTTCCATGATCCAAAGCCAGAGAGACTCCCCTTACAAGTCATTGGTATCTAATTTTCTCTCTGAGCTGTGTAATGTGAATTCTGCATAGTCATGTCTTCTAAGCATAATATGGAAGAAAACTGGTGTCATTAAGTAAGTATCCTGCTTTTAAAGGTTCTGGGGTGCTCTGTTAGGTTTGGGTTGGCCAAGTAAGTTAGGAAGACAAGAACTTTTTTACAGAAATAGAAGTGAGAGATTTTTAGCTGAATGTCTATTTTCTGAGTGTGGTTGAGCTACACTCGACAAAGATTTAATGTCCCCCCAGTATAAAAGAGAGGTAGTGGAACAGGAGGAGTTTAGCCCAGAAAAGAGAGCACTTCTGATAGAGACTTATTAAAATCACATGGAGAACTGAGTAAGGAATTTTGTTTTCCAATAAATTAAGTGAAGGGTGTCACATGAAAGGAGCAAGCAGCAGATACAGAACAAGTAAGGTGCTTCACACGAGGTGGTGTTACACAGGAAAGCTCGTTGCCTTGGGATGTTGTGGGTGCTAAAAGCTTACAGCGACCAAATGATCTTCTGGAAAAGTTTGTGGTAGAACTGAGGACTGTTGCATGGGGTGATACTGCTTCTGGTGTAGAAATGCCAGGCTCACAAATGTCTGGAGGCTGGAAATGTGTTCTGGTGAATTATTGCAATATGTGTCTGCTCTTGGTGAGTGCCAAAAAGTCAAGGTTACTGAATACAGGGCCAGGTGGCCCATTGCTCCAAGCCAGAAGGGCTTTCTTATGCATAGGTGAAGAACTTAGCCAAAAGCCAGTGCAGGATGGTACACCATCTCTTCTCCCCTGCTGTCATCCAGGTCTCTCTTGAGTTAGAGGTGTTTGAGCTAAATTAGAGCGTGGAAGATGGTAGAAGTTGTTCTTAAGAGACAGGCATCAGTGTTGGAGGAGAGATGTTAAGTTCTACCAAGGCACTCAGTGTCCCAAAGGTGCAGAAAACTGAAGTAATTCCTTGTGCAGGTGGTTTATTTTGCTGTGGTTTTAACCAGTAGCTTTGGTTTAAGCCTGTTATTTAACTTTAGTGATCTGTACTCTACCCTTGCTGTTTGGTAGTGTAAGGATCTATCTGTTGGAGTTGCTTGTTCTTAGTTGTGCAAATAGTTGTGTTATGTGTATCTGTATCCATCTGTATCTGGCTGTACAGCTGGAAGAAGCTTGTGAAGTCACTCAGTAGAATTTTAAATTTATATATTAAAAAAAAAATCAACCAAAAAACCCCAACAAAAACCCAAACAAAATAAATAGTATCCTGGTGTAGAGTGTTGAAATGAGAACTTGAGAAGTGAATATGCTCCCTGAAAGGAGAGCAGGGACAGATGAGGCCTGCAGAGGAGTCACGCTGTGTATCAGCCTGAAGGCCGAGTGGATCGCCTCAAAGACGAGTCAGTCCTTCTCTTCCAACCTATTTCTCCTCAAGCCATGAATGTGTTGGTTCTGATGGTGGGTGCTGGTCTGTGCTGAACACCAGAGGTTGAAATAAGATGAGTCGTGTGCAGCTTTGTCAACCAACCATTCCAGCTCCTGACTTAGTCTTTGGAAGATCACCTTTTCAGTTTAAAAATCTTGCAAATTTAAACAATTTGTGCTTTTTTTTTGAGTTTAGAAACCATTATATTACATTTAAGTCATGTTTAAAGCCTTGTTCTAAGCTCATGGGATGGAAACTCCCAATTCATTTTTATTGGAAGTGGAGAATCTTGGATAATTGCTTGACTACAGGAATTAGGGCTTAAGAAAAATATTAAATATCCTGAGACTAGTGATAAAATCTTTAGAGTGGGCAGCAAGCACTGTATAAGCCACTGAAGAGCTGTCAGATTGTAATTAGGTTTGATTGTTACCAACTTGAGCCAGATTTGCACAGGTTACCTAGAGATGAAAAGGCAAGGGTACCATTACCAACCCTTCCAACAACCCCGTCCTCCAGCTGAACAGTTCTTTGAGGATGGGGATACGGAGTGGTCAGGCATTTTTTTTCTCTTCCTTTACAGTTTATGTTGCACAAGCTCAGGTTATCCAGTGCCTCACCATAGGAGACCAGGCACTGTTCCCATGTGGAGGAATGATCTAGGCTGAATATGTCACTGTTGGTCCTGGAGGTTATGGTTTACCCAGTTCATTCTGATTCTGGAGACCAAGAATGGCCTTTTAATTCTAAATCACTGTCTTTGCAATAGATTGGTTTTCTGTGGAAATGTTTATCTGTTCCTGTAACTTTCTGTGTAGAAATTTTGAAGATATAAAATATTAATCTGGTAGCAAGAGTGTCACCTTGTGTGGGATTCTAGGGTACAATGACATTTGTTAGTGGGAGGACCTGGTGTAGAGTTTAATAGTTTCACTTATTACAGACTCTGTTGCCTTCAGTGCAGATACGTGGTGGAGTTTACATGTGGCAACATTTAAAAAGCAAAGTTCAGGTACTGTATTTGTGCAGTGGAGTCACTTGGAATTATTTAATAAGAGGTGTACAATAAGGTTCTTCTTACTCTAATTTCATTAATAATGTATTTTGCAATTGACTGGAGACATTTGACTGACACCTTTTCTTTCAGTATGTTGTGAAACAAATGAGTAACTGACTAAGATGTCATCATTGGAATTATCCTGTACATTGTGGCTGCGAAGAATTTCACAGTGGCAAGGAGATCATGTAGCCTTTATTACAAAAGTACAAATTAGGGAATGGAATAGCATTTTTCACCTGTCAGTAGATGTCAACAGATAGGAACAGAGATTGGAGCAATTGTGCTTTTGAAGGAGAGTGGCATATCATAGAATAGTTTGGGTTGGAAGGGACCTTTAAAGGTCATCTAGTCCACCCCCCCTGCCCATCGAAGCTGGTTAATTCATCCTTTTGATGTGTATCCCGATTTATTTTCCCCCCTTTGTTGAAGAAGCAGTATGAACACATCCTCACTGACCTGCACTTCAGTCTTCCAGAGAATTTCATGAGAGTAGTTTCTGAAACAGTCAGCCCTTTTTTTCCAGTGAGATTTCTCTTCCTGCTCCTTCCTATTAGTTGCAAACATCATATTTTACCTTGCAAATGTCGAATGCTGGCTTTCTAGTTCTGTTCACCTTTGCTTCCCCTGCAGCTCCCACATCTGATTGGGCTCTCAGCTCTGCAGTTGCCTGGCTAACTTGCTTTCTGCCTCATTTACTCCCCAATGACCGCTGAATGACGTTCCCTGAATTCAGGACCAGCTCAACTTTGTGACTGGCTGCTCAGGATGCTGCAGCAGCACCGTGTTTAGTGGCTTCTCTTTAAAGATGTATAGGCATACGTCTCTTGAATTGTAAAGCTAAATTTAATTTGCTTCACCAGAAGGAAGGAACAAACGCTGGGGAAAAAATATACCACTAAAGCTACTGTAAGAAAATCCAGCTCAGTGATTCAGCACAGTGGAGCTAGTGCTGGGTATGGGTGAGTGTTGGTACCCTCGCTGTGGGCTTCACTGAGGCTAAAACAGATCATCATGATTACCTGATATATCCTGAACATTTGTTACAAATACCAAACCAAGCCCCATGTTGAGGCACTTGTGGTTTTGGTACTTTGAACTTGAAGAAGTATACACCAAGGTTCTGGAGAGGTTTAAAATTTCTTTTCACTGAGCTTGAGACATTTTTTAGAGTAAATCTAAGGCAACTTGAGACCACTGAAAGTCTTTAATACTTAGAGTTTTGAGCTCTTTTCAGCATCCTGCTTGCAGTGGCCATGAACACAAGTTAGTGGTGTGAGCTGTGGGTGCTGTTCCCTGTCGGTTGTCTTTTGCTGTGCAAAATTGTGTATTCGGTCCTTGGTGGCTCAGAAGTGAGAGTCTTGCACTGATTCCCTTCTCACAGGTGCACCTGCATCTTTGTGATCTCATTAGTCTGGTGATCACTGACTTTAAGCCTGTGGAAAGATGAACAAGCGAGTGTGTTTGGTTTTTGTTTGTTTGTTGTTGTTTTTTTTTCCCCACATGCTTGTTTATAACATCTTTCTTCAATCATATTTAAGGCTGTACTGGGTTTGTGTGGCCAGGTTTTGGTAGCAGAAGGGCTACAGGGGTGGCTTCAGTGAGAAGCTGTCAGAAGATCCTCTGTGTCTGACAGATCCAATGCCAGCTGGCTCTAAGAGGGACCTATTGCTGGCCAAGGCTGAACCCGTCAGCAATGGTGGCAGCACCTCTGGGATAACTTATTTAAGAGGAAAAAGTTGCTGTGCAACTGCAGCCAAAGAGAGGAGTGAGAATATGAGACAAACGGCCCATGCTGGAGCAGGTTTGCTGGCAGCACTTGGGACCCCATGGGGGACCCGTGCTGGAGCAGCCTGTTCCTGAAGGGCTGCACCCCATGGAGAGGACCCATGCTGGTGCAGTTCATGAAGAACTGCAGCCTGTGGGAAGGACTCAGGTTGGAGAATTTAACGGATGGTTGTCTCCTGTGTGAGCGACTCAACGCTGGAGCAGGGCAGGAGTGTGAGGTGTCCTCCCCCTGAGGAGGAAGAAGCAGCAGAGACAACGTGTGATGAACTGAGCACAACCCCCATTCCCCATCCCCCTGTGCTGCTGGGAGAGAAGAGGTAGAGAAATTGGGAATAAAGTTGAGCCTGGGAAGAAGGGAGGGGTGAGGGGAAGGTGTTTTAAGATTTAGTTTTTATTTCTCATTATCTTACTCTGATTTTGAGGTAATAACATTAAACGTATTTTCTGTTTTGCCCATGATGGTAATTGCTGAGTGATATTCCTGTCCTTATCTCAGCCCATGAGCCTTTTCTGACATTTTCTCTGCTGTGTCCAGCTTCGGGAGGGATGGAGCAGCTCTGGTGGCCACTTGCTGTCCAGCCAGGGTCAACCCACCACAATGGCCCTTTTTAAAACTCTGTGTGAGTGAGATAAGGAAAGAGATATAAGATAAGAGATAAGATAAGGAAATGAGATATAAAACTCTCCTGACTCCCTTGAAGTTTAGGGAGAGCACTGTGATTGCCTAACTTGTGTACTGTCTTAACAAAAAAACCTCTTTTCCTGAATATATCTCACCTATTGTTTTTATCAATTTTCCCACCTAACTCAGAGTTCTGTTTCTGGTTTACTAATTATTAAGGGTTTTTTTACCTTAAAGATCCTATACATACCATGGTAACAGCAAAGAAACAAAATGCTACAAAAACTCAAGTACTCAAATAATTTTGACCTAACTCCTTAGCTAATTGGGCTAGCTAATAAAGTAAAATTGAGGCTGTGACATTCATGCCCTTTGATGTATTCTGCAGACATCTGATTTATAATTTTAATGTTGGTTATCTTATAGGTGGTGTGTTATTTTTAGAGCTCATCATTTAAGCCAGGTAGCTGCTTGTGCAACAGAACTGGACAGTGATCTTGGTTTTGTTTTTCTTTTGGAGGAGGCTGAATTGGAGACTAACTTGGCACTGCTCCAGAGCAGAGGAACTTTCAGTGATGCTGCAGTTTTGTTGGTGCCACTGCAGACACAAAGGCTAAAACAAATCAAAATGAACTGAGAGGAGCAGATGGGGCAAGTGAGAAGTTGGGAAATCATTCAAAGTGTTAGACACCGAACAATTTCAATTTTCCTGAGACAAGCGGGTGCTGTGGCACAACATGGTTCTTCTTGACACTCAACACACGTGAGACAATTTTGGAATAAAAGCTGCATCAGGTGTTCTGTTTCCAAATTTTCCTGCCTGAGGGAGAGTGCTTGCATTTGGCAAGGATGTCTGTAAGGGGGGTGGGTGGTGAAAACAAGCTTATAATAAATCCTTTCAGGTGTTTTGTTGATCATTCCAAGCATAGTGTGTCTGTAGAAGACATGGGTGAAGTTCCTCCTCCTGAGACAAAAATGGAATTTTTAGGGATATCACAAGGCAGTGAGAGTAAAAGAAGTCAGACAAAGACACCTCCTTTCTTCTGAAAATCTTGTCTTGATTTTAATGTCCTCCTTAAAGGATACAATTTTCCTGTAGGATGGGAGTACCCAAAAGAATAAATGCCTCACTTTGGTAAATCTGAATGTTGGAAATTTGTGTGTCTTCCCATGTGCAAAACCCAGGCAGTGACCCTCAGAGATGTGACAGAATGTCTCTTTCTCCCAGTCCTTTCAGTCCTCAGTGACAGTTTTGCCTTGTGCTAGCACTGTTTTTTTGGGTGCAACCTCACTAGAAGCTCAGGTCAGCCTGTCACTGTGGCATGAGCTTAGTGTTTCCCTTACTTACACTGTTTAAAAAAGCTGCAGTACTAAAAGGCATAGATTGTGGGGAAACTTGTAATTTTGAGGGTGGAAATCCTAAGGTCTGAACTTCCATGACAGCATCAGCTAAGCTATGCTCCATCAATAATGAATCCACAGAAATTCCTCCAAATATATGACTTCTCTTCCTCTGTAACATAGTTCTTCTGTTTAAGATTCTCCTTTAAGGGATTTGGCTTCTTTTAAAGATAAGGAAATGAGATAGAAAGAATTCTCTTCCCACACGGTAATTGCAGCCTAAACAGGATTTTGCAGTATTTATTGTTTAGAACTGCATAAATAGACTGTAGATAATTCATGCTTTAAATGCTGTGGGGCATAGAAAAGTTGGGTGTAGGAAAAACGTGTATGATAACGTATAATTCCAGCAGAAAGAAAAGGAACTTAAAAAGCAGTTGGATTCTTTCCATCCACCCTACAAAGAAGAAAATTGTTTTGCAGGAAATATAGGTCATGGCACTGTTCTGGCATCTTGATGTTACAGTTTTGTTAAGTACAGTGTATTGCTAGCAGCACAGTTTGGGACTCCCATTGGAGCTGTTCTTTGCTGTTAGACTTAAAGGCCATTTAATATCCCTTATCTGATCTAACGTACTCCTCCTCACAAAGACAATGTAGAAAGTGGTTTGGGTTTGGTGGGTTCTTTTTGTTTGTTTCTTTTTCAAATTAAGTTACTGAAAGCCACTTTGGAGACTTTTCCTGCTGTTACACCCAGAAGTGTAACAGGGCCAGGACAAGGGGCAACGGGCACAAACTGGAACACCAGAAGTTCCAGACAAACTTAAGGAAAAACTTCTTTCCTGTGAGGGTGCTGGAGCCCTGGGACAGGCTGCCCGGAGAGGATGTGGAGTCTCCATCTCTGGAGATGTTCAAACCCACCTGGACACTTCCCTGTGCAACCTGGTGTAGGGAACCTGCTTTGGCAGGGGGGTTGGACTGGATGATCTCCTGAGGTCCCTTCCAACCCCACCATGCTGTGACCTAAGGATCAGGGATGCACCATGAATGGGGCAGTGGAACTAAATTCTCCTCCCCTCTCCATGGCAAAACACAGAAGAAAATGAAACCTTGTGTTGCTATGCCACAGGGTTTTACAGATATAAGCTTATTATTGGAGTAAAGCCTTGGCTTTCTGAACGTGACATTCACCTTTGATTAGGAGATTAATCTAATTTCTTTGTGTTAGAAAAGATCTGAAAGGCAGCTGTGTTCTGTGAGTCAGGGTGTCTGTATCCTCTGCCGTTGGTGTCCAACACCAGGACAGTGTCTGTAGCGTTTGCAGAACAGGAGAATAAGGCCAACAGTATTTCTGTGGGGCAGGGAAGCAGAACTGCTCCCATCTTACAGATTGTGGCACTGAAATGTAGAGAAAATACATGATTTTTCTGCATAGTTGTGTGCAGCTGGCTGCTGTGAACAATATAGTGGCCAAGATGGAAACAGAGGGGTGCACAGGAGGAGCTGTAGCCACACTGTGGTTTTTGTTTGGTTGGTTTTGAGGTGCGATGCAGTGGTGTAAGCACAATGATGTGATTCCTCTCCTCAACCTGCTGTGGTGGTGCTCACTCTCTTCTGTTCTTTCCTTGTCTTCTGATCAAACAGAAATAAACAGTGTTTAGCTTTCTGGTACAATGCAATGTGGTGTAGCTTTGAAGAATGATGGAGATGGAGAGATACATATATACATTTATATATATATATATATATATATATATACACACACATACATTTATAGATATATAAAAGTATACATTTATATATAAAAATATAAATATATATATATATATACACACATTTCAAGTTGGTTTGAGATGTTCCTTGCATTCTCCAGCATTCATAACCTTACAGTGGTAGGGATGCAGGCAACCTTCTTCTATCCATCCCACTTGTGTAGTTTTAGCAATTAGGTGCTGTGTATAAATACACCTGAGTTGCTAAAACTGCTTCCTATTCACATAAGTTTTCTTTTCAGATGTTTTATCTCACATGAGACTGGAGGTTAACAAATCCATGATGAAATCAAGGTCAGGCTGGCCTCTGCCTCGCCCTGTCCTCCCATCCCCTGTGGCTCATGCAGTTTGTTGCAGGTACGGGACTGTCCCGAGCTCATTGTACCAAGCAAGGCTGCAGTGAATTGAAACTCTTCTGTCTCAGTTGAAGTTCCAGCAAGTTACTGCTGCTCAATCTGGATATTTTCAGGCGTGACAAAGATATAAGAATGCAGCTACAGATTTTTATTGCTGCCCCAATGTATTTCCAGTGTGCTGTTATTACTTTGGAGTTCATTAGGAGCAAACAAAAGCAGCGGAAAGCGTACTGCTCGTAACGCAGCGCTGCACAGCACGGCTCGCTCTCTGCTGCCTGATGAAATGGCTGAGCTTTGGAATAAGCAGGAGCCCAACAGTTTCCTTTGCAGCTTGCCTGAAGATTTCCTAAACCCCTAACCACTTTCATTCATTATCTGCTGGAGTACTTGGATAAGAAACAGCCTTTTTCTAAAAAAAAAAAGGCAATCAGGAAAATTTCCTGTGGTGACAAGTAGGTTTTTCTTTTGGGTCGATCTAAGTATCAAACCAGTCTTATTGTATCTTAGCTTTTTGGTTTCTTAGTTTCCTCTTACCACTTAAAGCAGGATTTGAAGGATTCTCTGCATCCTAAACAAGGTGATTGTATGTAGGTGTGTGGACACATGCACATGTGTGTGTTTGTTTTTTTTTAACCAACAAATAATTAATTACTCTAGTCTCGCTATTTCCTGCTTCAGTGGGAATGTGGGGTACATTGAAGTGCTTGAACTTGTCACTGGGACACTCAGGTGCTGTTTGAGTCATCTGACTTGGATGGCATCTAGAAGACCAAGGTTAGAAGCCTGAATTCCTGAGAATCATAAGTGGGGGAACAAAGAAAATAGTTTTGTGGGAAAGGCACTGCATAGGATGCGTAATGCAGATGTGTTGAAGACATCTCTCAGTGATTGCTTTCGAGCAACTATCATTCAGATTCCATGTTCTGATAGATACATCTTCTTTGAAGGTGTTTCAGCATTATGGGAATTGTAAATAAAAATATTTTTCAGATTTAAAAAGACCCTCAATATAAGACCTTTAAAGATGTGTTTGTTTTTATTATTTTTTATATCAACATGCAAAAAAGAGCAAACAGACAGCCCTAGCAGTTGTGTGTGTCTGATTGAAATGCATAGATTCTTATACATAAATTATTATTGCATGCAGTTGTATGAACAAATGGAAAAGCTGAGTTTAGGACCCCTTGAAAATAATCTATTTCTGTTAGACATGCACATCATTTAGATATATGCTTGTCTACGCAGTGTATAATTTTTCACTGGCTCTTCATAGGTGATTCTGGAAGGCGAAATGTGCTGTGTGAATGTGGTACTTCAAATTGTAGAATGCTTGCATGAAAAAATATAGGATTAGTCTGCAAATAATCTCTTCAAAGGCCCTATTACAATTCTGAACTCTCAGATGGCTTGGCTAGTCTTTGCTATTGCTTTAGAGGGACAGAGAATGTTAAAACCATTTACATGTATTGTCACAAAATAATTTTATGTAGTTGATCCTGCCTGACACGATGCTTCACAACATGATGGAAAATTCATAAATGTTTTCTTCACTTTGGTGCTCAAGAAGCACTTAAAAGCGCTCATTTCTTTAAGAATTACTTTCTCGCTTTACATCCAATTCATAGATTATGGTCAAGTGTTCATTTTTATGGTATTTACAAGAAATCAGTTGAGCCAGCTTGCTCATAACACCCCTCCCTCTCCCTCCACCCCCTCCCCAGATACATCCTTGCTGCATCAGGGAACAAAGAGAGTTGAGATTCTGAGCCAAGCTTGGATTTGATTTAATAATGTATTTTCCTGTAGTAAATTTTTAAGAGGCTGAATTGTTTGTGGTCAAAGATTCTAAGGTTATGTCCATTATATTAAAGACAAGATTAATGGCTAGTAGGTTTTTCAGCTGTCTAATATTTTAATTGGGGATGAAGTTCCCAGTCCTGTATTTGCAAGCAGAGTGTGTGTGTGTCTGTCCATCCCTGCCCCGCTGCTCAACCCACAGATGCCTGCTGATAGTCTTCGCTCTGACTTCTCATTCCCTTAGTGGTAAAAAATCCCACTGTCCTCTTTGCCTGGACTGGGAGTTTGTCAAAGATAGTCTGCTCTGGGCGTTGAACTCTTGGAAAAAGCTCAGATTAATGGGGAAATATCTCTAACCAATTCATCAAGCTGCATTGTCTGTTTGGGATAAATCACAGAAGATCAAGTTGTCCCTTAGAGCATTAGCTCGAGTCTTTAGTCTGCTTGTGGTAAAGTGTGCTGTTGGATCCTGAGGCTTTAGATTTAACTGCAGGTGTACTGGGTGGAATGAAACCTGTTCAGGGGTTGTACTGAAATCTGGTGGCTGCTGTTGAAGAAAATTCATGCTCCATCTATGCACCCAAGTCTTGATGAACCATAGAGTGACTGTGTGCTGGTATGTGTGTCATGGCAAAATGGAAATGTGATCTCCTGTTTCCAGACTGGAGATAGCTGCTGAACATCTGACGGTATTAGTGATGCTTCAGGATTCACGTGGAATTGGATGAAGAGTTTACTGCAATGAGTGTCTTGACTTTCATAATTGGTCAAGTATGATCATTTTGGATAATGGCATTTAAGGCTGGACTGTTGGATAGGTATTTGGAAAAAAGTCACTGTCTGAGATGGTCCATAACTCCCAATGTTTAAAGTCAACCTTGTTTTTCCTGCTGGAGAATTCCTCTGTAGTTGTCTTGCTTCACTCCAAAATGGAATTGGGGTTTTCCTGTTAGACTTTAGGAAGGATGTTTCTGCTAGACTGTTCTACACTTTGGTTGGCTGTTTTGATCTACCATCACTAGCAAGGCTTTTCCAAGTCTTACAGATCCCTTTGGATTATATGACAGATTAAGTGAGAGAGAACATGTGTAGGGTGTTGGTGGCATAATCCCGAATCCAAGCCTGACAAATGATATGTTCTGAATGGGGCTAATCAGGAACTCAGAGCACCTGTTTGTCCACTTGCAATTAGAAGAAATCATCTTTGTTTTGTTCCTAGTTTTGTTGCCCTGGTTAAGGTGGCTGGTGCTCATGTGGTGTGTTCTCCTTGATAATTGATATATCAGTGACTTTGGAGGTGAGGGGAAGACTGGCTGGCTATAAAAGAGTCTAGGATTCAGACTCTTCCTGCAGTTGCTGCAGTGGCTTTACTTGCTCGAGTAGCACATTTTAGTCTGTCGTTTTGTGGTTTGGCCTTTTTCTTCTCCATAAATGAAATGTGCAGCTCAGGAGGCACGGGGTGCCCACCAGTGCTGGTTCTGTAGCTAATGCTCCTTTCTGGGGGAGGCTGTAAAAAAGGTTGTGGTGAGAGAGCTCTGAGGAGCAAAGCATGTCACACATCATCTGACTGTAGAGTGTGGAGATGGCACGTTGATAGTTACACAGTCCCCTCTGGGTGCCTGTGACCAGGTGATGAGACTCAGTTTTCACAGAACTTCAGTTGCCTTTCACAAGTTCACAATAATTTATTGGCCTATGTGGTTCTTTTTGAACCTCTCTTTCTGTTAAGTGGAATGAATGGTTTAAAAGGTGTCTCCACAATACCTTAAATAGCTACACTGGTTCAGGAATTCAAAGGTATCAGACCATTTGGCTACCATAGTAAGCAGAGCAGGAAATTTTTGCTTAATATTGGGATTGTATTTGTTGTGATGCCGCAGAAAAGGAGTTCATACTCTGGGTTATTCTGCAATAGAAATAATGTAGCTAGCAGAACAACCTGAATGAAAATTTACTGGTGTCCCCTGTTTTCAGGCATTGATCAGAAAAGTCTTATTCTGTCAAATAAAAAGGCTCCTTAGCTCTGCTTAGAGCAATAGGTAATTTCTTTGGGCAAAACCAGTGGAAGCAAACAGGCGAAGCAGTGAGCATGAGGGAAGCAGCGCTGGTGGCCTCAGCCGAGGAGCCCGTTCAGTTCCTGACACAGCTTTCAGCTGGTGCATTGGCTACAGCAACTGTTTTCTGGATCTTGTCCTGTTTTTCTGTTGTGAATCTCTATGTTGGATTAAAAATCTGATAACCTAAATATAAAAGGAGTGGGAAGGATCCCATATGAAGTAGGAAAAGGTTCCCTTTCTGTGCTGGGATGTGGTAGCAGTGCTGTGACAAACTGATGCAGGGATCCTCAAGGGAAACAAAGCGGCTGGATGGTCTGGACAGTGACATCAAACCCTGGGTAGATGGTATCTATGAAACCTTCTTCTGTTGTTTGTTCCCCTGTGATGTTTCTGTAGCCTTTTTCAGTCACTAGTTTTCACTCATGGTATTCACAAACAGCAGTTGTGGTCAGCAGAACCCTGTTCACTTTTCCCTGTTCATTAGACATAACCTCAAGGCAATCTTCAGACTGTAAGGTCAGGCATTTTCATCTGATCTTTTGTTTCTTTCTCTTTTCCATCTTTGCCCATGATGCTGAGGCTGGTGGAAGCATTTTGAAAACCTTTGCTAACTCTCCTTGTGGTTGAGGCCAAAATCACTGCAGCTTGCTGGGCTGGGACCATGTCACCTTGTTCACTGTGGTCCTCAGACTGCTGTCATGGGGAGTTTGTCATCTGGGATTTGCCACCAGGGCTTCTGACCACACCTTTTTGACTACTGAGGCTCCTGACTTGAGTTTTCTATGCTTCAAGGTCACATTAATTATTGCTGTAAGCATGCACTGAGCTACACTGCATATCGATCCCCGTGCTGAGGCTGGTGTGGGATGTGGTCACCTTTTCAGGAAGCCCTGATCTCCCCTGGAGATGCTTCCCTACCACCAAAGGTCAGTTGTAGATAGGTGATGGCTGGTGTTTTGGCAAGGTTGTATTTTACTACTTTTCAAATTTATCTCTGGTCAGACTTTCCTTTCTGAGATGAGGAATAGCTGCTGTGGCTGCACTGATTGTTGGTTTTGGTGTATTTCAGACTTGCAAAAAGATGCCTGTAGCTCAGGGCAGGCAGCTTTAAAATGTGTATTTATGATTTTAAAATAGCAAACACTTCTTTGTTTGGGGTTGTTTGGTTGTCTTCCCCCCAAATAAGCCCTGTAACAAGTTGATCCTTCAACTCACCCACAAATAAAACAGTTCCAGTGAGAGAGGCTGTTTTATGGGATTCATTTTGGGAGCTGTTCAGGGAAATTACTGTAGGCTTTTTGAACAAATTAGTGAGAGCGTGGAAGGACCACAAGAAGGCTTTTTCCCTTAAGATGTGTAGGATCTTATGAAGGGAAGGAAAAAAAAAAAGCAAACCACATGGTAATTAAAGAATTTTTTATAATGAAATAAAATTATGCAAGCTGTGGTTTTTGAACTTGGGTAAATTCCTAGCTGTTTCTGCTAGTGAAAGTTTTATTTCAAAATGGGGCTTTTAGAAGGGGAAGGAAATTGCTTAATCACTGCTTCAAATCTGTGTGTATGTTGTATGGGGGCGTGGGTGTATCCCCTTTGCAAGATGTTAAAAGAGTTTGGATTTAGGATGTTAAAAAAAGTATCTGAATAACTTGTATGAAATGATCAAGGCAACTAATCTGTTGGGTTATGGGAACATCAGGAGCTCAGCTCATGATGAATATAATTAGCTGAGTTCACCTGAAGTGTTTATCCTGGGGAAAAAAACAGTGAATCAAACCTCTGAGTCTTTCACAGGGACTTTTCAATTATTTGAATTGGAGAGGGGCATTTTTTGTTGCTGGAATTAGGTTAATATGTGGGTATACTGCTGAGACAGCTGCGATTCAGGGCATGAGGAACTGGGGAAGCTATTCGTGGACCTCTTATGCTGAACGAAATTATGTCCTTGACTCTTCATAACATAGTTTATGAAGGGAAAAAGTCAGACTATTGGAATAACTTAATCTGGTGCTTGTAAATGTATAACATGAGTGGACAGCATGATGTTGAAATGCAGTGAGGGGAGTAGAAGAGCAGGTGTGGCTGTGGAAGATCCCAGCAGTATCCCGTGAAACTTTCCACTAAATGGCAAGTAACTTGGAAATAGTTATTTCATAGTTATTTCATCTGTGCATGGGGCTCATTGACTTACATGCCACTTGCTCTGTGTGCTTATTTGTATTTAAGGTACTCTCTGGATTCCCTCTACCTCTTGACTAATTCTACACATCCAGAGCAGGTGAGTCTTCAAAAAGGAGAGAGATGATGTGGTAGCTTGCGAGCGATGGGGACCGTGTTTCGCTAGCAGTAGTATCCCTGCACAAGCTTGCAGAAAAGCTTGGACCCTCAGTCCTGCTTTTGAGTTCACAAGGTCTCAGGTTTGGCAGTGCTGTTTGTCTGGTTTGGTGTTAAAGGCAAGATGCTGAAATGCAAAAGCAACAATTTAATTTACACGTGGTTGAAATCACATCTGGCTGCTGCCCAAGTATTCCTTTGAGCGTACCAGACATCAGGGACCTTGAGATCAGACAACAGCCACACTGAAGCTATTCAAGTAATTCTCTGAGGCTTTGGCATGCTTTCACATCAAGAGACAGGTACTGTGTGTATCTTGCATAACCTGGGATATAATAAACCTCAGACCACTTTACTATTTTATTGTAAAGACTTTTAAAATATCTAATTGCTGATTCACTTCATCAGGCTGCATTGACAGCTTAGCTGAAATAATGTGTGGAGGAAAAGCACGTGTGAGTGCTGGGAAACTGCTGGGGCTGGGAAACTGCTGGGGCTGGGAAACTGCTGTTTCCAATGATGTTTTCAAAATCATGTTTGCAGGTGCTGGTCTGTCTGCCTGATGGTGCTCCGTAAATCCTGTGCAGCCTGGCACATGGGAAGCCAAACCCTGGTGCAGGAGGGCAGCAGCCCCACTGTGTCTTTTATCCTGATACCCGAGATCTCTTCAGCCTTTCCAGTGTGTTGGGACATGACAGTGAGCATCAGAAGGAGGAAATGCAATTCAACAAAGCTTTTTTTAATGTTCACATGGGCTGTAAGCAGGTTCTCAGGTGGTCTGAACGGGCACTGTTGGGCTTCACCACCTTCATCAGTGTAGATAGGTTGTATGTGGTTTTGGTGCTGATATAAGGTCAGTAGATGCTCAGGTTAGATGGTGAGGGATGTCAAGGGAGTTGTGTGAGGCAGTCTCAGCTACTTAGTGCTTTAGTGCATCCTTCCCTTTGGTCCCTCTAGCCTGGAGAAGAGCAGACTGAGAGGGGATCTTATCAGTGTCTATAAATATCTGAAGTGTGGGGGACAAATGGGTGGGGCTGGGCTCTTTTCAGTCGTGCCCAGTGACAGGACAAGGGGCAATGGGCACAAACGGGAACACCAACAGTTCCAGACAAACTTAAGGAAAAACTTCTTTACTGTGAGGGTGCCAGAGCCCTGGGACAGGCTGCCCAGAGAGGGTGTGGAGTCTCCATCTCTGGAGATGTTCAAACCCACCTGGACACTTTCCTGTGCACCCTGGTGTAGGGAACCTGCTTTGGCAGGGGCGTTGGACTTGATGATCTCCTGAAGTCCCTTCCAACCCCACCAGTCTGGGGTTCTGTGTGGCAAGACCTGTGTTGTCTTAAGGTTCACAAACACAGTGCTTGAACTCCTTCCCATTTCTGGGTGACGCAAACGTCTGCATGTGAGCGTGTGGTTTCTCCTCTCCTCCTCTTGCCTCTTATCCCCAGTGTTACTTTTTCTGGGGGGGGGTAGCACATCAGCCTATTTAAACATAACACCCCCCACCCCTCAAACAACCCCCCCCACACACCTTGAATCACTGAATTTGTCACAATAATTAAGTATGGTAGCTACTGTTTTGGATGTGTTTCACCTGCTAAGAGATACTGCAGTCAGCACCATATGGTAGCCTTTTTTTTTCCCTTTTTAATGGACTTACAGCAGCAATTTGTTTCACCCGTAAGCCAGCACCACAGCGTGCATTGCTTAACAGAAGCAACGTCAGACTGGTGAGCTTTTCATTTTCAGTTTTCAAGGAGCATTTAGCTGAGCTTCAGAGCCTGGTTTCTGATACTGTCCTATTTGCATTGTAACCCTTTGATGTAGAAAAGTGAGGGGCTGAAGGACAGAAGGGCTTGATTCGTTTTCTGACCAGACTCCTCAGTACTTCAGTCTCAGTGTTTACAAATAATATGCTAACATTTATCTGCCTTTTGGATTTATTGTCAAGCTCTCTTCAATGTCTGTATGTCACCCTGAGATTGTGGAGAGAAAATGGTTGCAGATATGGAAAATATTATTTTATTTGATGAGTGGACTGAAACTGCAGATTGAGTTATGGGTATGTCTGTGCTGTAAAAACAGGGGCCGGGGCAGGATCCTTGATCTTCTTCCAAAACACAGAATGATGTTCCAGCACCGTGATCCTGTCCCCAAGGGCCTTATCCCTAACAGAACCATGATGATGTACTACTTTGAACTAATACCTTTGATGTGGGTGGTGTGTGGGGGGGGTTATTTTGTTGTTTTGTGAGTGGGGTTTTTATTTTGTTTTGTTTTTTTAGTTACCAGGGTACTCAGATTTTCAATAGCTTGCTGCACTGTGCCTCATAAGCTGATAGAGTTAATGCAAAACCACATTTAGTTCAGGATCTCCTTACCTTAAAGCTTATTGGGTTTTTGTGACTGCCAGGCTGACTAATGAATTTCTGTATATTCTTAGGCTTCCTTAAAACTTGGGCAAGCCTGCTACAATTGTGCAGCACCTTAATAGCCTGGAAAGACATCTCCAGGGTGGAGCGATGACCTAGCAGCACAGCGAGTTAACCTGCAATGCAAGAGACTCATGTTTAATTCCCCTTCCATTATTGACTCTATATAACTCCAGGTAAATTGTTTAGGTTAGAGAGGCAGAAGGATTCCCTACCTCGAAGGGCTGTAAGAACACACATGTGCACCACAGTGGGTCTCAGATATTGTGATATCAGAGGAGGTATAAAAAGTAGAAAGCCCATTTCAGACCCTGCCACCTCCCCAGGCAAAAGTCGATTGAGGTCATGCTGAGCCCTCATTCAGATGCAGGAGCTGTGGTCCTGATGTCTTGCATCCTTCCTCCCTGTCCCCTAATTGGTCCTGGGATCTTGCAGTTTGTGATGGCTGTCTAACTCTGGATCAATATCTGGGGTTACTTTTGTTATATCAGATAGTGTTGATAACCCCGTTCTGCGAGTCAGTCACTCGGTGATAACCACTTCCCCTGCTTAATTAGCAATATCTGCTTAAAAATAAGATATGTGTCTGGGTGAAATGCAGGTTACAAATGGTTGCAATTAAACCTCGTGTAGCAGATTTCCTAGATCTTGTCCTGTTGTGTTTCTTCTTCCTTTCTTTAAAGCATAAAAATGCAATATTTCTAGAGGGCACAGGTGTTCTGTTCAAAGCTCAAGATCATCTAAAGTGAAATGAATTTGAACGGTCACACATCCAGCCTTGTTCCTGTCTTACATCCTTGTCTTCTTTAACTGGAATAAAATGTACTTTTAATTTCACAAAGCTTTAGAAATAATGGGGAGTTCTGAGTAGTTTTTCTTTTTAAATTAACCAAAAATTAGAAATTTTAGAAATTTTAAATTTCTAAATAAGTTAATTGGAAATCAGATGTGACTTTTTATGTGAGTGATTAAAAAGTTACCAGAGCAGTACTCAGTGGTGTTACAGCTGATGCTGTGTCAGTGTTTCCTTTAGATTTGTTTTAGACAAGGCTGGACTTGAGACTGGAATACAAATTCTCAGCTTTACACTAAGCAGATTTTCTGGGAAAAAATGGAACTATTTGACTGGAACAAGGGACCTGATTTGTCATCATGCTGTGATTTTGCTCAGCTTTGGAAGCCAAGAAATGCAATGGTTGCCTTAATCTTTCCTCTCTTCTCACCAAACATAGTTACACACATGTTGGTGGCCTGAGAGAAGGCAAAACCTCACCTCAGCCCCGTGAGTGAGAGACCAGGGAGGAGCATCCTCCACGACAGCAGACTTTCCAATCCCAAATACAAACTTCTCTTTCATTACACACCAAGAGTACTGGCTTTGCACAAAAGAGATTTTAATCTGAATTTAAATAGGAGTGGGATAAAAATATGCCTTGCAATGGCTTTCTCTAACGTGATGTGGAGAGAGGTGAGCAGAGGGAAGGTAGCGTGGTACCCAAGAGCTATTAATTCTTCACAATCTTTTAACTTCATGCATTTTTGTGCCTTGCTAGTGCTTGTGTAGTATTCAAATTGGTTTACTTTGCAAACATAAATGAACATGCTAATATTTTCATTTTAGCAGCGCCCTATAGAAATACTGGTTAAAAATGTCACCTAGGGATTTTAATCTGTGCAGAATAAGGGGTTCTAGAAAAAGGAGATATACTTCTTTCTCAGTGCACCTCCCTGACAGCAAAAAAAGTCTGGGTAATGTTCCTTGCTTGAAAGGTGTGTGCTTAGCTGGTTTCAGAAATAAATGGGAATTTGCATTCCTTTTTGGAAGCACCAATAAACTCCAATCTTTTCAACCAGCACCTGGTTTGAAGTTGAAATTTCTGGTTTGAGGAGAATCTGGAGAGATGGCTCTGTACCTACTTGGGAGGAAAATTAAATTAAAATAGTTGCTTTTTTAAAATGTCAGTTTGAAGTTCTATATCCTTCCTTAGTGGAAAACAAGGACCCTAAATTTCTTGCTGTGAGCCCCATGAGCTGCAAGGGTGGAAGCTGGGCCACCCTGCAGTGACTGGGTGATCGCCTGTGCCACCGCCCTGCATTGCAGAGCTTCCCCATGTCCCTGCACCTGGAAGCCTGGGCTCCCAAACTGGTGTTTGTCCAAAACCTCTTTTTGTCACAAATTTTGTGCTCAGCTGTTGTTAGAGCTAAGATCTGCTGATACTTGCAACAGAAAGGATATTGTGTGTTTCTTCTGCTTGCAGGTCCCAGAGTCAATATTTGTTTAGGAAAGGCTGATATTTTAATTTATTTTGCAATGCAGAAGCCTTCAGTAATCCAAAAATTGCTCCCTAGACTGCAAAAAAAGGACAGTATGTCTCCTGCAGTAGGAGACACTTCAGAAGGCAGTTGTGTGGCAGGGATCTGCCTTACTAGATTGATTTCTGAAAGTCAGAGAGAGATGCCAGCGAGTGAAGAGAACAAGGGATTCGCAGTGCACGTGGATACTTCTCTGCTCACTGGAGCAAACAGATGCACAATATCAATTAGCACATACCTTAGGGCACCTTATGAAGTTAAATAAAGGAGGAAAAAGATCAAAACATCACCTTATTAGCAAGAAACATGAGTTGCATAGTGACCTTGGAGCAGAATCACAAAATATTTTGTTATTTGTTAAATTCTTTGAGGAAGAATAAACTGAAGGATACAAACACCCAGAGCATTGAGTCCTTAGACAACAAAGCAAAACAAACCAAAAAGGGAGAAAAAGAATAACAAATATTTAATTTCTCACTGAATTTAGTGTCTTCCATTTCAAAAAAAGATGGGGCGGGGGGTGGAGTGGGAAGAATCAGTTAACATATGCCAACATTAATTTCAGACATGTTCTTTCATATATGAAATTATCCCATAATTGAGACAAATTACTTGAAGTGTTTAAAAAATCTCAGAAATGCTGAGATGGAAAAGACCTTGGGAGGTAACTTAGTATGTTGCCAGGCTCTTTGGTGAGATCAAGTGTTCTTGTCTTACCTCCAGAAGCTGACAGTCTGTCTAACCTCTTTTTAAACCTTGGGTATTGATTTTTCATCTTCCCCAGACAGCCTGTTCTGGGTCTTCACCACTCTTACAGTTAACAAGACTTTCATTTTTCTAATATCTAATTCTTTCTACTGCTTGTCCTCCTGTCCGTTTTCTGAAGAAGAAGTGATGAATGTCCCCTTCTGTTATTGCCTTGTGGGACATTTCTGGATAATGCTTAGCATCTCCTTAACTTAATCACAGCTTTGCTCTGCAGGAAGAGAAGAAGAAGAAAAAGAAATGTTGGTTCTTTTCTTGTTGACTGTGCTTCTGAAATCACTTGGTTGTTTGTTGTGTTGGGTTTTTTTTCTTTCTTCCCTATTGACCTTTCCCTGTATTTTAAGGAGTGGCACTCAAAATGGGATATCCAGTGAGAGCCACTGAGATAGCCAATGTCTTTCTAATACAAAAGGAAAAGAAGAGTAAGCTCCTTGGTCTTAGCGTCTCATGCTTCTGTCATACTTCTCTGATAGCTCTGGTTTTCCAGTAATACCATATTTTTTTACTTTTATTCCTTGTAACTTGATGAAGTGCAGATACTTGGCCTTGTATTGCCTCACACTTTCCACCCATATGTTTTAGAAGGAAGAATAAAAGGAACAAATCAAAAGTGCTGCACTGTATCAGGTTTTCAGCTTCTGGATGTTGTATCCTAGTCTCCAACTTGTTGATGATCCTGTCTGCTGATTCTGCTCACATTTTTTAGCTCCCTGTCATCTACAGTTGTTCAGATGTTTTTGCCATTTAGTTCTGTAAGAGCAATGGCATCTCCCAGCTTACTGCTGATGGTGGCTATTTCAGAGGTCATTTATCAGAAAAGAGTTGGCAACTTCAAGCCTTGAGCTACTTTCTTAGCAGAGCTTTACATGAGCCCCTGTGAATGTCCAACCCCATGTACTAAAGATTAGAAAGAATTTCTAGATTTAGGGCTAGTCATCATTGCTTTTGCACAACTTGTATGTGTTGATTTAAATTTTAGAGTTTAGAGCTGCTCTCCTGAATGCTGTTAGTCATTTAGATTTTTAGGACCCTCTGAACTGAAAAAGAGTTTACAGAACTTTTATAAAATTCTGTTAGAACTGTATCTCCTATTTATCTCCTAGCATCATCTGTACTTTCATTTGGGTCTAGTGATAGTACATAATTCTCCAGTGAAGAGGATCAAATACAGTGGTTAGAAGATGCATTCCCTCCCTTGAAAAAGTTACTGCTATTGTCAGGTAGATCAAGTGGTTTTCAGGAAGAACCTCTTAAAACATAACAATCTGCATAAAGATGAATATATTTGCAATATGTAGCTACAGTGTAGTTTTAAAGCACTAAGAGATTCTTGAGTCTTACAATATTATTGTTACTAAATGCTTTCAAATGCAAAGTGACACTAATGCATTTCATTTAAGCTATTATTATTTCAGAGTTAATTTTACACCCAAACTGAAATAAGAAAAGCACTTAAAGAAATATTTGGGGGTGTTGCTATGTTATTTAGAAATGCTTGGAGAAACAAACAAAACCCCTCCCGTGTTCTGATATGTGAATATCTAAAAGGCCTCATTTTATTTGAGAAAAAAACATTGAGGAAAAGATTCAAAGCATTTTTTACAGGAAAATGCATTTATCCCCTCACAGAAGTGCTTATAATGATGTTTTCCTCAGTGCACTCTGTGATAATTATTCACATAGCAATTGGAAATACACAGCAAGTACAATATAATGCACATTGCTATTGGTTACCACTATATTGACAGAATTAAGGGTCTCTAAATTTACAGCATTTTATAATTCTTCTCTGGATTTCTTGCCTGCTGGTCCAGTGCTCTGTAAGTCAGATCTTTCCCTGGGACTCCCCATCTTCCCTAAGGCCTATTCTGTCTAGTCACTTTTAAAATTTATTTCTTCCCCTCCCCATCCTTTTTTTTCCCCCTTTTGCTTTTTCTGGATACTGTTTGAAAATCCTGAACTCCTTTTGCTCTTTTTCTTTTTAATTTACGTGTTTTCCTATGATGCCTCCAGTGATGCAGTGATGCTTTCAGCATTCCCGTTCTGCTTTTTGCTTTCCCTTTGCTCTGCTCTCATGCAGCGATGTTTCCTACTCCATGAAGCAAAATTTCTTTCCTTTTGTGCTTTAGTTTTCTTCTTGTGCTGGCCTGTGCTCTGACTATATCCCCTACTCACGCCCTTACTCTCTTCCTCCTCTGCACGTTACTGTTGTCCCTGGGCCTCTTTGCACCCCATTTCCACCCGGGTTTCCACTTGCAGTAATTCCAGTTGATGTTGCTTTTTCCTCCCCTTCCCCTATGTTTTTCCTAATGCTGCTTGCCTGCTATGTCTGATTAACTGGCTCCAGGGTGCAAGTTAAATGTCAGTATAATTTTTTTCTTTCTTCCAGTCTTAAAGGAGTGCATGAAATGGAATTTGAACACCAAAAAATTAACCTGCAGTGTCCAAGTAGGCACTAAATCCCCACGTGTTTTACTTTCATTTCTGATGACAGTTGTTCTCTCGTTAGAATCCATCCTGATCAACAGTGGCATAGTCTCAAAGACTGGAAATAGAAATGGTTATTGTAAGTGAACTGAGTGTAGTCTCTTTTGTTCTCACATCTTGAGTATTTGCTGCTTGTAGTGTGCTGAGACACTTGCTAGTGGTTGCAGTTTCTCTCCTCTCAGGATATGACCCTGGCCTCGGTAACACTGGTAATGAGGCAGTAGTTGTGGGTGCAGATCACATCTTCCCTGGGCACCTACTGCTTAGTTTTTATTTATTTAATGTTAACGCAGTATTTTTCAATAAGGAGACAGCAGATGATAATCAGGCTTTTCTAAGAGCTTCTTGGGAGTTATTTTTAAAAAATTATATATATATATATATATATACACACACACACAATTTATGGCAGTGGGCAGCAGGCAGTAGGCGTGTCTGGCCAACTGTGACCAAGAAAATAGGACGAGCGAGACAGTGAAACAGGCTCTGTGCTACAAATCAATCCAAAGATGACAGGCAGGACCAGCCTGGCAGGGGCTCAGGGTGTAATGGGTTTGTTCTGGACACTGGGAAAAAGGTTGGGAAAGATGAGCAACTTGGCAGTGAGGGGGGTCGTGGGGTTTGTGTGCCTCTTGCTGAGCTCTCGGCAGTTAAAAGGTGAAGGCAGAGGCAGGAATGGTCAGGTTAGGCAGACTGCCTTCTGGCCAGGAGATGTGTTGGGCATCATGACTTGCAGAAGAGCCCTGCTGTGCCACTGCTTGCTCTTTTCTGAGCAAGGACTGGTATTTGTGACCTACTGTGCCAAATTGGGTGGTAGGGATGTGACAGATGAGTGCTAGGCATGAAGGACTTGACTCTTGACTCATGCTTTTGGCAACCCCATTGCAGACTGGAATCCTAGGCTAAGAGCTCATCCCACACTGAAGGGCTTTGCTGGGTGAGAGCCAGGTTCAAATAGCTTGTGCTTTTGATCAAAACTGAATTTTGGTCTGCTTTATATTTTGGGATAAAATGCTCTTATTGCATCACTGACCCCTCTCCTTCAATTTAAAGCTCTGCTGTATTGCTCTCAACTCTTCACAGATACTTTATATTAAGATAAGGATCATTGTTTGGTTTTTTAGAGAGATTTAAAGTAGCCTAAGGGAAAGCAGCGCGCTTGGCAAGGGCAATTACTTGTACAATGAAGAAGACATTGCTACAATAAATATAGCAAACAAACCCAGTTCAGAAGGAGAGAGATGACATTTGGGAATTAAGTCTGTGCCTTACTGCGCTGTTGTTCAGGTCAGTATTTTCTGTCAGTTGACATCCAAGAGCCATGCTCTGCCCAGTCCCAGTCCACTGAAGAAGGACACTGTCTGAGGTGCCAGTGGAGCTGCGGTGACCACAGAAAACCATCCTGCAAGGGCTGGCTTTGTATGTGCTTGATGTGCAGTAACAGGTGAAAATGGAGTTGGCTGTTAATAAATACATACATGATTCTAACTGGTATTGGGCTGTGAAGGGTGTTCTTCCCAGTGGACTGTGCTCATAACATGATGGAGGAAAAGGCAGAGAATTTTGTTAATTAATCTATGTTTGATTCCTGAAAATAAAAATTGAATAAGTTAATATTTTAAGACCAGCTCCTTTTGCTTTCTTCATCAGTTGAAAAGGGAATCTCTCAGAACAGATAAGCCTTAGTGAGTGGAAGGATCAGGAGGAAAAATGTTTTTAAGAAGGAATGAGAGAATTTATTTTTGCAATGCATATTTTGCTTGCTCTTTCCTCTGTGCTCATGGGAACATTTTGATGAAAATCTAATAAAAAATAAATTAGAAATTGCTGTAAAAATGAAAATTCAGCTACTTCTTACTTGAAAAGTAAACAGGACTCAAGCCAATATGCATCTTTTAAAAGTTAAACTTGGAGTGAAATTGTGTGAAAGGTTTTAGCTACATCTGTTAATGGCTTTTTTACGCTGGTTCATCTGGTGATGATCTTCAGAAATCTCACTTCTAAACACTCTGCATGTTTCTTAACAGGATGCTTCCTGTTGTGTCGTGTTCTTGGCTGGTTTCAGGACTTTCAGAGACACTGAATTGGATCTCAAGATTTGTTTACATATGAGACCTCAAGAAAGACTCTTGAGCATCGGTTTTATGTGTTGACATTTTAATCCTATTCTATCTGAGACTCTGTGGGGAAATAATTTAAAAAGGTAAATGTGTTTATATTGGGCCAATTTTCCCCCCTTTTCACAAAAACTCATCCTCCCTGAGATCTGTGATTATCCCACCTCAGCTGGATAATCCTCTCCTTCCTTTCTTCCAAACAAAAAGAGAAACTTGGCAGAAAACAAGCACGTTTGCCTTCAATAAGCAGCTTTTGTCTAACAAGAAAAGAAAACTTTTGCTTGTTTTCAAACGTCAGTGGGCAAAAGAACTGCCCTGAGAGAGCTCCTGCTGCCTTAGTGTTTATCACTGCAACACCTCTCAGATGAACTGTGGTTTTGTTGTGTCTTGGTGTCTGGCTATCAGTCAGAAGATAGTGCTAAATGGCATTGGGACCGTGGACAATAATTGTCTGTTAATAGAAATTACAGTGATTAATAGCTTTTAAAAACATTATTACATTAAGGCAGGTTTTTCAGAGTCAGACTTGAGATAAACTGAGAGGTCGGTGGTGGACAGGACCAGGTTGGTGCTTGGACCAGCAAAAGAGAGCTGTGAGGGTACAGCAATGCAGGAGATGAGATGTGCTCTTATTTTTATGTTAAAGTTGGATGATAACCTTGACTTGTGAGTCCTGCTCTCACCTTTTTCATTAAGCATTTTACAGCTGAACTATGCCTGTTGACTTCTGATTTTTCACAGCTACCGCTGCTGATCATGATGTACAGGAAACATGCGCTCGTGCTGAGTAGCTCAATTCTGGCATCTTGCCATTTTAGGCTTTCTGCTAAGCTCCCTGCTTGAGAAAAGTGAGTCACTGTCAAATTGGAGTATTCCTGGCACACTGGGGTTTTTTGTACCTGTAAATCCTATAGCTTATTATTTGTCTTTCTGTCTTGCATAGGAACCTTTATTGTGGAAGGAGACTCCTTTGTGCTTGTTGTATATAAATATCGAAAGAAAATAATACCTCCCCCCACCGAGAGTCTAGGAATGTGAGAGATGTTTGAAGGACTTACATGGACATGTGTAAAAACCAGCCAAAATGAATCACTCTGAGAAGAGGTAGTCTCAGCGTGCCTAGCACTCATCCACTCTTGCGTGCCCCTTGTGCAAAGTCTTTTTAAGACACTGCACTAAAAGACTTATAAAAGATAAGGAGGTGGTTTTGTAGAAGTTTGTGGAAACTCCTGCTAAAGGCTCAGATCAGGTGTAGATAAAATCTGAAGGTCGGTGTTTGAAATTGTACCATGTAAGGAATGTTTATTGACCAAAGATAGGATCAGTTCTGAGTGTAATGATTGAAAAATGAGAGGTAAGGTGGAAAAAAGATCTAGTGAAGGGTTTTTTCTCGAAGATACATCACACTGGTAAGTCAGAGACTGGGAACTATTGGAGGGTTCTGGCCGTGCCTCTGTTCAGCACTTACCGACACGCACTGAGTGATAGTTCTCTCGTTTAGACTGCTTGTTGGTCTGTTCATTTACCTTGAGCTTTGTGGATTAGTATGCAAATCATAGCAGATACTGGTATTTTTCTTCTCTTGTGTGCATAGCTTATCTATGGATTTTCCAGAACGCTCACTTCTTTCTGTGTTGTTAAGGTCAGTGGTTCTTAGTTGCATCTATCCATCTCATCTTAACTCTGGGCAGGCCGACGTGAAGCTATTTGTTTAACCATTTTGGTATCTCTGTCACCCTCAGGCTGTTGATTGAGTCTGCTGAAGAGACACACATCTATACAGCCACACTTGATTTGTTGCAGGTCATTTTTTCCCTCCCCATTCAATTCTCTCTTGTCATCAGTCAACCGCTTCATCTTAGCACCGCTCTCTTCCTTCAGCTTGCGTGTCGACCTCCACCGTTGCCAGCCACACCAGATGGAAGCAAAGTTGTGTGCCCATTGTGCCACTGATCACATCCAGGCCCAGGATGGCGTGTGCCAGCTGGCTTCAAAGGTATCATTTTGTGTGTCCTCCAGTTGCCATTGGTTTGGAGGATAATTTGGCATGTTGATTTTGGTCAGAAAAATTATCTGTGCATCTGTGGCAAGCCATCTGCTTTGTGCAAAGTCAATGGTGTGGGGAGTGGAATGGTTGCACCTGACTCTCTTCCACTAGATCACAGTTGATAACTTTCTGGCTGCTTTATGGTTACATTCACGTATCTGGCTGGCTGGGAGTGGCAGTAAAACGCTCTGTCCTAGCCTGTGTTTCAGGCAGAACATCCAGTTGCCTTTTCAATTACACATATTTGCCTTTGTTTTTCCAATATCCTTTGAGATAACAGCTAGGAGCTTTGCCTCTTGCTCTCCTGGCATCCCACCACTCTGCTGCTGTAGTAACTTGCAGGTTGGCATGGCTTTTTCTGCTATGGTTTACTATCACTTGCAGTCAAAAGATGCAAATTTCATTAGGGCATTTTGCATGTGTACAGCCTTGGATCCTCCCATGTGTTCATTCTACACCTAGTGAAAAGTGCTGGTAGTGAAGCATGCTGTTACTGGTGCCTTTCCTGTGTATGTTGTCATCGGTAGTGGGTGAAGACAGACTGATGCTGTGTTTGAAAATACATTCCTACACATCTCTCTCTTACTTCTTGGCTCAGGCTGTGCTAATTCATTGGGAACGAAGCCAGAATGTAGCCCTAATTTTGCAATATGCAACCATGCTAAATCAATTAAACATGGCCTCATCCAAAATGCTGGTAGTGTCTGGTCTGTGCAGGTGTTGGTGTCTGCTGAGTGGGAGCCTGGAAAGCATGAGTGCAATAGGGTATTGCACATTTTCTCTCAGGAGCAAGAGGGTATCATGATGAGTGACTGGATTTCTAGTCATGATGTTTGCAACATTATTTGCTGACACACAGTAAATGCTGATTTTAGTTTCTCCTTACCTCACTTCACAGAATGGAGCTGGAAATAATTCAGTTATTTGTATTTGCTGCTGCACAGGAATGTACTGGTACTTCCAAATGGGAGGTTCAGACTTCTAAAACGTGAAATCTGGTGCTTCTGTCTCAGCAATTTCTTGCTCATCAATGTGTTTAAGTCATTCTGCATTTGAATGGGTGAAGTAAGGTATAATTCATGCTACTATTGTTTCTAGTTGTTAGGAAAAGCAGACTGAGCCAAAATCACCTGACTCTATTCTTCAACAACAGGAGTGAGATGAAATATATTCCTAAACAATCAGACTAAATTACATGTGTACTTTGGCAGACTTCAAATTGATGACATTGATGAATCCTTAAAACTGTGACCGTTAAGTCAAGCACAGACTTTGATACCATTAATGAAGAAATAATGTTTTGACGTTCATACCTTCATAAATTCTGACACTTCCAATTGTCCTCGAGTAACAAAACACCGTTGTCATCTGCAGTAATGTGCTCTTTAAAAATTTTACCTGAGCTTTGTAAAGCTGGGCGCTTTGTGTTAGGAAAGGACAAGCATTTCTTGTTTGTGCTTTTATTTCCCTTTGGTGGTTGCAGGTCCTGCTGTTTAAGCCCTCAGCTGTGCTTCAAGGTCTTGTGCAGTGACTTTTGCGTGGGTCAATAAGGCTTGAGCTGAGCCTCCAGACCAAAGTGATGTGTTCTGCACCGACTTAGCATGTTGATGTATGACTACTTCCTTTTCCATCCTCCAAAAGGGCTTTAATGCTGCTTTTTCTTTTGTTGGTATTGCCTTTTGTTCCCGTTACACAGAAGACAATCCAGTCTGAGAGAGATAAATTTCACAATTTATCTTGTCAAACTGTGAGATGGAGTTTTCCATCCTGCTAGCCGGGCAGCGTGGCTGTTGTGCTCTGTCCGAGCGCGCGTGGGTGGCTGTGTGCAGAGACCCCTCGCTTTCTTAATGGGGTCTGTGTGCTTACCTCCCACACAGCCCCCTGCACGTGTGCCACAGGAACTCGTGCCTCCTTGGCTTGCTCCCTTCCTACCTACTGATGGGGCTTAACAGTGCTGACTTTGGATGTAAAACCACTCAGGAACCCTTCTTGGTAAGTCATCAATTATTAACGTGAAATACCTATTCTGTGCATTTACACTGCTTAAGGATTCATTCTGCTGCCTTTAGGATGCCCTGACAAAGCTGTTCAGTGCCTCTCCTTCCAGTGCAAAGCCCTAGATTCAACTTTGCTCCTGGGACCATGTACTCCAGCTCTGACTGACCTTTCCTAGGAAAGAGAGAACAGAACATCGCTGAGAAATTAATTTCTGGAGAGAGTTAGAAAAAGGTATATAAAAATATTTCCCTTACTGAGAAGGGAAAAATAGCAGTGATCATGCTAAAGGTAATAGGAATCTGGTTCATCTTCCTGGCTGCCCTTTGCTGCAGCCTTTAAATGTGTGGTGGAGAAATCCTCTAGCTATACAGCGATGTTATTGTTGACCCATTTTCCCAACAGCTAGTGGCTAAGACTGAATACGTATTACTGCCATTATAATTGTTAAATTTTGCCTTGCTGCATCGGGAATTCTGTGAATATGGTGACTCTGGCCCAGAGCACTTTGCTAATCAAACACAAATTAAAACTAACCCAACTGACTGCTGTAAAAATATTGGTACACTTCCCTAGTAGATTTACAGTTTCATGTACTGAGAGAGCTTTGTGACCCTCTCTTAAAATATGTGGCTGTATCTCCATTTTACAGAGGATGAAAATGAGATGCAGTAAGGCCTTTAACTTGCAACCACACAGCACATGAAAATTGGCTGCTCCTAGTTTGAGGCTGGGAGCTCTACCTTTGGTAGAGAGGTAGGCGTTAGCCAGATTTACCTCCAGTTTTCTATATGTAAAAAGTGATTTGTGGTCTTGCTATTGCATTTCCTGCTTTAATAAATAGCTGTTTTCTGAATGCTGTATATTTTAAGTTTGGTGCCAAAAAAGGCCATTACAGGTTTTACTGCAATACATTCTAGCAAAGAAATACATTAAACCCATTTTTTTTCCTTTACTTTTAAGAACATCAGCCAAAATCATGCAGTTCTGAGGAAGGAATAAAGGAAGATACCCCACATCTTACTGCAAATGCACATCGCATGCTGTCGATTGCCATTTTCCTTGCGCTGTCCTCAGCGTGGCATTCTATAGCACAATGTAAACAAAATTATAATCTTATCAAGCAGGCTGCTCCTCCAGTGATGACAGCTACTTAGATTGCCAGAAGCAGGGCCAGAAAAACAGAGACCGTTTTAAAGCAGCTGACAAATTTTTTTAGCAGTGTGGGCTGAAAGAAAATTATAATAAAGATTTCATTACACGCTATTCAGAAGGGTCAACACAGTAAGTCTCCAGCAGACCTCAAGGGCTGCAACTCAAATGAGGTCAGTGTCCTGAACATAACAATACCTTGTGTGTTAAGATGTGGGAAGACTGGAGGAGAGCACTGTGGATCTGATTCTTCTTGGGTGTTAAGTGTGTTGGGGATGTTGCCACCATCCAGTTGATGGGGTGGATTCACTCTCTGCTTATTCCAAAGCCGACTGGACAGCTTTGGGCTGACAAAAGCATCAAGAAGAAAGAACGTGCTCTACTGTTTTGCTAAGTTAGGTGTGTCCTTAACTCACATAGCTATTGAGCTGGTTCTCAAAATACTGCTTTAGTATGAATTTGTAGCATGATTAGGGCTTCTGTTTTGCTTACTCACCGTACCAGATAGCTGCACGGTGCATACCTAGTTTTGCTCATTTTAGAGGTGTCTTTGGAATAATAAGATGTTGTCCTAGGACTTGAGATCTTCAGTGTGTCCCAAAACTTCTAAAGCCCCAAAACAATAAGAATTTGTTGCCCCATTCCATACCCATTGTGTTTTCAGTTGACCAGTATATCTTAAAAAAACGTGGGGATGTGGAGTGAAATGCTGCTTTACAGATGGCAACATCAGTTTTAGCATGAGCTCAGGAGAACTACTCCATCACATCCTCGCTCTTAAATATATTGCATAAAAGGTCACAGTCCCAGTGCATTTTGTTTCCCTAACAGAAAGGAAGTATATTTGAAGCTGGCTATATAACTGTCGCTCTAGCTTGTAAAACATTATAGCTCCTATATATTTTCAGTTATTCATGAAGTGTATTGCATATATAATTAAAACATTAATAAAAATAACAGCAGGAAGAGTTCATCAGCAATTCAAATACAAATATTTGTGAAAATCTGTCTTCTCCAACATGTTCCTTTCTCCTCTGACTGATACTTTTTTTTTCTTTTGGTAAAGATATCATAAGCAACATTGCTTATCCATTTTTGCCACTCCACTATCTCTGTAGGATAGTAAATTCATTTAGCTATTGAATTTATTTACCATAGATAGTACAAGCTTGTTATTGCCATGCACTTTTGGAGGCATCACATGCATATTCAGCACAGTCCAGGCTCCTCTCTGGTTTTGTGTGTCCATTCACACTGCAGGGTATGGAATTTACCCAGAGATTTGGAGGCAAACCTGACCCCCCCCCAGCAGTTTGTCACTCCCCAAAGAGCACCAGGCATCTTTGTCATGTTAATGTTCTGCAAGCCAAGGAGCAGGGCTTGAAGTGCTTATTTTGTTTCCTTTTTTTTTTTTCTTTCTGAAAGGTGCTTTTGCTTTCTGAAGTATGAAACTGAACCACAGCTGCCAGAATGAGGTGGTGCAGGAGGGTTGGATTGGGTTTGGGAAGGCAGCCAGGACATCCCACCTGCCATTTACCATGATTTTGGTGGGACTTCTGTACTCCCCTTTCCCAGTCAACTTTGAAATTCTCAGTGTGTGGATTCATCTTTGTAAGAGTTTTAAAAACCTTCCAGCATGTGTCTACTTTCTGAGCTCACAATATCTCTTTTTAAAGAAATGCTGTCAAGTGAGTTAGACTTTTTAATTCTGGGTTACTAAATTTCCTCAGGATAGAATCTAAATTGTACTTTGCCTCTTATTGCCATCATCTATTGTATGTCTGTAGCACGTGCTGTATTCCTAAGCACAGCATTGGGACAGTGTGCATGTTGTTGTGAGTAAGGATCACAGGATCCAGCCAACAAATACGTCTGATGGATTGAGGTCCAATGCGTTGGTTGGAAATAGGTTCCATTTCCAACAGATGGATTAAGCAAGAAAAAAAGAAATGAAAAAGATAAAAATAGCTGATATGGGGAGCACTGTTCAGTTCCTTAATTTAAAAATCCCCTTTATTTGAGAGCTTTTCTAGTTCCCTTTTCAGTTTTCTGTTGGTGGGTGAGTTCAGGGCCCTGGAGAGGAAGGAATCGCTTTGCAGGGAGTGTTTCTCCGTGGCTTTACTGAGGTTTCTTGGCATTTCTTGCCTGACGGAGCAGTTCCCTAAGTCGTATCTCTGGAATACTCAGCTGTGAGGAGGATCTTTGTTTTAAGGATAAAAGGAGGATTTAAAAAACCCGGCTGCTGCAGGATGCTGAGCTCTAGTGCTGGCAATCCTTCTTTTGGGTTATCTCTTCCCATGTTTGTCTTTTTAAAGGAGCGCTGGATATGGATGGACTCTTCATCTCCTTGCATTTCACTCCCAAACCACTCAGGTCATATTAAAAGACTTTGCAGTGAATCCCATGCTTTTATTGTTTAAAAAGCCACTATTTACTTCCAGCACAGGAAATGGAGCATCTCCCTGCAGGGTAGCTGGCCTGCCTCTGTGGAACCAGCAATGAGAAGCTGATTTAGTACCTCGGTAAGGAAAGCAGTTCTACTTTCTGTTATTCTGTGCGTCCATTGACGTTAATCCCATAATTGAAGCATCTAGTTTTAGGATTAAGCTGATCTTTATCAGCAAAAGCCTGCTAAAAAAGTGCAGATTTGCAGTAAATGGTGATTTAAACCAACCCTGCCTTTTCCTCTAACACACATCAAACTTTTCCATATTTCTTGCTTCTTCACATCTCTGTAAACTCGCCGAACTAGGCTGGTTCAGATGTCGATTGAAAGCTGCTCCAGTCAGCTCTGTGGCTCAGAAATATATTAGGCATAGACTCAAAGTGTGAAAGAAAATAGTCTCTGAAATTTATAATCAAATAAATGCCACCAACCAGAAATTCAATTTGTAATAGCAACAAAATCCATTTTAGGAACAGAGATGACAGAAGCTCTTCCTATCAGAAAATGTCACTATTGTGTAAAGTCAAAATTCCCTGAGCAGTAGCTTGGTCTGAAGATGCTGGTCCAGGTGCCAGAAGAGCAGGGCCCTTACCATTGGGTTTGTATCCAAATTCCATTTGTTAATAAGACCAAATGGCAGGGTAAGTTTCACAGGTACCAGCAGTCCAGCGTGGAGGCAGCTACTTTTCTTAATTAAAGCAAAAGCAAAATTTTATCAGAAGCTGCCTGGATTTATATCCATGAATATCCAGGAACTCTGTTTCATGTGGTGACAGGGAATGTCAAACTGCTTATCTCTGACAGAGCATTTTCTTCAATTCCTCACAAATATCTTTAATTTGGTATGTTACACTTCAGTACTTTTCAAATGCATCGTCTTTATATTTTCATATAAGTGATATATCCCATAGTTTTCATTTCATTTTCATTGTTTTCTGATTCTTCACAGTATTTCCTTTCTGGCTTCAAAAGGGAGCTAACTAGGTATAGTGAATTATATCACAAAATGGAAAAGAAATGTTAGCCGAGTGATATATTGCTTTTTTTTCCTGTTCTTCTGGATATAGGCCATTATCTTGTAGTACTGCAAGAAATTGAATGCTTTAAAAACATATTAAGTGAATGAAGCTATATAAAATTCCTTTTGTTAAAAAAAAAAAGTCACAAGCATGCTCTGCATAAGAATTTAATATTTGTCTGTTTCTATTAGAGATGGTTAATGTCTTCTTGAGATTTGTTGCTCTAGAACCCCTGTAACAAGCTGCAGGGTTTGTGTGCCATCCATTCAAAGCTGCCTCAAGTTTTCTTTTGTTGAGGATTTTTTTTGTTGTCTATTGTTTTATCTACTTTTTGCAGGCAAAGTCTAGGACTGCTGTAATTTAAAGAAACTGGAACGGAGGAAAAAGCAAATAAACCTTCGCTTTTTGATTTATTATGTTCATTTCACAGCTGTTTTGGTACAATATGTTTTGCTGTTTCTTAGGTAGTCAGTTGGAAAAATAAATCTGGAAATTAGGCAAATATGATTACAAAATGACACACAGCTGAGAAACCTAAAGTCTGAGGAGCAGGTGAACTGCCTGAAACAACTTACTCTAAACTGTTTTTGGCTGATTGCTTAGCCTGACTCACTAAGAAAATGTTATGTCCTGTGATTGAGTTTTGAGGATGTCTGTCTCATTTTGATTTATTTTATCTTATTTTATTTTTAAGTGGTTTTAATGTTTCTGTTCAAGTATATGGATTGATGCATTTGCTCTGAAGAACACAGATTATTCTTCCTGGTGATTTCCATGTTAGATCAGACGTGCTTGTTCCAAGCCCGTTGTACAGGTATCTGAGGACAGGATCCATCTGTGCTCTCTTTCCATTTTCTGGGTGTTCAGGGTGGCTGATGATGAACTGCTGACCCTCAGCTGCTGTTCAGGGCAGAACATGGTCATGTCACAGTCCTGATGTGTGTCTCTACATTGGGAATTAGCTTCATTCTGAGTATGTTTTTGAGGCTGTTTGAATACTTGGTGTTCATGAGACAAAACTGGGAACAAAGACCCATAACATAGTAACAGATTTTGCAAGATGTTCTTGAAATCATCTGTAACTGAGTGCAAGAGGAATGTACGTCAGAAGAAAGCAATGGGAGGGAAATGCTGTCAGAGATACTGTCTTACCCATCAGAAATGGCAGTGTTTGCCTGGCTGTTAGGTGTTAGTTTAAGAAAGCAGATTAAAAAGTCTCATTTCTCCTGTGCTCTGCTCAGCTCTTCTGAATGTGCTCCATGGCTTCCCAAACCTCAACAAGGTGGAGTCTTGAGCGGGGGGGGGAAAAAATATAAAAAAAATTGACAAGAACTATTTTGATTCAAACTTCTAGCACTTTTATCTAAACAACTTTAAGAAAAAGTTATTCACTTTTTATTTCCTCATTCTAGTTTCTTTTTTTTTCCTATTTTTTGTTTTCTCTTAATTTTTCAATTCCCATCTTTGAAAAAGCCTGGTAGGAAAAGGAGAGATGGTAGACTATAGGAAAAGAGGTCAGTGAAAACTGGAAGTGCAGGGGGAAGAGTGTAATCAGCTGTTTGGTTGGATAAGTACAGAAGGAGAAATCCATGAACTTTTCCAGATTAAGAGAACATATTTTGTCTGAATTATTTTCATTTAAATATTTTTATTTGCTTTACTGTTCCACATAACTGTTGCTCAGCATTGGTGAATATTACCTGATCAGTCCTTGAGGCACTAAGGACTGTTGAATTGAACCTCAGGTTTTTCATGGGGCAGCAGAGTTTGATTACTCAGTCTCTGGGCTGATCCTACATTTCTGCTCTTACAGATTTCAGGAGCGTGCTAATAGAATTAGGTACTACAAAGCTGTCTTGCATTCAAAAGAGAGGAGTGTGTTGTGGAACAGAATCACTTGCAAAGAGCGCTGATAGAAGCACAAAGTAACGGTGAGATTCAACTATCATGTTACTACTTGCTGCTGTGAGCTTCCTCTTCCATCCCTGTGGATTGCTGCTATTCCAAAACCTCTTTTTCATACAGCTCCTTGGATTCACCCAGAACATCCCCTTGAGATGGAGACTCCTGGCCACACGTAGATACTCTTACATCAGGATGTTTTTACATGTGGCTCTGTCATGGGTTATAGCGACTGAGGAGGAGCTGGAGTGGTTGTGCAAACAGCACGTGCTTACTCTCTGAAAATAGCCTTAGCTGACAGTTCTGTAGAAGCTGAGTAAATAGTCAGTCAAAGTCTTGGTCATCTTTGTCCCTTGAGTGGTGGGAAGTCAGGCCAGTACGTTTGTTAAGAGGAGCAATGCCTTTCCTCTGCTGCTCTCCCCCTCCCATTCTTTTCTTTTTATTAATTCTGTAAGATTCTACAGCACTGGAACCAGCAGTGTAAAATTGCCAATTCAACATATGTTGGGTTAAAAATAGAACAAAAAAATCAAATTCCTGTTAAAGGATACCAAGCTGAACTTCAGATAATTCTGTTAATTCCCATTTACAAGGATGCCATCTCCAGCAGTGGCCATGGGCTAGGGGCTTATGAGCAGGGCAGGCACACGTGGTGCTTCTCCTCCAGCACGTCCCAGGCTCCAGCTGCTTTCAGCTCAGGGACTTTGCGCCAGCAGGGACTTCTGTGTAGATAGTAAGCATGAATAGATTTTTCTTCTGTGAACTTAATCTTCTCTTACCCTTAAGCCAGTGGATGCTTGTGACATCCGCAGCTTCTCTTGTTAGGTAAAAAAATAACTTCTGTTTGTTTGTTTGTTTTGGACGTGGTTCCAGTTTGGTTTAAGGGGTCGTTGTGTCAGTATTGGAAAAGTCCATGAACAAGCAGTCCCCACCAGTGCAGTCCATGCTATATGTTTCCTTTCCCCCTAATGATTGTTGACATTTGATCTGCTGTCTTTTTACATTTGATCATTGGTAGCACTGGGCTGACATTTCCATGGGGCTGTCCATTGTAAATCCAGGATTTTACTCCTCTGTAGTCACCGTTGGCTCAGAGTCCATCGTTTCATATGTGAAGTTAGGATTGTTTTTCCCACATGCATATTTGACATTTATCTCTATTGAATTTCATCTGCCATCTCATATGTCATATCATTTCATAAGGTCCTCTGCAGTTCCTTACAGACAGCCTTTATCCTCATTACCCTGAATAAATTGATACCAGCAACCTTCCTCCCCCTGCTTTCCGAGAGTATATTGGAGAGTGTGGATCCCTAATCTGAGCAGAGCAGGTGACAAGCTTTCTGTCCTGCAGGTCTGTGCATCTCCCTTGGTTAATTGGTACTCAGTATTGTGTTGATAGATTCAGAATGCTGAGAGATGAATATCTGTGTCCTGTTTACTCCAGTGTTCTTGCTTACAAGAAAACAGAACAAGCTATGGAAAAAGAACTGCTGAGAACTTTCATCTCACGAGGTGTTTGGGAGTATTCTCTTTGCAAGCGTTTGATGTTGCAGAAATCCAGGTTAATCAGGACAGTTGTGTTACTCTTCTTTCTCTTGAAGAGGAACCCGATAGCTGATGAGAATCCTCTGAAGTACAAAATCTCTTCCAAGTGCTTTTGACAACCTGCTCTAATGAGCTTGAATATTTCTGTTGGTAGAGTAGCACATGTGAGAACAGGGAACAGGTCGTAGGTGTGTGTTTAGAAGTAGTGAAGTGACTCAACTGAGTTGAAGGAACCTCCTTGACAAGCTTGCTGGTAAATACACATCCAGTGATCAAGGACGTGCAGCTGCCATTCACAGCACGTAGCCCTACATTGTGGGAGTACTTCATGGAGGAAGGAGGGGTGACCTCTCCTCCCTGTGCAGTCAGGGACTGTCACCTTTTCTCCAGGTACCACCATGCCGTGGCAATCACAACCTTCACTTCCCTGAGCTGAGGAGCAGCATCTCTGCCCTGCGCAGGGGAGCGTGGGCACCACCAGCACTGATGTTGCACATGGTCTGCTCTTTGCACCGCAATGACGAGCACAGATCTGACTTTGGAGATCTGTGGTGTCTGGGACTTTTCTAGCTTAGAGATCTCTTCCTTGGCTTAACCCCACGTCTGTTCCATTAGAGACAGAAAATTCTCTGTGATAGGTCCCTAACTGAATCCAAACCTGAAGTTGTTTATGTTGATGGACAAATCAAAATTGGCTTGTATGTGGGTAAATCTGAGTCCCCGAGTTGTTGAGTAGGAGAGAAAAGGGAGAGAAGAGGTTGAGAACAGGGATCCCATAAGAATTTTCCTGAACAGTTAACAATTTGATTGCTGTGGATAACATGAAAGGCACCAATAAAACCTAGAAAAGAAATGGAAAATTCAGAGGTACCTCCTCTGATGATTATGGTGTAGATAATTTGGAAGAAATGTGCCACTGGTATATTGTGCTGCTTTTCAGAACGGGCCCGGTTGCAGTTGTAGCAGAAAGGCAAAGACCAAAGAGGATTTGATCAGGTACATGAATATGCAGACAGGAGTGGGAACACGGTCCTGTGAAGCTCTTTTGCATTTCTCTCTTCTGCAACAGTAGCTTTTATTTCAGCTAACATAAAGCATTAGTGGTTTTTGGCAGTATTTCAGGCAAATCTTCAGATAGGGATGAACTGTTCTTGAACCAAATCTCCAAAGGATTTGGCACAAGTGTGCTTTCCCGCAATATGAAATGCAGATTTTTGTTCAGTATTTATATTTGAATAGACATTAATGAATGCCTAAAGAAAATCACGATCTCTGCTTTTTCTCTTGTTATTTGATTTTCCTTTGCCTGCCTAATGCTTATGCAGATTGTACATATTGTACTGGCAAATCTTACCTGGTGTCTGTCTCCTTTGTTTGGGGGAAGACTTGACTCTGATGTAACTGTGACAAAACATTTACTACTCAAGTGTTGCAGTTTCAGTACTTGATGGCTGCTGATGCCAAACTGGAGGAAAATCCGTCTCTTTTTTGTTTGTTTTTTTTTTTATTTTCACTCATAACCTTTTCTGTGAGTCTGCTGCCAGTGCCACCATGGGTGAAGTTGCTCTGTAGGTATCATTAAGAGGACATAGGTACCATTAAATAGTTATTCTATGTGGTATTGGCTTTCCCACACCACCCAGTTCCTATACATGCTCATCAGGAACTGATCACGATTGCTTACAGGCAGGTTCCAAGTGCAGGGCCAGCTACGACTCCTGAATGTCCGTGTGTCATACTCCTGCTTGAGCACCAAAAGATCTGAAAACTGTATTTGGTGACTTCATAGGAGGCAAGAAGACTGATAAGAAAAGCATCAGTAGTTGTGATCTTCCTGTGGGAAGTTCACTGCTTTCTGTTCATTGTGTAATATCTAACATGAGGCAAGAAAGAGACTAACCATGATCATTTGTGGGCTGAATGCAGTGTCTTGTGTAAACAGATCCAGTGGGTGACTGGAAATCAATGGTAAATTTAACCTGAAATCTAGAATCATGTCAGCAAAGTAGCTGACATCACAGGATAGCTAAATACTTGTGACCTTTTTTTGCTGTGCTGAGTTAGTAGATTTATTGCTCTGGTATATTCTTTAAGGGTGATTTTTATACACCGCTTGTCAAATTGCAAGTCCCTGTAACAGATGAGCCCTTCAGAAGGTGTGCCCCAAGTTTCCTCTAGCCTTTCCACATCTCACTGAGTAATGATTCTCTATTAATGAGAAATTGAGTTTGTTTCATGCGCTGTCACATTTGAGGCACAGGTGTATTTTTTCTTCCCTAGGCCTGGTTACATTTTAATGCATATATTCAAAATTCAAGTCCAATCTCAAACGACCTGTATCAGTTATGATATAGTCAGCATAAAGCATCAGAACATCATGCACTGGACATATTTTACAGTCCTAGGATAACAGCTCGAGTTGATTTTTATGCAATACATATATCCAGTATTTGATTTGGGTGAGAGGATCTGTAGATGCAGATGCATTTCTCTGTGCATCTGTTTTGACAGTGGTAACATATACATTGCTTTAACTTTTGATACTGAAATCACATTGCTTTTTTTTTTAAGCTGTTATTAGGAAAACACAACTGAAAGGATCAGAGCGACTGTCAGTAATTAGTTTTTTGAGTTTAATGGAGGAGGAAAAATAAATTATTATAAAACAGGTAGATTTTGAGGCATTTCACTGGGTCTGGCATATGTAGCATGTTCTCAAGTTGTTTCTCAGTGGGCAAGTAAATCTTTCATGCCACTTGAGTAGACTGTCAGATATGTAAAAATATATTTTTTCCAATTAACTATATCTGAGTTAACTGTCTCAGAAGGTAGTACAAGTATCCTCATAGGTTGGTATTTGGGCCTGAAGTGAGACACAGAATAACATGCAAAAAGCGAGTAATTAGAAGCTGCCTGTTTGCTTCTGAATTTCTAATCAGATTCATAACTCCTGTTTCAAATGAATGGAAATGCTATTTTCATGAAAAAATAAAAAATAAATATTTATCATATTAAAACCATTCCAATATTTCCCTGAGCACATCAGGATTAGAAGAGAAAACTTTGTAGCTAAAATGAGTCCCTCAATGGCTTCCTGAACAGAAAGGAGATTTGAAAGGATCTCAAAGTAAAAGTTATAAAGAGAATTTCGTACATCACATCTTATTAACATGCAGACTCTAAAAATGATGTTTAAGGATAACTTAAGACATCTGTAAACTCCAGGGCACATTGTGAACCTTTGGAAACCTCGTAATGAGATTATTTTATAGCCAACCACATTTTGTGGTACTAATGGAGATTTGATGGAGAATTTTAAAACTTTGCAAAACCAAGAAAAATGTCAACTCAAGAATAATTTAGCTTGTTAAGCTCTGAAGATGAGGTCTCAACAGCTACTGGTCCTCTGACCCATTCATGAGGAATCGACTGCCCAGTAAACAGCGATTGACTTGGGACTTTCTCCCCCGTGTCCCCGGCTCATCCTTTATCTGGTGTCTGAGTGGCAGAACCTCTTGCCATTGGAAATCCAATTACAGTTAAACAAAGATTCACCTCAGTGCCTCATGGAAAGCTTTGAAAAATGTTTTGCTTAAAGACAGCTCTGCTCACATCTGTCTAGACAGAGAGCCAAGATTTTCTGAAGATTATAATGCTGTGTCGCCCTCTCTCCTGGAACAGGGTATTAGCTAATCTTGACATTAGTGTTAATCTAGACCAGTCCCCTTTACAGCTACAGAGGCCACGTAGGTCACACTTTTACTACCTGTTTCATTGTGAGCTTGGCTTACAAAGTTGACTTCATTAAAATGATTTTTTTTTTTTTACCTTTAGTTTTTTTGCTCTAGCTTTCTCATTGTGTCATTTGAGCCCCTGAGGATTTATGTATTTAGCATTTTCTTTTCCTTCCCTGCGCCCCTCTTTCAAAACCCAGCAGGTAGAAAATCACTTTGACTAGAGCTGAGATCCTCACATTAAAAGCTGAGATTTTCCATCTTTTCAAAGTATGTGATTATATAAAGTATCAAATTCTGTGAGAATTGGATTAAAAAAACCATGAGGGCTGATATAGAGACAAATGATAATGAGCAGTGGGAAAAGACAGTGCGGACAAATACACTAATGGATAGCAAATGTCAAGGTTCAACATTCAATTTTATTTCTCTGTTTTTATGAGCTGGAGGTTTATTGTATATGTCATGGGGCATGTGTGTGTGTGGTTAAGGGGACAGCTGAAAAGGTGTATAGAGGAAAGAGATTAAGAGTCAGAATAATCAGAGAAATTTCGGATGAAGAGGACTGGGGTGAAGCCAGGGGAGCAAGCACCAATAACACAGGGGAGCCAGATTGCCAGACTCCTTGGGATGGCACTGCATTCCCCCAGGGTGGTGTCTGCCAGCTCCCTAAGGAAGTTAGGAGAGTCACTTCAGCACCAGGGACGTTGCTTCAGCACGCGATAGAGTTGGATCCAAAACTATCTTCCTCACATGGATCTGGAGGTGGGTCCATAACTATCTTCCTTGCATGGATCTAGAGGTGGGTCCATAACTATCTTCCTTGCACGGATGCAGTTTCTCAGCATGTTCCTTCAAAACCAGAAGGAAGCTGCAGCTTTGTGTCCACACAGTTCCTCCTTGTCTCCTTGGGAAGTGACTGTTGATTTTAGGGATGAGATCTGATTGTGAAGTCTGGGGCTCAAGCACAGTAAAGATTTTCAGCATATTGCAGCAAAGAGAAATGTTTTTCCAATTGAGAAGAGTGTCAGAAAAGCAAAGATGTTTCCCAGCATCCCTCGAAGCTTTAGACTCCACCAGTGGAAAGAATGATGTTTACTCCAAGATTTCAAGTGGGCCATTCCCTAACGTTGGGTTCAGCAGCTGCCTCTGCAGTTTGCACGTTTCAGGAGCGTGGGAACTGTTTCCAAACTGAGCATAGAAGCTGTGAAGTGCTTCAGTCGTACTGCAGATCACTGCATTCAGGAGCACTCTCTTCTGTGCTCACTCTCTGATTCACTTTTGCCCTTTTTGTGTTGTTGAAGTCCATTCTGCCTTCCCCCTTCCCTTCTCATCTTTCTTTTCATTAATGACTGCCAACATGTATTGCTGTAAAGCATTTCCTCTCTCAACTTGGCTGAGAGGATGGAGGGGATACAATCATAAAAGGCAGAGCTCTTGCTCTACAGATTGACCCGTAAACCCTGGGCTGGTGCTTCGCATTACAACCAGCTTCTGACAAGATTATGCTTCTGCAGCTCCTCTTGGCCACTGCTCCTCAGCCACCTGCCCTCTGTTTGGCAGCTTCTGAAGTGCCACTGCCTTGTGCTAGATTTAGGATTAAAAATGTGTCATTTGTGGCCTTTCCTTATCCTCTGTCCTGACTTATATCGAACAGGAATGACCTGCAGCTTGTTTGAAAGTGGGCTTTAAGGAGGAGGCTGGAAGTGATATGCCCTGCTGAAGTGAATGCATGTATTTAGCAGAGAGTATTGAGACTGGAGGTGGTACAGAGAGAGATGGAGGACAGGTCCTTGCTGAAGTTTGAGACTGGACTGGTTCTGCATCGTGGCTTCACTGACAGCAGAGAAGCAGCTGCCTCTCATTGACGCCCCTGCATGACTTTGTTGCTTTGAGAGTATCCCAAGCACATCTGTAAGAGGGCTCTTCAAAGAGCAGTTATGCTGTGAAATGAGAGACTCTATATGGCATCTTGGTGCCTCACATTTATTCTTGCTCTCTCAATGACTTCCTCATCAAATGTGGTCCATGTAAAGATTCAGAATGAGATTTTTCTTAGCTGCCAGCTTTGCAACAGCAACCTGTGATCCAAGAAATCAAGCTGTGTGCTGTCTGCTTCATCAGTCATTACCTGCCAGCACTGACAGGAGGGATTTGGGATGGAAACTTAGCTGGCAATTAGGCAGCTAACACATAGGAGTGGGTGGAGTGGTACCTTGTGCTGGCAGCAGCCACGTGGGCTCTGCAGTGCAAATGGAAGGGGAAAGAAGTTTTGCCTGTTTCTTAAGAAGGTCAACCTGTGGCTTTGCACAGGGATTTATTTTCCCCATTTTTAGGGGAGAGAATTGGGAGCAAGGGTAAGAAGACTAGTAGGTTGAGATAAGAACAATTTAATAATAGAAATAAAAAACCCTTAAAATAATAATGATCCCGAACTGAAACCTCAATCCCAGAAGAATGAGAGCCCGAGTGAAAGTCAGAGAGACCCAAAAGAGGAAGCCACATTCATATAGCAGACAATGACATTATATTTTAAGGAATCTCCCATTGGCATATCCAAATGCCAGTTCAGCTCATTAATTTAAATATTCCTTGCCACCTTAGATCTTGCACTTCTAGACTAACAAAACACAAAGTCCTTCAATTCCAGCGACAAAAATGAAAACATTGGGATGTTATCAACATTTCTCTCACACCAAATCCCAGCTGAAACCAAACCCCAGCGCTGTTCTAGCTACTAAAAATAAACCCAGCTCTGTCCCAGCTAAAAACCAGGACAACAATACTGGAAATTAGCCATATCTTTCTGCATTTGGTAACAGCAGCAGCATTTGGTTGTTGTTTTGTTTTTGGGAGGACAATCTTTTGGAACTGACAGCTGTGGTGTCCCTTCCCAGCACTACTGTTGGGACACCATTGTGTCTTCCTCTCACCGACAGCCTCATGGACAACTTAAACAGTACAACATGGGTCATCATCTCTGCTTTCCCTCTGCTATAGTCATAATTATACACAGTCTCTAATTACCACATGCATTCCTAGTATATACTGCAGTCTTACACAGTAGTTATGAGATTTTTCTACAGTTTGGAGCCATCCTATATGGCCAGCAGTTTAGTGAATTAAAGGCTTTTCCAAACTCACAGTGGTTGTTTGAGAAGTCAGTGTGTGACATGGTGTTATGCTTTCTCACGTGCTGTCTCTCACACACGCAACACGTGCACAAAGGAGCTACTGTCCCCTTGCATGTTCTGTTTCCTTTCACACATGACTTACTGAAAGAGGAAGAGGTGAAAATGCATCATCATCAACTGATCTTCATAGCTGGGTGAGAAACATTTCTTCAGTTGTAGGTTTTAAAGACTTGATAAAAATCCCTGGGTTTGGATTGACTACAACCTTTGAGAGTAGAGAATTCAGACCAGGATTTCAGGATGGAGAATGAGAACCATTACCCACAATCAGTAGTTGATGCGTTAATATCTGTCATGGGGAAGCAGGGCTTGAATCAGGTAGACCTGGGACTTGAACCTTTGCTTTGCAAGTTCCCTAAGCACAGGGAAACTCTCATCCTGTTACCTGAGAAGATTTGTTTTCAATTAACTTAAAACTGAAGTCTTTCCAGCAGCCTTCTCTCTGTTTCTCACTGGCTGATAGACTGTGTCCCTAGAGACATGATGAAACCCTTGGGGATAACCAGAGGCAGAGAAGTCATTCCCAGATTTCTCAGGAGACTCAATACTTACTGCAAACCCTGAACAGCAAGATCTCTTGCAGTATGTGCTGCCCAGGAGCCCTTGGGCAAGTACCATTTGTGCAGACTGAAGATGAAGAGGAGGAGGTATGGAATGAAGGCTTTCAGTGGTTTATAGATACCACAACCTTGAGGGAGAACCCCCCAAAAAAACATTGCAGAGAAAAGCCATTAAAGCAGTCAGTTATTCCCATTTTTACAAGCCTGTGTACAAAAGTGGAACCTGTGGTGTTAAGATCTGCAGTAATTTTTCAAAATTGTTTCCTCTTCATAAGTGGAAATGAATTAAGTCATACTGTGAGCGGTATTGTGGTCAGTGCATCGTAATGGAAAAACAGCAAATAAAAATTGCTCCTCCAGTAATAATGTGTTAATGTCTTTTTAGCATCAAATACATTTTTGATGGTTATCACTGATGTATTTCTTTAATAATTGACTGGGATGCTTAATAATGCTATGGATAATTTGGGAATCCAATTTATTGACAAAACCAGAAAGAAACCACCATATTAAATAGACACAAAAAATCAGTTTAATACAATTCATGGGGAGAAATCCTCACTTCACAGCAGGCAAAATACAATAAGCACTAATGTTAAAATAGGGATTAAGCACAAAACCTCCCAGCCTGTCCGGAGTGGAGCATGAGATGATGTGGAGGCACTGATGCCTTGGTTCATTGCCTGTAATCTGTCTGTCTGTCCACCCAGAAGAGCCCTTGTTTTGTTGAACACTTCTTCATTGTTCATCTTTCCCTCTAGCTGACCTCATTTTCCTTTTTTAAAATGTCTTTCCTTCTGTGTACTCTTCACAGGATTTTTGAAAACCCTTCCATCATGGCAGGGTTTCCTTCAGTTCTGTTCATCTTTTCTTCAGCAGCTGAGTCTGTTTAGTGAGTTTATTAATTACCATGTTAGGTTCATTGAAGTGAGCACTTCATTTGGGGAAACCTCCTGGGGACTCCAGCAAGTATACACATACTCATTAGACAGAATGTTTTCCACTTGTATATCAGCATTTTGATAATGAGCACTTTATAATGTTAAGGTAAATGGTGGAGGGTAAAAGTTGGAATTTAGTTGAAGCCAGAGTTTGTGTGGTTTTTTGTGGGTTTTTTTTCTTCCTTTTCTCCATAAGCATCAATGTGGTTATTAGCTATACAGCTAAAGGTCATCAAACAACCAGGAAAATAATTTCTCACATGATTTCTGCACTGTGCTTAAAGAAACCCTCCTCTTCTGTCTTCCTGCTCATTATATGACACTTGACTTGGCTGTTGGCAAGTCAAAATATAAAGGGCCATGCAATTAAATAGAGTTCTGAATTTCCTTGCTTTACAGTAAGGGCATGATAATAGTGTCTGGGGTGGTTTAGCACGGGTAGCTGTGCAGTTTAACCCAACCTATGCAGAAGATTCAAAAGTCAAATAAAACTATGAATTGGGTAGCTGATGGCTACCTTTGTTCAAATTGACTTGATGAAGATAGCATATGGTGGTGCATGGTGGATTCCAGGAGGGCTGAATGCAAGGTGGAAAGATCTTGCAAATCCTTCTGACACAACAGTTCAGTTAGAAACCTGGAAGCCCACTGAACCAGGTCAGTTAAAGCACCCCTGACACGTCTGGGGCTGTGCCCATTTTATAGGCTGTAAAAGGCACAGGTTGCTCATTCGGCAGCAAGTCTGCAGTCGAGCTGAGACTGTGAAATGGAGATGCATCTACCCTCCTGCCTCTGGATGACAGCAATCTGTCATAATCCTTGACTGTTGAAATGCTGTAGCAGTTTGGTTGATCCTTTGCTGGGAGATCTACTGCAGCCCCCTTGCTTGCCATCAGAGAAAGCAGTCACAGATGTTTTTGTCCAAGATGAGGATTTTTGCTCAGATTGTTGGAGCCATAATTTCTCTCCCCAAGGATGAGCAGAGCTGTGGAATTGAGTGCTGGGTCACATAATGAATCAGCCTCCAACCTCCCATTTTAGATTTTAAAAAACAGAGAAGATGGCTTAAAAACCAGCTGGGTAACTGGAGGCTGCTGGTACCAGCCTCTCCTCTTGTAAGAGATGTGACACCTACACTGAGCTTCTCTGGGGGCACTTAAGGCAGAGTTTATTTACTGTGTAACATGGTAGTTTAGTGTGATTCCTGCTTGCTGCCTAATTAGTTCCACTAATTTATTTGGAACAAAACTTCGTCTCTTTCAGTTGAATAACTGGAGTGTAGTCTCTGTGAGCACCTCTAATCCCTCACTGAGCTGCTGCCTGGCTTGCTGGATGCCATGCTCTCTCCCTCCAAGGCCTGTTTTGAATAACTTATTAACTTTATAAGCACTTTACCTTAGCAATGCCCAAAGGCCCTTTTGGAACAATTGCAATAGACTTTGTGTAGACAGGAGATGTTACCTTGATGCTTTTGAAAGCCGTGTACTCCTGCAGAGCTCCCTTGTTGTGAGTAGTCACTGGGGCACAGGGGTTCCTGAGAGCCTGATCTCCAGGGAGAGGACAGGAGGTAGTAGCCAGGGGACAAAGGGGTAAAGTGACCAACAGCCTGACCCTTGACTAGTTGAAAGCAGAGTGGTGGAAATGCCCAACTTTTAATTTAAACAAGTGCCCAGACACATCATTGCACTGTCAGGCACTGTGACAAGATGATGCCTTGAACTCCTCATGTTCTTTTGTGTTTTTAACGGCTGCATCAACCACCAAGAATAACCTGGTTTAGCCACTGCTTATCTGCTGTTTTTCTTTTGGCAATGTGACCACTAACTGCGTTTAGCAAACACACACATCTGCACTTCACTGTACACACATACCCCAGCTGGCTCAAGGTCTCTGCTGGGAGCAGTGCCCGGAGCGCCCTGGGGTTCAGGCAGACCAACTCGCTTTGTGTCTGTGCCCTCAGAGAGCTTCAGGGTCTTTACCTGCACTGTATTAAGCAATGTAGATGAGTCTGTAGATACTTATGATAATTTTATTCATTCTCTTTATTTTATTTCTTATACTTTGCTGATTAACTTGTGCCTTATATAATTGAACTTATTTATTGGCTTTAATTCAATAAGACTATTCAGTAAGATAAATCAGATCATTTTTGTATACTTTTTCTTCTGCTTCATATCCTGCTGTCTGCTGACCTGTTCTCTCAGCCCTACCCCTTTCCAAGCTTGCTTACTGTCTGCTTATTTATTACCTTTAAAAATGATGTAATTATTTCTATCATGTGTGCACACTTGTAACTAAAACTCTTTGGCTGGAGAGCAATTTGTACAGAAGCAGACTTAGTACTGAATCTGCCTGTGCAAGTGCTGCTTCTCTGCTCTTTTCTGTGGCTGGCTGGCTCTAAGCTTTGGGATTTCGGTGAGTGGAGCTGAGTGCAAGAGAAGGGATTGCACAGGTGATGTGGTTTCACCCTTTTGGTTTGCAGCCAAACCCAGTCGCTTTCTCACTCTCCTCCCTGCCCCAGGGAGTGTGGGAGAGAATTGGAAAGAAAAGGAGACTCATGGGTTGAGATAAAAACAATTTACTAATTAAAATAAAATTATAATCATAACAGTAATAACTATACAGTTGAGTGGTGCACAGTGCAGTTGCTCACCACCCACTGACTGATGCCCAGCCTGTGCCAGCCAGTGATCCTGGAGCAGAGTCCTGAAACCGCAGTCCTGGAAGAATGAGCCGAAGTGATCCCTGAGAGAATGCCCCTGATTTCTGGTCAACCCTTGTTAGTACACTGACATGACATAATATAGAATCATAGAATGGTTTGGGCTGGAAGGGACCTTAAAGCTCATCCAGTTCCAACCCCCCTGCCATCAGCAGGGACACCTTCCACTAGACCAGGTTGCTCAGAGCCTCATGTGATATGGAATATTTCATTGGCACATCCAAATACTGATTTGGGGTTTTGTTATTTACTGCACTTCTTCCTGGTCCCAGTGCAGCTGTGAACCAACCAAACATGATGACCTTGAATTCCAGCAGCAACTAATAACATTAGTACTTTTATCAACATTCTTTTCATAAGAAATAAATCCTACAGTGAAGCTAAATCACAGCTATTCCAGCTACTAAGAAGAAAATTAACTCTATCCTAGCAAAACCAGGACAACAGGTACAGGCATTTGCTGCGCAGCCTGCGCACCAGCACCCCTGACTCCTAGCAAGATGCACGTGTGCTTGTGCTTGGAGTTAGGACTCAGCACCAATGGGTCAAGAAGCAAAAGTGCCAAACCTAACTGTCTGTGTGGTGTGGACTTAAACTCTGCCGAGTGTTTCCTTTGTTAGTGTTGTTTCCTTTGTTTTACCATCACCACGTGCATGGCCCAGAGCACAGAGAAGCCGTGGACGTGTTACCAGCTTGCACTGTTGACATTTGATAAAAGCATACCACACCAGCAGCCACCTGTACCTTCCCACCATAGATACATTTGGCTCAGACAACCAAATGGGTGCTATTTAATCTGTTACAACTCCTCTTGAAAGTTTCCCAATAGGTTATCATATATTTTGAAACTATTTTTTTTAGGGGAGATAGTCTCTTTGTTTGGTCTTTTTCCTTTTGACAAAGGAGGCTCTTCCCACTCCCCTTGGCTGTGAGCTGGAGGGAACTGCAGGCTTTTCTGCAAAAGCTTGTGCCTGCATGAGAACAGACATGAGGTAATCAGGCTGGCACAATAACGTGCCATTATTTATGAAGCCAACCCTTTTCTAACTTTTCCTTTGTTTATGCAGTGTAATTTCAATGTCATAAATACTAAAAGGTTTACTGCTGCGAGATGAGAACTTCCCTCATTCATCTCTGCAATTAAACTTCTCCTTGTGCCCACAGTGGCTTTTCCTTTTAACTGCCTTTTAGGACGGAGTCCAGGATTTTAAGTGTTTTCACTGACTGATTTTTTTCATGAGGTCAGAGTTTTTGAATGAATTTTGAATACTATTTCATTTTCTGTTTTCTTTGCTGGTTTAGGCTTTATTTTTCAGCACAGTCCTTGAGTTCTTGAGTGACTTCAAACGAATCCTTTTTCCTTTTCTGTGCCTTACATTCACTATATCTGTAACAGAATAAACCTAGTTACTGTCTTTAACGTGTCCAGTGCTGTGTGTGAGCTACCCCAGAACTGGGTACTCTCACTGTAACAGCTCAAATGCTCCCTTTCTTTCTGGCACAATCTGTGCAGCCTTTGGGCTTGTCCTGGAAATGTGTCACACAATGACAGATATTTTAAGGAAAGGAATCCTGATTGAGTTATTCTGCAAAGAATGGGGAAAGTTACTGTGTGAGAATCCTGAGGAGTGCTGTGTGATGCTTCTGTCAGCTGTAGGACAGGTGGTGCTTTTGTTCCATTGACAGAGCTCTATTAATTTGGGTTGCTTCAAGTCTGAACCAGTGTATGCTGGGGAGAAGTACATACACCAATGAATTTCAAACTTTCCTAGAAGCAGAGGGTTTTCTACTAAAGTGCTGGCACTTAGATTCCTTCATACCTCCACAGACTTTGTTATTCTTTGTGTTTCAGTAGAGTGGATGTGATGTTACATGACTAGCAGGCTGTCAGGGCAAGCCATGCTGTCCTGAATTAGACACACATAGGACAATCCCTGGATGCTCCTGGCTGTAGAGCACTCCAAGCTCCTGCTTCTCGATTTTTCCAGTTCCAAGGGAGGGCACGGAGCAGCCGGGCACCCAGTCACTGATGGCAGTTGCTGTGGGCAGCTCCTAGGAAGGGACTGGCTAACAGAAAAAGAGAAAGGGTGAGGTATTCAAGTGACACTTCCAGAGCTCTCTCCAGACCTGGCTTCTTTATTCTTTATCTGCAGACCCATTGGGATGGGAAAGCTTTAATCCTCCATTAAGATTTGGGATGGGGTAAGAAAAAAAACCACAGTCTTTGGACCCTTAAGTTAACTGAATTGTTTTTTTCAGTAGCAGTCGCAGATTTTGTGGGTAAATATTACTGTGAAGAGGAATATAAAGAAATTCTGTGGTCAGTGTAGAGCTTTAGGTTTTTTTAAGCTGTAAATATGATGTTGCAATAGTGAGAGTAGCTGGCATGCATCTACCTACTCTCATTTCAAGCAGCTGTTTAATGAGAGCTGCTTGTATGATCCCCTGTTAAGAATAGGCCATAATGAGTATGATGAAACCACCTCATCCTTGAAAACAAATTCCTTTTCATGGCTTAATTAAAAGTGCTCCTAATATTCTGTGAGCATACATGATAACTTAGGAAAGCCTCTGTTTTAATTTATATGAAGCAGTCTCAATTAAGAAACAAAATAGATAATATGTTGCTTTAATATTATATAGTAAAAACTGTTCTTATTTCTGCACTACTGTTATCTTCCAATCAAATACAATGTCTTAACAGTTTAACAGCTTTCCCCAGGAGACTAGCATGACAGCCCCTTTCTTGTCTGCTTCTAGTTGCGTCTTACTGTGATAGAAAAGATAGTTGAGACTAGAGCAACTGACTTTGTCAGGCATGGTTTATTGCTGAATTTTTGAGGGGAGAAATTTACAGATGATCGAGCTTAGTGAACTATTTAAGCCCAAATTTTCTAGCAACAGACAGCACTAGTTAAAAGTTATCTGTGTGATGAACAACAGTGCAGTTTGCCCCAAATACAGCAGTGGTGCAATGTGCTGCAGGATGGGTTTGCGTTAATGAGCTTTGGTGAGAAGAAGAAGGTGGATGAGCAGCAGTGGGTATGGACAGAGCAGGTGTCTCAGACCCATGGCTGGGTGCTTTGGTGAGCTCTCCCTGCTGCCCCAGTGCAAACAAAATCTGAGTGCAGAACAACAACATCACCTGCTGCTCCCCACCGCTGGCAATTCCTGCACCTTGTCTTCTTTCTTCTTCTCATTTGCCACAGTGAAACACCATGCTCTGTTTGTAGTTTCTATGAAGGATGCTAGGGAAGATGCTAATTAGAGAAAGAAATGTTGATTTGAGAGAAAATTGCCAAAATGAGCATTGTAAAAGAACAACTGTTTCCTTACATTTGTCTGAAATTGCTCTCCCCTTGGGAGAAGCATAAAGCTATGAGTCCCTCGTGCTGGGACTTCCCAGCCAGCGTTACACGAGGAGGAGGGTGCTGAAAAGCGGATTGTTTCCACGCTGTACCCTTCGTTGGGCTCTGTCCTGATGTACTGAAAAATCAGTGAATAAATGGCACCGAAATGCGTTACAACCACACATGGAAAGGGGTCTTTCTGAAAAAGAAAATTGAAGTTTTGAGGGAGGGTTGCTGACTTGGGTAGCAAAGTTCATTGTTCTTTGGGAAATGCCCTGTGTCTCTGGCCTGGCCTTGGGCTTTGGCCATCCTTTGTTGCGTCACGGCCAGCGTGCAGGAGCTGTGACAAGCAGCCAGCTGGAGAAGTTGGGCTGATGTCACTCTCTTTTGAGTAGCCAGTTGTGTTATGGAGCAAACTACTGAGGAATGACCCATGACTTCCCATGTAGATGTAGGCCTGCAACAAAGGGATTATCCTGGTCCTCTTTCCCTTCTGTCTCTTTTAGATGCAGCATTTTGATTTCCCAACAGAAGGCATGCTACAGTTTGGACAATGTACTCTGATGTATTCCTGTGATTGTTTTCACATTGTCAAATTTTCTGTGCTTAGTAAAGACATGCTGTATCTGCGTGCCAGGGGAGATCGTGTGGTTCATCACATGAAGGCACGGGAGATTCACATCTAGTAGTTATTTGGTGACTTGGTCTGTATCACAAAACCCCAACCTCTTGCACTGCCACTCCCCAGTAGATTATTATTAGCAAAAGAATAGTTAAAATAAAAATTAACAGCTAAGAAGGCTTTATTTTCATACTGATTTCTGGTACGTCTTCCCGACGATCAGGCTGACAACTGTATTGCTGACCCTTTGTTCTCCACTCCGTTTAGGATCCTGATCGCCTTTCGGTTCCACCACTACTGCCGACTCTAATTTTCACTGATTTTTGTTTTTCCTTGCAAATCTGTCAATCACACTAAACAATTTAGGTGTGATCTGTCTTTCTCATGCTCTCCTTCACACATAGCTGCCTCCCTGTCTTTTCTTGGTGAGCTGTTGCAGACGGATTTGCTTTCATGCTAGATGGGAGATCAAATTCTTTAGCAGAAACGCTCTCTCTAGTAGCATTGTTAGCAAGTTTTGTTAATTGCTCGTTGATGGTGCCTTGGTTTGCTGTCGGTCTGTTGTTTCCTCCAAGAAGAGACATGCTTGTAGTACCGAGTAATGTTCATAATTCCCCTTCTACTTTGCCAAAATGCTACTTGTGCGAGGCTGAGTTAGCAAATGTCAAGCATGGCACCCAGGAGGACAATCTACCAGTCAATGCTGAAATGATTTGAACTGGTGAACTCTTGTTAAAACTGTTAATTGCTTTTTTAAAAACACTTAATGGAAATTGCCACATTTAAGTAGTCCATAAAACTGTGATGACACCAGCTTTAATCAGGTGTCGTGGAAACACGTACATTATAAGCTACCTGGCCTGATAACTTTGACGGTGGAAATCAGTCATGACAGCCTGATGTTTACAGTCCTGCATCTCTCTGGAAGAGAAGAACCATTTATTTATTTTATTTATGAGAAAACTCTTCTCTAAAATTTACCTTTACGTGGAATAAAGCTTATTGAAGAGAATGACCCCAGTAAAGTCTGTAGGGGAGAGTTGTGCTGTCTGGTTTTAAATATTTCATACTGGAATATGCTATTTGGGATGATGACCTTGCTGCAGACTCAAAATAACCATGGAGAGCTAAATGAAAGCCACCATACTGTGGTTCTGCTGGTGTGTTTGGCTGATTCCAAAAAGCAAAATGCTACAGGGAGGAATCTCTGGTGCTGGGCAGTGAATTCTATGTATTTGAGAATTATGAGCTAATAATTACTCAGGACCAGATTTTAAAGTATACCAGATGTTTATGGGACATAGATTTTTTTTAAATATCAAATGAGTTGACTATAAATCCCACTGAAAGCTTAGATGGGTACTGAAAGTATTTATGCAGATACTGTGAGTTGTCTGTTTGCCTTACCAAGCTGTCCACAGGAGCTGAGGGAGAATGGTGTAGGTGGCAATAACCACACTTCTTACCTGGATTGTGTATCAACACATGACCCACTGGAAAAGATCTTTGAAAAGCAGGAGAGATAGGAGTGAGCATTAGGTGAAGGTCTTCACACAGGAGAGGAACATTTAGGTTCTGTGTATCCAGTTCAAATTCAGCATCTTGGCGAGAGCAGCCTGCATCTTGCTGAGCGGCTGATGGCCGCGGGCGTGCTGGCCTCACTCCAGTTCCCCGTGCTAAGATGTTCCTCTCCTCAAATCTTCTAAAAAAAGGTGTCATTAATTGCTGTGCTTAGCAGCAGTCTCAGAAGAGGGCCTAAAAACAGAAATGTCCTGATGAAGTGACATACTTTGTAATGGACCCTTTTAGGTCACAGAGTCTTAGCAGGACACCACATTAAACGTTAGAAACCTGTTCTTTCGTTCCTGGTGTTGTTTACTGTCCATCTCCTTGCACTTTTCCTACACATATCATACTTATTTTATTATACACTTTAAAAAATGTATTTGTAGTCACTATCAATTTGTTTTCTCTCTTGACACAAAGAAATGAGTTGAATGGAGCTATGGTGGCAGTGGTATTGCCAGAACGGGCTATTTTAAGGAGGGTGTTGGTGAGAAACATTGGTACAAAAATGCTAGAAATCAGCAAGCCCAGTGTTTCCACCTTTGTGTCCTGTAGAGTTTCTCTGCTACTGTGATGATGTTTCTGTTTTTCATACTTCTTAAAAGTTTTATACTGGCTCTTACAAGTTATTTGAGGAAACTTCAGGATATAACCTTGAATTCCAGTGAACTCCCTGAAAGAATCCACAGAAACTTCCACTTTGTTTGGGCTAAAAGTTCACTTTATTACACCAATTTAATTTACTGGCAGTGCTGATTTTGAGCAGAGCTTTGAGGGCATATGGAGGTGCAGGTGGTCCATCTTTCTAATGATGGGATGTTTTCAAGAAACAAAGCCTTACTGGATTTCCTGAAGTTAGTGTCTACGTTCATTGGATCTCAGGAGGTTTATTTCATAGGGAAGATTTCTTTGACAGCCAGTGATTTCTCAGTTTGAAGTTGTCCTTGGTCAGAGAGCTTAGCTACTCTTAGATTAATGATGTATCCAACTTCACACTGAGCAGAGGGACTCTGTTCACACTTTGAGTTGGCAAAGTGTGTGAATAAAACTGTAGAAACTTACAGTTTTTAAAAATGAGAGGTATTTTTGCTTATTTTTTATTTTCAGTTAAAAACTGTATTTTTTTGGAAAACAGTATTGGAAAACCTATCAATTTTCAGAGGACTGAACACTGTCACCTTGTGAAAGTCTGTGTTTGTTCATCTCCTTGAGAAATTATTTTTCATTTCTTATGATTTGTTTTTGTTTTGCCTTTTACTGAGGGGACAAAAAAGGGTTTATGGTGCTGATACAGCAAAATACTTAATGGGCTGTCAGAGAGAGATGTGTGCTGAAGTGTCTTCTGCTGAAGCAGGTTTAGAGGTGATTTGAGTTACCAAATGATTGGATTGTACCTTTGCTGCCAATATCTGAACTTTCTGAGAGCTGCTGTGCAGCAACTCCTCGCCTCTTTGAAGATATGAAAACACATAAATAAAAGTAAATATGAAATATGAAGTAATAGGTCTTTATTACACTTATGTGATATATTTTAAAACCTTATTTACCTGAGATCCTGACATTTTCTACCATTATCATTACTTTTGAAAATATAAACCCTAAATAGTGCAGACAGATTACCAGAAGAAGTGAAGGTAATTTAAAGCAGAAAATTTATAGTGGAACTTGAAAATCACTTTTTTTTTGAGGCAGCTGTTCTAAATGATATGTTCTTAGTCTTCCTTCTCCAAAGGGAAATTCTGTCTCTTCCAGTCAGGGCAATAAATAAAGGTGAAAGAACCACCATGAAAACATCACTGAATTATTAATTTGCCAGAAACACTATCTTAGAAGAAAAAAACCTCTTTGGGATAGTATTGAAATGTAAAATATTCATTATTCACCAAACACAGAATCTGCACAGATAAGTAATGCAGCTGGGCCCACAAACCTGAGATCAATGAAAGACTTAATCCAGATTTTGAAGACTACATTTTTTTTTTTATAAGTAAACTAGTGGTTTTTAAGAATAAAATCTTATCTAGCTCAAAGTATACCTTCATTATAATTCAAATGGGGAATACCTGTGCTGTGAAATCAAGCTGCTGTGAGGTGTAATAGTGTATATATTTTAGTTTTGATACAAACAGGAAAAGATTTCTTTTGCAGTGCTTGGTCCAAAGATTTAAGGTCACAATCAGGAGCATAGCACAAGCCTTAAGAGTCCCAGTCCCTGTTTCTGTGACCACATACCCTTTAACTCTGGGTATCTTTAAAAATTAAAGGTGCAGAAAAAAGATGAAATATTAACAGTGGATCATTTACTGTATTGTAACAGTTCAATCATCAGTTCTGGGAAGTCAATATTATATGAACTTCAAGACAGTCTCTACTTAAATTCTCCAAAACAGTGGAAATTCAGAGGTCCTAGTTTTCTAGCTCTGCATTTGGCTGCTTATGAAATATCATATAAAAATGATGTTTTGGTAAGAAATCATTGCCTCTCTTCTCCCAGAGGCAGCAGTTCTATGTTTACATCAGGTTTGGTTTCAGAGTAGAGTTTACTAGGAAGTATGTCATATAAATTAAAATAATATTGACATAAAATAGTCAGAAAGAGCGTGTGATGATTCCTGTTGGAAATTCTTTGAGTATTTCTCAAATGGAGTCCCCAAAATAACTTCTCAATGTCTGTCAACAGGTGACTTCCCAGAAGGTGTTTGTTTTTAATCCTGGCTGAAGTGGAAGTCCATTACCTGAGATATAGATCATTTCATCTGTATTCTTCCTGTTGCTGCCTAATTGGCGTCTGTAGAGAGTTTTAACACCTGAATTAACAATGACCTTTTTCTGCTATTTATACAAGATAAAAGAGGATTTGAGCTTTTATAAACTGAATGCATTTTACTGGATGGTAATAGATGAAACTACAGTATGCTTGCTATTATATAAAATACAGTCAATTTTCACTGGGAGCTTCAGGGACTTCCCTCCAGCCCTTGTTCCCTTCCTGTTGAGCAGTTGGAGAGTTTGCTGAGAGAGCTGGAAAATTGGAAAAAATACGATCCCCAAACTGCTGAACCCCAAACCAACTAAATGCTTTTGTAGAAGAAATGTTGTACATGAGCCTGTACATGCCTACGTGGCAGGTATTTATGTGGTGGCTTCGTTGAAATGCTGTGAGTTTTAGTCTGTGTAGATGTGTGTGATTCCTGATCTCCATTTCTGAAGGCTGGGGTCTTGCTTATATCTGATTCCAGTATTTGTACAGTTCACAGGAATCCTTCAAGGGCTTATTTGCTCTATGTTCATCTGGGATGAAATGAGTGTACCATGTAAAATAATATGTCAGCTCATAAACTGCGTGTACGGCAGCGAGACGCGAGCTCATTTCACTTTTATCACAAGACCTTGAATCAGACTTGTTCTGCTGCCAAGTCCCCGAACACCTCCTTGCAATGTGCCTGGAATTCACTTCTCTGGAATTGTTGTTTTTTTGGTACGTATTTATGTGTCTTTTCAGGCTCTGGTGCAGGGGACTGATTGCTTCCCAAATGAGAGCCAGGAGGGATGCAGCCACTGGGGCTGGGAAGCTTTTGGGTTTTGGGTCCTTCCTAGAGAGCTCAGGGCAGGACCTGGGGTCCACCAACATGAGCAAAATACTATAATCTGTGCTTCGTGGGACATGCTGAACTGTTCTGGCTTCCTCTGCCTGGTCTCATGGTTCCTGCTGTGTAGCACATTGATTTTTGTGCACTTTCTTGGCAGTCTGGAAGCCTCAGTTCTCCGCTGTGCAATGTGAAATGGCATAATGTGTCCTGCCGGCTGGACACCGAGCAGAAGCAGGCTGTGGTGGGACACGACAGCTCAGAGTGGAGAGGAAAAAAGATGCAAACAGCTTTCCTTCTTTTCCTGCTCAACTACTGAGCTCTCTGGGCAAAAGCATGACTTCTTCCAGCCTCCATTTCAGGGAAGGGGTTTTAATGAGCGTAAGACACACTGTGCTCCTTTGTGCGTGGAGCGAAGATGTCTCAGGAACGTACACTAAAGGGGTTTAGGAAATTTATGAACTCGACTTAACCCACAGTGGACTTAGTGGGATCTGTAATTCCTTTCACTGTTACTCTTCACAAAATGACTGCCTTAAGTTGCAGCGTTTTCTTAAAGCTCTACAAGCTGTCTGTTAATCACGTTATCTTGCTCGTAACAGCTACAATGTTGGACAGCACTGTCACTGCAAACTGGTTTTTTTTTTTCATCTTCTCTCACCATCCCTCCAACAGCTGATCTGCTGTGACTAGGAAGATTTTTGGACTCTCCCATGCCTCTTGTTTCCTTGGCAGAGTGATACTTCTCTACTCATAGGTTGCTCCTTTGCGAGACGGTATGAATCATGCTTTGAAACGAGCTGCTGTGTTGTCTCATGTGCTCTAGAGAAGCTAACTTGTTATTTTAGTGCTCTTCATATCCTTATGACAGCTTGTCAGAGAAGAAAAGTTTTGCTTTATTTTCTTTTCCTTTCATCGTTGTTGACTAATTAGTAGCCAAACAGACAGCATTTGTTTTTGTTATCCAACTGGTAGTAATTTAAGAGTTGGATGCAACCCAAAGCTCTGGAACCAAATAGATGAAGAAGTGACCTGGAGTGCTGGCTGGGTACATCCAAAGCAAGACCTGAATGGGAAATTTTCATCCATGGTGAAGGTTTTTATATCCTGGACTATCTCAAAACAATCATGATTAGTTTTGAGATGCCATTTTAACAGTTAATGATAAACAATTTAAGCTGTCATGCTCTACAATCAGGGGGGATGGGACTGAGGAGGAAATTTGGACCTGACTCCAGTCTCCTTTATTTGTTTAAACAAGAAGCAAACTGCTCTTTGTGTTGATCCAAACCCTCTAAAAGGGGATCAGAACTGAAACCCCTCGGTAGAAGCGTTGTCTCCTCAAGGTGAAGTGTTGTCAGACAGTGCCTTTAAGCTCCATGTGACTTTCTGGGTGACAGATTAGCTGTGCATTTTGTTTGTTTATTTATACCTGGCTAGGAACGGGAAGGCCATTCTCAACCAAGGGACCTATTTGTCCAAAGGAGTTAAACAGTCATGTATTCGTGTCATTTGGAGAGTAACTCGTGCCCTATCTTTTCCAGCCCGTGATTAATTGCACAGAGCAGTAGGTGACACGCAGCCGTTTTTCATACCTAACGCGATTCTGGATGGGAGGACACGTGGCACTCGCGTCCCGCCACCCCCTGACAAAGCAGCGATGGAGAGCAGACCTTCTTGCTGGCAGGTTTCCTGAACCGCCTTGCCTCATGTGAGGAGACTCTATCACCTTCCCACAGAGGGACCAGATGTCCCAAAACAGAATGTAATATTGCAAAGAGGGGAAAAAAATTAGGTAAAAAGCTCTGAGAACTAATCTCTGTTTTGTCGAACAGTTGGAGAGCTCCTGGCCATGGTATCTCAAACCTGACAAAATTACCCTGAAGTCACAGATTTTACATTCTATTTGGCAGTAGAAAATCTTCCAAAGCATTCAAATTCTGCTTTCCTTCATCAACTCCATTGGGAGGTAAAATAATTCAGAGTAAGGAATTACTGTGTTTCACTCGGGCCTGGGAACAATTAGTCATTTTTCTACAGAATTCCTTTTTTAAAGTTTTCCTGGCCTTGCTTCCTCCTGGCTGTGTTTGCACAGCACTGGCATGTGCCTGCTAGTTTGATGAAGACTAGCCATCTTTGGGAGGCTTGTTTAGAATCAGACCTTTGCTATATAATTCTCATTAATGTTAAGAGAAAAGTAGCTGGGAATGTCATCTCTGTACATGGAGCTGATTATCCATCCCAGGCTGCTGCCTTGGTGACAAGCGGAGACCCTGCAGCCTGAATGTGTGTGTGTATCAAGCATGGCTCCCCCACAAGGTAGCAAGCAAAGTGTGTGTTTCCTGTGCATTATTTATGGAGTTGAAAATGCATTCTCTCAAAAATTCTTGTGGACTCTGCACTTCTTTGCCATGCAGATAGAACCATGAGGATCTTGAGATATGGAATCAACATTTCCACAGCCTTACACCTTTTCACAGTGTGTTGGGTTTGTGTGACCAGGTTTTGGTAGCTGAGGGGCTACAGGGGTGGCTTCTGTGAGGAGCTACCAGAAGCTTCCCGTGTGCCAACTGGCTCCAAGAAGGACACGTTGCTGGCCAAAGCTGAGCCCATCAGTGCCGGTGCCTCTGGGATAACTTATTTCAAGGGGAAGAAAAAAACCTGTGCAATTGCAGATGGAGAGAGCAGTGAGAATACATGAGAAAAACAACTCTGCAGACAGCAAGGTCAGGGAAGAAGGAGGGGGAGGAGGTGCTCCAAGTGCTGGAGCAGATTCCTCTGCAACTTGTAGTGAAGACCATGCTGAGGAAGGCTGTCCCCCTGCAGTCCATGGAAGTCCATGGTGGAGCAGATGTGCCCCTGCAGCCCATGGAAGACCCCACACTGGAGCAGGAGGGTGCCCAAAGGAGGTTGTGACCCTATGGGAAGCCCATGCTTGAGCAAATTTGCTGGCAGAACTTGAGACCCCAAGGTGGTCCCATGCTGGAGCAGTCCATTCCTGAAGGACTACACCCCATGGAAAGGACCCATGCTGGAGCAGTTCATGAGGAACTGCAGCCCGTGGGAAGGACTCAGGTTGAAGAAGTTCATGGAGGATTGTCTCCTGTGGGAGGGACTCAGTGCTGGAGCAGGGGAGGAATGTGAGGTGTCCTCCCCCTGAGGAGGAAGGAGCAGCAGAGACAACTTGTGATGAACTGACCACAACCCCCATTCCCCACCCACCTGTGCTGCTTCAGAGGAGGAGTTGGAGAAATCGGGAGTAAATTTAAGCCTGGGAAGAAGGGAAGAGTAAGGGGAAGGTGTTCTGAGATTTAGTTTTTATTTCTCATTATCTTACTCTGATTTGATTGGTATTAATTTTGCCCAAGTTGGGTCTCTTTAGCCTGTGGTGGTAATTGGTGAATGATCTCCCCCTGTCCTTATCTCATCCCACGAGCCCTTCCTTTTTAATTTTCTCTCCCCTGTCCAGTTGAGGAGGGAGAGTGATAGAGCTGCTTTGGTGGGCACTGGTGTCCAGCCAGGGTCAATCCACCATACACAGCCTGTTCCAATTCACAGTGAGGGTACATGAAGCCCTTTTAGGAGCTTAAGAAAAATAATTAAGTTTGCTTATTGGAGCTTGAGTTTTGATGAGGGAAGATTAAAAAATAGCTGGGCAAAAATGTGTGAAGAGCATAGCAATTCTAGAAAAGTGTTTTGTTTTCACAAAGAAAGATTTTGTATTTTTTTGTTAGTCTTTTCCATAATTAGATGTACAAATTGTTCTTGCAGATGCTCCTAACACCCTTTTTCATAATAATATCTATCCACCCTTTATCATTTGTAGACATGGAGAAGCCAAAACCAGGTGGACCTTTTTTTATTATTATTTGGATGAAATGTTTGCTGTGTGTTGCTTTCTGAGGTTGTACACAGCAGCATGCATGGGCAGTCATCGGCATCGTCCTTACCGCCCTCAGCTCTGCGGAGTCAGGTGAATTATGGTGCCTTATGCTGTTCTCTGCAGTGAGGAACTGTTAATGCTTTGACTCAACTGTCTTCTTGATTAGCCTGAAAATGTTAAGAGCCAAGCTTTAGACTGTGCAATGGCTAATGTATGATTAAGCTCAACCAAAGGCAGATTTATATTTGTAGTAGCTAATTAAAGACCTGTTCCCATGCCTGTGGTAGCTATCAGGAGAAGTTTCAGGTATTGGTCTACAGGCAAATATAGTTGCTCATTAATGATATGCATCGTCTATAAGGCAGGAGAACGAAGCCTATAAATTGCTGGCAATCTCCAGCCAGCGTTTCCACGTGGGTTTAAAAGTCTTATTTTACTCTGTGTATTTTATCCCTACCTACTAAGATGCGTGCCTGGAGTGTACCATGGATAGCCTACATGCAGATAATGTACACAGTAAGTTTATTATTTCCAAGTTACAAAGAGGAATGCATCAGCACATTGGAGACATTAAAATGTATGGTTTCCCCGTGGCCTTTAATGAGGGTTTGCAGGAGTTCCAGTACTCCACAAAAAATACCTGGATTTTTCTCCCCCTTTCTTGCAGGGTCCAAAAAAAAGGAGAAATTTACTGTGTACATGTTTGGAGGATACCATATTTAGGATAATCACTGTTTTTCACTAGTTTCTCACACACACCCAAACATGGAGCTAGGTAAGCTGTTAAGCTGGGCATCATTCCTGCGTTGGTGCCTGAAAGAGGTTGAAGTCCCTGTGTCCAGGTTTAGCAGCTGCAATCAGCCGTAGGTGTGCTTTCCAAAGGCAGCTCCTCTGCCTGGCTTTGGTTTGGTTCCCAGGACTGTGTAAGCTTGCACAAATGTTCTTTTAGATAGGACACTGAATCAGCTTTAGTTGTTTATTTTCTTTTCACATTTATTATCTATAAATGTACTAGCCAGTAGGTTTTCTGGCTAGAGTTAGCACTGAGATAGGAGGATTAAAAAATGTTTCCAGAAGGAACATTTTGGGTGGATAATTGTGACTGTTCACCCTAGAAATCCAACGCTGAGATTGTCTTTTCCAGTCAAGGAACAGATACAGTGTGTGACTTACGTCTTGCCAAGCCACTTGGGTATCTTATACAATCAAATACTTGGAAACATGTCACAGACGAGGAAATATTTACAGAAAGTATTTAATGGCTAATCTCAGGTAATATTCAGTGTCTGCTGTGATAAACTCAAGACACTCGTGAATTGTTCAGAGACAGTTTGCAGAAAGAGAGGTGGTTAATGTGCATTAGATATTCTTCACCCATCACTCAGCTCTAGCTACAGCTGGAGGCAGGTCTGGCATGATGTTTGCCTTTATTGTCACATCCACAAGGTCTAATGGACTGTGGCACACACACCTTTCCAGTCCCCCTCTCTCCTTGGCTAGAGAACCACCCTCTCTTCCAAAAGTGGTGTGTGGTTGGACTTCAGTCCTCTAAAAAATGGTAGCTCCCACCTTTGCATCTCTCCTGACATTCACATTCCCCCTGTAGTAGCACTGTTTGTTTTGGGACATCTGCTCCCCCGTGGGAAGGTGGCAGCAGGTGACAACATGAGATCAGTCAATGATTCTAAGTATGTTCAGGCAATCTGCCAGTCTGAGCGCTCAGCCCTTCTTCTTTTTTTAACTTGTCAGAATTTCAAAGTAAAAATATTTTAGTGAAGAGACTCATCTAGCAAAACAGCAGGTTAATTATGGAAGGCAGTTTCTTGGCTATCAGTTGCTGCCCTGCACAGAATTAACTTGGAGATTTCTATTTTTACTGTTTACTGGGAAGATGTCTATGTCTGGAGCTACTAGCTTTGGTTCTCGTGGTTTGTTACTGGTACAACTGCTCAGTAAAATCCCTAACAAAGAATTTTTGGAGGCTGTAGACTAGAACCAGCATTTTGTCCTTACTCTTTGTCCATATTAGATAAAGTTTCACTCCATCAGGGCATATATTTTAATATTATCTGAGAGTTTTGTGTCCAAGTGTCTAATAGGTTTTATAAGTAGGTGCAAGTGCCAGTGGCTAGAAGCAAGGCATCGCTATCATGTGATTGATGTTTTGTAATAGACAGCAGGAGAATTGACAGCATTTCAGAAATAAGGCCAACACTTAGCGGTGATATGCCAAGATACATGAAAAATATGCAAATGGATAGAAAAGGAGAATTCAGGAGGTTTAAAAATCAAGTCCTTTGTATAAATTATCATGGTAGCATTGGATCTGCATTTGCTGAGTAAGAGTCTTTGTGTAACCTGGGGCTCCGTGCCTAGAGCACATGCCTGATGCTTCAGCACTTTGACATAATGTTTTGCAGAAGTTAAATTAAGTGTGCACATAGAAACTGTCATGGGGGGAGTGGGGGAAAGGGGCTTACCGCTTACCTGACGTTATTGAGTCTTCAGTGTTCACTTTGATCATTTTGGTCTGTCTTTTTAAGCCTCAAACTCAGGTCAATCAGTAAAATAACAAACCCTCCTTCACTCCAAGCTGATCCTTCCTCAAATGCTACAGGTGGAGGGTTTTACCCTGAAAGGGGGGAGAGACCCTGCAACAACCCCAAAAATACAGTTGTCTGCTCTCAATTATACTTGGAGGGAGCTCGGGGATTCCAGTGATGGATGACAGTATACAAATCTCAAGTAGCTTTGTTTAGTGTGGTTTGTGATATGATATAGGAGAGATAATTCTTACCCAGTGTCTTTTAAAGGAAATCCTGAGGGTGAATCAATTACCTTTCTTTCCTGAATCAATAGAGATGGGATGTATTGCAGTTACTTTCTGCTTTAGTGAGTGCTCAAGCACAAAGGATGGCTGTTGATGATAACCATTGCAAAGAATGCCGTGCCATTTTTTTTCTCTTTCTTCTAAGGACACTACAATCCCCTTAGTTCACACATCACTCCTAGTCACAATCTTTTCTCAACAAAGATTTAAGAGCAGGAGGAGGAAGTAAGCTCTCAAAACGTACAAAGTACACACTGAAACATGGCTTGTAGTCCTAATGACAGCACTTCCCCTTCCTGAGACTCTCCAAACCCTCGACACTTGTGAATGTTGCTTCAAGAATGTTCAGATTTAGGAGATGGAATAAGGGGAAATGGGTTATGAGCTGACACTGTGGTGCTAGCTAAGGTTAAATCAAGTAGTTGCGGCTCAGTCAAGGATAAAAAGATTTATTGTATCTGATTCTAAAGCAAATACGTTTATGCTTTTTTGCAAGATGCTTCTGTGTATCCCACCAGGTACACTTTGTTCAAAAAAAGGTAAAATACTGCTATATGTAAGACATATTTTAAAATTATGTCTGATAATTTATTGCCTTTATAAACTTCATCATTATACTTTCAGAAGACTATCAGTATGTGTGTATAAGATGATTTAGCAAGACTCTATTGTAAGAGCTTCCTGAGTGTAACCCATATAGTAACCTGAGAGTAGTATGAAATGGTAGTAACACAAAATGAAGCATGGTCTGTGGTTTATGTTTTCAGAAGAGATATCTTAAGACAGTTGGGATGGCACTTTCTTTTTTCCCATTTGGATCTCTCCAGATCCAAATGAGATTTGGATCTCTCTCTCTCTCCAGAGAGAGATCCAAATATATCTGAGGGCTGTATAGGTCACTCCATTTATCTGTATTGTCAGACTGATATCTAAAGAATATGGGGAGACAGGAAAGTGGAAACTAGATGAAGAAGGAAGGCTTCTTAAGCTCCTGCCTTTCTTGTCTGATACCAAGGTCCCAGGAGGTCTAAGGCAGTCTGAGGCGATAGAAAACTGCATTTGGCTCTTCTCTCTAGTTCCCTTGATCAGGATCTGCTTTCCTTTTCAGAAGCTGAGTGGAAACTAAAGACACTGAAAAAACAGTGGAGGTTCTGACCACATACTGGCTGTATTGACTGCTGTGTCTTGAAAGGAGGAAGGCTGTGTCTTAGTACGGACACAGTGCTTACATTTACTTGTAAGAGAGGGTCCTGTTCTGTTGCAGGCATTTCTTTGCATTTTGTGGCTTGCACAGCAAATAATTGAAAAGGAGAAGGAAGAGAGTTAAAAAAGAAGGAAAATTAAAAATGCCTTTCTCAATGAGGAAGAAAGAAAATTATACAAGCAGATAGGGACAGGTTAGAAGTGTGGGCAGGGACTTTGACATGGCTTCACCTTTGTTTCTCTAGAAGTTTGCATTTTACCATCTGAAAACTCAGGAGAAGTGGCATGTGGAAAAGGGTATGAAAACGGAGGAGTTAGAGAGGACACCACACAAAAGTGATGTTCAGATCACTGAAGTGCTGGTTGAGAGGGAAGTCTGGAGGTTTTGTGTCTGACTTCCTGCTTGAAGTGAAATGATCACAAACACTATCTGGGTCAGCTGTGACTGGGTCAAGCCAAGTCTTGAAATCCTCTGAGGACAGAGGTTTGACAGCCTCTTTTGTAATGTGTGCTCACGCTGCTTTCTCAAATGACTGGTCTGAACCTTCCCTCCTGGGTTTGTGGCTGCTGCCCCTGTGTTGTGATGTCTGTCCATTCCAATAAGAATTTGGCTGATATCTTTGTGTTAGATTTCACAGTAGTCATGGCTGCTGCTGCTAGATCCATTCTTAGTTTCCAGATGAACAGTTTTGACTCCCTCGGGCTCTCCATGCAGATCTGTTTTGTAGCTCACTGACCCATCTTGATAGCAGTTTCATGGACCTTTGGCAGCTCCCAAGCATTGCTCCTGAGTGGGGAGATCCAAAAGTGAATGCGATATTTCAGATGTGGCCTCACCAGTTGCCAAGCAGGGCGGGGATAGTAACTCCCCAAACTCCTAATGTAGCCCACGTTGTGGTACTCCTTACTTGTGGTGGGTGTCCACTGTTGGTGTCTGTTCAATTTGCTGCCCACCAAAACCTCCAGCTCTTTTTCAGCAAAGCTGCTGTTCATCCAGGTGATCCCCTGCCTGTGCTCACACATGGGATTAGCCCGTGGTGGCTGCTAAACTTCACATTTCTCTTTGCTGAGGGTCAGGAGGTTTCTGTTGACTCCATCTTCAAGTTTGTCAAAGCCTCTCTGGATTGAAGCTCTGCTCTTTTTGTTGACCCCTCCCCTTAATTTAGTACCATGCACACGCATGCTGAGTGTGCATGTCTGCTAATCAGTTTTATGCAGAAAGCTTTAATGAGTGGAGCATGATGAACATCCAAGCTTGGAATTTAAAATAGATTCAAGAAGTGCCAATGAAGTTTTGTCTGGGAGCCAGAGAGGTAATATTCCTTCTGTGCAAAGACCCTTGGAATACAGCATTCACCTATAGGTAGTTCGATAATAGAAACAGGTTAACAAATTAGGTGGAATTCAGGAAAGAAAGATGATTGTGTCTGAAAGGGAATTTTCTGGGTGAATAACAAAATAGTTTTGATATATTTCATTTTGATTGAAGACCGATCAACTTAAAATGGGCAACTACCAAGAGAAATGTTTCAAGGATATTTAAGGTCTAGGAAGGGCTTTTTATAAAAGTTATGTACCTGTTAACTACCAACAGGGATATAAATGAGCCCTGTCTCTACCAGCTGGATCCTGGAGCGGCTGCGGTACGCTGAGGAAAGTAGTGACAGATAGAGCTGCACCACAGGGGTGTTTTGTGAGTTTGAGATGACCCATGTTCGAGTGCCAGTGCAAGCTTCTAAAACCTTGAAGATCACCTTAATCACTTAAGGTACAAATTAAATCTGTGCTATGACTCTGCCTCCATGCACTCTCAGAAGAGATGGAAAGCACGCTGCATTTCTCCCAAGGTGTTTCTCTTTTCTGTTTTGCTGGGAGGGATCCCTTTAGAGAGGAGATCCTGCCAGTTCTTTTATGTTGCTTTCCAGTGAGTTATTCCCCTTGGTTTCTCCTTGCCTTCTTGGAGAAGAAAGAAGCAGCTTTCGTACCTTCAGGGTGTAAAATCTGTCTCTGTTGGGGTGGATGGAAATTTTTCATTGACTTAAAGGAGATCAGAATTTCCCCTTTAGAGTCTGCTTAGGAAAACCAGAGGGTTTAATCTGAAGCATTGCACGTTATGGTGATCATACATAAAAGAACAACATTAACCTCAATGCCACATACAGAATCATTTCAGAATGGAAATGAACAAAATTTTATAGAGTCATATTATTTGCACGGCCTTCTCAGTAAGAGAAGATATTACAGATGATGAAGAGAAATAAGAATTACAGCTTGAACTACTGAAAACCTCTTTTTGACACTGTCTCTTTAATTAGAAAAAATGAGCCTAACCAAGATGTATATCATCATTGATTTTTATAATAAGCTTTTAAAGCAAACATACGTGGTGTCACCGTGCTATTTTATAACATACACTGCTAACCATTTATTCTGTCGTATAACAATTCACCAGCAGACATATTTTATTATTTTTTCTGTGTAATAAAAAAGATAAAATCAATACCTATTATATAGCATACCTTCAAGGTTAAAAAGTACTAAATCTTGATGCTAACATCTCTCCTTGTATGCATTAATTTAGGAGCAATATAAATTCAATACAAATACATTTTCTAGCTCTATGGTTAAAACTAGATCCTAAGGATAACAAAAGATTTGGACATTCAGAAACTAACATCAAGATATAGTGTGTTCATGTAGATTGTTAAACTTTGCAAGAAGTTTGACTATGAAAAACCAAGAAATCCAGATATAATTGGAAGGAAAGATAACTGTGGTTTTGCATATTTGGATTTAGTTTTTGATCCAATAGAATCTCAGCTGTCCTGACAACTGCATGCCCATTAAATGGATATATAAGGTCCATGCAAAAATGGAATCATTTGCCTTGGCTCTGTTAGTGGTCCTCATTTAGCAACAATTACAAAGTACAGTTAATTTAATGATGAGAAGCATCAAAACTGAGAAAGTGAAAATGGAAATGTCAAAGCCATCAGAGACTTGTCTTTACTAGGTTATAACTGAGTTATTTGAACGCCTCAGTGGGAGGAAATATGATTATATTGCAGCCTGTTAACTGTGCACTTTGCCAGTGCTTTAAGAAAACATCAAAAAATGAAAATCCAACACTTAACTCTGCTTCTTAGGAGTTGGTTCAAGATCTAATGTGATTGCAGTAGCAGTAAATGAAGAAGGACACACTATCTCTCTTATTAAGCAACTAAAGCTTTTGGATTTCTGGTGCAGTGATGAGTTTGTGGCAGGTGTGAAGCCAAGTATACTTGGTGATGTAACGTGCACAATGCCTGTGCTTAGTATCTATTTTGTTCAGTGTGAAAGTAGAAATCTTTTCTATTCATTACTGCTTTTTCGCCACTCAGCAATTAATTGTGTGTTGAGATACTTATGAATATGCAATTAGTGGTTCCTGCCTGTGAGCAGTCTTCTCCTGTATGCATGGGAAACAGTCGCAAAGAGTTAACTAAGCACTAGCTGAAACTCCCTGTTTATAATAACATCCTTAACATGCAAAATGCAGATGATGCTAGAAATGCTAATGAACGGATTCATATTTATGGGACAAGATTCTGCCCTTGGGTTATAACTGCTGGTGGGCAGGAGGTTTACCTGGGTGTCATCCTGGTGAGGAACGTCACTCCTTGTGTTGTGATGCTTACAGTCAAAGAAATAAACTTAGAGTGCTGAAGACAAAAAGAAACAGCTCACGCTGAATGCCTCTTAATTCTAAGAGTCTTCTGTTCCTCTTTGCATTTGGATAATGTGCAGCATAAAATTATTAAATTTAGGGGTTTTTCCGCTTGACTTTAGAGCTGCTCTCAGCAGCTTCCAATAACAGCTTACACCTGGAAACATCCTTTAGTTTGCTTTCAGTAGCAGCACAAAAAGTTCTTTGACAGACTTACTTGGGTGACTTGAGAAACTGAACTCTCCTCCCAGCTGACTTGCAGAACCCCTAGAGCAGAATAGCCCATGTTTTCCAAAGTATTTGTCAGCTGGAACACGTCTTCCGACAAGTGTGGCTGGATTTATTGTCAGTTGAATTCAGTGACCTTGCAGATTTTTTCAAGTTCTTGGACATTGTAGAAGGATTCCCTATTGTGGCAGATGAGGAAATCTCTGCAAATCTCCCTGCCAGTTATCAAATCATCACTGATTTCTGGATTGCTTCAAATTATTCACTTACCATTAGCTATATCTCTTTCTATTGACAGAATTTGAAGGAAAAATTCCATGGGCTATTTAATACTTGCACTGTTGGGCAGAGCAAATGTTTTGAGAGCAGCAGCTGTTTAGTGAACCAAATAATGCATCACAGGCACCTTTTTTTTTTGGTATGTTATACATTTACTGGCCTTTATTTTTCGACAAATGTTTTCCAGATAAAACTTAGCTTTGTTTGGCCTTGGTTTAAAACATCTTGAGATAATTCAGCTTGCTTCTTGCAAATACCACAAGAAAATGTAGTTTATAAAGAAATACATGGCTTGGGGTGGTTTTTTTAATAATTTGGTGAAGAAATAGAAGGCTAGCTGATAGATTAATGTCTTACATGGTAAGTGTAAGTTGGAGAGACGTTTCACTGGCAAGCTGTAAGCTCCTGGATCCAGAGGATTATAAGGGAAATGCTCACGGAACCTTCGCAGCATTACAAACAGCAATGCCACAATGAACAGAACAGCCTCATTGCAGCGATCTAAAGCCACTGCTGTTTTCTTTCAGGCAAACATTGTTTTTATGCCCTACAGATAAATCCCATTTTAAGCTTTGATCAAAGCAAAAACACTCACTTTGAGGCTTTGGGCAGATGTAAATTGCTTTGTTATACACATGCATTTGCATACATTTGCAAGGAGACAGGGTCTATGTGTAATGGTGCCTTTTATTTTTGATGCACACTGAAATTCAAGTAACCAGTGGTTTTCTGCCATTGAGAAGGAGAAGTTTCTCTGCAATGGAAATAAATGGCACGAGTGAAGCAATGTGGAAGTAGGCACAAAGCTCCATCGTTGCCAGAGCTGCGAGAAGAGGCCACACAGGGCGCTGAACATCAAGAGTGATTTTATTTCTTTTGCTGTTCCTTGTGGTGAACAAATGTAAACAAAATAGTTGCTAGAGAGGGACGTTTCTCTTGTTTGGCCACTTCTGGAATGATTGTGCTGATAGCGTTTGAAATGTGTGGATTACCAAAATATTGGGTATCCGTCTTTGTTACAGAATCCCATTTGTTTTCTTGTATATTTCTCTGCTTAGTTTCCTGAATTAAATTGGATTAACTTCCTCTCTCTCCCAATTAATGCTGTTAACAGTAATAACAACCATAATATGTGAACATCTGGCATTTTAGTACACAGTAAGCTTTTAGAAATACTAGATATGAATCTATTGAAATCTGTCTCTATAGTGATTTTCCCAACGTTTTATGGCTTAGATGATGAATTCTTCTTTCCTCTCTGGTTTCCTTTCATTATCAAGGTTTGTTAATTCTTTAGATGCCAGGGTTAGATAATTAAATACCCCGTTGTAATTACTGTGGTGCCTGTGGGTTTGAGACCTCGAGCTCATTAGGCGGTATGCTGTCCTTCTAAGATATTTGAGAGAAATACTTTCATACTTTGAATCAAAGATCTCTGTGGCAAATTAAGGTCACAGCTGTCTCTTTGACAGGCTGAAGGCTAAGGTTTTATTTTTTTTCATTAGTTACCACTAGGGCAGTTCCTGTCAGAAAGAGCTTTCTGAATCCAAATATTGAACAGCCAGTTCTCAAAAACTTCTGTGCTTTCGGTGGCAAACGAGTTGCCCTTATAAATTACCTATGGGTTCTCTGCTACAGTGAACAGAGAGATTCTGCGGGGCTGCCTGCACTTTCATATACTCTAAGCTGAAGATTGGCCTTACAACATCTCTTATTTTGACCCTGTTGCAGCTCTTGACCATTTTCCATTTTTATTATGGCTGAAGATAGAATTGGAGCAAACTTCCAATTATTCCCCCTTGTAATTTTGAGAAAGTGCTAGCTGTCAACCGCAGGGAAAAATAGGAAAGTCACACTGGGGATGCCCTTCAGTCCATTACATGTCCCAGAGATTTCTTGTTATCTGTTTAGATGTCTTTCCATACCCATCTTCACTGTGTTTGAACAGTTCTTGTGAATGAGATGAGGCTGAGTTTGCTATTGAGGATTTGGACTGCAATGTGTGAAGTCCTGCTTCAGTTCATTGTTGCACTTTTCTTCAGTAGAACTTTGTTGAGTTTGATGTCTCCTCAATAAAACAAGAAGAAAAATACTTCACTATTATAGAAGGATCATGAAGAATCTGAATACTGAAATGGTAAATGATGCAGCATTGCTTCCTTAATGGAAAATAAGCAGACAGAGCCAGTGAACTCTAACATGAAAACCCTGGAGATGATACACTAAGAAGGAGAAATGGGATATGGCTGATTTAGGGAGTAAGCTTGTTTTGAATCTGCAAAATAATCGGAAAAGATAAAAAATTCCTTTACAAACATAGGGCTGGGGTAGTAGGGTTGCAGGTGTAGTGGATGAAATGAGTTAATTTTGTGTCCCCATGCCCACCCATGGTAGATTGTCTACTCTGCAGTGCCTGGAAAGAATCAGGATGGTAGACTGGAAGTTGAACAGGTCTGAAGCTTTTAGAGAAAAACCTGGGTTGAAGCTTGGTTAAAAACCCTGCAGAGGCACAGTTAATTTTTGTGTGAGGCAGCAGCCAGCTTATGAGCAGCAGAATGTGCTCAGAAGGGAGCCCCAAGATGTTTTTCCCCACTGGAAAATTAATAGGGAGTAGCAGGCTGCTCTTCTGCTGGCTCGAGGCAAGCGATGGGAGGAAGGGCGTCCCTAAGCCTGCCGTCACAAGCCTACCGGCACGTAGGGGGAGAAGGGTGTCACCACCGATCTGCCAGATGAAGCATGTTAAAGGGCAGCCTGCTGAGCAGAGAAGGCCAACAAGCTTGAAAAGCCAAGCACACTGACGAGCACACCATCTCCCCTAGGAAAAAAATGAAGCTGCAGACACTGTTTACAATTACATTGCACTGGGTCATCCAGGCAGAGCTGGGGGTGCAGGTATAACTTTGATTTATTGGGTTGTATTAATAAACAACTGCATTTGATGGTGGCTTGAACCAAAATGCCAGCTCCTTGACTTCAGGGCTGTACATGAAGCTGTCCTTGGAGCCTGGCCAGTTGAGCTGACAGTAAAATCCCTATCAAATAATGTGGAGCTGAGATTGGAGTCGTTACATTGCAGGAGAGATGTTTGAGGGAGCAGAGCACTCCAGCACCCAGGAATGAGGGCTACAGAGGCTGAGAAGTACCTGAAGAACAAAGGAAATGCCCTTGGGCAAAGCTTCATCCAACTATAAATTTCATGAAGAGCATTATAATCTCTTCTTCTTTTTGTGTGTAAATGTTTTTGGTTTTTTTTTTTACCACCCATGAATCCCATAACAAGCATCAGATGAAAAGAGAAGCATTACATTGTCAACTGTATTTCAAGAGTGCTGTGGCTCACATGGTCATCTCTGATGCTGTGCTTCATCTGTGAACTTTTGTTCCAAGAATTTTAACTCTACAGATATGATGGCTTTTGCTGACATGGAAGTTGAAGGCCATAAATAACACTCTAATTTGCAAAGTTTTCAGTTTATAGTGCTCTAGTGCATGGAGCTATGAAGCAGATTTTCATAAATCTTTTCTTTTTATCTTGTCCTATGGTTTCTTTTCCATCTTACCCTGCCAGCAATTTTCCACTTTGCCGGACAAATGAATGCGTATCGGCAGAACGTCCACGGCAGTCGAAAGGTTAATGGAAGGAAAATGTAGTGACATCAAAGTAAGTTTTATTAAGTGAAGCTTTGATTTTCTCCATTATTGGCTCTTTTGTATGAACAAACTGAAATTCTATATAAAGCACATGAGCACAGACTGCTCATGAGCAGAAAGGAAGAGAGTACAGCAAAAATGATTCATTTCTTGGTTTTCTATAGTTCCTTCCAGCTGAAGGTCACAGTGAATGCATTACATTTCAAGTGTCTCTACTCTTAACATATGTGTTAAACATTACCAGTTTCTTATTATCAATAAATAAGAGACTGAAATGACGAGTTACTTATTTAAAGGTGAGAATAAATGTCTAAGGGAGCCCTAGGAGGAGATGTTGGATATTTAGATTCCCAGTTTTGGCCCTTCCCTAAATGAGAATTTTTCTTTTATAAGGCTGTTTCTGTGCAGATGCTGGGCACAGCGCTCTGTCACCACTGAACAGATAAATAATAATCACCCTACAGATTCACGGTTGCACCTGACATACCAAATTTATTTGAGAAAACTTCTACTGCTGGTAAATACCGATTCCATGTCTGCTTGCCAATTATGGGATAACTACCTTTTGCAAAGAAGAGAAAAGCCTATTGTTTTAAGGAGTTTTCAGAAAATTATACACCTGAAAGAGGTCACTTTCCATGATGCTTGAGCAATTTCAGTTATCTTAAAAAAACCCGCACATAAAGAAAAGAAAAAAGATCCTATAATTTTCTAAATTGCAAAAAGAATTCTTCTTTTTCTGGTGTTCATTCCACCTGGGTTAGCTGCTGTGTTATTTAGTGCTGCAGGAGTTGAAGGCTGTAAAATGTAGACGAATTTTAGGCGAAGCTGTATTGTACTCGCATCGTTTCTTGTTCATGCAGCGTGTGGGGCTCATCCCGGACACCTGCGGCGCGAAAAGTTGCTTGGGCAAGTGAAGATGAAGAGCAGGGGAAGGAAAAGCAAAAACTATGATAGGTTTCTAAGTATTGAGAGGGTGACCCCCCTTTTCAGTGACTGAAGATTGGTGATGAGCTTGAAAGAACTACTTAAGGGAGAGAGAGAGCAGGAACTCTGCGTATGTTACAAATATAGATTTTTTTTGCATTTTTAAAGAAATGCACTTGACCTTTTTGTCAGTAGCTTTACTGAGGGATTTAATCTTGTCTTTTTGACAGAGAAGAGTATGGAAATATAAAATAATTATTGGCACATACAGTATTTAGCAAAAAAATATAAGCTATGTTTCCATGAACTTTTTCAGTGAACCTTCATTAATATATTAATTTCCAACCCTGGTGAGGTAGTATTGAATGTTATTTTTTACACTGTTTTGGGAGGAAGAAAAGTATTTCTGTTAGATCCAGTGATAGCATGTAGTACTTCAATGATGTGGTTCCCTGTAAATACAGATTTTGTAATGATATACTGGTCTGTTATGGGTCAGATTTCTTTCACCCTCTGTGTTTTGGCACCTTCCACTGTGGATCAGATCAATAACTTGGCATATATGGGATTTATACTCACAGCTTGTAACTTATCCTATGTGGAAATCCTGTGTGTCAGTATAAGCTATGTATAGCTGATCCCATGCTAAGGTTGTTATTCCACTTTAACTACACCAGTACCATTAAAAAGTGGTGATGTAGGGAGGAAAAATAAAAAAGGGAGACAAAAAAAACCCAGAGAGGCAAAACCACAAGGATCCAAAATCCCACTGAAAGTCAATAAAGCTTTAGCACAGGAGTTGTTTATATCCTTTTGTAAATGTTATCCACTTTTTCTGGGTGCAAAGTGCAGATTCTCAGTGGAAGGCTGGCTGAACACAGTATGTCTGGAGGAGGAGGAGGATGGGAAGAAGATAACAAGGCCACTGGGGAAGGACACAAGGCAATGGAAATTGTCTCAGGCATAGGAGAGCGGTGGGTAAAGAGGCATGAAAAAGGAGGTGGTTGGAGGGTAGGCTCAGAGGAGGGGGAGAAGCAATGAGAGGGCTTAGGGGGAAAGTGAGAGCCGTCATGCGCTTGGGATGCTGGCTGGGGAGGAGAAGCCTGGCTGCCCTTCGCCAGTGCTGGGGTCTCAGGAGTAAGCTGGGTTGTTCTGCTCACACAGTTGTATTTCACAGCATTTTAAACTGCAAGAATTTAAGGTGGCTGGTATCTGCTTTTTCTAAAGCTGTCCCATCCACCAGTTAACCCTGTGGTGTAGTTGCCATTGCATGTGGAAGCCAAACTGGTGAGTCCTTCCAGGAAGGGGTGTTTGGTTGCCCAGTTTGGGTCATGGCACATGCTGGGTCAGGGTTTCCCTGAACCAAAGGACCCTGGGGGTGGCAGCTTCATCAGCTGGGGCTGTGAGGGACAAACACTCCTCAGGCTCTGCTGGGCTTGCTTCCACCTACAGTCAGGTAATATTTTCACATGGAGGAATGTAGGAGAAGGCAAAACAGAAGTATGGCAAGATATATATGTGTGTGTGTATCTGATCTAGTGGAAGGTGTCCCTGCTCATGGCAGGGGGATTGGAACTCGATGATCTTTAAGGTCCCTTCCAACCCAAACCATTCTGTGATTCTATATAAATTGGCAAAAATTATCTGCTAGTCTGTGCCACTTTGTATATATGCTTTTCTGATCCTTCATAGCAGAGAATTCAGCCAGGGATTTTATTCTTGCATTAAACCCCTCACCATTGTTGTATTTCATTTTACTGTAACTGATGAATTGTGTTAAGGCTGCACAGAGTTCCATGGTCAAAATGGAAATGAATTGAAGAAAACAGTGCATAATTAAGAATTTGGCAATTTTACGTATCAGTTCCCTTATGCTAATTGGCCTGCAACATGAAATATTTAAAAACACAATCAAACTCTGTCTGTATACATGAAGATATGTTGGTGTAGCTGTATTGGTTAGCACTGCACGATGTATTAGTTGCTTGCAACTAATTAGTTGCTAGCTACTCAGAGCATCTGTATTTCAGATCCCGTGGGACTCTAAGGAATGTGACCTTATTTTAATGCTTTTTTGTGCTTTGAGAATCAATCCTTTGTATCTGCTACTAGGACGTGTTTTGTTGCTTTAATAACAGTAATGCTTAGTGCTCTTTTTGGATTTAGATCCCAAGGACATCTACAAAACTAGACCAACATTATCTCTGTTATAAAATCACATCTCCTGCTTTAGAGCTGGCCACTTAAAAACAGAGAGGTCTGATGAATTATTTGGGTGTTGCTGATGCAGAGATTAGAAGAAACTGTGCTGGAAGTGCCAAAGATGGGACTGTGCCCTGGGTCCCAGCTCCAGGGGCTTCCCTTGGCTCCTTTTACTCCTCCAGCAGCTTCTCCCTGTGCCACCGATGGGGATATCTGCCCCAGAGTGAATGGGATGCTTGAATAAGGGAGCAGGGTGCTCCATCAGAACAGGAAAGCAGCTCCTTGGAGTACATCCACGTACAAGCAGTGGTGACTTGTGCTAGAGATCGTGGTAGCTGTCCAGACAAGGAGGGAAGAGAAAATGGCTCTACTTCTCACCAAATGCCGTATTTCTAGGGGTGTCTGACTGCATAGCAGTCACACGAAATATTGGAGTTTTGCTCTGCTTTCCTGGATGCACTTCTGTCTACAAGGATGAAGGGAAGTTAGAGCTCACTAGAACAGATTTATTTCCACAATAAAGAATCATATTGATGTTCTTGAGGCCCAGGGAAGTTTGATTAAAGAGGTTCATTAGACTTTTGTCTAGAATTTGGTGTAATGCTTGGTGCATAATTCTTACATACACTGAAGTTTGCCAAATCAGTACTTAGCTTGTATTTTTATGAGAATGTTGGTTGAGTTTAGTAGATGATGCAAGATTTTTTCTTTTTTTATTCAGCACTAGAGCCACATGAAAATTGGAGCTTGTTCAGTGGCTATTTTCTCTTTAAAAGCCATATTATATAGGATGGAACACTCTGGGATCTTGCCACTTGTGTTCATTAAAGATCTCATGGCACTTCTGGCAGGAACTAGGTGGCTGGACTTCATGTCCTGGCTTGTACTCCAGTTTGCACTGGCCAAAGTCCAGTATGAGTAATTATATTCTGCATGCCTTAATTCCCCCAGTAATTTCAATTAGAGTTACTATTGTTGTTCATGCCTGATCCTAAAATGTTGTGTGGTGTTGCTGTGTGATTAAACTGTTGTGACATTCCATCCCAGAGGTAGGTAAAATGATCTTGGCTTCACACTTTGCAAAGCATTTCCTTGGGATAAATGGGCAAAATAAGCGTAAAAGATTATTACTGTTTATCTGAGAAATATTGATGGCAAGGTTTTCTGCTTGTTTGTTAGTTTGGGTTTTTTATACACTAAAGCAAGGAGCATTTGAAACTCAAGACATGACGAAGAAAGTATAATTAGGCTTCTTGCTCAAGGTGTTTTAAAGGTTTTAAAGCAAATGAAGATAATGTACCTTAATTGCATTTGCATAATGGACATAGTTGAAATCAGGTCCCTTATTTTAATGTGTGTGATTTCCTCAGCAATGTATGCGAGAGCCAACTTTGTACCTGTGGCAAAAAGGAAAATTGAAACTAAATCTGGCTGGGGTTTAGGATGTGAGCAGAGTTCCAATGAGGATGTCATCGTGCTCGGCGCGCGGGGAGGCAGCCATCCTTATTCAAAGTGGTCACATGTTCGCATTTGGGATTTACCAAGTCCTTGATCTTTGAGATACTGAATGAGCTCATTCCATCTGACTGCACACTCAAATCAAGCCTGAATTGCAGAAGATAAGACCTGCTGCAGAGTGCATACATGGGTTTTTTTTTCCACCCTACTATACACCTGGCCCCAAGATGTCACACCTAAGGTGGATTAAAAAAAGCTTTGATGACTAAGAAGCATAAATAATATTACAACAGTCTCCTGGAGTCAGAGGAGTCATTGAACAAGGGCAAATCACATGTATGTTAGTTCCCGAGCGGGGAACCATCCCTGGGGAACTGAGAGTACGTACAAGTTACCTTCATCTGCTGTCCCATATCAGCAGAATTGGCATGCTGCTTTTTAAGCTTACAAACCCAACTCCTTCCTGGAAGTAATGTAGATCCTCGGGGAAAAAAAACAATCTTCCTTGCTCCAGAAATTGTCCTTGGTATCAGATGTCAGTAGCTCCCCCTGAAGCAATCTCAGCAAGGCTGAGGCAATCAACAGCCATGCATGAGCACATTAAAATACCATGGAAAACACTGTTAACTACATGAAAATTTGTGGGTGCTGGGTGATATTTTAGAGCAAAAGGTTCCTTGGTAGGCTGATAGCACAATGGTTCCTTTGAACTGGTGGCTTTTGGGGTTAGTAAGAATCTTTAAGAGCAGTGTTTTGGGCAAGATGTTTTTTATCCCTCTCTCATAATTTCAAAAGCTTTGTAAAATGCTCCTGAACTCCAATTTCTCAGCTTTAAATAATTCAGGACTGCAAGCAGTGGTCCTTACTGAGGCAGAGCTCTTAATTGAAGTCAGTTTTTTTGCTTGAGCGAGTCAGACTTGACTCTGAAATAAAACCTAAGACACTTAATAAGAAACAAGCTTTATTTAAGGAAGAAAACCAGTTAAAATACTTATAACTGTTCTTTTAATAAACAAACAAATGCCCTTCCAACAAGGGCAAAATTACAAGAACTCACATAGCATTTGGATGTGTCCCTGCCTTCAGATGCTTGGTGTGTTCTGAAGATGAGCAGAAGGCACAAATGGGCTGGGTTTCATAGACTGTCCTTGCTTGCAGGGAGCAGGTTCCTTGTGCCATCCTGTTCAGATTTTTTCATTCACTTGGGCAGTAGCCTGGCAGAATTCAACCAGCAGTGCTGGTGATCTCCCACAGCTGTTCACAATAAAGGAATTATTTGATGAATGGAGCCTCTTTCCTGTTTGGGTAATGCCTGTCAACAGGCTGATTTTATTTTGTTGTTGTTGTGATTGCCATATGAAATGTGTTGGCCGTGACTGATCAATGTCCTCTCACCAGCACCACCTGCTGAGCCCCTGCTCTGTGCTGGGGTGGAGTTGGAGTAACTCACCACTGGGGACCTTTATTGTCCTGGCTGTGACTCACTGTGTGGTTTTGTACACAGGATTTTGTCTTTTGGCATTTCACTATTTGTTTGGTGTTTGCAGAGGATCAGTAGTTTCCTAGTCCCATGATAATCTTTGTCCACCCAGACTTAAGGGATGAAAGCAGAGAGCTCTGAGTTGGGAGTGAGTCTTTGGAAACCATATGAATTACTTATTTTAACCTGTCAAAATAAGGAGTTGTGTGAAGAATTCCCTTTTGACAAAATCTCAGCTGCACTCTCAAAATGCAGATGCAGATAAGATGATGACATGGATAAACTAAATAGAAGTTCATTATCACAGCAATGGTTCTCGTAGTTGCTGTTAGTTAATAGAAGCCACACTTACGAGATCTTTGTTGCCAAAATGTGGTAAATACTAGGGGAGACTGTTCCTGCAGAAAAGTTTTAATTTCCATTTTACTTAAATTTGCAACTTTTAGATCCTGTCTTTATTTGTTTGAAGAGGGGCAAAAGCATTTTGGATAAAGGAGGTTTTGGTTTTATCCTGCCATTTGATTTTTGGCCTACCCTAGAGCCTTTCTTGAGCATGGTCTTTACTAAATCACGTTGAGTTCTGCAGCAGCACTAGATGTGGTCAAAGCATGTTACCCCATGAAAGATTAACGTAAAGCATTCTCTGCTCTAATGGATAGTTGTGACAACTTTATTGTCAGAAGTGACTTATGCAGAGGGCACGCTGTGATTTGCTGCTTGGTAAGTAATCTGCAGTATTGATTCTTAACGTGTCTGAATGTTTCTTAAAGAAAATAATCCTGACTGCAGTTGAGACTACAGCTGTAAACCAGAAGATTGGTTCTTCAATAAGTCAGTAGATGCTGAACATGCTCAGGCTTGAGCCCATAGGTGGAAAATAATATATGGTGGTGAATATAAATCAGAAAACATCTTAAAAAAACCCAAACAAAAACCACAAGAACATTGTTGCATTATTCTTTCAGTTGATAACTATTTCTGGTATACATCTCATTTGCCTGGTATATATCTCTTTATGCCATCTGTTTTCTTTCTAAGTTTGGTATAATTATATCAGTTACACATCAGACTTTGAAAGTTTTAAACACTGCCCTGGAAGTGTATGAAGAAAGTTGAAATCATGGTTGTCTTTTGGCTTTGAATTCCACAGTTTTTAAGTACAGTATGTCCAAATAGCTGCTTTAAGAAAAACCTCAACTACCACCTTGAAAAATGAATTGAGTTAATAATGGTATAGATAATAATCTAACTTCTGTATGCTGCAGATGTGAATTGTCAGAGGAGAAAGGAGATAAAGCAGTATATCATCAATAGAACTAGATCTTAGATGATTTTTTTTTTGCACAATTTGCATAGTAATGAAAGACAATTATACTCTTAGACTTCACTGTAAGCTCGTATGAATCACCTTCAAAATAATTTATACTACATGTATGGAAAGAAAACCTGTATAATTTTACTGATGTTTCAGCGTGGCCCTGTCAGCCTGACCTTCAATCACTGTCAATTGTTCCATTCCAACCAATCAATGAGAACATTATTAGTAACAGTAAGTGATCGCTTCTGACACATCAGTGCGCTGCGATTAAATTGTCAGAGCAAATACACGTGATTGCAGCTGTAGGTGCAAGGAAGTGGCCCAACAGCAGGAATACTTAAATCTCATCTGTAGACTTACACATGTATTTCCAGAAACAAAAGTGTGGAAAGGGTAGTAAACTGAACACCAGAGATGAGTAGATGGTTTGTTGAAAAAACTGTCTGTGAAACTCAAATGACAAAGAAAGCGGCAATAACGACCTACACTCAAGGTGGTGTGTTTAATTCCTAGTCCAGATTAAATTCAGGTCTGCTTCATGCCGTTAATTGCATGTTCCCACTGCTGTAATGCAATTACTTTCACAGAGTGACTTGCTCTTCTTGAGTCTGTACTCAAGCTTTGAGAAACCTACTGATGGAAACCTCTCAAAACTGTCATCCATCCTAGGAGAAGGACAGAGCCTTTGCCTGAGCTGCAAGGGGGACGTGCTGCTGTGCAATGCAGGCTCTTGCTGAAAGGTTTGGGCAGGGTCTGCCTTTCCCAGATAGCTTGTCTGAATAGTCACCAGCCCAAATCCAGCTGGAAAATGGGACTGGAGATGAACCAGCTGACAGGTATATCTGCTATGTGCAGTGTGCTGAATGCAGCCCACCTTCTGGGAGTTGACAGCAACCGTAATGATGGTTGCTCTCCTTCCCCAAAGTCTTTCTTCTCAAGACCAAGGGGCTACTGCACTGCCAGGTTGCAGAGAGCATGCTGTTTCTTCTGGGCCACATCTGTCTTGTTCTCAGTTTTTAGTGTCTAATCCAATTTCCCTTTAGGACCTTCCATCTTTTCTATTTAGCTGCTACCAAGAGACTTTCTTGTCTCCTCTCCCTGCTTGTCAGTTAGGTCTTCTTCCTGTGAGTAGCTCAAGGGTAACAGGCTTACTCAAAGCAACCATCAGAAAAAGGGTGAATTTTTACCAGCTGACAAAGAAAGACCCCTTTGAGCAAGTGCTGTGTGCTGCTTATATCCTCCTTAGCTAGAAAAGGGTTGCTGAGAAGAGGAGGCAGGGGATCCAAAGGGAAGAGCCAAAGAGAAGAAAGAGAAAGGAGAGCTCTTGCTGTTGGTTTTTGTGCACATGTATGGTGGAGAGTAGTAAATGTGGAAACAATTGTGTGGGGAGGGGAAAGTTATTAAAATAGCAGGAAATGTCATTTAAAACCTTCTTTGTTTTTTGGGGTTTTTTTGATTGAGCTGTCGTAGGCAAGTCTGGATCCAGTTTGGGATCTATTTTGGTTCCTCCTTGTGAACAAGTACTATTTCTGGTGTTTGTCTTGATAAGGATGTGTGCCAGCCCTCCTGCTGCTCAGCTTCTCACACTCACTGAGTGTATTCCTTGTTTCTGTGAAGGATTATGGGTTATACTGAATCCTCTTACACTTGTAAAATGTAGGGCTAGCCACCCTGGTTATTGTTTTGTTTTTTAAGAGCTGAAATAACAGAAGGCCCCTTCCTAAAACATAGTAGTCCACAGCACTGTGGTAGCAGCAGCACCAAATACAAAAATTACTTCACTGATGATCAGGGGCTGTGTTTTGGGGACAACGAGGTGAAACAATGACACTAGAAACCAAGGGGCTGTGGTGAGAGAAAAGCCAAGAGTAAATATTTGGGTTACATGCTGGCTGGCATGCTGCTCATTCGAGCAATGGGTTGATGTCTTCTGTTTCTATGACCACAGAAATAGGGCCTGTAAATACATAGGATGTGTTAAAGGGACTTTGGAGTTCCTCATGAGATCATCTTTCCTACTGGAATTACGTCTGAGAGGATTTGATTCGAAAGAGAGGACGTTACTCTTTGGCACTAGTAAATTACAAGTGCAAGCTCCTTCCATGTTCCCAGCAGCACTTCGTTCCTCATTCCACAAGGACCAACATAAAGCAGAGCCCCCAGTTACACTGCCGGCTCCCTTCCTTCCAGTAGTGTTGGTATCTAACAGAAATGCAGGTGTCCATCTTTGGACAGTATCAGCTTTATTTTTATGTTAAATTTAGTATTAAACTCCATTTCACTCTGCCTAGCTGGAAGTTTGGTAAAACCTGTTGTCACTCCCACACTTCCTTTGTATTTGCTCAGTGCTTTGTGAGTCGTAAGGAGGAGTCTGTAAAAAGCTTTGAAGCCTTTACTGATGACTGTAAGGGCTAATTATTGCATAATTAGTGACTTACTCAAGTTGTTCCAACTCATAGATAACCCATGTGAGAATTTGAAATAATCTATCCATTCTTTTCACTGATAAAAGAAAAACTTAGTTTTTCAGTGTGGCTAGCAAATGGTAGCTCAAAACAGATTGCCAGGTGCCACATGGTTTCCTATAGCTATTGGAAGCTGTAATACAGGTAGCTAAAATATTACCAAGATCTCAAAGCTCAAAAATCAGTTTGAGATAAATATAATTTTCTTACAAACTTTTTCCAGTTGAAAAAAGTCTGCCTTAGCCCACCTAATGCAAAATATATGAATTAGTAAAACTATTTTTTAATCTTCATTTCCCTTTCCCTCCTCAACATCTGATTGCCATCCCCATCATCCGTGTGCGATTGGGAGGAGTTTGCCTGCAGGTGTTGTTGGAGTCTCTCTCCAGAACAGTTGTTTTGCCCAAAGCTGGGGCTCACCTTTGCTCCAGTGTTTCATGCACTCTCACTGCTATCCAGACCCCACTCTGCTTTTTTACCAGTGTTGCTTCCTACCATTACCTTTCCTTTTACGACTTGAAACAAACCAAAACAACCTCCCTTCCCCAGAGCCCGGGGTTTCACCAGCAGGTATCCTCTTCCAGTCCCTTTCCCTTCCCGTGTTTCACTCCAGTTACATGGCGAGTGTGGTTTCCCTTTGATGTTCCCTTGCTTCTGGGCTCTCTATTGACTGTACCCCGTTGCTGTGTATCCTCAGCAGATCTGACAAGTTCACAGCTGGTTTCTCCACTGTAGTTGCTGCTACTTAGAAACAAAAATGGGTCTTATTTAACCTTTTCCTTCTACTTATGTGCTCCTACAGCCTGTATTCTCCTAATTTCTTTTGGAGTGGATCTTTCCATGGGGATCTTTTCACCCCCAGAAACAACTGGGGGCAGAGATATCATTCAGTGCTCTTTAGGATTACAGCCCAGCAACCCAATTTTGTGTGCACACACCCTAACACACACACACCTGTGCACCCCATCAGTGGGGTTGGGCAAGAAAATTCCCCCTTAGTTTGACAGTTCTTGTAGGGCAGATACCTGATCTCCGTCCTTCAGTGTGCTGTCAACTATAGACCTGGGGGTCCTGAAAGAAGCAGATGATGTGGTAGAAAGCTGGAGTGAGCAAGGCACCCTGGAGTTAGGTGAATATGCTCCTTCAGTTTGCTTAGGGAAGAATCAGACTAATTCCAGCTCTGTCAGATCTTTGTGGAAGGTGCTTTGTCCTAGCAGAGGTGCCCGCTTGCACCTTCCTCTGCTTGGTAGATAACATTTAGCATGGGCAACAGAGATGCCTTAATCTCTGAAAAAGCTCCCTCTCTTAGGGCGACAGAATGAATATTAATTTTCTCTATTGTTTGGGTTTTAGTTCCTTTGCTGCAAGTCTCCACCAGGGGCCAGTCTGCTGATTACTTGGGGACACAAACACTTCTCCATGGGGAGCTGGAGTGAGACCCTCCAAACTCTGCTCATCCCTACGGTACGGCCTCGCAGCCCTTAGCAGGAGAAGCATCCGCTCCTTGCCTGAGCCACACTGAATGAGACACACTGGTGTGAAAGAAAGGTTCTCTAAATTATTTTTTAAAGCCATCAGTCTCCTCTGCCATCTAGTCCTTTCCGTAGTGTGTAACTACTTTGTGGTTTTAATTAATATTATGATTATGATTATACAGCAGACATGCTTCTAGAGCGTCTGTTGCTGTGGCAGCTAGACACTTTAATTACAGAGATTAAAACACAAATCAAGGACAATACAGAGTTGTTATGATGATAATTACTGGATTTGACTATTTGTAGAAAACTGGCCACTTGAGCCGCTGAGGTTAATGTACAAACACGTGGTGCTCGGTCTCTTCTGCAGCCCTGCCTTCAGGTGGCTGCTTGGGACAGGGCAGGGAGGGTGTGGAGGGCATCTGCTTGCTGTCACCTTCCTGAAGTGTTTGAGCCATTGCAAGAATTGATACTTTTAGCCCAGGAGGTAACAAATTTGCTCATCCAGGGTCATGACTCCAGCCTAGGGCTTCAGTTGTTTTATTCTCTTATTTCTTTTAAAATGATTTGTGTTTAATCCTAAAGGAAACATTTTGTCATTTCTTAGCAAAATGAAAATGCTGGAGGAAGGATTTTTAGTATTTACTTAAAGGAACCTTGAAAATTCATTTCATGTTCAAAAATTTGAAATATTAATATAAGAATTTTTACTTTTTTAGAACATGAGCTGTTTGATAGGTTGAAACAGTTTCATGTGTTTAATACAAATTTGGGAATATTCTGGCCCATCTTTATATGCATTTCTGATTTTGAGGCAGGGAGGGAAAATTGCTTGAAATAATTAATCTGACTTTAAAATCACTGTATAATTGAGGCTTGCAGAGCCAGCCAAGAAAGCTTTCATAAAGCTTAGGAATACTCAGTAGCCTCAAATTAAGGTTAAAATATTTGTCTTCATTGATTTTTATTTTACAAAAAGAAACCTGTAGTTTAAGAATCCTTGTATATTGTTCCTGTCACTTTGTAAATACCTCCTTTCGTGATACTTAATGCATTTTTGTTCTTTCAGCTAGATTTTCTGCTTGCTTGCTTATGTGTTCACTTACTCTTTGACTAGAAGGAACAGAATATCATCTTCCCTTAATTCTTGGCCCAGAGGTCTGTAACAAATCTGTTGTTATCTGGCAGTTCGTAGCTGTCAGCGTGCCTGTGCAGTGGTCACTGGGAAATGCAGATGTTGCTCCTTTGAATGCAAAGGACCCCGATACTTTGGTCGTACACTCCTCGATTTCGCCACCGTTCATCCTCCTACAGCATTGCCAAATCCCACTCGTCTCGTGCTGTCACTCTGGCAGGGAGCTGAGTCATAATTATATTAGAAACATGGCAGGTTAACTCGGAAGGGAAAACTAAAAAGGGGCTCTCCAGAAAGATTTCTGACTGTTGAAAAATCTCCAAGTCATCTCGTGCCAGCATTGTGAGGCACCAGGGGATTGTCACCTGCGGAGCAGTAAAGGAAAACATTTCTTTTTTGAAAGACTACACCACCTTAACTAGGCAGAAATAAGGGGCTACCAGCAGGAGCTAACTACAAACCTACAACGAGTGACAAATCAACCAAACAGAAGCAATAGAGTATGTGTGGTCGTTCGCTGCTCGCCTCCCTGGAGAGCTGTAGAGATGTTGTGTGTGAAGGTGGAAACAGCAGCGTGTGCGCCGTCTTCCCTTTCCTGTCACCCCTCTTGATCTAAAGGAACACTCCCTTCTTGATTTGAGAGGAAGCTCAAATGAAGCACAGAAAGTGTTTCCCAACCATATCTCCTTCCTACGAGTTTTTTCCCCAATGTGGAGGAAGGAAGCCAGATCTCTAATTGTTGCTCTAATGTTTATCCCCATGGATCCTCTTAAGGAAACGAGCTGTGTCCCATGGAGAATTTCCCTACGTATTTTCAGGAGGAGTGGGTTTTACTTGCAAGTAAAGGAAGACTTTAAGGGACATAACTGAATTTTGATACTGTGGTCTCTCCAGGGAAGTGGGTACCTGCCTAATTAGAGCAGGTGAAGCAACAGCTCTTCAGGCCATGCAATGCCACTTTATTTTGTACGAGTTTGTTTCATTTTCAGGTTATCATCTCCAACTGCACTGCAGAATTACACAGCAGAAAGTATGTGCTCTAAGTTAGAGAGCAGAGTACAGGCATGCAGTGGTGCATAAATTAAAATAATAAATGACTGAAAGAAGAAGAGTTTGCAAGGAAGGGACAAAGAGAAAACCCATGTTTTCACATTAGGTTTCATAAAAGATGGTATTGCTAAGCCAAAGAGATAAAGAGTCATTTGACTCTATGGCAGAACCTGGAATGAAACGTTGTCCTGTGGGCAGAAGAATGGTGGGAAGCATCATCTCTTTCCCTTGTCTCCTCGTTGGACAAAGGTAGAGAAATGGGGATTTAACAAAGGTAAAGAAAGAGACAACTGAGAGGTTTTAAAAATGTTGAAAGATGCTCAGTCCTGTGGTTTGGGCTTGTGCCAATGATCAAGTTACCTCTTGTCAGCTGAGCAGAAGTGGCTTTGTGCAAGCTTTGAGCCTGCAGCAAAACGAAAATAATTCAGCTTAGTTTCGATGTGCAGCGAAAACACTTCAGTGTGCTTCTTGGTACCTGGGTGCACGGGCAGTTACTGGTTTCTGTGTGTGCAGGTGATGCCATTCTTGCTCATTTTCAATGGGGAATGAACTACCAGCTTTTAAAATCTCATAGCCCAGGATAGTGGAATGAAGAGGGTTGTACGGTTTCATTTTAAAAAGGAGATAGTTTTGAGCCAGATTGTGTTAAAGAACAGAGGGGTGCTGTGGAACTGCCTGGTGACTGCGGCGAGGCTGGACTTGTTGGTGAATTGATCATCGATGGGACTATTGGTGCAACCAGACCATGGGAAGGTGCTGGAGCAATAAATTGAAGTTCCAGACTCAAAACAAGGCTGAGTAAAGATTCGGCAGATATGTTATTGAAGTAATTACATACAGGGCTTTCCAAAATAATGTCCCAGAAATAACTTCTTTTTATTCCTCACATGAGTTTTCTACAGCATTCTGTCTTCTATATTGAGCCGTTGGCATCCCAGCGTCCTTGACACTGGGACTTTTGGAGTACACCCATGTTTTCTATTTGCTGGTAATAAACAGCTCCCAAGGGACTGTTCTTTAGATTGTCCATGCAATGTCTTAGTTTCTAAGTGTGATGGATCACTAATTGTACTGGTGGCATTAAACCAATTAATAATAGAAAAAACAATAAAATGCCACATTCCCCTGAACTTAACAGAGGCTTTGCCAAATAGTTCAGTAGCGCTGGGATTCTATCCTTATTATTTAAACATTTAAAGTGTCTGAATTGCAGTTTAAAATTGTGTTAGTTAAATGCTTAACTAATCCAGATATTTAAGATCAGCAGTTTTATGAGGTTAGGGACACACTCTGTGTTCTGTGGATGCACACTGTGTGTGTAGGTGCGTGTAGTTACACAACGTGTAGAGTATGTGTGTATACACATCTGCCTGCGATAGATTCTTTGTTACTGCTCCAGCCTTATTTGTCAGACACCATTGGACAACTTAATTCAGAGCATTAACAGTAGTTTCTTTTCATTAACAGTCTTGTTAATTTGTGAGGCAGTAGTCATTACAGTGTGAAAACAGCAGCATTGTATCTCAAGTGTTAGAGAAATTCTTGATGTTTTCAGATCCTCAGCTCAGTCTTAACCTGTCCCATGCCACTGGGCATTGAATGTCCACAGCTGGATCTGTCCCTTCACTCTTCCTTTAAAGACAGTGTTAAGAGGGATCCTCACCTGCCATCCCCATGAGCTGCTAGCATGTCTCTTCGTGCTACCTTTCTCTCATATTGTGGCATACCTAAAATCAACTAGTGCAGAACCTTATTGACCTTCAAGATTGTTTGTGTTAAGAAAGCCCAGACTGGCATTTGCTACTAAAGTTTGACTCCTGAAAACCAACTCTTCTACTACTGAACTGCAGTGCCCACGTCCACTGCGTGTATGTGAGGAGAAGGAAGGTAAATCTTGTGGTCCAGGTGCACATCCTGCTTTAGCTGACATCTGCAATCTAACAGACACAGCATATGCCTCTATTTCATTCAGCTCCCCTCAGCCCTTTAACATTGTGAGTCCTAATTTCACTAAAAGTATGTCATTTCTTCAGTGTTTTGGGGGTTTGAATCTAGGACAAGAGTATCAGCAGAGAGCAGCAGGTACAAATATTCAGCCCGTATATCTTATCAGATATTCAAGAATGCAGTAAGAAATGTCAGAGAGAGCTTTCTACGAAATATTTAATTAACAGCAACAGCTACAGAAATGAAAAACAACATCCAGGCAATTACAGTGTTCAATAAAGCAGCTCTCAGAGGATGGAGCAGCAACGGATTAGTGACTGACTGGCATTTAAATATGTTATCAACCAGTTAGGGAGACCAGAGTAAATTTGCTTCCCTGGGGATCAAGCTAGTAGAAGTATTATAACTATATTATTGTTTCTCAGGGCAATCAATTGAATTATATGGTGCAGTAGTCTCGGACGCTTGGCTGTTATTCCAGCAGCTGGTTACATGATTTGTTTCACTGGGAAGTAATACAATGTACTGGGTGAGATACTTCTGTCAGTTTGCAAACAGTGTTTTCTTGTTTTAAATCAACAATGCATACATTCCACTTTTGGTTTTTAAATGCAGACTGTGCTGGAAACTCTGTAATGTGTAAAAGGAGTGGAATATGCTAATCTGTGGACGCTAAAATAGAACACAATGAAGAATTTATGTTATCTTTACCTCCAGGGGCAAATATATGCTGAAGAGGCATAATTAGTCTACCACTTGTAATGCCTTCTTTTCTTATGATCATGCAAAAGTGTGGAGAGTTTCACTGATTGGGGATTTTTGCTATTACAGATTCTACATTAAAAAAAAATGGAAGTTCTAGAATAATAACTGTGCTTTTAGTATGATGAATGAGATAAAATTACATGAACTACAACCATACTTCATTACAAGCTAATACGTTCCCTTTACACATACATACAGTCTAGATGATGCAAAACCCTTTTTCATGATGAAGCTGTACAGGAAAGGCATACTCCATAGCTGAATTTCTGATTGCATCTGGTGGTGGAGTCCATTGTTTTTCTCTGTCTCTTGGTGGATGCAAAGGAACTTGTCGGGAGTTGGCAGTTTGCAAAGTTGGACCTAATAAATAGGGTTTCTATGGATTTATGTTTGATGCTGACCAGTTTGGCAAGTAAATTAAAATGAATCTGCATCCCTTTAATAAATAACTGGTCCAAACTGCACAGTGTGTGAGCCAAAGGGCAGCAAGCTAGAGGGATCTGCATTTCTTTGATATCCTTCATTCTTTATAGCAGGAAGGTTGCATGGGACAGCCTGTTGAGCCAGTACTGTAACAAACTCCTTGTCATAAGCAGACGCAGAGCAGCAGAGAACAGCTTGTTATTTTTTTTCACCCATTGCATTTATATAGATTCATTTTCCCCCTATGGCCGCTTTCTGCTTAGTTTCTTTTCTGCAGGTGAGAGCAACCTTTGCTCTGAGGACACCAGGAGCCAATATAACGGTCTAAGACAAAGCAGCTACCAAAAGGGACACCACTGTGAATGATTTCTTTCACTGTCAGTGCATGTTATTGATGATTGGAAGTGAACAAGAACCCTGGATAAGTCAACCTGTTAAAAACCCAGATGTCTAGGAGTTCCCTGGAATAGCTAAACAATTTTCCATTAATGGCATGCTTAACTTGAGGAGAAAGATTGCCATTAAAATACACAGGAGGCTAACTACCTTCAATACAATTCAAAAATATTTGACTGATCAAAAAATATTTGACTGATCACGGTCACAAGGACTGTGAACCCCAGAACAGTATAGTCAACAAAATAATACATCACTATGAACACATTCGTGTTCATGATCAGTCAGGGGCCAACTGCCTTGAGAGGTTGTTGCTGGAATGAAATTCTGGATGAGATAAAGTATGTGAAGAAAATGCATGTTTCATCTCTGTTTCTGTTGCACTAATCACTGAGATGTTTTGAGAGCTCCTCAGCAGTCTGGTAATTCCACATCACAGCGAGGAGAGGGGGACAGTGGTCAGGCAGGTGAGAAATTCACAGAAGAACTGTTTGTATGTGCTCAGTCTGCACGGTCCTGATGGAAAGGGGCAGTGTGGATCCACTCCTACAAAGATACTTTGGAGAAAATTAGTCAAAGTGAAACCAGTTCTCACTGTGAAAATTATGAACTGTCCCTCTAAAATTAAATATTGAGAATCAAGTTGCTTGAAGCTCATGTGTTTTCCCCATTACCTCTGTAATGCAGGGAATTGAGGGAAGCAGCACAAGAAGAAAGATGTTCTGAGTAACAGAAGCCTGAAGTTAATTAATGTTCAGAAAGTGGTTTGAAGATGAAAAGCACTACTGCTAAGTGTTATTAATAGTGGAGTAACCCCACTGTTAATTATAAATAACAATAATGCTACAGAGCATGCTACATGCCAAGATCTCAAAATCCTTTTGAAATATGAATCATTGATTTATTCTGATATTCTAAATGGGAAGAACGAGGCGTGCAGGGATGTAACAACTTGTTCGAGTAAGGCATTAAATACAGAAGTAGAGGAGTCCAAGACTGCAATCCAGATCTCAGCCTTGGGTTTTACAGGTTTAACTCCTGCAGACTGTTCCCTGGCTCTGCAAACACCATGCAGCTCAGCCCAAGCTCTGACTTTTCTTGAGTGACATAGAAGTGTCTAATTGTGCAGATATTGCAAATGAACTGAGAATATACGTACCCATAGCTCTGATTTCTCTTCTATAATGTTAGGCAGTGCAAGGAATCCTTGCAAGAAGTCTGGAACTGTGTAAAATGGACAAAGCAATCCAGCTCTGATGCAGTAATTCCCCTGAAAGCATCCCTGGAATCCCAGTCTTGCTGTGCATGTAAAAATCAAAACATTCAGCGTTGCTCCTCTTTGCCACTGCTTTGCTTTCAGTCATTAGGCTGAGCTCTCAAACAGAGGGTTCCTAACTCAAAGCCTGTTTCCTAGAATCCTGAAAAATGAAGTCTGCAGAATGAAGTGGCTCAGGAGGCTGACTGAATAGTGACTGAATACAGTGACTAAAGATGCTGAGCGAATGGTGACTGAGTTTCAATCAGAGTTGCTAATCACACCCAGGGACCCTCTTAGTTTTAGAGAATGACAATGTGAAAGTAAAATAAAAGGAACCAGCTCCTGCTATAAAAAGAGCATCTCATCTAGGTCTTGCACTCTCTCTCGTTTCTTATATATAGCTAATAGATGTTTGCTGCCCTGTTAGTTTGGTTCTCAATTTCATCAGATCCTTTTGAAATGAGGATTTTTAGTTCTCAAACTTAATCTTTTCCTCTGAAGGAGGGTTCGTTTGTATGCTGCTATTGTCATTAACAGTGTAATCTTCAGTCTTAATGTTGGTGTGTCTGTTTTGTGTTTCCTTAGGGTAGCTGTGGAGTACTTCTCCTCTAACCCATGAGTGCCTCTGTTTTCCCATCTCACTGAAGACTATTGTGTATTGTGATCAGCTGCTAATAGAGGAGATTAGCTGAATCACAGCAGTCTCCCAAGCAAGAGATATGACACTTTTTTTTCCTCTTTTTCCTCTTCAGTTGATGTTATAAGCTTGTCTTTTTATAATGGGAATAATCACTCTGTGTTGTTCTTTTCTTATTGCCATTTCTGCTCTAAGATTCCTAACCACAGAGTCCTAAAGCTCTGCCTTGTTTCATCTTCATGGCCATTCAGTGTGTTTAATGGGCTTACAAACAAATCAAGATTCCATCTTCCTTGAATGGAGCTTTTGTTGGAGTCAATCTGCTTGCACAACTGGGATCACAGGTGTATGCAACCTTTCAAGCAGTGGTTCCTTGTACTCCAGACCACATTTGCCCAGATGTTATTTTGAGAGCAATCAGAATTATTAACGTATAGTTCAGCAAAATGTTGACAGAATACAAAGCATAAAACACCTTGTGCTGAAATTCCAAACCAAATTAAATGGGTTAATTCACCTACTGTTTAATTGGCTGGAAGCCATGTGAGTAATTACGCCACTGACATCTTCCAAAATTATATTCTTAATTGTTACATTTATTTGCATCACAATGAAATAACCACATTTCAGTCGAGCCCAGCTCAGCTCCTCTTAGAGCAACAGCCTCACCAGCGTAAGGGAAGAAGCAATTTTACATTTCACAGGGTTGCCTTTGTGAAAACGTCACTTGGCAAGGTAGCAAAGCAAGGCCACTGGGGAGATGGGGCAGAAAACGCAAAGTTGGGCTGTTTATTCTCGAACATATGTAGCTTGTTATTGTAGTACGTGGTGGCTTTTATTGTAGCACGCTGCGTAAGGCTCCTTTCTTTCCTTTTTCCCCCCTCTCTTGTTATTGTTCACTAAAATGTATGAATGTAGCAGGGCAATGCTATATTGGTTGTGCTTGCAAACTGCAATATAATATCACACTCCAGAGATGCAGTGTTTCTATTTGCTGTCATAAATTTATTTTGTATTTTCTTTCCTTCATAAAATATAGCCCTACTTCTTTATACAAATAATGTCATTCCAAGGAAAATGTATGCAGAACCACTTTACAGAAAACCTCTATAAGCACTGTTTGGTCTTGCTGTGTAGATCTACACTCTAATTGCTTTGAATTTACTTTATTGCAAGGCTGGGGATTGCTTTGAAGTGATTATGAAAGAATAAGCAGGCTTCTGCAAAGGGAATTTAGGAAAGAAAAAGCTTTTAAGAAATCCTATTTTGAAGTTCCAGTTCCAGAGGGTCCCTGGCTACTGAAATGTAATGCCAATGCATTCCCTTCCCTTCGCTCTCTTCAACCATGTGCTCTTCTTCATTAATAAGTCTTACACTGGCATGAAAATTGTTTCTTGAGATCATTTTCCAGCCGTGTCATTTTGTTGTAGGGGGCCGCAATATTGCTGTATTTATTGGCTTTTTGAAAGTCCTTTATATGCATTCAGGAGTATTTTCATCCATCTCACAAGAGGTTTACCCAATTCTAACCCTGTTCCAAAATACAATGGGCACATGATGGGTTTGCTGGCTGCACGATATCTTCTTTCTGAAGTACATGAGTTAGGTACAAAGTTCATCCGGGTGTCTTATTAGACCAAAATAAAATGAATACTCAATATAAGGCCTTAGGTGGAACAGGATAATGTTATTTTAAAGAAAACAAATAAAGGAATAATAAAAAAAGGAAGTGAAGATTTGGACTGAGGCTTTTTGTATTTATGAGCAGTCAGAAGACCCAGGGAAATGCTGCTAAGTCTGATGACTCTCTATGAAAGGAAAGAGTAGGTTGTATTTTTTCAGTGTATAATGAGTTAGAGATGTCTGTAAAAAGCCCCAAACAGATCCAGCCATCTTTCCTTCCCAGCATGAACATTAGGGGGTAACAAAGAAGGAACAGAAATCAGAGTTGATATTGTTTTCTTCAGACCTTGTAAGCAGCATGATGAAACTCTCTTCATTAATTTATAAATTGTTTATTCATGAACAAACTCAGAGTTTCCATCCATGCATAGAAGACTCGTTGGTTTTCTGACGCAAAGCTAATAACGTCTGCTCTTAATTAAACGCTAATAGTAACAAATGGCTGCCTATCAGCCTGTTATTCACTGCCAATCTGTGCGATATCTCAACATCTTCTGGAAGGCACATTTCTTACCCTGCCTCACTTGGGGAGCCCTGAACCCAGTGCTCACAGAAGCATCACCCTTACAGGCGTGCTCAGGGCTGTTACCTTCCAGGGGTGGCTGCCGGACACTTGGAAAATGAGTCACCCAGATTAATTACAGAAATGAGGCAAAATGGGGATAAACCCACTGCCTTGTGATGCCTCGCGTGGGACTCATGCTGAGGAGCGTGTGCTCAGGGATGTGCTTGGATATAACTGATTTCGTACTGATTTGTTGCAGTGACCCCAAATTAATAATACTCAGCTTTAGATCTTTTTTTTAATTGTCTTTTAAATGAGTGTTTGGGAAACATGTATAAAATAAAAATTAGCAGGCATCACTGACAGTCCCACGGCAGATAAATAAAGAGAATAAAGCTGCTGGCATAGAAGGAAGTGAATTTTTTTGTAGTGCTTTAGTTAAGCATTAAATTTGTGATAAATCATAGCTTCTCTGATAAAAATGTGTTTCTGTTTGGACAGCCTATGGAAAAGTTTAACGTGTTGTAAATGGTTTCTAGGCCACACAGCAGCTCCTGCCATGGTGGGGGACACTGGGCTCCCAGCTCCATTTGGGCTGTCACCTCCTAAGTGAGCTCTCCTTCACTGATTCCTGATCAATTTTTTCCCTGCACAAAGACCAGGCACCTTTTCCCCTTCTCATTTACAGTCTGTCTTCAAGAAGTCAATCAAATGCTCTTACCTATAACTCACTTCAAACACTTGCAAACTTCAAAAACACCAGTTCAAAGAACTCTGGTTTATTTGCTGGTTTTGCAATAGTTACAGCCTAAATAATTAGCTAATACCTTTCAAATATGTATTTTAAAGATTATGGCTTAAATCCTCAAACTGTGTCATCATTTGGAAACAAGTCTCCTTAAAATTGCAGCGCAAGCATAAATTACAGAGAAGCTCCAGATGGTCCAGTAGTTTGCTGTTTATTTACAGTAAACTGGATCCTTCCCCTCAGCCTTTTATCTCAGAAAATACAGTCAGTTGGCAAAAAGCAAGAGGCTTTTTAGGGGGCTGTGTAAGGTATCAGAATCCTTTCACCAACCTGCAAGTGAAAAAGACACCTTGGCTGGTTCTGGTGCCATAAATCAGATGGGAAAGTCTGACACGTTGAGCTCTCGCCCGTGCAAGCGCCCCGGGCAATGTCACCGTCCCGCGCAGCCGACAACATCTGTGTCACATCAGCCCGAGCCAAGGGAGGAGCTGCTGGTGGGGGTCTCTTGGTAAGACACCTCTGCATTTTTTATTCTTATCTCTTTTTTTTTTTTGCCCTTGACTGTTTGTTTTGAGCATCTTGACAACAGCGTTTTATTATTTTATTATTTTATTTATTGTGCCTTTGAAGGTAGGACTACAAAAAAGATTTGAGTGAAATATTTGGGATATTTGCAACTCTCGCATCTCTAGCCTGGCTCAGCTCTGCTTTCTAATCTCTCCCAAATAGTCACAGTTTTCACAGATCACAGATCTTGCCCTAAATCAGAAGAAAGCCCTGTTGTCCATCTATGCCATAGATCTATAGAGAACATCTTTTTGGGTCTCCCAGTACATTTTTTTGTCAATTGTATTTTTCTTGTCTGCTTGTTTGTGCTCCAGCTGGGCCTTCTGTGCCGTGTACAGGGAAGCAAACCCTGCCAGCACATTACATTATTTATAAGGCAGAGATGCTATCAGATCTCACTCAGGTTGGAAGAGTCTCTGCTTTCAAATAATTCTGGAATTTACATTTATGTAGTGCCTCTCAGGGAGACCTTGAAGCGCTGTGTCGAGTGTCAATATGAATCTGGGATTGTTCCTTAGGTGCTGAATAGAAATAAAGTCAGTTGGAGGGGGGGATAGGGGAGGAAATCCCCCGTCGGTGGCCGGCTGCCAGAGGTGGTGAGGAGAGTTTAGGTGGAAGATACAACTATCTAAACTGGGCCTTAAGTAAGAGAGCAAGCTGTAGAGAGAGCCCTGGACTCATGCATGACCAGTGTGGACAGAGTCCCGGTTTGATTTTTCCTCTAAAGGAGTTGTTAGTGGCTGTGTAGTTAATTATGCAAAGCAAACTGGGACTTCAAGTCCAGTCTACAAAGCAGGGATGAGCAGTCATCTGGTTTTAACAGAAAGGAGGGCTTGATGGGGCGTGGGGTGAATTTGGGGTCCACCTGCCAGTTAATCACAGCCACTCACTTCCAAGCTGTCTCTTATCACATCTATTAATGTCGTTCTCCTGTTTTAGCCACGACTTGGCATGTTTGTGGCTTCTCAGCAGGGACAGGCACAAGCTGCAGTTTCCTCCAAGGTTCATTTTATTGGGATGCTTGTAACATACACATGTTTCTAGGAATGTGTTTGTGGAAGGAGGGTGTTCTGGAACGATGCAAAAGATCCGTATTTTAAGTGTAAAACCTAAGGAAGGACTTAATTTTTGTGCATTTTCAAGTGGAAGAAGAGCCCTACTTGTTCTTGCGTTGGCACAATGAATGCTACACATGAGTCAAGCAGTTTGGAAAGTAGATTAAGTTAGTGGGCAGGTCCCAAGTGACACTCTTCTTTCATTTTCCTTGGAAAATCAATTTTATACAGGAAGCTTTAAAAGAAAAAAAAGTGGAGGGAGGAAGACCCAGGAATGCCTGGAGTGGGATGTCAAGACAAGAGCTGGTAGGGCCCAGGGACTGATTGGGGATAAACTGGATTCCTGCTGTAAAGGCTGTTTCACTGCTCCTGTGTTGCCACAGTTCTCCTGGGAATATCTGAGCAGGGGTGTCTTCATCTGATGGGATCAAAATACATTTCTTTACTGCTTCTTGAAGACTCATATGCTGTGGCTGATAAAAAAGGTCCTGATTTAAGATCATGAGGGACCTTTGTGTTTGGTGCAGCACAACAAATATAGGGGACAGTTTGAGGAGGTAAGAGTCTGGTAGTTTCAGGCTGAGAAGATACAATTTTGAAAGCTGGCTAAATGAGCTATGATATTTTTGTTGATAATTTCTGATCAGATTTATAACTGGTGGCTTTTTAAAGCATACAGAACTCTCAAACTCTGGAAATAATTATTGTACTGATGGACTTGCTTGAACAAACATAATAAAAAATGTGCTCTCTGTCACGGCAAGCTGAAAAAGCAGATGGCAGTCGGAAGCTGAGCAGCATACAGAAGTTTGAAATTTTAAATTAAATCAATTTGAAGCTTTGTTTGTGCCTAAGGCAAGCTTTCCCCTCAGATGAAGGAGAGTGGCTAGCTGAACTCTTTTACATGGGCTCTGGTTTTGAAAAGGCTGCTGAAAGATTTGAAATCCTCCACGATCTACACCACTGTGTTAGTCTGGACTAGCAGTGGAGCAGAAATATGAAAATCAGGTTGGTCCAGAACCTTTCCAAACCTTTCCAAAAATGTTAACTCCTGTAATGAGATGGGTGCAGAAGAGGGGCTTCTGCTTTTACACAGTGTGCCATAAATATTCAGATTATGTCATATGTTTCCTGTGTTCTGAAGAGTTGTAAAAAAATAACTGAAGAAAGAAAGAATCCTGAAGCAGACGTACACACCGTGTTGTTCTGCCACAATAAATCAACTTGTGCCTCGATTTAAACATCATAAACTGTCTTGACTTTCCTGTAAGCTCACAGGAGATCATGGGGTAAAGCAGGGAAGCTGCTCCCTGGGCAAAATTTTGTTCTCTGTGTCTGAGAGTTCATTAGTAAGATGGGATAGGCTGGACCCTGAGGTCCTTATTTTTACTTACTCAATACTCTCCCAGATTTTAATGAGATCTTTACCTGAATAAAAACTACATTTTATCCCAGGCCAGTAGGATTGCTGTCTTCTGCAGAATTGTAAGCCTTTTTCTGCTGTCTCCTAGCTTTTTGATAATCGTGCCTTCTTTGTAATTTACCAGCTTTGTGTGGGGACTCTTGGAGCAGGTCTTGGGCTTCTGCTTCTTGGCCACCGACTGCTGCATTAATTCAGTGGAGAAAAGTTATTTTATTTCTGTTGGTTTGTTTTTTGGCCTCTCCTTTTTGGAAATGATCCCATCAAATTGCAGCTGTACTCGTCTGTTGCCTTGAGCTCTACAAACCTGCTACCAATAGTTCCTATGATGCCTACCCTGATCAGCAGTGCTACAATCACAGTCCCAGAGATTTTATTCACCACTGAACCCTCAGACCTGCTCTGAGGTGGTGGGTGTGCAGCTGGTTTGGGGAGGATACGTACATGCACAGAAGGGAAATGTTCATTTTAGCAAAGCACATGAGTCAAGAGACATTAAATCAGTTTAATGACTTCCAATTTTGCAGAAAGAAGAAAATAATATCAGGTTTCTCAAAAGATAGCTGAATTCTCAGCCAGCCTTTACAATAAATGAGTCAGTCTATTCCTTGCTCCTTCTTTAGGAGCCATTTGGTCAGGATGAGTGGTTTGTGCTGCAATAAGCATTTGCCTGGAATCCACTATCAGGAGAAACTGAGAGTAGATGTTGAAGTCACTAGAAATGTAGCAAACTCAACTATATTGAAATACCAGCTGTAATTACTGCAGTTCTCCTGAACAGAAGTGTAAAGGAGAAGAATGTAATGCCCAGACCAGTCAGTGGGACAGGCCAGAGTGTAAAATCAGCGTGGCTGTGGGGTGAAGAGAAGTGTGGGCTGTGGAAAGGAAGGACCATACATGGTTCCCTCATCAAGCATGTAGGTTAGACAAGTTACTGTTTTGCTTCTTGATTGCACTTAGAAAGGGGGACATGTGGGTTACAGGTTTAATTTGACTTTTCCTTGAATTTTTCCTCTGTTCTATCAAACACACCAGGTTTTGCAACAAGTTTTCACATAGACAGTCTGAATTGCTGGAGCCTGCAGCTCTGCAGTTGTGTTGTTCCCCTGTGCATGGTGATGGAGAGGAGTTGTGAGCTTCTGCTCCTGACACTGTGCTTGTGTAGGTAGGTGAGTAATTTCTGAATCCTGGAGGATCTGGTGGGCTTGAGCAGCTGATTGCTGCCTGCTCAGTGTTGGTCTCCAGGAGGCTGCAGTGGGACCACACCAGTGACCCTCGTGGACGTTGTGTCAGTCACAGACAGTTGCCTTCTTCAGTGTTGTCTGTGGTGGCACGCTGACTGACGATGAAAAGCTTGCTACAGATGATAGGTCACTGCTGCTATTAACGTTTTTCTAGTGTTTAACCACTTGTTCCTTCTGATCCACAGTTTCTTTTGTGTCCTGCAGGTCAAAGTGCACGATATAGAGCAGTGGACCTGTTGCTCAGTGTCATTGGTGTATTCAATACATGCTTCCCTGACCACTGATTATTATCCTTGCTAATGCCCAGGGCTCCACTCTAGCGAAGCACTTGGCATCACTGCCAGCTGCACTAACTACCAACCAGCTGGCAAAGGACAGGGGAAGGGAACTGAGAAAGGGAGAGAGACCACACTAGAAAAAAATGATTATTGTAGACCCAAGTACATTCTTCTTGACAGTACAGCTCCAGAGACATCAGTGTGGCTTTTTTGTTAATAAATAAATATAGCTCATGGACGAAACAGAAACTAGGTTTGACTTCTTCATCGATAAATTCTGGTGGCTCCATTTGGCTTTAACAATGGAGCCTCTTGCTCTTTAGAGGGCTTTCTATAGTTTCTTCTGCTGTTCCAGTTTTTGGCCAATTTCCACATATTTTCATTCTGTAGTCCTAGACGATTTTTAAAATCTTCCTGCCTGGAAACTGTGGAAGGAAGAGACTGCACAAAATAGTCCTGGTGTTTCTAGTGTTGTACATCCAGATTAGGGTTTGGACCAAGAGGCATGTCCTGGGCTACTGGGACTTGGTCTTCTTCCATGGAGTGATGTAAGCCTAAAGCTTGAGCATGAAGCAGATAACATGGAATGCAGAGTTCAAATATTCACCAAGAAATGTATATAAAATCATAGAGTCCTGGAGCCAGTGTTCTGGGTCTGCCTTCCATTATGTGCTGGGAAGTTCATAAGGAGATACCAGGGGTATCCTCTCAGTTACCACTTTCCAGACACATAGACATGGGCTTTTTTTGGCTTCTCTCCTTTTCTCTGGTAGACAACCTCCACCAGGTCCCAAACCCACTGGGAGGTCACCGATGCAATCTAGCAGAGCAGTACATGGGTATCGATGGTGTGTGCACAGTCTGAATTTCAGTGAGAGGGAGACCACCTGGTGTGGAATTACCCCTTGTCTCCAGTGGAGCTATATCTCACCTCACCTGCAGACCTGCACCTTTTCATCGTGGCTCTGGCTTCTCCAAGGGCTCTTACCCACATCTTGGGTTTAGGTCTATCTGCACATCTTGGATTTAGGTGTATCTTGAATATAAAGAATCAGCAATTAGCTCTGTCATTAAGTTGGATGTTAGGTTGCTGCTGGGCATTTGTGTGATGAATTAACCTGGCTAATGTAGCATCGGGCGCAGGCCCCTCTGCAATGCTGTCTTACAGGCTTTATAACTATAAATACACTTATAAATGTAGCAGCCTAACTGCATAAATCTTCAGATGTGCTTGCATCTGGCTACCCTTGGATATCCAGATTTAATTATCTTCAGATAATTAAAAATAATATATCAATACACTGTGATATGAATACAAAGAACAAGGGTTTGGGAAACCTCAAACACCTCTGTTGTGTCTTGATGCGTGTGCTACGCGCGTTCGTGTGTGTGCTGGGCGAGCTCTGCATCCCTGGGTAATGATATATCAAGTTTCCCATGTAACAACTCCCCTGCCCCAAAAATGGTAGCTATTTCTTCTTTCTTTTGTGTGTCAGGAATATGTGATTTTGTTGTCAGCACGTTTTTTGTAATGAAAAGCAAATGGTATCCAATATGTCTTGGAGAAAACGTGCAAACAACAGCAAAATTATATGTTGTTAAAAAAAAAAAGCTGTGTAACTTGTTTGCTGTCAATACAGCTCTTAATGACAGAGTACAAGGAAAATGGACCCTGTGTTCGCTCTGTGTGTGCGGTGATATGTGTGGGATTGGAAAATATATATGTATTTAAAAAACTCTGCCGTGAGAAATTAAGTTGTAGATATTGGATGCACATCTGCAACGTTTCATAGAGTTCAGAGTGAACGTGGAGTTTGTCAATGAGGAGTTGGTCCTCTGAAAGACCTATGAATGGAAAATCCCAACCTGGTCTCTTCAGAGAGAAGACATAGCCAGCTCCCTGAAATTATTGCTCTGCAATTTGCTGTAATTTTAAGTTCAGACATGGAGAGTAATGTCCTAAATCACAAGTCTGAACAAGGAAAAAGCCAAACAACAACAACAACAATAAAATCAGTGTATTTCTGTGTGTGTGTGCACACACACGTGCATGTATGGGTGTAGAATAGGTATGGCAAGAGCCTTCTTGGTTTTTGCAGTATCCCATTAACTTTATCCAAGCAAGTAACCACTATATAGAATTTATCCTCAAACTGGAGTTGATTTTAAGTGCTTGTGTTATTCATTGTAATTTGGGAAATTGAAGTTTTTTTTGAAAGCTGTCTCATTCTAAGAAAGATTATGAATGATTTGCTATTCCTATTGCCAGTAGAATTGATTGTTCTTGCTTTGAAATCAGCTAGAAGACATCTGGGGTAAAATCTCAGTGTTTTTCAGACACACAGCAAAATTCCCATGGACTTCACAAATGTCAGATTCTCCCCATATATAAAAACTTACTGTTTGCATCCAGTATACATATTTTACACGAAGATCTAGTCATGCTAAACCTTGCTCATGCAGTGAATTTTTCCAAGAAGTGAATAAAAAGGAGAATGAATACTTGAAAGGAAGCTCATGGGCCTTGATTGAATGACTGCCCATAAATATTTGATGCCAATATTTGTCCTGCTCTTGCAGAGACTCTTAAAGAGCTTTTCCTCTGTGATCTGTACTTGACTTTTCTTTTCTCCTTTCTTCTCCCTGTCTGTTGGATGGCTCATTTCTGTTCCAGTTGTGAAAAGGCACATCTCAAAAGTGTAACTTCCATTAAAAATTATGATAAATAAATAAAAAAAGAAATTAAGACTCTGTAGACTGTTCATAGGAGCATGTTTTCAGTAAAAAGCTATTAAGGTCTCTGCATCTGCCCTCCACAAGCTTATATGCTACTAATACTTCTCAGTGTAGACAAGTCTCAAATAATTACCCCCAACACTGTCCACGTTTCACACACATCTACAGATTGTATTTGATTCCTTGTTTGTAAAAACATGGAGGATATGAAGATTTCTTTCCTCATCCCTGCTGGAAACCAACATATCATCACTCCCATGATAAATTCAGCTGGGGGGGTCCAGTCCAGCTCATCTAGATGTTCATTTGGTATCTGCTGCTTTCTGAGGCTTTGTTTGTAACCTCTGTTTCTGATGGTGCCTACATAAAGCAAGACCCTGCAGCCCTGAAGGGATTCCCCAGGTGCTTTGAACCGTGTTCTACAATCCCCCAAAGTCGTACAACAGGGATATCTGGAGTGAGCAATTAAAAACTGCCTAAGACTTTATTTGAAAAGAATTTTTATAAATCTAGTTTTCAGGTATAACATTCAGCTTAGGAAAGCCAGGGAGTCTGGCTGCTGTTACTGCTGTTTTACACTGTTGTAACCCATTAACATCAATAACAGCAGCCTTCACTTCCACACTGGTAGTGTGCACCAAGCTGTGTGGAAGCTGTGGACACTGGGATGATGCTTGGCTGCTCTTTGCTGCTGGAATAAACCACGTGAACAGACAGCACTGAAAAAATGAGTGTAAAGATGACCACCCTCAGTGAGGAGCAGCTTTGCTCGCTTTAGCTTCTATGCACTAATATTTTGCTTGGTTATGTCTCCTGAGATTTTACATGCAGTATTGTGTTGAGTGGCAAAAAATAGGAAATGAACAATTGGGTAATTATAGTTAATATTTTTTTTTTTTGCAGCTGTAAAACAACAGTGAGGGGGGAACAAGTGGGATGTGGTTTCAGTTCTGCTATACCAAGTGTTGGCCTCACAGCTCCCATTAAGCCAACAAGAGATACACACCTAATGGTCCATACCCTCTAATTAGTAAGATGCAAGAGGGAATTTGGATCCAGGGTCTTTTTTTTTTTTAATTATTTTCAATTTTTATTTATTTAAATATTTTTTGGCATCTAAAGCTTGCTGTTGCATATACTTCTGGGGAAGTCAGGGCTTTGTGGTGAGGGTAGCTCACATGAAACGTTGAAGCGTGTAATGTTTTTAGCAAGACGTCATTACAGTTGGTGGCCTTCCCAATCAAGAATGACATTAACGAAGGAACTGGTCTGAAGGATATGTACCATTTCCCAGTGAACTGAATGATATCTGTACACATACTCATTTGAAATGTAGAAATGCAAAAATGTGAAAATTAATTCAGAGTATCTTTGTGATCATTTCTGAATAATTAAAAACTCTGTCGTAGGCCCTTTCATTTCTTCATTCAACCACTGTAACCATGGGGTTTTTTTTCCATTGTATAGTGACCTTAATCTGTGATACTGAGAGAATAGACTTTTAAATCAAAATAAGCGTAAGGGGGGAAAAAAAAGGAGCATATTAATTGCTCCTTCTTCCTACACAGTTTTTTTTTTTCATTCTCTTTCCTTCAGGCATTCCTTGCATAAAAATATCCATTCACCAACTGTTCACCAACTGTTCCTCCACTCATTGCCCTACCTTAGATTTCATTTTAAGACACCAGTGAATATTTGCTCTTCAGCCTCACAGTCTTTGAAGTTTTCTTCAGGTTTGTGAAGGTAGGATATAGCACACAGCACAGGGAGTTAATGAGCACTTTCTGGAAGGGGCTTAGGTGTTATTAAACTTAGGCTTTTACGAAACTGTTACTAGAAACATCGCACAGATTAACTGAACTGCCGGCAGCAGATTCCTCACTTCAGCATCCCTCAGTGGTTTAATTCCTCTCGCTCCAATCCTTCAACTTCTGACACTTCCCAGCCACATCCTTCATCATCATAAGATCAAGTGATGCCTTTTCAGATTCGGGATATGGTTTTGGGAGGCGCAGGTGAGATGGAAAGAGAGAAGATCACGCTTGGACGCTATTGCAGTGGCACCTTCACCTCTTGGTTTTGAATGGTGTTTCTTCTGTCAGCACTGAAGAGAGAGAAGAAGGGGTTTGTGGGCTTCGTGTGGGGCTCTGTCCTGCAGCTGGGTCTCTGGGCAGCCCGAGGATGCAGCTGGAGCTGCAGCTGTGGTCATTGCAGGAAGCACATCCATTTCCTCTGCTTGAGGCAGGAATGGGACAGAGCACAATGCAGTGACCAGGGCTGGAAGGACCCTCAGAAGAGGCCTGCAGAGCTTTTGATGGGAACAAACTCCAAATCCCACCCTGTGCCCCATTATTTATATCCTCATTTTCCTATAGCTCTTTACATTGTTTTCCCCTTCGGAAATAGAGAAGCAGATTGAAAACTCCGACTGTATCTATAACCATTAAAGGAGATGTTCAGCCTATAACAATGAACCCCTGCAACTACCTACTAAATTATGCACAAACACACCAATTCCTTGAAGACTGTGGACAAGTGTAATAAATATCTTCCATTACCAGCCAGGGGGGTTGACTCTGCAGTTTCTTTTCTCATTTCCACGTGGTGGGCCAGGTGGCCTTCTCCTGGAAGGTAGCGGAGATGAATGAGGCATTTGGGAGGCAGCATTGGTTATTTTTTTCAGAGCTTTCTATTGAAGTTCTAGGGAAAAAAAAGTTATCAAAAATGAAATACACTGTGCACAAACCTTTCTTTTAAGTCTTAGCCTTAAGAACTCTGAAGCCATGCAAAGTGTTACCTCTGTGCTTGACAAAGGAGGGGAAGAGGAGCAGATGCTGGCTGAACTGCCCGCTGCATCATTTCTTTTTTTCTGCCCTTTCATTTTTAGGGGTTCCATCATCATTTAGATACCAGTGACAGTTTCTCTTCTAATAATAATATAGGCACAGGAATTGAGTGAGACCTAAGGTCTGTCTGTTCCAGTACCTTGTCTCTGACAATATTCATTACAGTCTTTTGTGGGAGAAAGTGTAAGAGCTGTGCAGGAGGGACAAACAAAATAATGTGATTCCCTGCATGGTCTCCTTTGGATCTATAGTACTTAGAGACTGACCTAACCCCTGAGGCACAGGGTTTAATATCCCTTCAGGTTTTTTGCTGTCATTAATTATGACAGCACTGGACATAAGAGTGGATGTGTTTGTTGCTTCTGTAGATTTTCTCCTCTTTCTGTCTCGAGACATGTGATCTTGCATCTTGTTTGTCTGAGCAAAGCAGGATGTGCTCCTCACAAAAAAAAGTGGACTATAGGGGCATGAAGGGACATTGCAAAAGGATTAACGTGCCCCCTCCTCGTTCTTCTTTATATCTGATTATAAATAACCCAGGTTTTATGATGGAGCCCAGAAGAACTGCTTGCAGAGCAAGTATTTGAACGTTTTGTTGTACCCTTTAGCTCTGCGGATTAGTTTGGCCAATTTCAATATATTTCCTTATCTCTCTAATGTAGGGGCTTTTATAGAGCCCCTCAAAGGAACATTAATATACTCCACACGGAGATTATTTTATATGCAGAATGAAATCTCTTGCACCTCTGCTTTTTCATCCATTGTTTTTAAAGCCCCAATATACACTGGTAGTTCTGGAAAGCTCTTAAAAGAATAGGTGGGATTTGCTCATAAAACAGCTGTGCTTTGATCTGGCTGTTTGCTTCTTTAAGGCACTCTAAAAGGTGATAATATTTCAATATTTTTTTATTTTCCACAGCATCCCACTTTCACAGGCGACATAGGTGCATGAGAATCATCATGTTTTATTAGGCTGGGATTTCTCTTCCAGTGTTTTCTTTCACCTTTTGATTAGCAGTGCTTTGATGTATCTGGGTTGAGGTTTTGGATGCACCCCATTACTGAACCATGTTCTCTCCTAATGACTTACTACAGTCACTTAAGTTCTCCATGCTTAAATGTGTAAGTGGCAACTGTAGACTCTGTAATGAAATAGAGAAAATGTTGCTGTAATATTTGAGATGCTTCAATTTGGAGAACAGAGCAGATGGGGTATGGAATTTTGTTTTTATTTATTGTATTGCTCTTTGTGCTTGTTCCGTGAGTCTGGTAACAATATACTGTATTGTGCCACTTTGATTTAGAAGCAGCTTTACTTCAGGAGTGTAATTACCCTTTCTTTAGCATGAGTTCATTCTCAGCACATGGGGAACTGTTCCCGTATTTCTTCCTTTGTCCTTGTTGGTACTTTCTTATGTGACATTCTCTCTCAATTCGTATGATCTCTGACCCTAGTGATGCACAAGTCTCTTCTGAGTCAAACAACAGATGAACCCTGTGCAGAACAGCTGCAAAAAAATATTCTTTGCTTCAGGAACTCTTTGATGCCATGCTCCCTAGGGAAAAATGTTTGTTTCCCAACAAAAGAAAAAAAATCTTACTGTGAACAAAAGAGATAAAATATTAAGCATCATTTTACCACTGACAAAGAATAAAAATAATTTAAGTCTGGACGTGAATGACTTCAGCAGAGCATAGATTATTTTTCAGGTTGAGTGTGCACTCTGCAATTCAAAACACAGTTGAATATTCAGACTTTTTCTTTATTCATCATTTCAAAATGCATCAAATGTGTTGTGTTGGTTTTTTTTTAACCGAAAAACGTGCCTAACAGTACATTTTCTAAGGCTGTTGTTGGCTTCTAATGGTGAGTCAGTTTGTCCTTTATCAGAAAAGCAACACATGGCTAAACTAACATAAACTCCTTCCACTGTCTTATGCACGTGGTTAGTCTGGTAGCGTTTGTGTTGAATTGCAGAGAGGTGATAAGGATGCAGCAACCGTTTCATCCAGGTTTCCATTACAGACTTGAATTTCAGCAGCATCCCTCCTTGCCTGCACTATTCCCCTGTAACCTAAAAGTGAAAAAAATCATGTTTCAACTCTGGCTGGCTGGATCCTCGCTGGCAAGGAGTATCCTTTCAGATAACCTCAGCAAAACCGAACAGGTTCTTTGGAGATATAAAGCCTCTGCATTGGTTCTTTAATTATTATTTTTCACAGGTTATTTAATGCTTCTGTATCCCCTTCTTGCAGCCCATCCAGTTACTGAGTTACATCACGTACGAATCACAAACAAATGATGGGTCCTGCCATGCCAATGGCATCTTCCAGGTCTTGATGCAGACACGGTGTGAACATCCCCCCAGGGAACGTAAGATGCTCCCGATTCATCACTGAGCTCTGGGATGCCATCTGCAGTTCCCAGCACTCCTTGCCCTTTCAGGGCAGCCACACTTCCAGCATGGAAAGTTAATCATATCTGTCTCAAACTTTAATTTCCAAAGTCAGTAATTCATTACAGTGGCCCATGGATTTCAGCATTTTGGCTGAGAGCTCTTTTGATAAATTAGGGACTTCATTCAGCAGTTGTTTGAAAAGTAAGAAAGTTTTGTGCCAAATGGGGAGAAGATTTCAGTGCAGATACGTGACAAGATGCGTGAGGACCTAATGCAAACATGGATTATGCTTTCTTTGGCTGTCGACATTGCCTTGAAATTGTGATTCTTCCTGATTTTTTAATTGTTTCTAGGGGCTGCCACTGATGTGAAATTCACTTGATTAAATTTGACTGCAGCTTGCATGTTTTGAAAGTTTTATTACGAGCCAACACTGCCTGAGTGTGCAGAATGCCTATTGAGTTATCTGCTGTCATCTTCTTCCTGGGCAGTCCTGAGAGAGAAGTACTAAGTTGCCACATCTATTTACAGTGGTAGGGCATCATTTTAGCTACTTTCTGGGTTTACTCCTAATTTTTGTCCCAATTCTGTTAATACTAACTTTCATTAATATGATACAAAACCAGACAATCATCTCAGAGTCCTTTTTGTCATCTTAATGAAAATGAAGCTGTAACAGCAATACACTCCCAGGGCAAGGTGGGGTAGGCACCAACTACTGCATTAATATATCCATGTTAAGTTAACGATGGAGTGCCATGCTTGCTGTCGGGAGGCTGTGGTTTACTTTTGTCCCACATGCAAAAAGGGATCATTAGAGTTCCATGAATAATAGAATAATAGGGTATTTTATCTATCTTCCTGCCAATAAACAATTCCTTTATTTCAGTACGTATTTGACAGTTGTGTTCTTTTTCCTGACAAAATGTCTGTGTTAAAATTCCTGAATAACATCTCTGTGGGAAATGTGATCGGGTGCTGTTAGGATCAGTGGCAGGACTCCCGCTGATTTCAGCAGCAGTTGAATCAAGACTGTAAAAACTTGAACACATCTTGGTAGGTAGCTTCTTCCAAGCAGGGTTTTAATCTGTAAATCAGTAGGAGACGTACTGGGTCTCTCCACTCACATACTGTAGCTACAGAGCATTTGTGGTGGTTGCTGGATTTAGGCAGCTGGAAGGCAGATGGAACACAAGTGATTCCACCCACGTTGCCTATTGATAATTCATTATTTTTTCACCTTCAGAAAATATTTTCAGATCTATCCTGGTAAAAAAAGCACCAGATATTTATCTTAAACTATCTTTCTGCATGGGTTACAGCTTTATTCCACAGCTGCTGTTTTATTTTTCACTTATGAAGAGAAGGCATCATGGAGAGAAGAGTATCTGAGGTGCAGCCACCCTTGCCGTGTGCCACTACTCTGCCGGCAGCACCCCGAGGTTGTGAGAAAGTATCATAATTTCTGCAATATCCAGGGGAAAAAATACTGAAAGGAGGATGATTCTTATTTTTCATCTGTGTAACCTTTAGGGGAAACGGTGTGTGTTTTTGGCACTGGTCTTGCTCTTTGGACCCGCTGGTTTCACTTGCCGACGTGGGGCCCGTTCATGCAGCTTGGCTGATACCCTCGTGAAGTGCCTCTCTCTTCCTCTCCTCCGTATTTTGCATCAAGTGCTGAGCGAGACCTGTGTCCCTCCTCACGTTTTCCTAACGTGCAAGAGTCTGGTGTGTGCCCATTTCAGGGGGTCCTGAGAACAGGCAGCGCTTCCTGCGTGCTTGAAGGTGAAACCCCACATATAACGCGTACAACTGCCCATGTTTTCATATCCCTGGGTTACAGGATGCTGTACCCTTGCTAGGTCAGGACACAGGGAATGGTACAGAAAGTGGCAGCTTTCAGTTAGCTCAGTGAAGGTTGGAATGAATAAGAGTGGTTCACACCAGGAAAATCTGTTAACTGCAGGAGACAACATTGGGCTGTCCGTCCTGCATGGAGAAAGCCACCTCTGAATGCTAAAGTCTGCAAGAGCTGCAGCAGATGTCTGTGATTTAGAGATTTAAATAACTCTTATACTTGCCAATAGCTGTTATGTACAGGGATTATCCACCCTCTCAGATAAAAAAATACGGTTTATAAAATGTGAAATATAGGAAAGATCGGGTAACCTTGAGCAGCGCTAAAGCTCCTGAGAGAAGAGGACAATAGCTGGTTTCTTTGGTTGACTCTCCAACCCTCACTTATTAGTGCTCTGCTCGCTTTCAAGATGTCTCAAAGTCTGGTGTAGCAGCCTGACTGCAAATCAGCCGAGGTAAAGGAAACGTCCTCTGACTCCGACATTATTCCGTAGGCTGAGTGGTTTGGGGTTTTGCCATCCCAAGTGGCAGTTTCCCCCCCGCCCCCGCAGCATGAATGGTGAGTGTGAGGTGTGGTTGTGTGGGTAATAATTTTTATAAAGGTGATAAATAATTGATAGATGCACAAACAAGATCTTTACGCTGTCAGATGTAAAACATTATGGGCTATAATATTGCTATTAGGCTTTTTGGCTGAGATCAAGTATAGTGTCAGCTTTGGTTTATGTGCCTTCCAAAGCAGCCTCGCAACAGACTCAGTTGTGAAAACATGTTCTTATGTTGCTTTTTTACTTTGCTCTTTTTAATGATTTTATCAGAAAATGTAGTTATTTATAATTATAGGAGTTTATCCTTCATATGCTAATAAATTGACATTTACAAACAAGAAACATATATGTCAGTAACCAGATCAGTAACTGTAAAATAATTTCTATTTATCTCATCTACTAATATCACTCAAAGAGGGCCTGGGGCTTCCAGACAGCAATAACATAAATACCAATTTACGAGGTCTAGTCAATAAAGTGCACTGCACACACACTCCAAATGTAATTAGTAACTCCGTTCCGTTACCTATGGATTACGTCTATGGATTAGGCCTTCCAGAAATGTTGGTCTCCTATTGTTTTCTCCTCACTGTAAGTCAGGGAGGTCAGGAGTGAGCTCCCACCTTTGGGTGGGAATTGTTTGCCTACGAACATACCTTCTCCATCAGGCACTGCCACCCCTAGCCTGGGGAGTTTCCCCTGGGGAGATTTGAAAGGGATTTTAGTGCACGTCAGTCCTTCTCAGAGCACCCAGGAGAGGGATTTGGATATACCATTAGGATAACATACAAAAATTAGAGTCATATTGAGATGACTTTGGAACTCTTACTCCATTTAAACATGCAGGAACCCATTTCTAATTATGTTTCTTGCCTGTCAGAGCTCCACGTTTCCCGGCGTCAGCCAGAGAGCGAGGCAGCGCGAGCCTGCCCGCCGTGCTTTGGAGCCTGCTGGTGGGGAACGTTAACCTCCTCCTTCTCCAGCACTTTCAAACTTGAGGCTAATTATCAACAGGGGTCCATGTCACATTTCTTTCTAAAGCAGATTTCAAGGCCGTGAAATCCAACATAGTAAGCAGCTGAACCTTAAAAGAGAGGGGAGGGGGGGGAATGATGAAAAGAATCTGTAGTATAAGTTTGATTTAGCAGAAATAGGTCTTTCAAGTTTTGTTTGCTTACCTTAGCAGACACACATGAGCCAAAAATACACAGCAGACTGCAAAAATAATGAGCTGGAAAACAATATGCCATTGAGGGGAGGGAATAGTTAGAATAGGAATGGAAAAATCTCCCTTTTCTGAGCTTATGGCTGGTTTACATTGTGAATTGAACATCTTTGGAACTGGAAAAGTGTGAAACTTGTGTTGATGTACTATCCCAAATCTTGTAGGCCATATTAACTCATTTTCAAGTAAATCTAATTGCAGAAACGTTGACAAACCATACCCTGTTGAGACCTGCAGTTGCATTAGAACAAAAACATTTTGTGAAATTTGTTGAATTTGCCATTATTTAATTTAAGAGAAATCTAGGGCAAGATGTTACAATGTCTAAATATCTCATTTCAAAGTGTTCAGAACAGAATGTCTTGATTTTTAATTGACAATCATACTTTCATTTAGAACAGTTTTCTAATTTTATGAAAGTGGATGACTCAAATATGGAGCATTTTACTGATTACATGGAACGCTCCTTTCTGGAGAATTTTCCTGCACTGAAATTTTCAAAATAGGGAATATTTGCTCTTAACTGGAATGAAGCTGAATGTCAAAACTTTAAAATTTGAGGGTATATCAGAACATGAATCTTTTGCAGAACTCTGTAATGTTAAAAAAAAAAAAGTATATGGCAAATATACCCCTCTGTGATGTTAGTCATCAACAGGTAGAATTTTAATAGAATAAAAGTAATTAGAAGGTAAGATTTATTTCACCACAGAGCAGAGGAATGGGGAGGTGACAGCACATCTGCTCTGCCAGGGCATCTGGATGGACCCCGGAACAGCCTGTGTGCTTGTACCGAAGGTGCCATAAACCCAAGGAAATTAGATGTAGAAGGTCCATACGACATCATCTGCTGTGCTGTTGCTCATCTTGTCTGCTCTCCTACCCCACGCTTTGTCCACGCACTCTTTGAATGCCTGAAGACTTCCACTGGATTTTTTTTAGACTGTTTCTTAAACCAAATGGTACCTAAGTGAGCAATTAGTCCTGGCATTATTGAAATGCCTCCGCTTGCTTGCTTTCGCTTTTCCTACTTGTCACCCTAAATATTAGGATAGTTTACAGACTGGTTTGCAAAACAGTATGAGATCCTCTCAGATGATAGTTTTTTAATTTGTATGAAGCACCTCATGATTCTGTCTAGAGAGAAGACACTTCAGATGGGATCTACGATGGATAATGTAATTCCAGATAGTGGAAATAGCTTCCAAAGAGTCAAAAAATAATATGGAAATGCTGAACTTCTACAGGGATTTATTTCTGCTCCAGGCCAATGCTCCAGCAGGAACTCCACAATGTATGAGTAATATATTTCCATCCTCAGTTGTTCTTTATACATTCCTCCTGCAAAGCATTTGAGCCCCCAAATCCAGGAGGCCTTTGCATGGCTGGCTGGCTCTACCTAAAGCTACATGAAAGCTCTTACATTTTATTTTCTTTTAAGGGCAGCTTTTCCCCTGTACGACCTTCCTAGGGACCTTTCCATTCCTCAGTAGGTTTTAAAAAGTTAATCAGTGCCTTGTACAGCTCTCAGTGGTAGAAAGTGCTGCAACACAGGCTATTTGTTCCTAAATCTACACTTGATATAAGAAGCAGCAAGCAATATATATCCTCATATATACATGCGTACGCACACTCACACCTTCTCTGGCTGACCTGGTTATTCCTGTGTTCCCATTAGCCTGCTAGGCTGTTCAGTTTAACCAGCTGCATGCACTAAATAATAGAAACATTTAATGTTTTGCCGCTTGAATGGTCCCCAACAACAGTTTGGAACAATCTCGTCCCAGTGGACTGTGAGTGCGGAGCGGCTGGATGACAGCCCTGCTTCCTTCCAGCCGCTGGCAGGGACTGCGGCGCGGTGGAGGTGAGGGGAGAACATGTGCTATTTTCTGAACACTCTGGGTGCAAACAAGAGCAGGGGGTGTGTGTGTGTGTGTGTGTGTGCCGGCGTGTTTACACCTCATGCAAATTCAGATGTTCCTCTAGCAGCACATACCTCTCGCTGCTGCTGCTGCTGGAGAAGCTCTCAGAAGTTGTTTTCCTCTGTTGTTAAATTTAATTTCAGTGTTTTACTGTGTCACAGAATGTGTTCTCTGCCTTCCTGCCTGGGAAAGCCTTCCTGTGCAGCACTTGCTGGCTGCAGGCATCCCAGGGTGAGAGCAGAGCTGCAAATCAGCCAGGTGTCTTCTGACAGGTTTTATGAAGAGAGTCCAAGGCTCAGTCCCTCCTTCTCCTTCCCCTCTCCTTGGACAATGCACTTTCTTTGCACATGGAGATCCGTTCCCTTGATTTATCCCTCAGCCTGAAGGCCCACACAGTCAAGTTCTTAAAAAACCTGAAATTGCAACCAAAGGATGTGGTGGTTTCACTGGGCCAGCGCTGGGCTGCAGCCAAACGCAGCCGCTCGCTCACTGCCCCTGCACAGGGATAGGGGAGGGAATTGGGGGATAAGGGTGATGACACTCATAGGGTGAGATAAGAACAAGTTAATCATTGAATTAAAATAAAACTTAAAATAAGAATTACATTAAAATAGTAATGATAATAATAAGAGGAATCAAATACACAAATGAGTGACACCCAGTGCCATTGCTCACCACCCGCCGACCAAGCCCGGCCCGTTCCCAGAGAACGATCCCGGAGGAGCGACAATCCCGAACCGAAACCGCAATCCCGGGAGAGCCAGAGCCTGAGTGAAAACCAAAGAGAGGAAGAGCCCCTCATGGATCTCCTGACCATGCCGGGATGTGATCTGGAATATCCCATTGGCAGAGCCAAATGCCAATTCAGCTCATTCATTTAAATATTTCCTCACCCCCTTAGATCTTGCACCTGTAGGCTGACAGAACACAAAGTCCTTCACTTCCAGCGACAGAAATGCAAACACTGGTGTGTTCTCAGTGTTTCTCTCACGCCAAATCCCAGCTGAAACCAAACCCCAGCGCTGTTCTAGCTGCTAAAGAATAACCCAGCTCTTTCCCAGCTAAGAACCAGGACAGAGGACTTGGCAAAGCACCTGTGGAGAAGCTTTGTTTAATGCACCCATCAGCCCTTCTCCGACAGAGCTGGCCTCTGGGAAACGAGTGTAGGGTCCCTCAGGGGTGCTGGGGGCCCTGCATAGCAGAGGGTGCCTCTGTCATCTGCTGGCAGCCTGCTGAGACCCTGAAACACTTGGACTTGGCTGGAAATGGGTTAACAGCCCTGCAGAGGGGTTGGTGGCCTCAGCTTGTCCCCAGGAAGTCTTGGAGGTGGCATTTGTGTGGGACAGGTCATGCAGTTGCATGGGTTTGGAGAGGCTGCGGGTGAATCACTGCACGTGCAAGAGCCCATCCTGCAGAGCCGGGGAGCCAGGATGCTCCCAAACAGCTCTGGGTACAAAGCGCTGCTGCCAAATGAAGCTAAAACGGGCGACCTGTGTCAGCTGAGACCGAGGGATGAAACGCCCCAACTCAGCTGGCGCTCCCTCCAAATGAAGTGTTTCCTTCTCTTTGTCCAGACAGAAAATTGGAAAATGTCAGCTTTGTTTTCTGATGAAAATTCATTGTCTGCCAGCTTTCCTGAAAGCCATTGGCAGTGCCTAGCCCCAGCCTGCATCAACGGGAGTCCTAACACACAGCTAGTGGCAAAGGGACGCGGTAAAAATATCAGCTGCTCTCTTCTTGTACGTGTTATTATTCTTCCTGCCCCTCTGTGGGTACCTTACATGAGTGTGGCAGCTTCTATTGATAAAGAATGCTGTTTCTCCCCCAAAAAAGAGGAATTTATTATTTTAGCTACATGGGGAGCCTGTCGTCTGACAAGTATTTCCCTCTCCCAACCTCTGCTCTCCTTTTCTGTACATAAATGTAGTGCTTGTGCCCTTCTGAATGCCCCAGCTTTTCTGAAGAGCCCGGTGTTGTATACATCAAATTGGCCCATGCATTTTTAATGCACTCTTATTGACTGGATTCGGGAAACATAAGGATAAAACAAATCACTAGACTACGAAGGAAAAAGCCATTTGGCCAAGTGCATCTGCTCACCTTTGATTTATTTCAGCAACTTTCTCCTATATTTTCAGTCTATTCCCTCCCCTTAAAAATAATCTATTAGTCTTCTAGTATTTTGGCATTTGCATCTGCAGTCTGCTTCTCAGCCTGTTCCATATTCACATTGCTTTGATATATACATATGAAATAATGACCCAGAGCTGAAATACTGGCTAAACCTGGTTTCTGATATAATCCCTGCGGTATTTAATTTTACTTTCTTAGGCATCTAAAAAGATGGCTTATGTGATTGGTATCTAAATGTATAGTAGTGTATCTTGGAGGAGTTAAACATTGTGTTCAAGCTGGGAGCGTGAAACCTAGCTGAACAAAGCCCCTCCAGATAAACGAGCTGCGTGCTCTTTGCTCGGCACAGTGTGGATAACCCGAGCCTTGCAAGTGCTGCTTTGGATAAATGCTGCAGAGGGAATGTAGGAATTCTCATTTCAAAACCTTGGCTGCTTCCCAAAGTCATCCAGGCTGTTCCTTCAGCCACCAGTTTTGGGTGGGCAACCTTTTGTGTGGGCTGTGGGATGTGCTGGGAAAAAGGAAACAGTGAAAAGATGTTTTGTGTGTGTGTATCATTTGAGAAGAAGACTTGCTTTTTCAGCAAATAAGTACTGGTTTCCTCTGCTGCCTTCAAGCAGGACATTCATTGGGATATGAGGGAGCATGGTCCTCGAGCAGTGGTGTGAAGTTACCATCCTGAGGGGTTCCATAGAATCATAGAATGACAGAATGGTTTGGGTTGGGGGGGCCTAAAAGCTCATCCAGTTCCAACCCCCCTGCCATCAGCAGGGACACCTTCCACTAGACCAGGTTGCTCAAAGCCTCATCCAACCTGGCCTTGAACGCTTCCAGGGAGGAGCAGCCACAGCTTCTCTGGGCAACCTGGGCCAGTGTCTCACCACCCTCACAGTGAAGAATTTCTTCCTAATATCTAATCTCCATCTCCCCTCTTCCAGTTTAAAGCCATTTCCCCTTGTTCTGTCACTCCCTGCCCTTGTCCAAAGTCCCTCCCCACCCTTCCTGTAGACCCTTCAGGTACTGGGAGGCCGCTATAAGATCTCCCTGGAGCCTTCTCTTCTCCAGGCTGAACAGCCCCAACTCTCTCAGCCTGTCCTCACAGCAGAGCTGCTCCAGCCCTTGAATCATCCTGGTGGCCTCCTCTGGACTCGTTCTGACAGGTCCATGTCTTTCTTGTGTTGGTGGCTCCAGAACTGGGCACAGCACTCCAGGTGGGGCCTTATGAGAGTGGAATACAGGGAGAGAACTTAAACTTCTGGATGAGCTTAAACTTCTGACTTGCCTTTTGAGACGTGAACTGTTGTGTTAGCTCTCTGTGCATTGCTGTTAAGTACTGCATAGCCAGTCCATGTCTTCCAGAAGCAAGTGTAGCTCTGAAGTGATGATCAGATAAAATCCAGCTCTCTGCTCACTGCCTGGCAGCTCAACGCTGTCAGCCCAACGCAGGCTGAGTGTGGAGAATGAGCGAGGTTGTGCTTGCAGCCAGCCCTCGGAGAGTGTGGGGAGTGGGTGCAGGCAGGGCCTGATAAATCCATGGTATTTCAACAGCAAGAAACACTCTTTTCTCAACCAAACCAGGGTGAGTCTTTATCTTCTGGCTTCTCTTTTCCTTTCCTTTCTTTACTGTGGAGCCTTAGGCACCTGCAGGGCTCTCTTTAAAACCTGTAGCAACAAGTACTTGTCTTGATGAGCCCTCTGTGCAAAGGAAAACCTGTAAAACATGCAAATTCCGAGAGTCCTTCATACACTGAGGTAGCCAGTTAGGTGTCCAAGTGGCTACATGGCCACACCAGCCAACCCATGTGCCTGACAGCATTTTGTGGGAATTAATGATGCAATTGCAAATATTGGTGCTTGTTGCAGAAGTGCCTGTGAGGTCCATCTGAAAATGGGACCCTCATGGTGCTGTTTACTCTATAACCACAGCAGCAGATCATTAATATACTGGTCTGACCCCAGAGCTGTCCATCTGAGCAGGTAGGATCCACAAAGATGAGATGAGAAAGAAAAAGGGAGAAGAGAATGATCTTACAGAAGTCAAAGTGCACTGACAGCAGGTAGATCCTGGTCTTTTCAGTCCCATCCCAGTGCCCTGTCCCTGAACCACATGGTTTTCCCAGGAACAAAACCAAGCTTTGTGCCTATCTCCTCTCTAAAATCCACACTCTCTCCTGCTTTTCTGTATTGTGTTGCTGCTCTGTGAGGCTTGTGCTCCACATACAGATATAAATTACTGTCAGCAGCATAATAAAGAGTGATATACACAGCCATGTCAGCCCTTCTCACGCGGCAAGCTTTTATGTTGGTTGTTTAAATCCACCAACAATATTGCTGCAACTTCACAAGATACTGATGCTTTTTAGTCGAATGGGAATGATATGGCTTCTTTTCAGCTGCCTTCAGGAACAAATATCAGTGCTATGGGATTTGAAAAGAGACCCTCAGTATCATGAGGATGGTGCTGACCTGGGGACTTGGAGCAAGTCCTTCAACAGGAGCAATCCATCAGGTTGGAGCCTCAGTGCAGGGCTGGCAGTGAAAGTAACCTAAAATTCATAGTAGAGACAGATTATCATCATGCTTTTGCAGTTTACAGTCATTTACTAGTATGGGAAAGGATAGCTTGTAAAAAAATAATTAAGAAATTAAAAATTCCTCGGAATGTAAATCCTTCTGCATTAGGATGCATTTTCCCTAAAGCATCCCTTAATCAAATGGGCTGTAAGGTTCCCTTCATCTCAGGTGATATTTTAGCCATTTTGAGTTTGTGATGGATATATAATTCTCTGACGTGTCATTAAAGTAACATATTGTGTCTCTGTTCAGTGTTGACCCAAAGCCAAAAGAGAGGAAGGTTTTTGCAGATTTTTATGTCCAGTAACTTCAGAGAATAATGCTCTTTAAAATATTTCTTTTAATAAGCTTAAGTGGAGAAAATTGAAAAACATCATTCAGACTTTGATGTCCTAAAGTATGAAATCTGAATAGCTTACTAGTGACTAAATTCTACCCTTGACCATGGAAAGAAGCAAGATTTAGGAACATCTTAAGATCAAATAAAATAGGGTCAACTTTGTGATGTAGTGGCTGTGCGATTCATTGGCATATAGGAGTCATGAGTTCAAGCTCTGAGCTCAGTATTTCTCTTTACAAGCTGACATTCCCACAGAGGGCTGCAGGGCTCATCTTTTAAACACGATCCTTGAGAAAGGCTCTGGACCAGCTGTACGGGGAGACCAGTGGTTAGAAAACTTCCCTAGGACTTGGGACACCTCGGTTTGAACCTGTTAAGGGACAGCTTTCTCAGAGATTTTGACTAAGGTGCTTCTGTAAAGCAGAAACAAACGCACTTTTGTGTCTCAGTGAAGTATTTTGAGCATTAAAGACACCCCAGACTGGAGTTTAAAAGGTGCTTAGATGCCTGAAGATTCAGTTAAGCAATTTGGAACATACTCAGGGTTCCCAGGTGCCTAACTTGTTGGCTTTGCTGAGTGTGTCATAAGCTGCTCAGCCAGTATTGACTGGTACACTCAGATAAATGAACCTGGAGAGGTTTTTCACTTCATGGCATGATTTTTAGAGGTGGCTTTAAAGACTTTTAATCTACTGTGGGAAAAGGAACATTTGGGAAATAGCTGTAAAACATGGTTAGATCACTTACTGCAGTTTATTAGTATTTATGCAAATCCATGTGGAAAAGTTGCTCTGGAGATACCTGCTTAGGAATCTAAATACTGACAAGTTGCCTCAGACTGCAGGAAAGTGGACCTACAAAGTCTCTGGCCTGACCTTTGAATAACCCTAAGACTGAAATACTCAGTTTGTTGTACACAGTCTGTTTTAATTCATGTTAGGAGAAACATGGTGTACCCCAGAGCAAAGAACCTGGCCAGGTGTGAAGGGCTGCTGCTGATGTGTGTCAGCACCTCCATAGCTGAACTTTAAAAGTCTGTAATTGCATGTGAACTTCAGCATCTTCTTCCTGAAATCAGCTGATTGAGAAGATGGCTGGGAAGCATTTGGGATGATGTATGTTTGTACGTTTTTAACAGGAAGCTTTTTATGAATCAGGCAGAACTGAGATGGTGTCAAGGATGCTGTAAGCCTTATGGATGTGGATGATTTGGCCCCAGCTTTATGATGACACTACTACTAATATATGTGCTATCTTATGCTGAGAAAATGTGTTCATCTTTTACCAGCATGGATATATTAACAGTCATGGTGCATTGTCTTTGCCTTCATCTCCTTTAGGAGGGTATAAAGGAGCCTTATTTTGGTAACTGTTTTAATTTACTCTTAATACCTTGCTGGTTATTGACTATAGGCAATAATCTAGCCTTTATACACGAGTTCCTCAAAGTCTTACCTGCCCTCCTTCTCCAAAAATATTTGGAGGAAGACAGTATGGCTTTCTTCTTGGGGAGGAAGGAGGTGGATTCAACCCATAACTGAACGACTCACTTGCCCAAGACACTCAGGGTAGGAGTATGGTAGCCCAAATTTCACCTACAGTTTATGAAAAGGAATAGACCCCACCAGGGATTCAGTGGATCACTGCTCTTTCTGCTTTGACTGAGGACAACTTCACTCCCATCTCCAGGCTGCCTTCAAGTGCATTAGTTCAGGAGGTATGAACCCAGGGCACAGATGTGGAGAAAGCCATTGTTTTTTGACTTTGCATCAGGAGGCCCACCTGTGCTTCCTCATCTGACTTAGCCAGGGTGGCTGGAGCAGCAATGGCATGGTACATCAGGCTTTACCGCAGGCTGTAAAGGCATTTCCAGCATCCCTGGATGCATTTTTATGTACCTTCATAAACCCATGTGCCTGTGTTTTTATTGCTGCAGGATTCTGCTGTTAGAGTGATGCTTTACTTGTGCTTTTATGCATCACCCATTACATCTGCTTTGAAATATCTCTATGAAGAGACAAACCTTGAGAGATGTGTGCAGAACACAGCATTGAGCCTCTCCCCCAAGTTCTTGAGTGAGAACCTAGGCAGTGGACCATCCCTCTAGAACCGAGGCAGTAGACCATCCCTCTCCTTACTCACACATGTATTATATTAAAGTTCTTCTATAATTCATGAAAATGGATGCAGAGAAGTGATGTCTTGATGAGCATGACCTGATTCCCATCTGAAGCTGGAGAAGAACTTGCTGGCCTGCTCAGTAACCCATAGCCACCCCTCCTCAGAGCCTACAGAGTACAGAAATATAAATGCATCCTCTTTTCTTTATGGCTTTAATTATTGTGTGCACTGGGTACGATGATAAGTTGATATCTTTGTGTTAAGCAGCTAATTAATGTTTGGAACTTAATCTTTTGTTTATTGTAGAGTTTTGCATGAAACTATTCTCAGCTGTAATAGAGTTCCTGAAATACATGCTGTAGATTCAAAATGTCAGAGACAAAAAGATGAGGTGCTGCTAGGGGCCATCAATGCATGTTGACTTCTTTTGGTCCTACATACATCAAAAAAATGAAGTGAAACCCTTTGCTGAGGACTGATTGCAGCTGAAGTACCTTGTTTAATCTCACACGTGCAGGATGCCTTGTGAGCCAGGAAGGCTATCAAGATACAGTTTTAATTAACATTTGCTTTTTAGATAATGTGCACAGTTTATTTTGGCAAGAGTTCATTGAATATGAAATTTCCATAATTAAGATACTTAAACCTGCAATATTTTGTTTTCTGCAGTATTTTTTCCAAAATGGCATAAATTCTGCAGCGTTTATTACCCAGTAGACAACTACTACCAGAAAGAGCAATTTCTCCCTCTGCTTTTTTTAATCTGCTTTTAACCACTTAGTTTTGGTGCCTTGTTAGGCAGCATCTTCTTTTCACAAATGTGTTGGAGCAATCACAGAATAAAAATAAAGGAGATAAAGTATAAATATAAGTACCTATTCCTAAGATAATTAAATACAAATCTTCTATTAATTTGTTTTAGTATGCAACTCATCACTATATTATCTGAACACCCCACCATACTATGCAAATCAGTGAGTCATCACAGATAGGATATTTCTCATCTGTCTTAGGAAGGAGCCAGACTCTTAAAACAATATGTTTTACATATTTAGAGGTATCAGAAGCCCTTTTCTGAGATATTATCAGCCTCCTGTTGTAAGAGGAACCAGGAAAAATAGGTATGAGAAACCTTCTGTGGCATAGACAGTGAACCAAAAGAATTAATAATTCCTGGATATTCCCCTTATTTTTAGCGGTGCCTAGAAGGAATTTGCTGAAAAACTTAGTTGTGCTTTATATTTTTCTGTGATAGATTCTTAAGATGAGGATAGAAAGCTCTAAAACCAAACAGCAATGGTTGATGAACAATGAGACCTCATATTGTAGCTCTGTATAATGTCAACAGATTGTCACAAGAAGCAATGTTGTTAAACAATGTCAAATTAAAAAGAGAGAAAACTGCTTCCATTCCCGTTGTATTGGGAGGGATTAAGAGAGAAGAGAAGGATAAAATTGCTGTTCAGAGTGATTGCTGGAAAAAAATGCAATTCTTCAAAGCACTGGGTGTCATTGGTAGGGGAGGAAACATGCAGATCCGTTGTGGCACTGTGAGTTTATTATTTATTGAGGGACTTCCAGATGAGCACAGGAGGAGTGTAAAATTGGAGAACAAATTAAGGGCAAAAGGTTATTTGTGTTCTGGCTAAATCCTCTTTCTTTGGAATATTGTCAGTAATTCAGTTTTTAGCTACAAAGCAGCCCATCCTGAGAAACCACCAGGAATTCAGAGCATGAGGTTTGAGGGGTCCCACCTCCACCCCATGTGCTCGGTGCGTGCGGGTTGATGGAAGGGTTTACAGATCAGGAGGAGAACAATTCACTCATAAGAATATAGATTTTTTTTTTTTCTGAATTGCTCAAGTTATTTCTCTGTTATCCAAAGAGTAGCTGTGAGAAGAGGTGAAATCACACCAGCCTCCCTGCACACGCTATGAAGGTGATAAGTTAAATCCAAGCTGCCAGGTAGCTTCTGCTTCCCCTGGGCTATGAAATAGCTCCAGCTCCTGGTCGCTGGAAGGAGTTCATCTGCACCCAGTGTCTGCACACAAAATTTAGCAGATCTGACTTTTTTTCACAGCTTAGCCCTTACATTTAGCTGTGAGACAGGTAAATGTGGTCAGTCCAGCAGGACTCATCAGAGTGTTAGCTTCTGCTGAAATACCTGGGCATCCTGGACCAGGTTACAACTTGGGAGAAGGTCCATGTAGGACCTCGGTTCTCGCCTGCAGAGCTGGGCTGAGCTGTACGTGGCTGTAATCAGGAGTAATCCCTAGGATAACACACAGGTTTGCTCAGCAGAGGTGCTGGCTGGAGGAACGCTGCATCCATTGCATCCTCAGTATCTGAGAGGATGTAAATGCTAATTAGCATCAGCGATTGCTGGAGGGGAGGACGGCGTCCGTTGGACTCAGAGGGGTGCAGCTTACCCTTCCTGAGCAATAAATCTATATTGGTTAAACTGCCTGTGTCAGAGTGTTTGTGGAATCAAAACCAGGGTCTGCAGATTCGTCTGAAGTTAATATTCTCCATTAGCACACCATCACAGAGATGGACGACCCCACTCTGGGTATTAAAACAACGTTGAGAAGCTGGAATTGCATCCTTTGAGCAAGGAGAGGAGGAGATGAAGAACAAGCCTTGCTGATGGATGCAAGGCACTGCAGGGAACTGGCAGAAGAGAGTCTGTGAGTTTATTCAAACTCATGCCAACATTTGCACGAGGGTCCACAAATGAAAATCTAAACTGCTCACCACAAGAATACAGGAGTTGTTTCCCAGCTGTTGGAATGATAGCTAACAAGAGAGTAACCAGCCAGAGAATATATGTGTCTTTAAATGACCATCATGTATTATCCTCAGAAAATAATGTAGCCTCTTCACAGCTTCCATATCCCTAAAGTATTTGATAGTCATTAGCTGTTATGAGGTACATAACTGTCCTTTCATTTTGAGATCTCTTCTTCATTCATTTTCTTCAGTGTACATTAGAGAAGATGTAAAACTACAAGCTGTTTTAATCCAAACAAAAATTGCTACTAAAAATAAAAGAAAGCCCATCATTTTATATGCTGCGTAGGAAAACCGTTAGTACAAATCCTTGATGCCTTGGCCAAGTACTTCCGTAATTCTGGCCTTTCAGCTCCTGCTTTACCCATATCTTCCCATTCCCACTCAGTTCTTTTTAGTCTGTATTAAAGATGTTTACATTTAATTCCATGACAGGCTCTTGACTAGTTTACTGGGGCTTCCCACACTGTGTGAAAAAGATTGAGGTGTTTCTGTACGCTGCATCCCATTTATCTGTCTAAAAGTGGGTGGACCAAGTAGGGAAGACTCAGGGGAAGGAGAAGGTGGGTCGGTTATAAGCTGATGGGTTAATAATGACCATGGGCTGTGCTATGTCTCTATCAAGTTCAGCGCCTTTGTAGATAGAGCTGGGGGGAAATTGTACAAGATGGGTTTGTTCAACCACAAACACTTGCACAATAGGGACAAAAATGAAAAGCAGAGATAAAAGAAGCAGTATATTAGCTTCACAGAAAGCTGCAATACAAAGGTTTCAGGAAGCCATGTTTTGAAGAATTAAGAAAGTTTTAGGAGGTAAAAAGTGGGATGGCTGGAAGGGATATATGGAACAATGAGCAATTGCTGTGCCTTAAAGAGGGGCTTCTCAGAGACTGAGGCTAAGAGTGAATGTTGAAACAGCCAAAGTAGTGAAGGAGGAATACAGAGCTGAGTTAAATATGAAAAGACAAAGATAAGCTGGAGTTAGAGTCAGCAAAAAGAAGAAAAAGAAGCTCCCTTAGAAATGATCTATAAAGGAGAAGGAAGTTCAAAAAGGAGAGCAGGCCTGTAATAAATGAAGAATCTATTTAAATAGTAATTCAAATGGCTAAGGTGCTAAAAGAATTTTTAAACATTTCTGTAGCAAAGAGAAGGGTTAGTTTCTGACTCCAGGGAATTAATATCGATAGCTGTTTGGTTTTGATGGGGCGATATTTTGCCCCATAGTTGTGCAGGGATTTGATATGTGTTATCTCTGGCATCCAAGAATATACTAGGAAGGCTACAGGCAGTAAATGTGGATGTAAGTGGTGAAGGGTGGGGAGGAGCACAGTGAGAGCCCTCGAACCTTTGCAGGTCAGGAAGGCCAGATGCTGTGGAGTTACAAGGAGTTAAAGTGGTGTCTCTGCAGCGGAGCGGCAGTGGAAGAGCTGATGGGTTTTCTGATGGTTAGAGGTGCAATGCTACAAGCTTTGATCTAATTAGCACCTTCTGAAGCTGTAGCCAGGGCAAGCCAACGGGATGTCTGTGTGTCTCCAGTAAGCAGGAGAGTCCAGGGGGGTGCTAAACATGTGACAATATGTCTAAGTTGGCATTAAATGGGATTTTCAACTGAAGGGTGTAAGACATCATCCTTGGGTTGGGTGCTTGGCTGACAGGACACATGCCCACAGCAGCCCTACACCCTCAACTGACCACACTTGCTCTTTTCCCCTGCCTTGTTTCTTCTTTAATGTAAAAAAAATTCCTTTTCTCCCATTTGAAACAAAACTTTAGGGATAAACACACTTATGTTGGTCTTTTGCAGAGGAATGAACTTCACCCGCAGGGATTTAATTAGAGTCACTGTGTAAACAAAACAGGCAAATTAGAGTAAAGTGGAGCTGATAAAATTGGAGGAATGATGGGTTACCTGGTGAAAAGCTAATAGACTATTGGTTTGAAAACTGTATGTAAAGTGATTCTGGCAGTTCCATTTGAAAAATATCTTCTATCATCAGTAAAATAAATGAAGCTAAAATCACTGGTGTTAGAAGGCTAATGAAACTAAGTGCACTAAAAATACAAGTTTACCAAGAGTAAATCCCACTAAGAAAGCGCACTGTGGTTTAAAACAGAATCACCGCCTCTTTTGGCAGCAGATAATGCAATTAATGTCATAAATTTGGGTTTTTCCAAAGCATTTGATACTGCATTTCAAGAAATCCATTTGACAAATTAGTTTAGTGAGGCTTGAGATGTGAAGCATGGCCAAGAGACTGCGCGACAGAAGCTGAATGATGGATAGCCAAGTACTGCAGTCGGGAAAGGTATCTAATGGGGTTTTCTGGGAAAGGTGTTAGGTCTGGTTTTATTTAACCTCTTCATTAATGAGCTGGGAGAGGGAGTAAGTGTGCAAATTAATGATCTCAGTTTGAGAAGATTTGCAAGAAGATAGAAGGGAGGAATAAGGAACATGGGGAGAAAAGATAACAAAATGCCTTCACCTTGAAAATATGAATGCAGGTGTATATATAGCTTAGGAGAGACCTAGTTGGAAATGCACAGCTGGCACTGAAATAATAGACCAAGAGGGCAATGGAAGGAAACAAATTAGACGTAAGTTTGCAATGAAGTGTGCCAATATTCAAAATAAATATAAATTTGGGGTGTATTTGGCAGCGTTTCATCATAGCGCAGAGGATGTGACAGAATGAATCACATCTCTTAGGACATTGCATAGTCAGATGAAAGGAAGTATTAAAATATACACTGTGAAAAATGATCTTATATTGGCAGGTGGATGGTTGAAATGATATAGGGGTCTCTTACCTATACTCTGTGTTTCTTTAAAGTCAAGAAACAAATAGTTTTAGGCTGGATTTGTTATGCCATAAAGCTACACAAAATGCAAACGAGGAGATAAATCAGACAGATGATGAAAGGGATGTAAAGGGAGAGGAAGAAGTGCAAAGCCTGATGCTTAGTACACACAGTTTCCAGCTCTCGTGACTGAATGTCTCTCCTTGTGGAGAGTTTATTCATATGTGATCTGCACTTTCTGTTGTGCTTCCCAGCTGATGAGCCCTGTGATGTGACATCTGAAGGATTTGGGAATATGGAAGAAATTAAAAAAAAAAACCCCAAAAACACAACAGGGGAAAACCACTTAAATTCAAGAAAAAAATAGAGATCAAATGTAGGCTAACAATAATATTTTGGGGTTATTTCAGTCGGTTTGCAAAACCTCTCTGTATGATTGCAAAGGGTGCAGGATTTTCTGTGAAACAGCTGCCTCATTAAATTAGGCTTATGCTCAGGAAGGCTTGAGAACAGATCTTTTTGGGGAGGGGTAGAGATAAATGGAAATAACAGTTCTGGGCAATTGTTAGCTCACAGTGACCATCAAAGCCCTGAAAATGTTATTTTTAGTTGCAGATGGCTGGTGAGAGGGAACTGAGCGAGTTCCTCTTGTTCTCTGCTGAGGAGCCGGGTGCTAATGAACACGCCGGCTTCATGGGGTGGAGAAACAGCAGCTCAGCCTCGCCGTGCTCTGTGCTGCCACAGCTCTTTGCATCAGCAGGTTGTGGGTATTTATCCAGATACTTTGTTAAGTGGGATGATTTGTTGAGCAGTGAGAGAGCTTGAAATTCAGGTATCATCTTTGATTAGGACACAAACAAACCAATAAAAATGAATCTCACTGGAGGTTTTTTGACCATGGGGGTGAAGGCTAATTCAACCTGGGTTTTCTCTGGGGAGATACATAATGATTCTTAGAGAGTTGCTGTAATTTAAGGTTACCCATATTTTCCTTAAGGATATGATACTCAGATTCATAGATAAACTATCCTTACTGTATTTAGTCTGATCCATGCAGCTTAGACCTGGTTTGGAGAATGTGTTTATTTCCATTAATTTGGCAAAAAACCATAGGTCTGCTTTGGTGTGTAAGTGCTGGTGAGTTGTTCCCTCTTTGTCATTTATGATGTCCATGTGGTTCCTTAAGATTCCTGGCATTGCTCCTGTTCCCTCCTTGGAGGACTGGAGTTTTCCTGAGTGCCTTTTTAGAGGCAGGACATGTAGCATTTCCAAGGTAATTTCCAAGGATTTTGGGGCATTTCTCACTGAACCAGGCTTTTCATCAGTGTACTTTGCAGGTTTTATTTTTCTGTTTATCTCTGCTATTCTTCACCATGTCTTAGGCATTTTGCTATAAAAAGGAATGTTGAACTCATGTTGAAGTTGTAGGCAAAGTTGATGCTGGTGGAAGCTGACGATGGTTAGGGCTGGTCCCACACTCCCCTTGCAGTAACTCTACCTCCATTCTGCTGCTGCCACTTTTTCCTGGTGCATCTTCTGACTCACACCTCCATCATACTCCTCTGTGACCCACACCATGGGCTGTGCCTAAGTAAATGGCATCAATAATAGGGTGCATTCTGGTGGGACCTTCATTGTCAGCTATCTGTCATCACAGTTCTCCAAATTTCACTGTTTTCTTACAGAACAGGACAAGTCCATTCAAAATGTGATGGGAGGAAATTGTGATGGCATCTAGTGAAAAAGAACATTTTGGAATACCTCTTTGGAAGAGGACAGTGTGAAGTCACAGGGGGATATATGATACTTGCTTCCTCTGCATTATTTTTATGGCTGCTGAAGGGAAATTTGCAAAACATGCTGTTTCCCAGTGTATGGCTGTGTAACTGATGGGTGAGGGAGAGTGCTGAGATGCATTTTCTCTATCTCCTGTTTGATCTTTTTTCTTTTCAAGTCCATCCTGCTACTGCATTCACTTATCATAATCTAGTATCATGTACCTATTCACGTATGCTGGTTTTGTCCTGCCATTTATATACCTGCAACCCTCTGGATAGGCATCATTAATGTATGAATGCAGAATCAGCCCTTATGTGAGGCATCGTGATTGGGTTCAAGTGTACAGTGTGTGACAAACCTGCTGTATCCAGGAGATGCATTAGAGAACTCTTTGTTGCACATGAATCACCTACCTGATCAACTGATGAAAAATATTTTTTCTGTTAAAGAACAGGAATGAAACAGTGCCCTTTTCCATGAATAATATTCCATTTTCTACATGCATGCTACTGAGCAGCAAACCAAAGGAAATATTTATAAGTTGTAGTAATAGTTAATTTTTTTAAAGCAGTATAAAGCCACGTGCTTCAAGTTACATGGCAAAGCCTTAGCTGACATAAAAACAGAATTACAGAATCACAGCATGGTGGGAGTTGGAAGGGACATCAGGAGATCATCTAGTTGAACCCCCGTGCCAAAGCAGGTTCCCTACACCAGGTTGCACAGGAAAGTGTCCAGGTGGGTTTGAACATCTCCAGAGATGGAGACTCCACACCCTCTCTGGGCAGCCTGTCCCAGGGCTCTGGCACCCTCACAGGAAAGAAGTTTTTCCTTCAGTTTGTGTGGAACTCTCAATGTTCCAGTTTGTGCCCATTGCCCCTTGTCCTGTCACTGAGTATGACTGAAAAGAGCCTGGCCCCATGTATTTGGCCCCCACACTTCAGGTATTTACAGACATTGATCAGATCCCCTCTCAGGCTGCTCTTCTCCAGGCTGAAGAGTCCCAGCTCTCTCAGCCTCTCCTCAGACGGGAGATACTCAGGGCTGTCAGGCTGCCGTGATATTCCATGCTTTATGGACAAGATACTCCATAGAAATCAGGGGTTTTGATTCCTGTAGAATCCTCCAGAGCATCTGATCCTGTCCCCTTATGGCTGGGCTGCTGTCCCATTGTGGCCAGGCATCTCCTCTCTCCAGTGTGTGTAGCGGCCTCACTCTGCGCTTTTATTCCCATTTAGTAAAGGCCATAAAGCATTGGTATTTTGTTTTGCACAGTCTATTACATCTGCCTTTCAGCTGAGCACATTGTGTGTGGGGGACAAGAAGTGGCTCCTCTCTTCAAACCAGTGTCACAGGGGCAAGCCCGGTCCTGCTGCTGAGCTGCCTGGAGACCTACATGTGATTTGCCTATTCGTGATGGGAAATCATAGATGCCCTGGCCCGGGGAGCTCTGATCCTTTTGCAGTTGGATACGCTTTGTACTACTAAACTGAAGATTGTGTGAAATCAATTGGGAGGGGAAAAAAAAAATCAATGCTTGGTTTTTCAGGATGAAAAGGCAAGATAGCCACACAATTAAGCACTGGAACACATTTTCCACACTCTTCCTGTCATGTTCTCCTGATTCCGTGTCTTGGCTGTTCATCAGAAATAATTAAACTCTCTCCCATGGGCAACAATTACTTGCTTAAAATATTTGAGTAAAAAGAATGCATTTATAATTACCTACCCTTTTTGAAGGTGAAAATGGAGAAAATGGAGATTATCTTTTGATGAAATAAATGTATGTGGGGAGACTTCCTGACTAGCAGAGCGTCGCACCCCATGGCAGTATGAATGGTGTTCATCGTCAGATGGGATGCGCTCCGCGCCGTGTCTCCAGCCCTCCGGTGCACGTTAGCTTTAAAGAACCAGTGGAAAGGGTTTGATTTCAGAGTTAGGCCCAAGTCTAAGCTTCTGCCCTTTCAGTAGGAGATGTCTGTTCTGGTAAATCTGCATATGGAGTTGACATATTTTAAACAGCAGGAATGAAGCAGGAAACATATCCAATTTGTACCTATCAAATACCGCCCTTTTATTTAGTCATACCGCGTCTTCCCTTTGCGTGCTAAGAGTTGTCTTTGTTCCTTTTGACTCTTACTCCCCGGGGATTTTGAGCTTTGAAAGTGTTTCATGTTTCAGAGCAGCCTTTTTTCCCTCTCGGATTTGTTTACTGATCCATCCTTGGTAAGACCTTTTAGTGAATGTGATAGGAAGGTTATTAAAAATAAAATATTCATCAGGAAATCAGCCATAACCATGTGGGCTGGTTAAAATTCAATTCATAATTCTTTCAACCTTGACATCATTTTGCTTTTTGCTTAATATTTCTGTATACAAATTTCTGAGCTAATTTATTTTATCAACTTACGCTTACTTCAGTTGTTCATACAACTCGCTCTTGTCTGCCTAATGGCATCAAATAACGTGACAATGGTAGAAATGACAATGACAAGTGGAGGATTGTGACAGATTGACTGAATTTGAATGTCTCATACTGAGAAAAACGTTTCAGGAGTGCCATTAATTGCTCTCACAGCAGTGAGTTATGTTTGTGCATCTTGTCTGTCACTCGGTGCCTGTCCCTGCTCTTCCCACGTGGCAGGGTGCTGACTTGTTTTTTTTGGGACAATCATGCAGAGAAGCTGAGGCAGGGAGTGCAGGAGAGAAATACGGCAGGGAAAGCAAAGAAAGTTGTTCCTGGGCAGAGGTGGGAGCTGGGTTTACCTGGATTGTTAAGTGCAAGTAGGGATGGAAGATTGGCAGTAGAAACAACCACCTCTGGGCAGCCACATGAGTGAGCGGCTTCCACCTGGTAGCTCTGGTGGGTCCCACCGCATCCACAGCACGATTCCCACCAAGGCTGAGGCTGAGGCTGAGGCTGAGGCTGTTGATAATGCTCATTCCTGGGCTCAGCTGGTCTGAGTGCTTGAGTTCTTCATTTTCTAGGAAGATGATTCAGTTCTCTTCATCTCACTGGCATGTCATGTCCAGTATATTAGTGAGGGGCTCTTCCTCTCTTGCTCTCTCTGGCTTTCGCTCGGGCTCTCGCTCTCCCGGGACTGTGGTTTCGGTTTGGGATTGTCGCTCCTCCGGGATCGTTATCTGGGAACAGGACGGGCTTGGTCAGTGGGTGGTGAGCCGTTGCACTGGGCATCACTCATTTGCATATTTTGTTACTTATTATCGCTACTATTTTAATATTTGTATTATTTTAAGTTTTCTTTTATTTCTGTTATTAAACTGTTCTTCTCTCACCTTACAAGTCTCCTTACCCTTGCCCCAATCCTGTCCCCTGTCCCCTGGGGGTGGGGGGCAGTGAGTGACCAGCTGTGTTGGCTGCAGCCAAGGGCTGGCCCTGTGAAACTATCACACATCTTCAACACCTTTTCTCTTTTCAGAATCCTTCTATTTTTTCCCACCACTATTCCTGCTGCAGCACTGGGCATTCACACTGGTGTGGTCATTCCCTCAGACCTACAATCCTGTCATGCGGTAGAATTAAGATTACCCCCTCTGACACCCTGTTCTCCATTTCCCCTTTGGCTTCAGGTGTATTGGCTGCCAGGCAGGGTAGACCCCTGCTCCATTGGTTCTCTGAAGATGCTGTTGGGTTGAGGAGCCGTGCAAAAGCACATGGCCCCCACTTATCCTAGACCTGAGTAGCCTGTATGAGGCTGGAAGAGCCATCCTTGTCCCCTGTGTAGGTAGATAGACTGGGTTTCAGTCCAGCCTTCAGTACTACATTATGGCTACTTCAGCCTGTCATGTTGAGGTTCAGTAGTGTACTCCTTTCTTTGTCAGCTCCAGTTTCAGGTGGTGTATACATGGATTTTAGTCTTTTTATAATTAGAGAAAAATATGCTTCAATCCTTTGGACATCTTGCTTTGCAAATCAGTGACTGCAGCCAACAGTTGCCTGTCAGCTCGCAGGATGTGTGATAATTGTAAAGGTCAAGTAGGAACCTGCATCATCAGAGAGCTACCAGCATTCAGCGTCTCCTCAAAGACTACATGCTGCTGGCACAGCAATGAGAAGGACACTACAGCTTGGTGGGGTAAACCAGGGCTCAAGCAGTGGCTGTCAGAGGGTGTCACTGCCCCCATGCACCCCTGTCACTCACCCAGCAAGGCTGTGCCTTGATGGTTGCTTTGTGGGGGTCCCTGTGGTCTTCACTGCTAGAGATAGGGAGCAAAAGAGCCACCACAGAAATCATCAGTCTGGTGAGCACTGCTAGCAGAGGAATGATCTAGGCATTTAATTTTAAGTTTCATTTTCAAAGTGATTCAGACCACTTCCTTGGGGTGACCAATGTATTTTGGAGCCTGGGGAACATTTTTAATCTTGGTAATGTTTATTTTATTAAAAAAGAAATAAGAGGTGACCCTGAAACAGCTGGAGTTGCACACGAAGTGCTCATTTCTGAGCCTCTCCTGAAGCACTCTTCTTCAGAAACAAGAATCTGCCAATTTGGTTTCTGACCCATGTGTGTCCCTTAGCCTTCTGCAAGGGTTTGGTGTGCCTAGGAATGAGAAGATAATTATTTCTTTTTATTGCATGCAGGTTTTCTCTGACTTCTTTCCTTCACATCTCCAGGTTAAATAACCAGGAGATATCAAAGGGCAAGTTCTGAAATACGTGCACTCAATTGCTCAGCCGTCTGTCTTAGTTGAAATCATGATTATGCTTTAGAGCAGAGATTGATTTTCTTCCTTGACCACATCATCTTGCGCAAGAGGAGAAGATGCTCGCCAAGCCTGCGTAAACTCCTGCTCTCACCTTCAGTAGAGGTGGGCATTTTTAAAGTGCCACAGGTACTTGAAAGCCTTGTTGGGTCATGAGCATCTGTTCAGGGGCCTAAGGAGGTAAGGCTTGGAGTAAAATATCTTTTTTGATAAATCCACTTTATCAAAAATAAAATAAATCCTTCTGTGTCCTTTTCCTCCCAAAAGTCAAAGCTAATGATTTCCCATATGGTTGGCACAATGGAAGATGCAGTGCAGAGGAGCAGAGTTTGTTTATTACTACTTTGTATATCAATATGAGGAAAAAACATAACTAGTTTTCCTTGCAAGCTGGTGCCTGGGGAATAGGAATCAGAATTTGCTCATCTTAGTGTGTTTGTGAATGTGCATTTCTACCTGATAGCAAAATGGTAAATCAGCCTTGGAGTCAGTCACCTGCCTTAAACTTTCCCCATCCTAATACACACACAAATGTATGTGTGTCCCAGTAGAGAAGGGATTTTGAATTGGCTTTAACCAGGCAGTGTCTCAGTTTTGCTCATGACCACAAAGAGAGAGAGAACAGCTAGGAAGTGCATATTATGAGATTTGATAGACAATGAGTGATTGAAACGTGAAGCTGGTAATGTATTTGCTTTCCCACTTATCTGTAATAGAAGTAGGGGGAAAGCAGAGATTTTCTTGTTCCTTTTTACTTAAATGGGGACATTTCTCATTTATCTTTTTTTGCTGTAGAAAATTGTTTTTCTTTCCATTAAAATATAAATGTCTATTTCTCCTTTTCAGATGTTTCCTTCTGAAACAAGTTGGTTTAAAGCCTAACAATCCAGGGATGGGAATATATTAACAGCTAACATTATTTTTTTCTGATTCATAGATATTTTTTTCCCATCAAAACTGGTTTTGGTGCCAGTTTGGGGGTAGATTCTAAATCAGTCACTGGCAAAATTCTTAACAATCAGATGTTTTGACTGATTTGAGTGAAGTTACCCAGGAGAGTTGAATTTGCAGTATCTGGAACTTGCAAATTGTACTGTTGGGGGATGTTTGTTAAAAAGAGTGAAACCACTTTTTGGCTGAAAAATTTCAGGGTTTGCCTTCTGATACAGAAGAAGGTTGTCTTTGTTTCTCAGACCAAAATGTGATCCTGTAGTTGAGTCTGTAAAATGCCCAGCACCTCCCCCTCCTCCCCAGGACCCTGTAATGCATTGATTCATCAAAATCAATCGCACTTTCATGAATTAGTCATTCGGTTCCTCGCTGCATCTGGACAAATTATGTACTTCTTCCTGCGTGCAGATAGCTGGGCTCTGCTCTCTGAAGCAAATGCTGCTGACTGGCTCGTTAATGGGCCAGGCTGCTTCTGATATGGAGCTGGCTGACAGCAAATGAACAGTGATTCTGCAGGGTTTTGTTTGATCACCTGCAAGAATCACCCCAAACATCTGTGGTGAAGGGACGTGTTACCTTCCAGTAGCAAGAGGGGTTTTCAAAGGCATAAAGCACCGTTGCTATTTAAGGATAAAACCTCACTACAGGAAAGATGTTGAGGTGCTGGCACGTGTCCAGAGAAGGGCAACGGAGCTGGAGAAGGGTCTGGAGCACAAGTGTGCTGAGTTCCTGGTTGAGGGAACTGGGGTTGTTGAGCCTGGAGAAAAGGAGGCTGAGGGGAGACCTTCTGGCTCTGTCCAACTCCCTGAAAGGAGGGTGGAGAGAGGTGGGGGTGGGTCTCTTCTCCCAGGTAACAAGCGAAAGAACGAAAGGAAATGTCCTCAAGTTGCACCAGGGGCAGTTTAGATTGGATATTAGGAAAAACTTCTTCACCAAAAGAGTAGTCAAGCATTGGAACAAGCTGCCCAGGGAAGTGTTGGAGTCACCTTCTCTAGTGGTGTTTAAAAGACAGGTAGACGAGTTGCTTAGTGCCATGGTTTAGAGGTGGAATTGGTAATGTTGGGTTTATGGTTGGACTCAGTGATCTTAAAGGTCTTTTCCAATCACTATGATTCTGTGATTAAATGCTGCATTATCACCAGCAGCTTTATGATGGTGGAAAGCATGAAGATGTGCCTGTTGGTGTGGCAGGTTGGCCCGTGGGCCAGTCCAGGAGCCACATCCCTGCAAGGTGCAGTGCAAACCCTCCTGCCTCTTGGATGCTTCTTGCTCATGAGAATGTGAAGCACGGCTGATGACAAGCTGCCTGTGGAGACTGGCTTACCTGTGCCCACTGATAACCTTTTATGAGCTGTAGGCTGTGCTGGAAGAGGGTTCAAAACCAGCAGCATGTGGCAGGAGTGCAAGATACACCCCGTGGAGCAGACCACAGGGGTGATGCAGCCTGGTTGGCATGGAGTAGGAGTTTGAAGCAGGACTTCTGCATCCCCCCATCCCCATACCCCTTACAGCACCATGAGCCCCATTTTCTGCATTGGGAAACCACAGTGTTGCTGTGAGGATCCTCTACTGACTCTGGCACATACCTGACAATCTTTGTTTCTGGGCACAAACTAAATTGTCCTTGTGAAGCCCAGTGCTTGTGTCTGAGCAGGACATTCCTGCAGGTGCAGCTCACTCATCTCACCAAGGACTGCAGCGAGGGGTGTGAGCATCCTTCCTGACTCCTGTTGTTCCGTGCTTTGAAGCATGAAGTGTAATCATCATTCCTTTCTTGCCCTCTTATCTCCCTTGGGTGCTGTGCCCTCTATCCCATCCCTCGGCGCAGAAATCAATGCTCGCAAAAACCCTCTTGCCTCTTTAAAATCTAGCTGGAGCGTTTGACTTGATGGCCTTCCCTGATAGGAAATTCTTCAGGCTGGCTGTGTGAACAAGTATTTCCTTTTATTCATTCCAAATTTACTGGCAATTATCGACTGACCCCTTTGCTCTTGTGTTATGGGATGGTATGAAAAGAGAGGGATTGATCCATCTTCAGTATACTGCCCTGCAGAGTTAACGATATTTTATTTTCCTGTATTATGGGAGAGAGAGAGAGATCCTTTTTCATTACAAGTCTGATCAATTCCTAAGTTTTTCCGGGCATTCAAGTTCTTGAGCTTAGCAGATAGTAAAGAATAAGATGAAAAGGCGTAGAGTTGTTCTTGAAATAAATCGTTGAAGAAGATGAAGAAAAATCAAGGGTTGTTCATTTATGTGTATTGCTTTGTGCCTAAATAAATTAGAATCAAAATTGTCCAGCGAAGGAAATGTGGGCCTCTGCTGTCTCCGCTGCATAAGGTCTTCAGGCAACATTTATAGAGTTTGAAAATAATGTTTCTGGTAATAAATGGCAGAAATATTCTGTTTTCTGCATCAGCAGATATGAGGATTAAAGGATTTGACCATATTAAACAATTTTGCACAGCTTTGGCTCCCAGGGCTTGCAGGCTGCATTATCAGAGTTCATCTCACGGCATTTCCAGACCTGATTTAAGAAGAGAGTATGTTCCTGCTTTGCAAGTTGTCACTCCCTAATTTAGGCCATCTTTGACAGAGTTAAAAACCGAAAGATAAAGAGATTATTTCTCTTCTCTTGAAAATGGGATGGTTTCCTAAGGCTCCCCCCTACCCCAATCAGCCATTTGAAATGATGGAGATAATTGAATTGTATTGTTTCTCCATACTCCCTCGAGCTCTGCTTATGCTGGACTATCACATTGCTATGGAAACTTGAAAACGATAGTAGCTGATCTTTGTTTGGGTGAACAAGAAGGTTTCCTTCGCCATTTGTCATCATAATCAAGCTGGACTTGGAGTATAACCACCTACCCTGTGGTCTCTGCGAGGGAGGTATCTCCCACTTTTTTAAAATAAAAAAAAAAATAATTTCTAAATTTAAAACCATGGAATAATCTGTTGTTATTTTAGCTATCCAGCATAAAGATACAGCACAGCTACCAAAATAAGAGTGAGATGCCTTTGAGGTAACTAGGTGTGAAATAAATCCTGAGCATCCTTCTGCCTTCAGGGTTTGTATCAGACCGAGGAATTTAGTCCCTGCTATGCTCCAGAAACAAATGTGCCTGCCTTCCCCTGCCAAGAATGGGATGGGGCAGGCATGTGTTCAACTCAGTTAACCAAATACATAGTCTTAAAATTGCTCTGAAGACAACTGCTAACATTGATGCAGGAAGCTGGCCTGATTTTAACCTCAGTTCAAACCATCCCAGCTCCCTGAGTGCCGTTCCATGTATCAGGCACACCACAGCAATACATCCTCATCCCTCTGTAGCGCATGTGTGTATTGAGGAGTTGTTTTTTATGATCTAAAGAGTAAGATTTTACATGTTGTTGCTTTCACTTAGTGTGTCGTTTATCTGATAACCATCTAATAGACTCCTGAGAGCCCGAGAGACTGATTTTATTTTAGAATCATTTTTTGCATTGAAGAATCATTAAATTTTAGGTGAAAAATTATGTAGATACCCATTAAGCTATGGTTGGGTAGACCCACCAACTGCATTTTGGCTCATCCTTCCTCATCTTCTAGTTTCTTTATCCAGATCAAAACTTTTCAGTCATACGAGCCCTTTGTTTCGAATTTCTAGCGAACTATAGTGTCTACTGCAGCATTAAAATTCTCTCCTAGTGCTGCATGTCACAAGCCATATTTTACAAAGCTTCTTTCCCTTTATCAAAGAAAACTCTTAGAACTTTGAAAGTCCTGAATGCAGGTATCTGTGCACGTTGACTCTTGCTGTCTGCACAGGATTAATCAAGGCTGTCACACATCTAGCTGTAAAACCTTTAATATTTTTAAAAGGTTTGAAGCTGCTATATTTATCACATGCATCAGGGAGAATAAACTGTTAAAGTGCTGTATCAGTAGGAAATAGTTTTAGTTGTTGCAAAGTAAGGCAGAGATGAGCCCCAAACGGCAGCCAGCTAGGAAAAAAACCCCTCTAGATATTAAAGTGAGATGCTGCTCTTTGAATCTTTCACAAATATTTCCTCTCACATACACTCATATGCAAATCACACCGTATTCGGTGGAATTTGCACATGGAGGCTGGTGAAAACATTAATCAGTTCCTCTAAATAGGCAATAAAAAGGGTAGCGTGCCCTTTACTCTGCTGGTAAATACCTCATTTCTGCAGAAATCCCATTGTTGACTTTGTCACTACAAGACATTAATTTTGACACACGGCTTCTGATATTGTGCACCTAACATCAGAAGTGGTCTCGAATATTTATAGCAGCCTGTGCCCAACGCAAGCATAATGCAGAAGTTAATCATTTTATTTTACTGCTATTCTGGAGTAGCCACCTATTCAGCCTCCTGCTGGAAAGTCTCTGTGAGAATTCAGCCTAGAGGTGGAAAAACTTTGTCAGAATGTTTGTGCTGCATTTAAATAATCACAAACCAACAAACAATAGTGATGGTTTCTCAAACCTAATTTGGAATTCTTGAGTCTGCAAAGCTAAATTGGAAGTGCCACCAAGACAGATGTTGCTTTACCCTTAATTCCTCACTTCAGCTTTTAGCTTTGCTGGAGATTTGAACAAAAGAGAACTGGTGGAGAAGAAATAAAAGTTAATGGCTCCTTTTCGTCTTTGAAACAGATTTGAGTATGGAGGAAGTTTGGATAAGTTTACTTTTCCTTGTATATATTCCCTCTGTACACACATTATGTTGTGTATATGCTCAGAAATGTGTAACACATGGTGAGATACAGCACAAGGAAAATACTGGTTACACACAACCATTGGTTATCTTTCCAGAGGACAACCATGCTGAAGTCACGTATGGATCTGAATGACTGTTATCCTGTACACCAATCCCTGCCCAGACACACTCCTGCCAGAACAAGATGAGCTTTGCTCTGTTCAGCTGGAGATGTTTGGGAAGGCACAGGCAAAATCTAACTAGGGAAGAGCTAGATGTCTTTGAGGCATCTCATGTTAGGGCCATACCAGGTTATTGAATGTCTAGTGTCGGGGCCATACCAGGTTTTTCCAAATCTCGTGGTGGGACTATTTCAGGTTATTCCACATCTAGTGGTGGGACCATACCAGTTTTTTCCAAATCTCCAGGAAGAATTATAATCATACTGGTGTCAATGGCAACGTTTGTGCTCTAGCATTGAGCAATAGGCTGTGCTTTGATGTCCCTTTTATGAAGCCAGAGTGATTTTCAGTGTTAGGTGAGTTGTTGGGGGGCAGATCCTCAGAGGTGTTCAGCATCCCCTGAGAGCTGCTGAACAATTTAATTCCTTACAGCTACTGTCAGAGCAGAGGATGTTACACACCGTGTGAGATGAGCACCTACCTGATTATGCATGGCTGCGACACTTCTCAATTCATCTGCTTTTCTTACTATTGAAGCATTGCAAAGGCTAAATTATCAAAAAGGTGTCCAAATAACGATGGTAATTACATGATTAATTAGGCATGCAAATACAGTTGCTTAAAAATTTTCAACAGTTGGTATTTAATAGGAAAGAAACAATTGTGCAACGAAATAAACCCCTGGAAAGGATCAGGTGCGTCTTGGGGCAGGTAAGTCCATTTAAGTATGGAATTGGAGAGTCAGTGTAATTAGTTACCTAATTGTGTGCCCAAACTTGTTTGATGCACTTAGTGTGCATGTATAATTAATGATGATTTACTGAAAAGCAGTCTTACTGTAAATGCTTTCCTTATCGTTTCCTAAAAATCAAATTGCTGAGGGAAAGATTAGGATCTGATTTAATATATATGGATAGAATTAGAATTTCTGCTTGCGTTTTTTACTAGCTTAAAACAGATAAGCTTGGAAATTTTCTGCCTAGAAACTCATATGTAGGAATGGACCTAATACACTCAAGTTCAGTCAGATCCAGTAATATTAATGGTCATAATATTTTGCTCAATTTCCACAGGAAAGGGGAGAAAAAGCAGATTTTTTTGCATAGAGGCATGAAGAGTGTGTCTCCTTTGAAGCTTTCTCTTTTCCCCCAAAGCTCCCTGCCTTGAAGGGTGCTGTGCATTGGAGTCAGAGTTAACCTGAGCACTGTCTGTTTCTGGGTACCTGGATGAACCTTGGGTTCTGGCAACATTACCCGTTACCGAGTGTGCATTTCTTTGGGGATAAGTCTGTGGTGCACTACCAGCTTTACTTCTCCTGGAGCTGCTGGTACAGGGAGTAAAGCTTGACAGCATCGTGAAGAGGCAGCTCTCAGGCTTGGTGCTGCTTTTTGATTGTGTCTTCTTCAAGTCCTTGAAGCTTCAGTGTATCTGTAGATGTTGTAGCATCTACACATCTGCAGAAGTGAAGGGGGTTTCAGAACCTCTCAGAAGCCAGGTTTGCAAACCCTTTTCAGCCTCCCATGGCATTTGTGGTTAAGCTGTTTCTAGAAATTTGAGGTTTAGAAGAAGTCAGGAGAGGAGAAGGAATTGTGATGTTTTTCCCTGGTCAGCTGAGGCCCTTGGTGTGAATGCAAGCTGGCTATGAGACTTGCTTATAATGGGGAAGTTAGAATCATAGAATGGTTTAGGTTGGAAGGGACCTCTCAAGGCCATCCAGTCCAACCCCCCTGCCATGAGGAGGGACATCTTCAACCAGATCAGGTTGCTGAGAGTCTCATCCAACCTGACCTTGAGTGTTTCCAGGGATGGGACTTCTACCACCTCTCTGGGCAACCTGGGCCAGGGTTTCACCACCCTCAGTGTAAACAGTTTCTTCCTTGAAATCTTCACAGACCCTAAACTGAACTTCATGGATGGTGCCCTATTTCACTATCCCAAATAAAAGCTCCAAGTGAGGTGGGCCGTGGGCAGTAGGTTACATGGCAGCCTGGAGAACAAGGGCTGCCCCTTCTCCCAAAGTGACAGTAGAGCTGTGCTCTTCTCTCTCAGTGCTGCCTCCCTGGTCTGGAGACACTGTTCAAGCACATCACACATACTCCTGCTACTCATGTTCCTTCTTTCCAATGTTTCCTTTTTCTGTGATGAGCAAATCTCATTTCTTGGACATTTCAGATGGGTTTGAGAGCCAAATGATGGAAGAAAACTCATCATTGATTTTTTCAGGTTTCCTAATAATCTTTGCACTGTTACCTCTTTCCTTCCCATTTTTTACTTATCACAGATCTGTCATTGCCCCTTTTTCATCTTATTATTTTCAGGCTTTGGTTCCCTGCCTTGCTTTTCTTGATGGGCTCAACGCTGCTTCCCCTGATCTTCTGTTCATCTTTGTTTTCACTGACACGCACAGATCCTGTATTCGTTCTGGCATTCAGATCTTTCCTCATTTCCTTTTTATCTTTTAACAGTCTTCTCTCATCTCTTCAGATATGACTTCCAAACTGTCTGGCATCTTCTACTCCTAACTACCCCTTAGTACAAGGAAAAGTGATGTGTACTGTATGGCAGGTCCAGTGGGGGAAAACAGAGCAGACTGCTTGATTTTTTGGTTTTCAAATGCTGTTTTAAAGGAAAATTGGTTTAATTGCTTGAAAATACACATAAACAAATAAATACTTGTTCATCTGAAAAATAAAATTATATTCTATGAATATAAATTAAAATACATCATGTGTAGGCTGTTTATTGCCTATTATTCTAATAATGTTCTAATTCAATTTACTGTCTCTTTTTTTCTACCAAGTTTTTCTCAAGGTTATTTTTAAAGCAGATTTTATAGATATATAAGTTGTGAAAGAAAAAATGAAGTGTAAACTATTGCAACAAGGAATCTGGAAAATTACTTAGGTCCTCATTTTACTTCCTGTGATATTCAGATGAACAGATCAAGAAGCTCACTGATTTCAGAGCGGCTTCATGTGGAAACACATATGTAGCAAGATTTGAGCTTTAATCAGCACTAGGATCCAAATCAGTCTGAAAAAGTAAGAATCAATTAATCATCTCCCTTTTTCTTAATCTTTGCCTAAGTTGGCTGCAGCAGGACAAGCTGCAATAACTCTTTCCTTTTAGCACAATTGGGGTTCTTCTGCAGACCGCAGCGATGGGCGGGCGGTAGGTTGGCTGGGTACATAAAAATTAGTGGAAAACATATCAGTAATAATGCTGCACATCTTCAAAGCACTTCACAGACATTAACTAATGAATTGTCACAGAAAGCATATAACACAGACAAGTGTCTCTGCTCTCATTACAGAGATGGAGAAAGTAAGGTAACAAGGATAAATCACTTGTCCTGGGCGCCTGACAGCAGAGGAAGGATTTGTAATGGAGGAATTTGGGGGCAAACACGTGGGAAAGCTGAGATTTTGCTTTCCTTGCTGACTCTCTCATACAAAAAATTGCCAGAGGTGGGTAAATACCATCTCTTTCCCCCATCCTTCTCCTTCCTTTGGCAAGTTTTATTGCCTCTTGCTCTCACAGATGTTTCTAAAAGGTCTGTGTACAATAAGTTGAGGGAGAGTGTAAAGGTCAAAAATTGTATCTTGGCAAATGGTATTTTTTTGGATTTCCCAGTCTGATGAGTCATTCATTGCTATGACATATCGTGTCTGCTTTTGTTAGTCATGTCATATTAGACTCAGTGAGCGAGAATGATCCTGCCTATTCCAGGCTGGCTGATTTCATGAAAAAGCTTAAATTGAGAGTGACACTGAAGTGCAAAAGAGTAATCTGAGGGAATGCAGTTAGTTTGCTTCAGATCTTATTTCTTCTGTACGTTGGACTGACATGAATGTTTTTCTTCATAACCTGCAGTTCACAACCAACTGAGTTCTCTAAGATTATGCACTTTACAAAAGTGACACTATTTTATTGAATTAAGTAAACAATTTGTCACTGCTGAAACTCAGTGTTAGTAATTTATTATAAATTACATCATTATTTTACAATACAGGACAAGTGACTCAGATGAAATGCATCTAGCTAATTCTGAATTTCAGGATAATCGATGAAGCCTTTGTTAGATTAAAATATGATATATTATCTAAAGCCATTTAGCTGAGCCTGGGCTGAAATTTAAATATTTCTATAACAACCTAACTCTTAATTTCAAAACCAAGCACATGTTTCCATTAGTACTTTCAGTGAGTACATGTCATCATTTTCTGATGACCAAATCCATGGAGAACGTGCTTTATTCTGTGCTATTCATCACAGGGTTGTACTTTGTGCTGTGATGTTGAGAGTTTCCAGCAGAACAAGAAGCCACGGAATCCAAATCCCAGAACTGCCTAGATCAGAAAAGCCCTTTAAGATCATCGAGTCCAATCCTGAATCCAACACTGACCAGTCCCCACTAACCCATGTCCCTCTGCACTGTGTCTACACGACTCTTCAATCCCTCCAGGGATGGGGACTCCACCACTGCCCTGGGCAACCCCTTCCAATGCCTGAGAACCCTTTCAGCAAAGAAATTCTTCCTCAGATCCAACCTAAAGTTGTGCCAGTTGTGCACAGAATGCCTTTCCCTCCTTGACCAACCCTTTGAAATTCTGTGTGAAAACCTTTCAAACTATTTTAATAATAATTTGTATGTATATCTGAATAGTAGGTAAATTGAAATAAGATATAAAGATTTTTTTTAAAAATCAGTATTAAGTTTAAAGTTATTTTTCCTTCAAAAGCACTGTTTTAACAAATCTCTTTTCTTCTAATTTCAAAAAATTGCATTCTGATTTACCCAAGATTCCTTTATTCTCTGAGAATTTTGCATTTCTGCCATGTTGTATTTTTCTGGATCAATATAGCCTTAACTTCTATTAGATGGGAAAGACACGATGGGCAATATTTGTAGACCATTTGTGCAATCTAAACCAAGCTTGTAAGGGTAGAGAAGAGAAGCACTCTTCTAAACCAGAGTGAAAACGTTCAATTAGAAGGTTTGTTTCTGAGGCCGTGGCTCCTGCTGGCTTCCTAAGGGGAAGGCTCTCTTATTTATAAAGAGGTTTTTTTCCTCCTTCCCTTTAACCCGTTGGCAGTAGGAGTTGGATTTCCTTCAGGAAGTCCCCTCTCAGCAGTGGATGCGCTTGGGATGCTTTGGTGATGAACCACCCTAGTTAAGGACCTTGTTAACTGTTACCAAGGGAGAGTTCAATCCATCTCACTTCAGTGGAGCATGGCACGCTGTGTGTTGGCATCGGTGGAGACACGTCTTTTGCAATGACAGTAGGTAAATTCTGTCTTTCATCAAGCTGGTGATGAGTCTTCCTTTAGCTTGCTCTGAAGGACAGGGTTGTGAAATAACCTCAGCTGCGTTGTCTTTAAGAAATAACTCCTCTAGATTTTGGAATCTTGGGAAAATAACCCCCCACGTGCTTGTGTAGGTGGTTTCTGGGGGAAAGCAAGGATTGCGTTATTTTGTGTTGAGGATTTTGTGGTACAAGGTGAAGGTTTAGGTGGTTACTGTGGAAGACTGAGGGAGAAAAATAAGAAAAGTTGTAACCCAGCCTTTATATCTCTGTTTCCATTCTGTCCCTCGGTATCTATATTAGGTTACAGGTTTCCATGTGTTCTGTCTGCCTGCACTGAACTGAATAGATAAAAAGAACAGCAGCATTTCAGCTGATTTTTGTAGGAGGAAAATGGCCTACCCTGACTACTAAAAATTATTCCCTGAGCAGTTTGTTTAATATCTCCACAGGAAATGCAAACTGGAATGGGGAAAGAAAATAAACTTTAGTGTGAAATCCCCTATGTCTGCTGATGGAAGGGCAGCTCCTTTCTGCAAGTGGAGTCCAGCAGCCACCACCTTTAGTGCCCGTATTTATGGGGCTTTGCAGCACCCCATAAGCAGGCAGAAGAGGAAATTTGTAGGCTATTTATATCTCATGGGTGGGCATAGGTCCCTTCTGTCTTCCTGGCTGGTCCAGAGACTCACAAGGTGGGAATACAGGTGAGGAAGGAAGTGGCAAAAGCTGGTTTGCTTGTGCCAGACATGTGGCACAGCCTGGGGGCGGCTGTTCCTCAGCCCCGTGCCCAGTACACTGCTGCCCTGCTCACTGGGGAACCAGGAGAAGCTCATGTGTATCTGTCCTGGTTTTTAGCTGGGACAGAGCTGGGATTCTTTTTAGCAGCTAGAGCAGCGCTGGGGTTTGGTTTCAGCTGGGATTTGTTGTGAGAGAAATGTTGATAACATCCCAATGTTTTCATTTTTGTTGCTGGAAGTGAAGGATTTTGTGTTTTGTTAGTCTACAAGTGCAAGATCGAGGAGGGGGGTGAGGAATATTTCTGTTAATAAGCTAAATTGTCATTTGGCTCTGGTAATGAGATATTCCACATCATATAATGTCAGGGTCAGGATATCCATGAGGGGCTCTCCCTCTCTTGCTCTCTCTGGCTTTCGCTCGGGCTCTCGCTCTCCCAGGAGCGAGAGAGACAACGTCACTGGACTGTTCAAGGGAGTTAACAGCTTGGTGAGGAGTTTGTGCATCAGATGAGGAAATAATGTGAGATGCATTTGTGAAGGTGGCTTATGGGTTGAATGATGGCATTTCCTGGCATGGTCTATGGTTCTTGTCGCATGATAGACATGAATGACATCCTCCTGCCACAGCACGTCCCAGTCCTGGTCACTTTTAGGCGTCTGCACCTTGTGGTTCAACCAGCAGCATGAGCTCCAGCTCAAGAAAAGCAATTTATGAACTGTTTTATTTGATATATTGCCTAAAGTTGCTTTTGAAAATGGTTGTTAGTCACCTCTGTCACTTTGATGCTTTTCAAAATTGTATTTCCTGTCCAATTTCTCACTTTGTCAGACAGCAGTAATTAAGGTTTAACGTGCAGAATTTAAGCTAGAAAGGATTTGCTGTGCAAAAGATGTATGTGGGCACTGGGGAGTAAATTTAGCAACCTTCTAGTTGTAAATATTTTATCACTTTATCTGTAAGATGATGACCATAATGCACAATGGGAGTTGGAGATGTGGCTGAAGATGAAAATGTGGCTGTCTGCTGAGAGTGTTCATGTGCTGAAATGCAGCGGTAGCTGTATTGAGCCTATCCAGCCACTGGGTTAATTTATATTCATAGAATCATCATAGGATGGTTTGGGCTGGAAGGGACCTTAAAGATCATCCAGTTCCAACCCCCCTGCCATCAGCAGGGACACCTTCCACTAGACCAGGTTGCTCAAAGCCTCATCCAACCTGGCCTTGAACACTTCCAGGGAGGAGCAGCCACAGCTTCTCTGGGCAACCTGGGCCAGTGTCTCACCACCCTCACAGGAAAGAATTTCTTCCTCAGATCTCATCTCAATCTCCCCTCTTCCAGTTTAAAGCCATTTCCCCATATTCTGTCACTCCCTGCCCTTGTCCAAAGTCCCTCCCCACCCTTCCTGGAGCCCCTTCAGGTACTGGGAGGCCACTATAAGATCTCCCCGGAGCCTTCTCTTCTCCAGGCTGAACAGCCCCAACTCTCTCAGCCTGTCCTCACAGCAGAGCTGCTCCAGCCCTCGGATCATCCTGGTGGCCTCCTCTGGACCTCCTTTCATCAAACCCCTAAACCTGGGAAATGAAAGGAAGGTTGTAATAGTTTATTAGTTAAGGTAAGAAGATACCCTCTGGAAAGACCCGGCACTGGTCCTAGGATAACAAATGCAGGAGGGAGGAATCACTGGGGCTGCAATGTCTTTGTCGAGTTGTATTGAAGCTTGAGGATGAGTAGAGGGCAGCCAGCTCTACATCCCTTGCCTGGGCTGTTGGCTATTTTTTCTGTGTGTGTTGTCAGGAGCAGGTCAAAGTGAACAGAAATTAGGAAATAACTCTCTGAAAGTCATTTTTCTGAAAATTTTCCTGGTCTGCAAACAAGACAAGGAGGAGATGCAGGAATGCTTCTCCAGAGCTGGACTCACACAAGGTGTCGATGCTGTAGGTGATTGTGATCAAGTCCCTGGTCTGTCTTGCAGCACAGGAGAGGAATTGTTGCTTACCAAAGCCTGTGCTGTATTTGGGGTGCAAATTCTCTGCTGGGTAATCCGACATTATTTGGAGAGCAGGATCATAGAATCAGGATAAAAGCAAAGAATTATGCATCTGGATTTCAATATGGATGTAGTTGGAGCTTTCCTTCAGATAAATCTCTAATTAAAGCCGAAGGATAACAGCACTCCTTCAGCAAGGTACTGCACTGTTAATTCTGTTACTCGTTCAGCTGCATGAGGGAAATGATGGATTGAGCTACCAGATAGTTTCTACTTACGGCATATGGGATGTTTGTTTTTTGCAGCTGAGCAGAGCGACAGCTCTGGGCTTGCCACTGTGCTGAGTGTTACAGATTGCAGTTCCAATTCCTCCATCATTCCCTATTTGCATGGACATTTTAGTGCCTCTGGACCTTTGCACAATTATCTCCCAGGATTATTAATCAAGTCCCAAAACATTAACACATCCAATCAAGTTAATTGAAAGAGATTGGTTTTATTAAAAAGAAATCTTGGCGAGGCCTGTAGCCTATGTAATAAGATTGTGCTATAGGATCTCTACATCTGATGCAAAAGAAAAACCTCTAACATGTGTGATAGAAAGCAACTAGAGGAAAAATAGTTGCTATGGCTTAGATCTTGCTGTGGTTGGCTAACCTGTAGCAAGGAATGTCTTGAATAGTTTAATTTTCCTCTCATTTAAAGCATAAGTTCTGTGTGCAATACAGAGTTATGTAGTACCATCCACAAGACATGTTTGGAGCAGTTTTCAGGGTCTTCACTTTCAATTTGTACAGTTTGTGTGTCTTCAGCGTGAAGGGATGGTTGTGGTAGCTACGTTAATGAAACAGAACATCTATCTCAGTGAGCCAGTGAAAGCCAGTAAATGTATTCACCACAGATTTGCTAGTTGAAGTGTAGGTAATACAACTACATCTACGTTTGGGTTTTGATTCAGAGCAGTAGTATGGCTGTGAAGCCAATCCTCTCGTTGTCTCCACTGATTGTGGTTGTGTGCTGATTCAGCTCACAGCTCTGTTTTGCTGTGCACAGACTGCCCCAGGCAACACATCCCAACCTCTAATGGAGATAAAAGGTCTGAAACAGTAATAAGTTTTGAACCACATGCATGGTGGGCATGCTTGGTTGAGGGGAGCAGATTAAATCTAGTCCCCAGTGAATGCCTGAATTACATGTAGTGTAGATGTAGAAGCCTTAGTAGCAGATTGAATCTGATGATTTACTTCTGCTGTTTGAAATTACTTGCTAATGTAGGTACAGTGGTGAGACGAGGATGAAGAAACTGTAATGGGTGGCTGTGGATGTAGTAACTAAACTCTTGTCACCTGAAGTTTCCCAGCATGTCTACCGCTGTATATTGGACTGAACTGATGAATCATGTGCTTGTCACGTGCTGTGCCTGTGTATCTCATTTCCTTTCTTGATGTCTTACCAAACACAGCTGTAGGACCAAAAATGGACAAAATCATGCGTTCAGTATACGTTACTGTAGAAGTCAAGGTCAGTGTGTTGGCAAGTGTAAAGGATAAGACTTGCTTCACCACCACCTCAGCACCAACAGCTACTGCCTTCATGTCCTCAAGTGTTTTTCTTGCCTGTAGAATGACAATAATTGTCCTCTATCAAGGGTTATTTTCACCAATATTTTAAAGCAAATGAGACTGTAGACATATTGAGGACCTAAATTACAGAGACTAAGTGCAGCACCTGAATCTTCACCTGACCTGACTGGGGTAGGTATGTATTTGATGAGATTTCAGTGACTGGAAAATCTGAGTCTGAAGCTTCCCATGCACTCCAACTCTTCGCACCCCTTGCTGCTCTGATGCCATACCAGATGATAACGCTCACTGCCTCAGAAGAAAGAGCCCTGGCTTAACCTCTCAGATAAGACACATTTTCTTGTATTTATGACATCTTTCCAAAGTAGGCCACAAACTAATTTTCAGTCCTCAGGGGTCATACTAGCTTGTCTATATGTGTTTAAGTAGTAATGCCTTCCAACAACGGTTAGAAGACCAACTGGTTGTTGTAGTTCTTGTAGCAGTTCCCTTAGTTTAGCTGTGTGACATTTCTGCTTTTGGACACATGTTCAGGGCCAGGATTTTAGTCCTGACTGGTACATGTATGTTATTAACCATGGTCATTGTTAATAACTCTGTGCAGTTACAGTACCTCAGAGGTGACTGATAAGGGTTTGATCCAACCAGTTGGTTAGTGCAATGCCAGTGATCAACACCCCATTGCTGATCAGCTTCTTGCTTATCTATGTCCAAGGAACCTGTAGCTTTAATGTGTTGGCTGTAGTTGGTAGAAGGGCTTTGTGGCCACAGTATAGCTTGGAGGCAATTCTGTGGAAGATAGATAGAAAGTAAAGCAGAGAAATGTGTATTACTGGTGTAAACTTGTTGTTATGTTCTACCAGGGGGACATTGAGCAGACACTAACCAAACACAGTTACAGAAATACTGTAAGATCCATAAAAAGATATGAAGCACCAATGTACAAAACATCCTTAACTCTTTATGCACCATCTTGCATTACCAATGCCAGAAGGATGTTGCAAGATGGTTTTATTTTTACCACTTGTGCTGTTTCCTGTTTGTCTTTAACTCTGATTACTTAATTAACTGATTTCACATCCCATTTCTCATCTATTAATGCCCTGCTGCAGTGATTTGGCTATCCAACAATGCAGAGAAATATTACATCTAGAATTTTATTTCTCATTTTGATTACTTGTTTCTGACCATTTCTTTAACTTCTAAAACTCACACTCATAAATCTAAATTTTGGAACTATACCTTTAAAAACAAACAAAAAAAGAAAGCCCCAAACCTTTATTAAAGTTACCCTGATGTTGCTGTGTCAGCATCAATGTGATTAACCTGCCATACAAATGTGGATGCTGTAAAATGAACTTGCTCCAAGGCAGCTTTGATTTGCATGCTCAACACTTTCCAAGTGTTGCATTCATAAATTAGTAGGTTTTTGTGTGTGTCCATTCTGGGTGTTTTTTCCTTCATTCTCCCCTCCATCCTGCAGCCCAACATGTATATCATGGCCATATGAGACCTGCTCAGCAGGTAGATTTAGAGATACTGATTTTATTTCTTAGGTAGAAGGGAAGACCTATTGCTCAAGCTTTCTAAAATAAATATACAAATCATTAATAGCTTGTGGAAAAAAAATAATACAGGGGGAAAAAAAAGAGAAAGTGACCTGCCAGTGCATCAGCAGGAGATGCAGCATTACAGAAGGTACGTGTTTCTACCCATTCTGAGTTCATAAGAGCAGAATCACTAGCAAAATACATCTAAATTCCCTTTTATTTGAAATTCTGCATTTCTTCTGGAGAAGCTGAGCTAATGGCATTTCAAACAAACACAGCCCCAAGTCTTTCCCTTCCTGATCGCACCGTTTTCTAAGGAGTGCCTCTCTTGGGTGCTGTGGTCCTTAGCAGACAGTCCTGGTTGGTTGTGGTGGGGAGTGTGGCTGGCTCTGCCCAAATGTTATCGATGCCAAGTTCATTCAAATTGCATAAAGTGAATTGACTCGTTGTTGTGGAATGGGATTTCATTCTGCCCTTATCGCAGCACAGTGTCCTCATTTGATGATACTGATTTATAGATTCTCAGTTCCTGCAGATAAACTTTCTAAGCAGAGTGTTGGCATCTTAAGAAGTGGAAGAGGTTATTTTGGGAGAGTTGGAAGGCTGATCTGAAGCAATAATGTGTTTTCCTATATTTTATCCATACAACCATAGCACCCATAAAAGCAGGCAGTAGCTTCTGACTCAGCATCTCTGCTGGAGACTTAACATCAGTATATCTGCATAAGATCTGAAGAATTATTCCTTTTTATTATCTTTTACCTAGAAAACTCAGTTTTGTGACTGTTTTATCCCTGTCTTCTTACCACTTTTAGTCGTTTAGAGACAACCCACAGTAATACCATCTGCAAATATAGGAAGAAGAATATGGGAATGTTGTAAAATATTGATGACTTGGATACTTGTTGAGTACTATTGAATACTTGTTGTCTTGTTTTCACCTCCTGATGACATCCCACAGAAGATGTCTCTGGGTGACAGTAACCTGGGTTCAGATTTCTCATTTAGAGATTGTTAAACTGACAAGATGGAGCATGGCTGTGTTTGATTTGAGTGAGTAAGTAGGATGAAGGTGAGAGAACAACAACAAGAAAGCTAGCTAGGAAGGAGTTAAGTTGAAATGAGCAAACAGACTGGGACACATCAAAGTTACAGCAGTCTTTTTAATTGGATACTGCTTTTTAATTGATACAGTTTTATATCTTTATTTAAAAAAAAAGAAAAAAGAAAGCAGCTTGAAAATACGTTATGAACCCAAACTGGTATGTAGCTCAACACGTTCCAGATCAAAGGATCTGGAAAATGGTGTTTTGTGGGCTGTGTGTCCTGCACAGACAAATCCCAAACTTTGAGTGGCTTTAAATTTGAGAAATTTGAATCAGGATATTCCCTCTAGCCCCTTAATTACCTGAGGATAGATGTTGAGCTTTGGGAATTGGTTGGCATTTGATCCTGAGCCACAAGTCTAATTTTCTTCAGGTTCTCCTGAATGGGAGGCGACAGGAAATGTATCATGTGATACACAACTGATGCAGTAATTGATGATATTTTAATATATGGAATTTTTCTTAATCTGTAAGTACAGATTATGTATAACACATATTTAAACCATTTCTGTTTGAATTCCCTCTGCAGCTGACAAGGTGTGTAATTAAAAAGAGAAGCTGGTTATGGCCAACTAGATCTGGCTGATGCCATGTGGTTGGCTTGTGAAGAGAAAATTACATTAAGGAAAGATGGGTGTTAGATCTAATGTCAACTGATTAGAGCAAGGGTGGCTAAGTGGAGTATTTACCAGAGTAAATCAGGAAAAGGTTAAGGAAGGAAAACAGGGCAAGAGATGAGATAAGAGGTTTGAAAGCCATTATGTTCCTCACATACATCCTAGGAGATAACCCCAGCAAGTCCATCAAGATGAATGTGATGTGTGGTACTGAGCTGCACGTGCCACCAGGGACCAGGCATGGAAATCAGGAGAAAAATGACAGCAAGTGTCACTTTCTATGCATCAGATATGGGAAAGAGAATAAGAACTATAATAATAATTCTAATTTCAAAGGGCTTTTGATATTGTTATTTATTGAAATACTTATTCTCTCATTTACAGCACTGTTTCAGAGCAGGCAGGAGAAGAGAAACTGGGTAAGACAGCCTGATCAGGCTTGAAATAGAATAAACACAAGGTGCTTTTTTTTTTTTTCCCCAGTATTTGACAGAAGTTTTTCTTACCTTAATTTTTCCCAACAAATGTTGCACCACAGGATCTGCATCTCTGCATATCAATACAGAAAGCACTACATGGGCAATACTCAAGTAATGCCAATATTTATTACTCCAAAGAATCACAGAATCACAGAATGGTGGGAGGTGAAAGGGACCTCAGGAGATCATCCAGTCCAACCCCCCTGCCAAAGCAGGTTCCCCACACCAGGTTGCACAGGAAAGTGTCCAGGTAGGTTTGAACATCTCCAGAGATGGAGACTCCACAGCCTCTCTGGGCAGCCTGTCCCAGGGCTCCGGCACCCACTCACAAAGATACGGATTTGCTTTGGTGGTTTTCTTCTCTGTTGTTGTTATTGTTCTTCTAATAATACTCTCTTGTCTCCAGGCAAGAAAGCGATTCTCCTTTTGCTTCAGAAACATGTGGTATGACCTCATGTCTCACTGGCAGGAGATTTAGAACAGCCACTCTAATTTACATGATAATTGTGTCATATTTGCTACTTCCCATACAAGTTGCTCCTCGTTGGAGATTGTTCTGTCCTTTAGCAAATAGCACGCTTACCTTTGGCTCTGCAGGGAGCTCTTGGCAATCTCGAGTAAGGAATATAATGGCAACATGGCTCACCTGATGATTTCAAGGGGATTACAGATTTAAGGAAAATAATCTGGCGGATGGGATAGGGAGGAGGATTCCACAGGGTGCTACTGCAGCAGGACAGATACTGAACTGTCACCATGGGCTTGCCCATCTGTCAGCACATCGTGGTTTTGAGGATGAGAGGGAAGGCGGCTGGAGGGATGTTTGGGATGCACCTGGTACACGTGCAGCAAAGATGCATCTGCAAAACCAGGTATCTGTGCTGTGCTCAAACAGGCTGTGAGCACTTTTCACATCCCAAGTTCTTCTTTTGCTCTGTGTTTTAATGGGCATTGCTGGGCCAGCCTTACAGACTTGGCCTGAAGGACATTTTTTTCCAAGTTTGGATGTGAAGAACGTGCTGCAGGAATGACAACTGTCCCATGTAAATGCAAAGAGCTTCAGTGCTTGTCCTGGTGGCGGAGGAGATCGATCATTCTGGCCTTTGCGCAGCTCCACCCGTCACCATTTGGCTTGTCCTATTTGAAATACAAATGATAGAAATTAGTATATTAGCAGGAGACTGCAGGATGTAATTGTATGTTGACTGAAATGTTTCTGATGGATGGACCTGGTGAGATGACATCTCTTATTTATGGAGAGGAGAACACAGGTAGTTGATAGATTTGACAAGAGCACAGTGGCAAAACAAAATAACACTAAGGCAGAATGAGAATGTATTTCCTAATGGCCTCCCTCGCAGCTGTATACACTGATTTAATCTCTCCAAAGCACTCTGTTGTTTATGAGGCCTGTGGGTACAATTTTATGCCTGACTGAAGAGGTTGCTAATAGCTGCCATATTTGTGTTTAAGGACCTGCGAAGGATTAAACTAAGTATTTTAAAGCAATGAGCCATAATAAAGTAATAATATATTGAAAATAATAAACAGCTTTTTATTCAGTAATTGGCTGCAAAACTGGTGAACTTTAAATGACAAAACTACTAATTATAAATGCAATTGCTAATCATATATTCATTGGGGAATACAAATTAAAACCATGGCATAAAGTCTGTATTTGTGCCAGAGGCAGCAAGTCGCAGAGCAGGACGGTAGGCTCCTCTGGAAAAACACAAAACCCACAAAAAATCGTAAGGGAAAACAAAATATTCCTGTAGGAACAAGTTGTGGTGATTACTCAGGATTGCTTTTGTCAGGGATAACGCTGTTTCATGAGGGGAGACATATCTCTTCTCAATGCCAATGTGCGATGTCCTGTGTTGAGGAATTTGGTATCTTACTCAAAATGAAATGATCTCTAACCCACAGTAAGTGCTGGAGCACTGGAGGTCTTCTCCCATTTTTGAGGAACAGTTCTTCCACCCCAGTGAACCTCATTCTTTTCTCTTCTCTAGGAACTACAGTTTTTGTCGTTCAAAGCACAGCATCCTGATCAAGGTTTCCTCTCTTCTTGAATCACCTTTTTAATAGAGCAGGTCTAGTAGAGATGATCTGAATAGATGAGAGGAGGAGGAGGAGGTTCCTGAAAGCCTCAGTGATGAGGTATTTTGTACTTTTCTTACCAAAATGTGTCTGATTGGAGCTTACCAGGTCTAGACCAGGTAGACTCACTGCCTCCTTCCTGCCTTAGTATGGGGTGAGATTGCAGGTTAGAACGCCCTGTAGGAAATTGCTTTATATACAGACAATTTTGAGGTAGGAACACGTATCATGGTTACTGAATCAACTGTAGCTCCCTGCTGACAGAAGTAAGGACACAGAAATGGAGGTGCAGAAGCTATGAGAGAGGCTGTCCCAGCAGAGTCTGCTGAAGGGTACAGAACGTTCCTGGAGCTGAGACAGTCAACTCATGGACTACCTGCAGCACTGCTGATAAAATAAATATTTCACACAGCCTACTGATAAAATAAACTTAGTCTGAACCTGTCCCTCAGTAGTGAAATATGATTTGAGTTTCATAGATAAGGAAGTGACCTTAAGATCTGTGAATCAAGAACTCATGAAGACGGTGAGGATAACCCATCATCAGCATCTGCACGTTTAAGGGCAAGAGCCGCTCTCAGGATACTTCTAAACCAAAAGTCATCATCTCTATGTCTGTGCCACCTGCCCATCCCTGACTTGATAACAGATAGTAGCTGAAACTACTGATTGCAGTTCAGTGTTCTGCATAAAATTATTTTGCTGGCCCAAACTAAGCTGTTTGGGAAAATCCTGCTGCTTGCTAAATGATCATTTCCATGTAGTCACTGCTGGTTGCGTGGCTTTGGTGCAGGGGGTCTCACTGTGCTTCTAGGTGGTGTTAAAAGGAGACAGAGCAAACTCTGCTGCTGCTGTTTGTCATGGAGGGCTGTGCTGGCTCGGTCACACCTGAAATCCCAGCTGGATTCTCTGTGGGACTTGCACAGGTGAAGGTGTTTCAGGGCTGTGTGTCTGACAGGATGAAAAATGTGGGGGCATGCCTGGATCTAAGTCTCCACTAGTATTTGTCTCCTGCTTCCAGGAGAAACTGTATGCCTGGCTGCACAGGCATATTTCCCTTTCTTGATGAATATATAACATATCTATGTCTATTAATTTGCTCTTAGGACCCTTCAGGTTTCCATTAATGACTTGTGTCCCTCAAGGGCCTTTTAATACCAAGTAGATAACAGAGACACCAGTGTAATAGCCTGAGGAACAAGCAGCACCTAATGTGGTTAATGCCCTTGGGAATTCACGTGGAGAGGTAGCAACAGCCCACATGTCTCAGCAGGACACTGAGTCAGCAGTGGCTGCCCCTGTGCAGCCTCAAGTGCAGCTTCTCCCAGTTCAGTGGCTGAAGAAGACAGATCTAGCTGCAATGGGAGCACTGACCAGCTTTTGGTGTTATGATCTGTGGGTGTTGAGCTCCTTTGAAAAATAGATTAGGTACCTAGACACTTGCATATGAATTTTAGGTTTTTACCTGAAATATCCATGTTAGAAATGGGGAAAAAACATTTTTTTTCAGGCAAAACATAGCTGGAAATAATAGTTTTCATTCCACCTCCTATAGAATCTGTGTTGATTTTATTTTCTTATTTCCCTGGTGTCACCAGGCTGGGTTACATATGCCTTTGTAGGTAAAAAGTTCTGTACAGGTTTGTTGAAGTCCCCATCTATTTTAAATGTCAATACTGAGGTTGGACAACCTTCTAGAAAACGTGCAGTCAGAAGTCAGGCTTAATGAAGAAGTTACCACGTGACTTTTGGAACAATTTGATGCAGGATATTATATGAGATGATGGTGGAAATCCTTCTTGAAGGTGTTTCCAGTGTGGCCCCCATGAATCTATATTATACAAGCAACAGCAGGACTTGGTGGCGCGGAGGTTGCTGGGTGTTCCTGGACCTCATCAGAGGTAGGAAGGGAGCCAGAGGGAGCTGCTGAGGCTGGCAGCCAGCAACTCAAGTTCAGAGTTGCAGAAAGTTATTTTTTCAGTGACCACAGGAGAAACCCAGTTTCTTTTTATTTTTTCCCCCAAAACAGGAACATGTGACTTGTTTGTCTACAAAGCTCATTAGTGTAGCTTGACTACACTGGTTTACTTGAGAAGAATTTTCAGACCAAAAAAAGGCAAATAAATAAAAAGACACAATAAATCTATGAACATTGTAACTTGTTAAAAGACAATTTATGGACAGTGAAGAGGCTGAAGTTCTTGAATAAATTATTATCACTGAAATTATTCAGCCCTATTTGAATTATGGAAGATGTCACCAGGTTGTTGTCTCAAGCCATCTTGCATACTTTATATGCATTGGTCTTCTGAGCCCTTCTGAGGTCTCCTGCATCAAGCTTGAAGATGACTGAATCTTTATTAACATTTTAAATCTTTCTGCAAAAACATCCTTTTACTGCAGCTTGTGAGAAAGGCCCATCTCAAAGGGATGTAGTACTAAGGTATCAGTGCAGGTTTAGGTGGCCCTGGCTCAGCTGGGCTCTGCAGACCAGCTGGAGGAGCAGGTCTCTGGGTGGGGGAAAGCTGCTGTGGGAAGAGGCTGGGCCTTCCTGGGTGCTGGTTTGGGGCTGAGTGATTCTCTGCAGGGATGAAGGAATTATCAGTGTTCCCTCTCCTTGATGTCACACATAGGCGTGTCTCCTTCAGCTCACCTCCTGGCACAGAAGCATCCTGCAGCCCACACGTGTAAAACCTGTGTGGATGCAGTCAGGGAGATGTTTCTGAGATGCCCTTGGTTACAATGCTCGGTCATGGCAAGGGGATGGGTTAGGATGGGGCTGGTCCACGGAGGTGTATCTCCTTCAGGCTCTGTGCAGAACAAAACCAGGGACTAAAAAAGAGAGGTTTCTCTGGGATCCCTGCTAGTCAAAGGTGTTCAGGAGGACTCAAATTTTTCCTTAAAAAATAAAAATAAAATTCACACTGAGTTACAAAGCAGAAACAAATTTTTTCCCTGACCACAAGAGGAATCGCAGCTCTGGGGTTTATCTGTTGGTTGAAGTGGACACAGTGAGTGGTTTGGATAAGGATACAGGTGATGTCAATCATGGATCATTTGCAAGCAAAGCCACCAAGCCACCTGCATGTAATAACCACCATCTATGCTGAGTGGGGGCTGAAAATCAGCCTTGTTGGGTGGGGCTGTGAGCCCTCACCCACACCTGGACCTTCTGGGAGGAGCTCAGCTGGGACCAAGGGCCTCCTTTGAAGAGGCTTTCCCAGGTGCCTCTGGAAGTGCTGGCTGCCAGCAGTTTGCTTTGGGATGTGTGAGGCAGAAGAACAACTGAGCTGCTGCTTAGTAAAATATTTGGAGTGACAATGGATGTTTTTTATCCTCTTTGGCTAAATTAAGCAGTTTGGATGATGAGAGCGGGAGCAACTCTGCGATGTAAAAAGGTACTTTTTACAAAAGGAGTGTAGTTCTGTGGAAATGCAAATGTCCTGTAAAACAGTCAGGTGCGTAATTCTGTTGAATTGGGGGAATTGTGGAAGTATTTACATTTACTTAAGCAGCATTTCAGCTACTTTCTGATTTTTAAGAGTTAAATCACAGAAATATTAAGTAATTTCCTCACCCCTGGAGTTAGGGCTGGGACCAGTGGTGAGTCAGAGGTAGTAACTTCTTTGTGCTAGAGTGCAGAAAGGTGGAGAGGTACACTTAGCTACCTTGGTGGGCAAAGTTGAGAGTTGAAGACCAAAGTCCTGAGAGTAAGGATTACAGTTGCTTTGTCTTTCTGTAGTCTGTACAGCTCTGCTTTTTTCCAAGCCCCAGTTTATTCTCCGGTTTGTATCCGTTCAGTCTTGCATCATGCCTTTTCTAAGGAGAAGGGGTGTTCATCATGCCATTGGCATTGGGGATCGCTGTGGGGAGTTCCTCTCCAGACTACAGGTTTTTTGTTGCTCTTTTTGCTTTGCATTATGTTGCATTATGCTTTGCAAACAACCCCGTGGTTGTTCGGTGTCACTAGGAAAGCACACATGGGTGTTGGCAATCCGTTCCTCTGCTCCTCAGCTGTGCCGTTTAATTTTGCAGCGGTTGTTTTCATGATACCTTCACAAATTTACAGACAGAGGTGGTGGGAGTGTCACAAGAAAGATGGGTTTAATAACCACTTGTAGAGAAAACAAAAGGAAATCCAGTGACAGCCCTGGCAATTCCCACCTTCATTATTGCTGACAGACGGCAGAAGAATAAAAACAAGCTGGTTTACACGTGCTGGCGCTAATACACAACCGACGGTGATGTCCCAAAGGAAATGTCACCAATTAGCATGAAAGCTGCTGTAGTTATCAATGTAGACAAGATTTGGCCATGGAAAGTACTTAAGGTCTTAAGATGAACCTATGACTCCTTCTCCTGAATGCTTTCGTATCCAAACGTGTGTGGAGATTTGAAGGACAGCTCAAGTGAACTTCTTGGGAGGCGCTTGGAGTCTGGTGAAGCTGTTCCCTGCACACCTGTCTTGCTTCCAATGCCTGTAGTTTCTGGGAGTGAGGTAGCACAGTGTTACAGTGAAAACAAATATATTTATATATATTTAAGGTGTGAAATAATGGGATTACATGATGAAGTTCAACAGTGGAAAAGTTATTAAACATGAAGGTGGAAACACTGAGATGCATGTTAGGGAGATAGAGGGTAGCAGAGGAAGGATTTGGGTTCCTTCACTCTGCATAAACTGCTCGATACCCCATGTTTAATCTGAAACTGGACAGGAGAAAATAAAAGGAGGGGAAGGGCCACAGCATCTGTAAAAGCTGCCACGACAATTTATGCTGCATTAAAAACCTTTCCCTGAAGCTGTGCTTTAATAAGATTCCTAGTCAGAAGTCAAACTCTGCCGAGTAATTCATTCTGCAGTTTCCACACTAATAAATGGATTATGAGAGCTTAGAAGTGAAGTGACCACATTTGAGGTCTGTATTCAAAATTAGTGAAATTTAATGTACTTCTGAGTTAAAAAGGAAGGGAAACGAGCAGTGTAACATGCAGTGAGTGATATCTTTTGTGTTAGCAGGCAGCTAGATGAGCATTGTTTGAAATAACATTTTATTAGGTTTCCTTGAAGTGGATACTCAATGTGATAGATAACTTTTTTATCTCGGATATAAGTTACTGAAATGAGCAATGTTCCATTACAAAGGAATTTCTTGAAGATAGGGATATGGTTTATCATGCTATAGCTCTTGCGTCACATTAAATGCTACTTATGTGTTTTATTGAAATCCAAACCTCTTGCTTAGTGTTTCTTTTCCAACAATACAAAAGCTTATGATTCACAACCTTTTACATAATGGAGATATTAATGAGTTTCTGCATATTTTATTGCTTTGTATTATTCTAAAAGCCATTAATCTATTTTTCTTGATTATCAGTTATGGCGAAATCATTAAAATGTTTCTCTGCATTTCATTGCTGCCAACCAAGTTCAGGACTTTCAGAACTGATTTCTTTAGCTACCTGTTGGACTCATTAAACCTGATTGTTTTCTTCTTCCTTTTTCCTGTTGAAAATTGTATCCAGCCAAAGACCCAATGTATTTTTATCTGAATACAGGAGGACAAATTCTGCTTTGGGGTACTTGCACGTTCTTTCATTCAAGTAGATTAGAGTTGTGTGAATGAATCTCAGGCCCTAATTATGTTTCTAATAATAGAAATTTCTTGCTATAAATACATGACTCATTGAAATGATTCCTGTATGTTTAGGCTGCAGATGTGGCTTCTGCATATTCATTAGCCTCCCAGTTCTCCACTTGAGATAATGGAAATACTTGATGATTAGCAGAGGACCTGCTAGGAGGACACAGGGAGAAAGGGCATTTGCCAGCTTTGTTGTGAGGGGTGGGTTAGAGCCAAACTAACAATTTGTGGGAGCAAGTGGCAGGGGCTTCAAGCTGTTCTTGTGTCCTCTCTGTCATGGACCAGTTTGGAGTGGACCCTGCTGGAACTTCAGTGTGGAGAGACTTTGAGAACTGGGGCCACCTTATGTGGTGCAGTTTTGACCCTACATAGCACTTCACTCGTTATCTTTTCTCAAATTTTCCTTAGATTGAACTGATTTATTTGCTAAAGGGGGGAGAAAAAAAAAAGGTATATGTTTCAACTCATTTTTCTGTTTGCTCCGAGTCTTATAAGCTAGATGTTACCTGGTTTCTAATTCATTTCTGGACAAACTTCAAGTTCCATAGGGTTCTGTGTGGTTCACAGGCATCTGAGAGGTAGTTTTGTGCACATATTGCAGCCTAGTGTTAGTCCCAAGAACTGGCTTTGCTAAGAATCACTGCCTGCACTGGTCTGAACAGTGGCTCAGGCATGAGAATGAGAAAATACCTCTTGTATAGAGTGTATGTTGTGTACTGTAGTTTTGACAAGGCTACCTAATAATATTATTTGTGTGTTTTCTTTTCTTCCTCAACGGCTTTAGTTACTATCAAAACAGAACATTAATGATGAAATAACATGACCTTCTGTTCTCACACATAAAAATGGATGGTAAAGACACAATTTCTACTGTACAGAAGCAAACCTGTGGACCATAGACCACGTAGTTCCTCAGAACAGGTTGAAAGGGGGTTTAAGTGATACATGGATCTCACTCTGTCCCAGCTCCAAAGGGCCCGTGTCACCCGCAGGGAACAGCCACGCTTTCACTGTGAGCACAGGCCTTAATGGTGTGGGTTTAATTAACAAATCCCCCGAATACGGTATGGTAGAGCAAACTCTCATTTTTACCCTGGCAATTATTGATTTATATTCCCAGAGTGACAGAAAGCATTTTTATTTTTGTGTCCAGCAACAAGTTGTTGCCACGGCAACATCCATGTTGAGCACCATTTGTATCCCACCCTCATCCTGAAGTGAAACCCAGTAGATTCTGTTCTCAAACTCCTTAAAAATTATTACAGTAATAAATTTTTTAAGATAACTTTTACTTCTTGTCTCCATTCCTGGGGGGGAGTAATTTATAATCCAGGAAGGTAATGCATTAATCTACTGCATCTTCTGCCATTTGCTGTATTGGGCAAAGTCCAACGTTGTCTACAAAAAGAGCTGGAGAAACTTCATTGTTGCTCTCTTTGACCCTTTCTTGACTCCTTTCCTCCTGCTTTCTTTAAGGGGCGGGGGGGGGGGAACCCCACCAAAACCAAACCCACCCTCAACACTTCCTTTAGTTACACACTTGCTAAATTAGTTTCAGAATCTACAACCTGTTTCTACTACGTGTAAAGCCAGTAGTAGAGTTTTCAAAGTCAAGCTCTGGTCTTTGCAGAGTGTCTGGACAGAGCAAGCGTAACTTTTCTGTTTGCTGAGTGAAAATTTGATGCTTTCCTAGATGATTGTCCTTGTTTCATGGGAAATCTCCCCAGAGCTGGAGATGAGGTGAGTAGGCTTATTCCTAAGGCTCCAATAATTTTCTTAACCTCTTGCAGTTGCTCCTGTCTTTACTACTGAATCTTCAGGTCATACTCTGTCTGAGAGCAGCCACGGTTGATGCTGTGACTGAGAGCAGGGTTGGCTTTTCTGAATATATAGACTGCTGCTGCAGAGTTCCCATGTCCCAGCTCTGAGACTTGCTCTGCTGAGTGCTGACCTGCTCCCATCTTTGCTACAAGAATGTATTTGACTTAAAAGATCGTGCTTATGTTCTTCTGATTACACTAAAATATTTGCTTTCTTTCTCAAATTGGGGGGGTAGCTAAATGAGGTACCTGAAGAACAGGCTCCTGTGGTAGCAACTGTAAATTCAATTATACACACTTTTCTGACCAGCACATGGCTCCCCTCTAGATCTTCACAACCAGGGTTTGCTAACAGAGGTGCAGGCTGCCTAAAAGAAGTGTCACATTCCCAGCAACTCTCTTCTTCTGCTGTTTCTGCCAGCTGGTGGTTGCCCAGGCGGGTTGTGGAGTCTCTGTACTTGGAGATACTCAAAACCCAGCTGGACCCAGCCCAGAGCAACCTGCTCTGAGGGACCCAGCCCTGAGCAGGGAGGATCTCCAGATGTCTCTGGAACCTCAGCAATGCAAGGACAGACCCAAACCATGCTCTAGCCCAAGTGCCAGCACTCCAGCTCCATTTGTGGGTTGATTGAGGGTCAATACTCACAGTTTACACAGCTGGAGCAGCTTCCTGCCATCCTGGGCTGCTCCATAAAGGCTGCTCTGCTCCTGCTGGGTATGGGACAAGCAAGCATCTTTACTACTTCTTTGTCAGTGTGTCAGAACCAGCAAGAAAACACCCATACTGCTGCACCCACTTCTAGTGTTGACTGGCTGGAGTTATTTACCATTAGTGGATGAGCAGGTATTTGAATAATCTTTTCTTCTTTATTTTTGCCCCCATCTCGCAACGTTTAAATATAATTAAAAGGAGATTGACTGCAAATCAAGTTGGGTTTATCTGTGGGTAACCCAGCAAACCACATCTTTTTAATTTCATGCATCAATGAGATGATACGTCATGCTTTGTACAGCGCGACAGCTTGCTACATTGCATAACTCAACATGCTGATGCAACCAGGCATGCAAAATTAAGCTGATCCTCAAACCCTGGAAATTCAAGACAACAAGCAGCTTCTTCTACAGCTTGCATTGTTCAACAAACCTCGTTATTCCCCCTCTTCCCTCTTACTCCTCTTTTGTACAAATGATGAGAATGGAGTATTTTGGAGTGATTTGGTATCAGTTATAAAATGTGAGTAACTCCAGACTGGATTGGGGTTGAACTGACATAGTTTCTCTGTCAGGGCTGCCCAAAATGATGGGCCTGTTGTTGGCTTTTGTGTTAGCTTGGATAGGAGACTGGATTACTGTGCTTTTTGCAGAGGCTGTGCCTTTTTCCTGTTTAGCAGTGGTAAGAGGCTACAGTTCCCATATCTCCTCGCATTCCATTTACTAGCTTTGAGGACTCTTCCAATGCTTCAGAGAGGCTGAGAGTCCAACATGATATCACAGCATGGTTGAGGTTGGAAGGGACCTCTGAAGGTCATCTAGTCCAACCACCTTGCTCAAGCAGGGACTCCTAGAGCACGTGAACCAGGATTTTGTCCAGATAGTTTTTGAGTATCTCCAGGGTGGGAGATTACACAACCTCTCTGGGCAACGTGTTCCAGTGCTCAGTCACCCTCACAGTAAAGAAGTTCTTCCTTATGTTCAGGTGGAACTTCCTATGCTGCAGTTTATGTTCGTTGCATCTCATCCTGTTGTTATATGTCAATGAGAAGAGTCTGTCCCCATCCTCTAGACACTCTCCCCTTAGATATTTATAAACGTCAATCAGATGCCCTCTGAGTCATCTTTTTTCCGGGCTGAATTCTCCAGGTATGAATTTGCCTTTCTCCATTTCCACACCACACAGCCATGTAAGCACCAGCTGCCCTCTGGCCTTTGTGGCTAACTTCTTTTTGGAGTGACATGGAAAGGGATGTTGCTGCAGCTCTTCTGCTCCTCTGCAATCTTGCAAGGCACTGGGGTCATGTCATCTGCTTCTTTCCCAGGGTAGGGAACAGGAATGTTGCTCAGGAGATGCAGGGCTGCTTTGAGGTACCTTCTGCAGCCACCCCTGAAAGCTGCCAGCAACATGTGCTCAGTTTTGCTGTGCCCCAAGTGGAGCATAATTATGAGCTGCAGGGACAATAAAAGATGGACACTGGGCATGAGGACCCTCAAAGTCAAAGGCTGTGGCATGCCACGTGTAAGCTTCAGCACCCAGTGCTTCACTTGGGGCAAAATTTTTGCTTAATATCTGACATCTGTGAGTGGCTCCTGGCATGTTCCTGGGTGAAATAAAATAGAAATTCTGCAGGAGTTTCTCCCATGACTGCGGCAATGGGAAGCTCTGAGAAACTGCTCTTGATGATCACACTTGAAACTATGGAAAACAGGGAGGATTTTCTGTGCAGTCTTACCTGTCTGCTTGTGCTCGTTACCCTAGCACCTGAGAGCAGCCTGGGGAAGTCCCTGGCCACAGTGGTGAGTGACATGTGCGTAACACAACGGTGCAAATCAAACCAAAATGGTGCTTAGTGGTCTAGATAAGGATCAAACTCAGTGTTGGGACTACTGCAGTTATTTACCTGCCAATGAAAGTAACCAGAACATGGATTTGGATGTTTCTGGGTGACCAGAGTGATGTCCAGGTGTTGCTGTTGTGACTGGAAGAAGTCCCTTTGCAGCAGGAGCTGCTGTCTGTGTAGCACCCAGTGCGATGGAGCTCAGCTCCTTCAGCTGTCCCTCTGATGTTGGTGTATGTTAAAGGAGGGGAAAATGAACTGCCCGAAATCTATTTCTCACCCTAATCCCTGTATCAGCAAATAGATTCCTCCAAAAACCCCAAGAATTAGTGTGTCTCGGAGAGGTAGCAGAGGGCCATGACAGTTTGGAGTCCTTAGATATTGTTCTTGCTTGAGTTGCTTTGCATTTCTCAGAGTGTACAGTGCCCTCTGGCACAATATCCATCCACACTGCATCGCTAAGTGCTGAAACTTCACGTCTTAATTCTCTGTGAGTGGTTTTCTCTCGAGGCTGCGATGCCTCTGTGGAGAGGGAACCTGATAGCAGCACTGAGAAGGTTATGCATTATGCAGAAAAATGTTGATGGCGTATTAAAAAATATCTTCACTAATGTCTTTTTGGTTTTTTTTGTCTTGTACAAGCATATTTCAAGTACATCCACTTTGGGGTCCAGTGAGGAAAAGCCTGTTTGTTTGAAGCTGATGGAGATAGTTGAATGGGGGATAACTGGGATATAAGGGCTCTGGGATAAATTACTCAACTTGTATTTTCTTTTTTTGTTTTTCATCTGGAATGCACATAAGCCACACAGCAATATTATCATCACTTTGCACTTTCCTTAGGAAGTATCTTAATATTCTGTAATCCTCTTTGCTACAGAATGGGGACTGAACTAAGATGGAATTATATTTTAATATTTTAATGTAATTCCTCATGAAACAAAAGGGGACCGTGTTCAGAAGCTGGCTAGATATATGGCAAATGGGAACTAGACAAGCTGTGTAACATCATGACCAGTTTCTATGGCAACAAAAATGTCAGCTATCCTTTTGGCTGATTCTATTAATCTGTGGTAGAGGCACTGATACTGACACATTTGGAATTTATTTAAACAAGAAGGTGAAAAGATAACCTCAGCGCAGCTTATAAACAAGAGGGAAGTTAAGCCACTAATGTAATGCTATCTGACATCTATATAACTGGCTAACAGGCAAGTAAGACATTTCCAAGGCAGCCAATATGAATTTTATCAAAAAAGTGATTAAGCCATTTACTGGGAGGAGTTACCCACTATTGTTTGGGGTTTTTTTGATGAAATTCCAGATTTGCCTCTGGGGTTGCTGTACCCGAAAACACTGTCCCATGTTCACCCATGTGCTGTTGAATCAGTGCCCAAGTAGCACTAAACCCACTAAGTGGGGTGAAATCTGGGCACCTGGACCTCCTGAACTAGTTGCCTGGCTTTTGGGGTCATTCCCCCCCATGCCTGCTGGCTTCTGTCCTGTTTTTATTCATGTAGCTGGAGCAAAGTGGCCGCCTGATGGAGAAAACTGTAGTAGTTGGTGATTAAAATGCAAGGGCTGGCCAGTGAAAAATGGAAAAAGCAGTTGCAAGGAAACAAACTACATTCTCTGTTCCCTCTATGTGGGTCAAATATTTTCCTAGGGATACTCAGAAATGATTGTGCTATGCTATTTCTCTTTGGTACTTTATCCTTTATCCTCTTGTTATTGAAATAGCTAAATGTTTTCCTACTTTTCAATGTACCATGATAATACAAACTGTACGGTGATGTTGGAGCACAAAATAAATATGGATGCAGATACTTGTCATTATGATAAAACAACATCTTTTCATCTTTATCTTGGAATTACAGGCTCCTCGGGAAGATGACAGTGTCTTGTTATGGAAAATGAATTTTCGGTAGTAGAAAGATATCTTTTAACTTATTCTTGAATTCTTCCTGTTTGCCAGAGGCATGTAGAAAAATTAGCTTCTTTCCCAATTCTTTTGCTGCTTTTATTAAAATTCATAGTACAAAAAGTGCCATATAAAAGTGCTTGGTCTGTGACTGAGGAAAAAGAAGAGCTGGAAAATGCAGAGCTGAAGTTTATTATAAGATTATTAGCTGCCTGGACTGGTTTTTTTAGTTGGATTTTTTTTTTAAGAAAAAGAAAGAGTAAGCCCTCAATATCTTTGTCCATTTCTTTTCAGGCCTGTAAGGTACTGAAAAGAATTTAATATAATATTTATATATTTGTGATTTTTCTTTAAAAAAAGCCATAGAAAAATTGTCAGAATGGTAACCACAATATAGCTTCTGGAAGCAGAGTTCATGTGAACTTTAGAACTTAAAATTTGGAAGAGCTTTCTGATATGGACAAGAATTCTCAGGTTTATTCCATGCTTCTGTTAAGCATGTTCCTACAACCCGTAGGTCTGCCTCTCTCATCCCTGTGATCACTGGCTTTGTTGAGCAGTTGTTGTTGTAAAATTGCACAAATGCATTATGTTTTGAGCTCTTACAAAGTTTAAATGATAAGTAGTGATGTTGTATCTCGTACACAGCGAAGTTGGTTTCTCCCAGTTTCTAGTCCAAGAACAACAGTTATGTTAAAACCAAGTTTCTTATCGACCTACATATTTAATATCATCAACTTGTGAATTCCTGCCTCTAACTCCCTTGGGAGTTTGCCAGTGTTTTAGACAGCTTTTCTTTCCATCTTTGTAATGTAGTAGCGGAGAAACATGGGTTGTGTCACTTGGTATTACAGGAAGTGAAGCAGATGTGGCTGGGACTGAGCCTGAGAGCTGGAAACAGCATTGCTCTGCTGTGGTCTAGGGGAAGTGAGGATGGAGCTGCTTGCTGAAAAGCACCACTCCTTCCTACATCCCAATGCAGCCTGACCTGATTGGGAGCTTTTTCCAAAGATAATCTTGATTATTTTGCTTTTCTTTCCTTTCTATGGGAAATCTTAACAAACTAGAGTTGGGAGAGTTTCTCTAGTCCTGGAGGCAGGGAACAAGAGTGTCTTGGGTTTCTTCCTCTCTTGGCATGCTTTCAAGTGACCCTGTCTCTTGTGCTGGAGATGTTTCCCTCTGTACACTTCACTGAAGAACCACCTGAACTCAGAGGTCCCCCAGGTTGGGCAGTATCCTGCTCCCCAGGAAGCTCACTAGTCTAGATCACAGGGAAAAATGTAACATTTATCCTGAAAAAGAACAACAAAACTTTAAACTTCTTTGATGAATAAAATATAGGAAGCCTGTTTTTCATCCTGGGCTGACTGCTACAGCAAGAAAAGACTTTCTTATCCAAAAATGGTAAAATCCACTATGAGGGGAGAAGCTAAAGGAGTGAAATTTCTTCTAATTGTTATTATTCTTAAGCAGGACTGATATACAATATGCAACAAACATTAGCAACTCTTAATTTGGATGGCAAGTCGTGCCAGAGACGATTGTGAGAGGAACACAGTCTTCCCTTGTGCAGCCATTGACTTGGAAAACTTGTGCACGCAAAAAGGCTGACCTTTTGAGGAGTTGCAGACATTAATTTTGATTAAGTACTGTATTTAATTTCACTGAGCATCTCACCGGAGGGCAGGCTCTAGCTTAGTGTACTCTGAAGTCAAATGTCTGGCTGGTCCTATCATGATCAAGACATGTTTTGAGTCCTGGCTGTCAGCAAAGGAAGTACTTCTGGTGCAAAGGCAGATACATCTTAGAATCATAGAATGGTTTTGGTTGGAAGGGACCTTAAAGCTCATCCAGTTGCAACCCCCCTGCCATCAGCAGGGACACCTTCCACTAGACCAGGTTGCTCAAAGCCTCATCCAACCTGGCCTTGAACGCTTCCAGGGAGGAGCAGCCACAGCTTCTCTGGGCAACCTGGGACAGTGTCTCACCACCCCCACAGTAAATAATTTCTTCCTCAGATCTAATCTAAATCTCTCCTCTTCCAGTTTAAAGCCATCACCCCTTGTTCTGTCACTCCCTGCCCTTATAAAAAGTCCCTCCCCAATGCAAGTATCAGCATTATGTTTAAAATCCAGGCATTCCTCATCAATAATGTGGTAGAGGCCTGCCAGATGCCTGTCTTGTCAGCCAGATGTTGCTAGAGGAGCTCTTCAATAAAGCCTGCCAAAGGATTAGGAATCATGTTGCTGGCTCTTGGCAGGTTCTGGTGGGTGTTGGAACCAGGGCTGTCAGTACATGTGCCTCCTCATAGCAAAAGGTCCAGTGTTTTCAGGGTCACATCAGAGCAGGATAGGCCAGCAGCGGAGGGTGGTCTGAGCTGGTGTGGAGAAGCAGAGAGTTGACCTGATGTTTGTTATCAAGCTTTGTAGCTAATTAAGTGCCTTATTTGACATTCCTAAGAGTGATGGATGGACACATGACTTTGTATGTACTTTCACCTCTAAAGGATACAATCGGAACCACTTAATCGTAAGCTGAAGGCCCTCCTGCTAATAATTAATGTTGTTTTTTCCATCTGCTTATAAAACATGTGGCAAAACAGTAAAATCTCATAGAGATGAGACAGGGTGAACTTTGTTTTCTCTCTTCCTTCTACCTCACAGCCTTCTCTTCCCTTCCCCAAATCTGCCTAGCCTTAAAAATCAATGTGAAGGAAGTCTTTGCTATGTGAGGCTGGAGAGCTTCACCCTGGGACTCTCCTTGGATTGCAGTTGTCCTGAGCTCACTGTGATAGTGTTTGCAAGGGTTTGGATTATTGCAATTTAAAAAGCTAATGCTTGTTAGTAGGGTGCAGTTGCCCTTGTGTAGGCTCTCAGACCAGCTCTGGTCTACAGAGTGAAATGTATTTGCTGCAGAGGTTCATGAGAGAGTTTAGTTTAACCAGGGAGGCTCAGCTGTGAGTGTGTGTGTGGTTGCTTCACATGGCTTGGCCAGCAAAGAGTCGAATTGCAGTAACTTGATGGCTTGCAGCAGTCTACTGCTTCCTTGGAGGAAGAAAATCTGTTTTCTCCTTGTAGCCAGAAAGGTTTGATCAGCCTTGGGGTATAATGCAGGGAAACCCATTAAATTCAGAGCTGCTACATGTTCACTCCAAAATATGTTCCCCATTGAATTTCCTTCTGCCAAAGAAAAGCAGGTCAACCAGGACCTGTCAGTAGTATTGTTTCTCCAAAACTCCTGATCTTTCACTGGTGCACAGGGGAAATCATTTAATGATCACATAAATCTACCTCAGCTGCTCTGTGTTGAAGTTCCCCTCGGCTGTTGGCAGATTCCTGGGGTGACTGAACCATGGGTCAACAATCAGATGGTTCTCTTCCCTCTGGACCATGTCACGACGTGGTAGGAGATGTGCCCCAATCAGTGTGTGAATTGAAGTCTTGCCTTTGTGCGATGTTTGAGAAAGGAAATACTGAAACATGCTGAAGTGAGAGATATTGTCTTTAATTAGGCTGGCCATGTGCTGAATTCACACTAGAAATACCTGTTCCCTATTAAATCAGGTGGGATTAGAGGCTCTGCTGCTGGGGACGCGGTGAAGTCGGTGCAGACGTGCTGATTCACGCCTCTCGACGCGTGGCGTTACTGCTGATCCTCGTTACCAGACGAAAAGCGTCTAAGGCGACGCAAGACTGTGGTACTTAACATTTTTAGGCAATTGCTGTTTTTGTCAAAACTGTCTGTAGCTTTTCTTCTTCAGCACAAGATGGTAAGTAATGAGCTATTGGAATAATGTCTGTTTGAAACATCCGGAGCCATATGGCGATGTGGGAGGCGAGGATAAAACAGGGATCAGTCACAAGTGTTTACTTTGAAACATAGATAAAGAGGCAAGTTTTGTGCTGCAGCTTGGTGACGTGTTGGATCAGGTACTGGAAACAGAGTAGTTTTTAATTACTTTTGTGTTTAGTGAACTTTAAAATCCCAAGCCCTTAAATCCGATCTGCTGTGTATTAGTCCTCCTGATTGCTCTCTTCAAATCTGCCCCGTGAAACAACAGGACAAACGGATGTTTGAGTGAAACCACAACCCACTAATCCACAGCTACACTGGATGTTATTTTCAACACTGATAGGAGCTGTATGTGGTTAAAATGGGGATAATGGTGTTTGGGAAGGTTTGTCAGACTGCCTGGCAAGATGGCTTTGGAGGCTTTGTGGTTAGTGTAAGGCCAGTTCAAGACTCCCTGGCAAGCACTTGGCTGAGTAGTTTAATTTTTTCCTGAAGAGCTAAAAAATCTTGGGCTCCTTCCTGGGGCAAGCTACAGCTGCAGGAAGCAGAGTCCTCTGGGAAAATAGGTGAGTTATTTTGGTAACTGAAGTAGTTTTATATGTGATAATTTGTAAAATTGTCCCTCTGGAGATAACTCCTCATTTGGGGTTGGGGGGAGTTGTACTGGAGCAGGAGCCCTGAACCTCAGCTGTCTGCTCCATCCTGGGTTCCCACGTAGGAAACCTTATGGGGGATGATGGAAAAGAGACTTTTCTGGACCTGCCAGTGAGGCCTGTGGAATCAAGTGGTATTAAGAAAATAGTTTGGTTCAACAAAGAAAACCTCACATAGCTTGCATTTCAATTGCACTTTAAAGTTGCAATTTTAAATTTTTAAATACTTTGGCAGATTAATTAGATTGATGATCCTATTGGGTAGGGTGAAGGTGGATATGTAGGTGAAATAGAGGCCCAGAACCAGGGGCAATCTCAAACTTAGTGAATACTGCGTGGGCTTTTGATGAGAGTGCTCTGTCTGCTAATTGAATGTTGTCTTATATTAGCATAATCTTGCAGTTGGGTCTGGTCAGTGTTAATGATAAGTGACAGAGGCGCATTTCAGAAACTCTTTTTCATCAGATGGGAATTACACCCTGCAAATGCAAGCCCAGGTCATAATATTTCAGCTTTGTGTTGATTTATCCCAGCCTTAGACTAATCATATCGATTTGCTACTGGAAAACATATTATCTTGAGTGTGATCTGCTAATTGCACACGTACAATATGGACATTATACACAGTATAATGCACAAATATATAAAAAATTAAGACTTATTGCAACATATATAAGAGGATTCTAAAATCAGTTTTGAGATAAAATTGCTTCATAAAGGAAACATATTGTATATATGCTTATATGTACAACATGTACATATGTTTTTACAAACTTTATAACTGTGTTTAATGTGTGTGCTTTAAACTTCTAGGACCATATTGCCTAGAGATGTATGCTTGTAATTGTTCATGAGATAAGTGTTTATAATTGCTGTGATTTTTGAGCACAATTATTGTAAGTAGCTGTGCATCAAAATGAGCATTTAGAAGGAAAAAATGGCTTTTTCTATGTAAGAATCATCATTTAAAAAAAAAAAAAATCCTGGGAAAGTAGCTTTGTTCTACAAGCACCTAGGTAACTTCACTAAAATTAAACAGAAACAAACCCAGCATCTCCCCATCAGTTTTAGTGCTACATACAAATGTCTTCACAGCTATTTACACTCAAAATGCTTCATTTGCCAACTCCAATGTGGCATTTGCAAATGCAGATTAGTTATGGGAACACTGTTGGCTGCTGCTGCTGCTTCCTCCCTTCAGATGTGGCTCCTACTGGACATTTCCTGCCCAGACTTGTAGGCAGCAAACATATGGTCTGGTAGATAGTTTATGGAATAACTTGCTGGGAGTACATCAAGTGTTCCAGAAATCTCGCAGGCAAAGATGCACAACTTTCAAAATAACATTCATCTGAAATGCCAAAGTGAAGATATTCATTTGCTCATTGTATTGTTGCATTTCATAACAGACAGAGATAGATTGTGGGTTAACCCAGCAGATGTAAATCTCTGCCTTTATTAGCTGTGTGCTTGAAATGGAAACACTTTCAGGTGTCTGCATTACAAGAAGAATTGCTCTATCTTATTAACAAGTGAATTCCACAGCGTCAGTAGCTAGTGACAGTGGAATTGTCTGTCTGTCTGAGATTACAATTTCTCACTTCCCACTGTACAGCACTTCTGTTTTATCAAATGTATTCAGTGCCTGCCTTCACTAAGGGAACTGTCTAATTCTTCCTTGTACTTCTGAACTGTGTCAAGTGTTCTGGGAATCGGTTTTCATACAATTTTAGTTTCTCATAGCCTACAGCAAATGAGTGTAGCACACTGATTTTATATTTTTGCATTTCCTCCAAGACTTTTTTCATAAACACCCTGGTACATGGTGATCAGGATCAGGATTTGCTACAGTGACTTACATCAGGATTCAGTTGATGTAAGTCACTGTAGCAAAAAGAGTTTGATTTCAATTGCCTGACAAGATGTATTTATTTATTATCAGCTAATCTTAGGTGAGGATCTGGATTCAGGCTTTGCCCGAATACACTGTTTAATACCCCAAAATGTGACACAGATCAATGCATGCTAGAGTGATTCATCACTTTGTCACGTGGCACTTCTACACGTAGGTCCTTTCCATACTTATCTCAGTATTGCATGTGCAGTTGTGATGAGACCAGGGTGACTTGAGGGGATGATAGCAGAAGGTGGGTTGGTTAACCTGTGATGAGTTGGTGTCCACCTGGAGAGCCGATCACAGACTGCCTGGCTCTGGAGCCCAGGTGACTGTGCTTTGAGGATGGAGAGGCTCAAAAAGTGCTTGTAAAAGGAGAGTTGGGAAAGGCAACACAACTTCCATGTGAGCTTAATAGGGATTATTCTTTCCCTTTAGTTAACTTCTGAGCTGAAACCATTAATTTAACTTTGCCCAAGCACTCTTGTCTGTTCTGCAGTCCTTCTGTCTGGGTGCTCATACATCAGTGGAAACACAACCTGAGGTTTCTCTTCCTTCTTCTCCTTTCTGTTCTTCTTTAGAGCTAGATACTTCCTTTTGGTAGGAGGATCAGGTAGTGGACCTGGGTGAGGACGAAGCACTCAGTTCAATTTGGGGTTAAAAACAGTAGATCTGTGTTTTGCCTTTCAAGTTGTAAACAAACCAGCTTCCCACTCTGACTGTCCAGCCCTGTGCATGCAGAGAGGTGACCAAGTGATGGGACTCGGGCTTTGCTACTTGCAAATAGAAGGGAAATGTGGTTCTAGTTTGGAAACTTTTTGTCACCGTGTCTGTTGCTCCAGAGGTCCCAGGGCCTCCTGCTGAGGGCAGCTGCAATGCCCACATGCCAGACCAAGCAACCACATATGTATTTTCTGGTGGCTGGCTTATTCACATGATTTTTACGTGATCTCTTTGATGGCTTTTCTCATAATGCACCTGGAGCTGGTCCAGGATCCTGCCTCTGGTAGCCTTTTCTTGGCTGATTGCCTTTGCATGTTTGATCAGCCCATGGCTGATGCCTATTGAATATGTTCAGATAAATACATAGCACAAGGCAAAAAAGCCTTTAACTTCAAGTAATTTTGTGGTTTAAAGGTCATTTCTTAAAGGTGAAAGTCAAGAGCACCTTTGTCCTTTTTGCTGGGTAACTTGTGACTGTAGCTCCTGTGAAGTGACCGAGAGCACTGCCTTTACAAAAGGATATCTTGCAAAAGGGTAAGTGTTCTCATTTCAGGACAAAGAAGCAGTATCTCCTGCAGAAAGGTTGTAATCTTCCTTTTCCCAGCCCATCCCTTCTAACAATTTGAAAAGAAAGGCTTGAGCCACTTGCCTGAGTCAAAAGACACTTTCAGTACTGGCGTTTGGGTACCACAGTGAAACCCAGTTTTGCATCACTATTTTCATTTAACATAGTTTTTTGGAGCTCAAAATAGAAGTGGGTTTTGAGGTTTTTCCCTTGCCTAGCTTGGCACCTCACTGCTCTGGGGAGTCTTGTTTCTAAGCCCCTCTCTCTTTACCACCAGGGACATGATGGGACATCCACCCGGACGCTGCCCACCAGGGTCTTGCCATGCCCCACATCCTTCCCTGAACCTAGCCCAACTTGAGTTACTGATATTTCTAAATTAGGCCCTTCCAGTCCCAAACAAAACATTATCAAACTTTGCATTTCTTTTTCAACGTTCACATCCCAAGATAAGTAGGAAGGAAAATCAGAACCTATTCAGTAGTGTAAATACAGCAGCTTATTATCCTAATATGTTATCCAGCAGTAACAAGCTAAATAATTCAGCACACTTTTAGGTCTCTATTCAAACTGATGAGCTAAAATAAAAAGTGTTGATGAAGCTGAGTGCATACCTCTATTGCTGTTTGGTTTGGTTAGCTTTTTTCAAACAGGGGACATCTCTGATAAATATACAACTATTCTTGTAAGGCTTCTCATAAACTGCATTCCTTTGCTGTTTTACTGTCTTTTTAGTGGCATCACTTCAAACCTGCATTGCAAAACTAGATTGTTTGTTGGGGTTTTTTTCCTGTTGCAAGCTTATGTGCTCATGATGGGTTTTATTTTTAATCCTACCTCACTGCTGGTGTTCAAGCATCGCATAAAGAAAACCTGGCTGTAGGACAATGATAAAGCATAAGCATCAGCTTCTTGTATTTTCTTAAAATAGTTCATAATTGAGAATTAAATGTTTTTGTTTCACTTTCCCTCTGCTGTTCCCCTTGTTAAAGATTCTAGGGTTTCTAGAAAATTCAGTATTTTATCACATCTGAATTAAATGTCTGTATTTAACAGGCCCACTCTCCCCCCATGGCTTTGCAGGGGGTGGGTCTTTGGTCACTTCTTCTGTACTCAGATGAAAAAATGAGTGTGCTCTCCTGGCATGCAGTACCTTCAGGAGCTGTGAGTAGTTGTGCTGCCTTCGTGATGTGCTGCCACACCATGTTAGTAGGTTCTTGGCAGAGAAAGGGAACCCTTTCCAGTGATCTCAGATGGCTTCATCATAAGTAGCCGTTGTCCTGGGATCATCCCATTAGCAAACCAGTTCACAGGAATATAGCTGGACCTGTTGACCTAACATTTGGGTTATTCAGACAAGTTATTCTGTGTAATAGAGGTGTTTGCTTCCTGGGCACCAAGATCCTTATTCCAAGAAGATGTGAGCAGGTGGAATCCAGATTTAGCTATTACTCCATTTGTATATAGAAATCCCTGCTTATAGCACAAGGTAATGGTTAGACTTGATTTGCATATGTAGTAGCCATGCCTTTCTATAACCTGCTCCTTAAATTCTCAAACTAAAGCTTATGTATAAGAAAAAAATTTAAAAAACCCCAATATTTTGAATGCTACTTTATCCAGTTCAGTAAGTCCATGGAGGAAGACGTAGGCTAAGGTAGCTGGCTGTTTTTTTAAAGCATTGTGGTGAAGAATACAATAAATGTTTATTTGGGAAGCTTATCTTTCATAATACATGCTATGTGGATGAAACAACACCATTCCTGCTGAAATGAGCTCTCATTGCTTCTGTAATTAGCTCGGTGGTAATGACATGATAGGAGTTCACCCTAATATCAAAGACAAAGTTGTGTTACAGAGGCTGTTTCCACAAAATAGATAAAGGAATCTTTAGTTTTGGTATCAAGTATTTAGATAAATAAGCTTTCTAAATAAACTTTTATGGTGTTTGCCTAAATTAGAGGAGTTATTTATATAAAAATTGAAGTGTTAGGGAAGAACCCACACATGTTCACTTAAATATTTGTTTGTATATATATAAATGCTTGAAGTATAAAATGGTCAGATTTTGATCTGTCTTCATTGTGAAGGCTCTATCTGTGGAGATATTTCTGACTAACACCATTTCAATCCAGTTCAGAAACTGATTTTTTTCCTTCTATGTCAGCACAGATAGAGAAAAGCTGTTACAAAATGATCCCTTTAATCCCGTACCGTTTTCATGTGCTGATTAGAATCAGGGTAATTTCAGCCTGTGTTGAAGGAGTTAATCTTCCTGATGGAGATGTGAAAAGTAGGAGCCATTTTAAATCTCAATACCACATGCTGCCTTAGGGATCACACTGTGCTAAAACCCAAGATAAAAAGGCCTGACAAAGATTATTGACGGTTTACCTTTTAATGAGCAGCTTGGATTGATTTTTATTTCCCTCTGGGGCTGCTTGCTTTGCCCTGTTTCCACCCATGATGTCATGATTAACAAAAACAACAACAACAACAAAATTAAGTCTTCATATCTGAATAGCTGCAGAGAAATAGAGAAACCATGACATTAAAAGGAAATTTGTGCCAAATCCCTTTGAAACTCCTAGGCAGAGCCAGAGCGCTTGAGTCAATGGTATGGCGCTCCTCCCTTCAGAGGAAATGCACCTTCTACCAAACACACCTCGATTCTTCATGTATATTGTATTTTAAATAAGGCATCATTCTGCAAATCAACAGAAAAACAAGTAGAAAAATGCCTTCAAATGTATTTAA